>CAVLGL010000092.1:9560567-10795924 GCA_963668995.1 Parnassius mnemosyne | reverse complement strand
CACGAATGGGTCGGCTCGACCGGGGTCGGGCCAAGCTCCCACATAATACCAGCGTAAAACAGCAGCTGCTGTTTGGTATTGTAAGTGACGAAAGCCAGAGACCCTTTTTACTGGTAATGAGACATTCCATCTTAGATTTAAAAAGTAATTATACTTAATAACAAACAAGCCTTATTTATATTTTAATTCGCGCAACCGTACGTACCTAAGGGCATAATTCTCGGCAAAATGCTCGTTTGACACAAACATATCGACATATTATTTGACGATTGTTTTAAAATGTTTATACGATATGCCTATATACATTCAAATTTAATTTTTCAATGTCGATTTTTAAAATGAAAACTTCTTTAGAATCGTAGTGATTTGAAAAAAAAACAAACATACTACATGAACATACATCTAGAAAAGGGATTCCCAAAGTAGTCGATATCGACTCCTTGGGCTCTAAATCGGTTTCGCAGGGGTCGACATAAACGAAAACTGATTTTATCCGAAAATCGATACCTATTAACTTTATTAATTACTTATTAATTTATAAAATAAATCACTTATAAATATTTATTTATTAGTTTTATTACCTATATTATCAATAGGAAAAAAAACCAGAGATAGGATTTTAAAAGTAATTTGGCTATGGGGGTCTGAGGTGACCCCTTTTCCAAAATGAATTCATTTTGCAAAAGGGGTCTCTTGCCCAAAATAGTATGATTTATAGATGTATGCACGTAAAAATCAATTAACAATACTAATAACAATACGGTTAAAATGATGTTTCTCCTCCAACAGAGATTCACAACGCAGACCGACAGTGGAGTTCGACGACGTATTGAAACTCGCGAGACGCGCGACACTTCCCACTCCAGCCCCATGGCTACCCCCACCCCCACCCCGGCCACACAAGTCAAGCCCACGCCTGTGAGCTCCAGCAAGAACGTGGCCGGGCCTGCTGTCTATTACCCACCCGGTCATACACCATTCGCTAAGAAGGAAGTCGCCGGTTACCAGGCCAGCGTAAGTTTAACATTTGTTTTTTTATTGTATCAAAATTACGTTATTTAATACTTAGGTTGGCTCGACCGGGGCAGAACCACGCTCCCACAGAATACTACTAAATAAGAACTTTATGCTGCTGTGCTAAGTATGGTGAGTTTAGAGAACTGGATGCCTGTTTTACTGGAAACGTAGCATTGCATCTCAGAACTCAGGGTTCAGAGGTGAAGCATCTGCATTTTGTATATAGTATATAGGTCGTAGTATCCACTTACCACCAGGTGGACTGTGTGCTCGTTTGTCACCTTTATACTATAAAAAATCATTCTTGGGTAGGTAGTAACTCTAGAGTGATTGTCTGACTTATAAAATAAGAGTCAGATCACTGTAATAGAGGTAACACACAGATATAATATTAAGGTCTTCCAGACCGAATTTCGGTCACGGGGTCAGTCTCAAAGGAAACGAGCCATTGGCGCAGGACAGGATTATAGTGCACGAGTGTGCGTCCAAGTATTTTTAGGCAGACGGAACCGCAATCAGATATGACTGGAGAGAGATCCGGTGCAGGACCAACGGCTTTACGTGCTTTCCGTGACCCGGTGGTGAAACACCGCTAAAATTCCTGACCCCGAGTTTACTATTAATAATTTCTTAATAGAAAAACCTCTGGGTTCGAATTTAGGGTCAAACCAAGATTAATATATCTTGGTTTGACCCTAAATTCGAACCCAGAGGTTAGGCCACCAGGGCGGTGAAACATAAATATAGAGAATAGTCGTCGGCGCTATAAACCAATGTTTAAAGCATTTAATTCATCGATACATTGCCAAAAAGGGTTTGGAGGCATTCCATCTTAGTCTTCAGAGGTGACAACGCTTGTGTAGCGTTCTATGTTTAAAGTTGACTGCTTCCTGCTACCATAAAATGCAGTAGCCACTTACCATCAAGTATTCTGTAAATTCGTTTATAATTCAGTTTTAGAAATAATATACGTTGTTAGGTTTATTTACTCGAACATACATATGTACATACAAAGAGACATAAATATTATAAACAATTGAATGTAATGCATAATAAACGTACACGTAACAAATGCTCACAAACACATACATAATAATACGTATACCACTCCTAATCCATGCTTAGCGAATTTAAAGGCTAATTGTTTATTTTACAAATGCAGTCGTTACTAAAGAACACACGCCTCTTTCTGTCAAAATCAAGTAAATCAAACAGTGTACCTTAAGAACACAAACATACGTAGTTTTCTACCATTTTTGTTGGCATATAGTTCCCACCAAGTAGTGTCTTAATATTACAATATCTCTAAGATATGATTTTAAACCCCCCGCAGTCGATGCAAGGCGGTGGCGCTTACGCGTCCGGTCGAGCCATGTATGAGTACGAGTCTGGCTCCCGCAGCAAGGAGAAGCACTCCGAGAAGAAGACCGCCGTGCCCATTTGCCTGCCGCTCTGCTGCGCGATGCCTTGCGTCATTTTGTAGACCAGACGTACTCGAAGTGTGCTCCGTGAAGCCCTGAGGCTCGAAAAAAGCAACCCGAAGCACATCAAGTCTTGTCGCAAAAAACAACACGCATAATAAATCTACAAGAAGTAATAATGCTAGCGTAAAACTTCAAACATAATATAACTTATACGAGTAGAAATATTATTTCATTGGCAGAATAGTCAAAAGCTCTGTAAAATACTTAGGTGTTTAAAAAGGGTGTCGTCCTTGTTTCGTCACTAAAAAGGTTTGAGAACCGCTGTTGTAAACACACTGCGCCTTGGCGGTTGGACGTGGCTGTCATTAACCATAATGCTAGGAAATAATCTACTCATTCCCTGTCCTAAAAGAAACAAAATTATTTATTCATATCCTTTAAATTATTTAACTCTCTCACCCTAAAACCTACATTATATTTTGTGTTCATTACCCAATGGATAATAATTTATAGGTTCTCTACATTTTCAATTATAAAAACTACAAAGTTTATAAACCAATGTGATAAATGTCTACAATGAAATCCTTGATGCAGCCACGTCCTGTGTATTTTATACGCATTTGATATTATTAATTTAAAATGAACTTGTAAAGTAATTGTAAAACAAATAATCTTTATAGTAATTAGGAATTATAATAAAAGATACCTATGAACATACACCGACAACTTTATATGGGAAAAAATGTACGCACAGTCGCGCGCATTAATTTATGTACCTGTTCGATTGAGGAAACTCATAAACCTTACTATTTATTCTGTGCTACATTGTCATTGATGTACAAAATATGTATATCAATGTACATTGTAATATGACCATCGATCACTAATAAAAAAAAACTAGATACACAATCCCATGCAAAAGTTCTTTAAAAACTGTCGCCAATGGTTAACGAATTCTAGTTGAAATAAATATACATTAATGTAAATTCAACCTTAAACGCATTGCTTAAAGTTGTATTCACAAAGCTACGTACCAATTAAAAGCGCACCCAAATATTCGAGAGGGCGCTCATTCACAATTCGCGCTCAAGGACATTTTTGTCACTAGTTGTGTATATAGTTTTTTATTAGTGATCGATGAATATGACTAAAAAAATGTTTTGCACGCGACTGTTACAGATTCCAGTGCCAAAACTTATTAAATACACTGTATTTTAAAATGCGCAAATACATGAATTATATTTGATAAGTTAATATTATTTAATCAGATTGGTTGTCATGTAAATTTATAATTTAATTTTTTATGTTTTAATAATTAGGTTACTTTAAAGATGCATGTTATATAAATGCAAAAAATGCATTCATAATATGTCTATGGGCTGCAGCAGCTACTTCTCTTCAAGTAAACTGTTAGTTATTTGTTATTCTAATAGCCTAAAAGAAATCTAGATTATAGCGAATGATAAAGCTGCGCCAACTCACCTGCCAAGCGTGCCAATTATAGCTATTGTTCGAAGGATGACTATTTCCAGCTGTGGTTTGTTTAATGCTGATAACATAAGGATCTAAGCTTGAACAATCTAACAAGTCAATGAGGGCCAATAATTTTACGCTCACCAGATGTCGCTAGTTGGGAGTGAGGAGATCTTTTGTTACACAATTGTCATTGTAATTGAGAATTTTTTATATAATAAAATTAATCCCTCCCTCTCCTTACAGTTTCATTCCACTGCTGGTGATGGACCGTTACATCCTATAAAAACCCCCAATGAACATAGGCCTCCACTATATTCCTCATAGAGGGTATACTTGTCATAGTTGCCACGTTCTGTTCCACGGTACACGTACCTTGTTGTATTGAACAGTGGATCAGTCGCCTCTTACGAAACCCACGGAATAGTATGAATATTCATACACCGCCACTACACAGTAATTGATAATTTCTCGAAACATTTCATTTATCGATAAATCGTCTTGCAATCGTCGTCACTCTAGCGCTGACTTGACCTTCATATAAATAATTCGATATTTTAATTGTTGATAATTTTTTATTTTTGGATATGAACATAGTAATGACTCTAAGTTATTTTTACCATTTTTTTTAAAAATCTTGTGGCCTGACCTACTATACTCTTTGGCTTGACCATAGTTCTAACTAAATATGTCATATAAAATGTCAAGGTCTGAGAGGTTAAATAACAGTCTATCGGTTTATAATCAACTTCTCCCGCCATGAAATCTGTCAAATGTTTCACCTCATTTCTAAGTGGCGCCGCCGTGCTGGCAGAAAAGTCATGGATGCCCTCATTACGTAGGCTCCACGTATAAAGTCAAAGTAAACTAAAGATACAGCCTATATACATCCCACAGCAAATACCTCGTCTCATTTTTGAGAGGCTTATGGAGGGATAAGTCCGGCGAGCTGCTCCAGTGCCTATTGGCGGACTTCACATGTCTTCAAATCCGAAATGTTTTATTCCCCCAGACTTATGGTTTCCGAAGTTTTTTTTTTCACCGTTTAAAAAGTGGTAAATCAGCACTTTAAATTGCAATTAACAATATCATTGATGCCGGCGGAGATCGAACTCGTTTCGCTCATAAATTGTAAAATTTACTAGTGGTTAGCCCCTCAAGCTACCATGACACATTGGAGCCAAGTATAACAGTTCTATTATTTTTTAACAACAAAACAATTGTCTCTTTTAAATAATATTATTACAAAATTGTTTGTATTGTCAGCTAATACCTATCTTGGGTAAATTTTGCTCTAAGGCTTATGTAGATATTATGTTGGGAATTTACCTAATAATAAAATAAAACTAAATAATAAAATATTTTTTCTCGCAAATAGTATTGATTATACTATACTAAAATTGCCTACGACTAAAATGTTTCACACAATTTGTTCGTTAAGGGCCGATCCTTCAATTCTTATAATTCTTATTCTAAAATTTATTCATAGAATAAAATAGAACATAAGCAAAATTAAAATTACAGTTGTATAAATAAAGTTCAATTGTTTCACATGTTATAATTCATTCGACAGATAACTTTTATCAGATGATTAAAAAAATCAGACCATGTTGTTAAAAACTATTAGATAGTTAAATTACCCATGACATTAAATTATTTATAGGAGACCGTTTCGTAAGTCTAGAAAAAAATTTACTACTCAGACAATAGATGCCTTATTACAAAACAAAACACGAATTTTACCTTTAAATAAAAACATACTTGATAAGTATGTTCTTGTTCAAAAAAGTAAATAATTCAAAAAAGAAATTTTCAGTATCCAGCCATCTCTATAAATAATTTGACGGCTTTGCTATGTAACTTTCAATTGGTATTTTCACTAGATATATAATAGTTTGTATATTATATAAAGCTAGTTTCACAAATGAAGTGCTGCAAATGAGTGCATTCAACTAATAAAAATGTGCCATTAACTGTTTAACCCCGTAAGCTCATACATGTCATTGTTCGTAAAAATAAAAATGTAAAATTATAAATAATTTTATTATTAATAAATATTATTAACAAACGCTTTTTATTTCAATATCGATTACGATTTGAATGAACAAACTTTACCTAAATACGCAGAGCATTTTATAATGTAGTGAATACTCTAAGCACTAAATAGGTATCTTGAATCTTGTACACATTATCATATCTAAGGCACAGAATAAATAATAGCCTAAGGCAAGTCCACAAAGTATCTTTTTATATAATATATACAGACATTACGTATGTCTTCGCGGTGTATGTTATTAAATTAATATTAAATCCCCCCCCGGATTCGCCAGCGTAGATCATTTAGATAATTAATGTCCAAATTTTGCACATAAAATATTATAGTTCATTGCTCTTTATCGGTTCGTAGTTTCGTTACAATTGGTTCATCCAACCATTCCGAAGATTAGCCCGGACAGACACAGACAAAATTTTTAAATATATGTAGTTATTCATGTCTTAACCGGTTCAGTGCGGATTGCACGCCAGGCGTGCCATCGAGTATTTTTGTGTGTGGCGTATGACACGCGAGTCGTGTCTTATTTTAATCGAGGGTATAAATGTAGATGTCTATGGGCCACGGTGGACTGTATGCTCGTTTGTTATTCTCTAAAAAAAACCTCTGTCACAAGTCCAGTATTTTAGATCTGGCGTACTGTATGGAATGGTAAGTGGTATACCACATACCGCCAATTATTGAAGCTATACGATCTTCTATGTCTAATTATCTTCTATTGTATTCTAATAGACCGGCGATTCAGAACAAAAACTATGGCACAGCTGTAGACCGCACGGACGCGGGGTGGGTGTGTAGCTGGCATGGTAAATATGCCACGCAATTATATTTTCATTTACGACAATTAATTTTTAGGCAAATAAGAAATAAAAGTTACATACTTATCTGAAATAAACTTCGCATCACTGACAAAGGACGCAAATAAATAATAACAGCGATTCCTTAGCCACATTAAAATAAAATCAGTGTTAGATTGTCGAAAATAAAGTTCAAGATCTGGCCTTCTAGACTGCTCGCAGTCCTCTATAGGAGTTATGGAGAATTGACCGTAAGTTAGTGCGCGACGTAAAATGACCGCTTAGCTCGTCTAGTAGTATAGTAAACAACACAGGTCCTTAAAGCTATGAGATATGAATATGATTTCTGGCATTTCTATTCGTCTCTCATTCACGGGACGAAGTGGGGGTGACCAATTTTCTTACTCTACTACCATACAGCCATAAGAGTATATAATAAAACAGAATATCGTAATAAAAACACATATATTTTGCTTTTATATTTTACCAAAATTTTGGATCAAGTCCAACAGGCAGTCTGCGGGTTACATCACCGTCACTATACAAGCTCCGCGCCCGGATTCAACCGCCGCTTTACGCATAAGGCCTTTTGGTTTAACGCCAAGTTTAATGGATCCATTTTCACACATGAGAACAAAACAACCTTCTCAATATACAGAGAGCTCAGGTAGGGGACTGAATTCACCACCTCGTAAAATTATAAAACAATACAAAGCTATAAGCAAACAAAAATTTCATAGTAAAGATAAATACATATCAATCTCAAAGTAGCTCAACCCTATTTCATACCTAAGTAAAGTGCAATAATATACATGCGCCTGCGCATGTATTATAATTTATAACAACACTGTTAACTCTGCTCAATATTTACAAGAGGGGCTAAAAGATACTATATAAAACACAATTGATAATAAAACAAAGATAAAACGAAACCTAAACATGGTATTAGCAACTAACAAAATGACAACATTTTTTTGTACATTTCTATAATCATTAATAATTTTTGGCTGTACCAAATTGGCGAATGATAAATCCATAAATGGCGTAAGCAGTAAAATAAATTACCTACCGTATAGAAAAAAAGAAACCATGACATTAACAACAATTCAATATTCGCCGACAAATCATCTCATGATGTAACAAGAAAAGAGACAAAATTGTTTTGTGACCATTGAAATTTATGCCAACAATTGTTTAGCCAGTTCAGTCGACTTTTAATAAAAAAAATTTAAAAATTGTTATTACAGTTCAAAAAGTAGGCACGAATTGATCTAAAATAGCCATTTTTAGAAACAATTTACTTGAATGAGACTGTAACAAATATAATAATACTGGAGCAAAGAAATCAATATAAAAAAATTTATGTTCAAATTTAATCCCATATTTTCAACAGTCCAACAAGTAAACCGCAGTGTTATATGCAGTCCAGTTATAATTTAGTCGAAAGATAACTTTTATCCAATAATTGAAAAGTGACCTTAGAATTATAAAATTATAGTGTACAGAACCATCGAATTAAACTGAGTTTTACTAGAAAGTGAAAAGAATACGTAGTTCGACCATCGATCACTAATAAAAAACTAGATACACAATCCCATGCAAGTTTTCTAAAAACTGTCGCCAATTGTTTTGACGTAATTCTAGTTGAAAATACTTAATAGTACTTAATAGTATTATCGTCAGTGGTATGTCTTGCCATGTGTAGTGGTGTTGGGAGTAGCGGTGCTGGGATTAGTGGTGACGAGGATAGTGCACGCAATTGAGGGAGGGCGGGAGGTGCTCTTCACACTAGGTAAGACACATCATTTTATTTTATAACGCGGATATTTGCGAAGTAAATTTTTCTAAAAGCTTTTATATAATGGATTTCCGCAAAGTAACACCTGATTCTATTAATTACATTTTTTGTCACTGATTGTGTATCTAGTTTTTTATTAGTGATCGATGAGTTCGGCAAATACACAACTGTGAGCAGGATAGTAATTACTCAAAAGTGAGAAAATTGTGATTACTAAGGCTATATATCATAGGTATATAAATTTTTATTTTTTATTGGTACATTTATAGGCAGCTAACAGATACAACATGACGACGGAGTACGACTTATTTCAAATCGCCTTATTGCACTTGCGATTATTTAATTTTTGTGTATGTATATACATTCTGAGTATGCAAGTATATTCTTTCATTCTGCATTTTGAATAATATTTTCTTTGATTTGTGATAAGAGTGATTTGAATTGAGTTTAAGTCTTTAAAAACATGTGGATAAGAAGTCTGAATGATAATTACAAATATATTAATATTGATAATTATGCTTAATATTATTGTTAGAACCCTTTTTATTTATGTACAGAAAATTAAAATATTAGTACCATATAAATCAAAACTTGCACAACAAATAAATACGAACTGAGCCAACAATTTGTACATTAATTGTTTTAATCATATTGTTTTTGTTGAGGTATGGGAAATACATAAAAATTTTTGGTAAAGCCAATTATAATAGAGCTCTTTGAAGGTTACTTATATTCTACGTCATGAGCTTTCATAGACAACAAATAATTGTAACCTAATATTGTACCAGCCCAGCACTGCAAATTACAAAAAAAAAACATATTTTAAGTCACCTTATTATATGTGATGTAAACAACAGGCACAAAAATATGTAGCACTTAATGAATCCACTAAACTTTGGCTTCGGTGGGTGGGGACACACGCGCCAAACAAAATATTGTACTCGTAACAAAAAACAAACGGTCCATAAAGAAGTATCACGCGTGCGTCCACGCCACATGTCACAACTGTATCACTTGCAACATTTTAAATATACAGAAAAATAACTCTCTTAAGCTCGGAGCACCGGTAAAAGGTAGATGAAACTTATGCCCTTAAAACAAAAAAAAAAAAACAAAAATTATCTGTGTTTGTGAATACAAATTTGCAATAACATGTCGCTGGCCACTTTATACAACGGAAAGTGTGTATTATATTTAATATAAACTTTTTTGTTTCAATGTTTCTATTGCCTAAAATCAGATTTATCACAGTGTTGCAATATCAAAACCAAAACGTATTTTAAGAAAATATATTCTCGTTTTCAGTCTAAAATGTAGTTTCTGAATTATTTGACACATAACAGCAGTTTCGAAAGTAATGCAATGCCAGCGCCATATTTAGCACGCAAAAGGAAATAGAAATATGTAAGCAAAATTATTCACATTTTTACTGCCTTTTGTTGGACAAAAGATTTCATTTACCCTTTCTCTTGGAACAGAGCATTTAAGGTACAAATTTTTGGAACAATCAGTTGTACAGTGGTCGTTTAGAACAATTATTTAAAGGTTATAAATCACTTTATTGATATTTGAGTCATTGATATAGCAATATATATGTATAATATACAATTGGAACTCCTATTATTATTAATTACCTAATTTCTCTTCATAAATCACAATCGGTAACAAGATAACTCAATATGCAACAGTCTAGAGATTTTTTTGTCTTCCATCAGTTTTCTACACAATATGTTGTGGAGCGGAGCCCTGACAGAATGTATAAAACCAGTCTTTGCCAGCCGCTCGAGGTTCTCGGCTTGGGATTGTTATGCATCAATATCACAACTAACATGAGAGAACGACGCCTCCTCTTATAAACAATTAAAAAATAAATACATGACTAAAAACACACCAGCAGACACGCAACTAACACCACAAGAGTACTTCTTGAAGTCGCCGGCGTAACGTTCTCGCTGATTACATTCCTATCTACATTTGCTAACTTAAACTGTATGTACATATTGGAGTGCTCACTTGGACTAACCAACACTCTTATATAAATTGGTTACTCTTAAAACTAACATAAGGACACTTGGAACACAGCGAGACAACGGAAGCTTTGGTCATGCGGCCGCGGACCTAGAGACTGTACAATTTGGCACTTCACATCTCTGAGTTAGCACGCGGGAATCATCACAGGAGCGCGTCAGTCAATCACGACATACGGGAGAGCGATCAGATCGCCGAGTTTGGCGCACTCATGCCACTCAGCGAATCGAACATGTCTTGGGGGTCGATCTAGCTCGTCACGGGTAGTTTCCGCAGCCGCATCGGCAAACGTCTCTTCCAACCTGTCCGTAGACAATGACACCACTGGTGCAATGCTCGCTTGCTCGTATTTATACGGTATCGCATTTCGAGCACTCTCGCATAATGCATACAACCCTTTCCCATCAAGCTCTTCTTTCGTCCTCTCCACAGTCCTATGCTCCTGCGGTTCACTCACAAACTCCTCCTGCACTTCCATCTTCACTACAGGTTCACTTTCTCCAAATTGTTTCTTTTCTTCAACAGATAGCAATGGAGCCTTCAATCTTTCGCTCGGCTCCAAATTCGGCACGCCGACCATTTCTGCTTCTACTTTTGGACACTCGTAAACAATCTCTTCAGTCTTAGGACTGTCTGGTTCCACTTTTACCTCCGTCTCTTCCGGTGCTTCATCTTCAACAGGATACGGTCTAGGCGGAGGCGGGGAAGGGGGTGGTGGGGGATCCGGCGGCGGAGGCGCAAATTCGGTCCACGGTAAATGCGTACAAATAGGCACTCGCGAGATATTTTTCACACAATAATCATCCGCATAATCCGAGTATTTATATAGAGGCACAACACTAGTGAACAACCCGGGTTTGTCGGGATCGGTGAGCTTGCGTACAGCAAACTGGTGAGGGTGGAGGGGAGCACGCGTGCCGTTCACCCCAGGGACGAGCGCGTTGTGCAGCGCGTGCACGTGTTCCGGGGCGACTCGCCGTAGTACGGCTGCAGGACACGTGTCTTGAATCTCCTCCCCACAAGTGCACTGTTCGCGTTCGCACGCGAATTCGTCGTCGAGCGGTGACGAGGGAACGGGGCTCGCGGGTGCAGAGCAGAGCTTCGGCTCACTGCTGCCATTTCGGAGTGGGGACTCCACTTTGGGATATGCTGGAATGTTGTTTAAAAGAAATTTAAAATTTAGAAAAATATTAAATACAGATTGCATATGTTAGCATCATAATAAGTCAATAAAGTTTTTTTTGTATAGAAAAAGGGTGACAAACGAGCACACAGTCCACCTGATAATAAGTGGATGCTGTGGCCCATAGACATCTACATTAATCCTCAATTAAGAATCAAAATGCTGATGCATTGTCACCTCTGAGGACTAAGATGGAAAGCCTCCGTTCCAGTAAAACTGGGCCTCTGGTTCTCTACACTCACCATACGAAACATAGCAGTATTAAGCTGCTATTTAATGATAGTCTTCTGTGAGAGTGTGGTCCTACCCGGGTCGAGCCGACCCATTGGTGCTACAACCACAATATAGCTGCAGCGTGGCTCTACCACATTAAAAATACAGAAAGAAAGAATCTAACAATTTTTAGGCAGCTATAACAGACAGTAATAATCTTTTATATATATATAATTAAAAGTAATAATAACTGTCAAAATAAAACCTTTTAGAGTTCATTTCATAAATGGATTTGAACTTTTTACACAACAACTTTTCCCATGATATTTTTTTTAACCTGTACCCATTACTATGAAATATTAAGGCGAGAATTTATCTTCCGAGCGATCTAAAGTTATAGGGCATTCAAAATAACAGTTGTTACATGTTACATGGACTTATTTATTCATGTGTTAGTATTGTCTATAGCATAGTCCTTGACGACACTATAAGGATGTATGTGAGTAGAATGTATAATTCTTTTTAGTAAAATTAGAATATGAACACATAACCCACCTTTCTATAAGTTGTATCATTTTGCAGCATCTGCCCATATATGGCAGCTATTCTCCAAACACCACTGGGCTTGTTATGTATGACTTTGATATGTATGATTAGATGTACTTGTGCTAAGTAGCAGATTGGTAGAAGATCCGTTCCAGTCAGATTATTAGGCAAAGAAGTTACTTTATCACCTAATAAAACAGTGAGACACTCACAGTCGGGCTCTATGAGCATGACGTCGGGCGAGGCCGGGGAGGCGGGCGAGGCTGGTCGGGAGGCTGCCTTGCTGCCTCGCGACTGGATTTGCTCCAGGAGCTCCTTCGTCGTCTTCACCTGAAACATATAAATGTTTCCAATTTTCACAACAACTAAGGCTCTATAAAACAACCAATACTAGAAATTAAGACATACTATTGTATATTCTTTCGTCGGCAGATTCGTCATTATACAAGCGGCGTCGTGGGTTTGCAAACGCCCACTGGCTTGCGAAACGCCGATGGTAAATTGTAAAGGGCCTTGTCATTCTCTAATATTGTAGTCTGATCGTTAAAGTTGGGTAGATCGTAATCTGCCTGAGCACTTCATGATACGTCGCCATTTCATGTTTGCCAGATAATTTATAACTTTGACTTCTATACAAATAAATAAAATTGAAGTGTCTGTTTGTAATGTCAAAATTACAGCTTTTTACTAAATGCATATGAAAGTATATATGGTACTAATAACAAAAATACAATTTTTAAAGACGGACAAAGTCTGTCTGTCTGTTTGTTCCGGCTGACCTCCGAAACGGCTGGACCGATTTTAACGGGATTTTCGCTGCCAGATAGTTGATGTCACAAGGAGTAACTTAGACTACTGTTATTTTAGAATAAGCATTATAGTTCCGCGCAAAAAAATTAAAATCCCAAATAACACGCGGGTGAAGTCGCAGAGAACAGCTAATCTTGAATAAAACTATTTATACGGATTTTATCGCGTTTAATTAACTTATTTTTAATTCCCAACGTTTCTGGTGCTTCACAGCACCCATGGTCACCAGGGGGTACTGAAATGTTTGACGACCCAATGTCATATTTAGCCTGGCTATATTCAGTTTTTGAATATCAATTTTTGTCCGATTTATAAATCATTAAATGGCGGTGTATCATGAAATGTCCAGACACATAATGATCTTGTCCATTTCTACCACGACGACATATTAATTTGCTGAGTGTTTTCAAAGAGACGACGCCGTACAAGAACAATATTCACACATATCTCCAAGGAGACATAATCACAAAACATTAAATTAAGAATAAATAATATAAGAGTTTAAAAAAACCTTAAACAACATGCATTGATCATGAGCTGTGATGATCCAGATAATTATTTTATATTATCCTGGTGGTCCTGATCAGGATACTAGGATAAAGTTATTAAATTATTGTACAGTCATCGGTCCTTGAGACGAGTATACATTTTTAAGTCAAGCGGCCATCAACAAGTTGGTGAATATTACATTAAAAGATTTCGTTACATATATAGATACACGCGCAGCTAATAAGAGCGTGATAAAAAGTCACCTTCTTCGCGCCAGCCGGTGGCAACCTATTGACAAGCGCTGCGTACGGGTCTACAGCGTCCCGTCGGCAGCCGTTCCGTCTCCTCTCGTGTGCGTGTGCGTGTGTATGCGTGTGTGTGTGTGGCGCTGCGTGTGTGTGTGGCGCTGCGTGCGTGTGTGCGTGTGCCGATCCGTTGCGGGCGCTCCAGGCCGTGCCGGGTGCTCCGGGGCCTGCGCCCTCCGGTATGGCTGTCGTCTCCGTACCGGAACCGGCACGACTGTGGCCCCTGGTAAATGTAAAAAAATGTATAATTTTTTTTTTCTATCCAACTCTGTAAATCTTGGTAATATAGATGATATACAACTCCGAGAGTTCGCACATAATTACAAATCAGGCCGCCGTAGACTATGCAAAATTTAAAAATCCTTGATGATAACAAAGATGGCGGATCATCATCATCATCATCATAATCAAAATTTAAAAATCCTTGATGATAACAAAGATGGCGGATACTATGTATCAAAATACGATAATATAACATACACTAAATATACACGCTTCGGTGCAAATAAGCGAATGCCTTTGATATATTTATTAATTAATTTTCTGCCCTCGGGGGAACTCTACGCAAGCCGCATGTGAATAACTCTTTTACACATTGAGTGTTGGATTGTTGTTAGGGAGTTGGAAGATTGTGCAAGCGCCAGCATAAGAATTTATCTAAAATTAATTCTAAATTTTAGTACACAAATAAATTTACTTGAAACAAATTATGTTATACACAATTATTAATAATTCGTGAATAAGATTCAGTCCTTACCTTCTTTTCTTGGGTTTTTTATCCCTCTTCGCCTTCTTGTCATCGTGCAGAGGCTCAGGGGATGGTTGCCTCTTTATTGCTAAAATTAAAAGTACATCCTATGAAAAACAACGCAAATGATGGATATTATAGTTACTCCTATTTTTCAATAAGATAAGAATCTGAAATTAGGATAAGAACATAATATTTTTTTATATTACTATACACTTTTTTACTTGCTTAGTAAGCAAAAGCAAAAAAAGTTTGTGGTGTAAACCAATTCTTCTGTGAAATCACCAATTTACAACAAAAGACAAAAATAAGAAATATATCAGTTCACTTACGAGGCGTAACCGGTTTGTGTAGTGCGTTCAGCAAAGGAGGCGGCGGCAACACTGTGGGCGGGTCGTCGTCTACAAGGATCACGTCCTGCGAGTCAGACTCGTAGCCACCCCACGCTGAAAAATAATTACAATTAATAACACAAGTGGACAAAGTTGTAACGATGTGTATAGACGGCGACACAAGTCGTGCGTACGTAGTAGAATCACGCTAAAAATATGTACATTATTATGGATACAACATGAATAGGTCGGCTTGACCGGGGCACCACATTCGCACAAAATACCGACGTGACGTAGCAGCATAATTGTACTGTTTTGTGTGGTGGGTGGTGGGAACCGGAGACGTACATGAGCCACAGCATTCACTCATTTTTTTATCATCAGGTGGACTGTGTGCCCGTTTGTAGTTATTACATAATGTTTGTTACGGACTGCGAGGGTTTCCGCAGTCTTAGTTAAGTCTTCAGTTAGTAAATTTTAGTTGTATATGGTAGAGCCATGCTGCAGCTATATTAGTAGTATAGTTGTAGCACGAATGGGTCGGCTCGACCGGGGAAGGACCACGCTCTCACAGAATACCAGCGTAAAATGGCAGCTTGACACTGCTGTTTCGTATGGTGAGTGTAGAGAATTGGAGACCCATTTTACTGGAAAAGAGGCATTCAATCTTAGTCCTCACGGGTGATGACGCATCTGCATTTTGATTCTTTATTGAGGATGGATGTAGATGTCTATGGGTCACAGCAACCACTTACCATCAGGTGGACTGTGTGCTCGTTTGTGACCCTATCCTATAAAAAAATACTTGCTCTCCCCACCCTTTTCAAGGTATGTCAATCAATAGCCGCTGTCTATTAGATATTCGCATGACGTTCGCTAACTGTACATCTGTTAGAGGTACGCATAAATTTGTCTGTGATTGTTTTCCAAATTATGATATTACATGTGTGAGTGCCATGTTTATAGTTGTAGCAATAGGTCGGCTCGACCGGGGTTTGCCCACGCTCTTACAGAATACCAGCGTAAAATAGCAACTTAATTTGTTTTGTTTGACGAGTGTAGAGAACCAGAGACCCTTTTTACTGGAAACGGGGGATTTTATCTTAGTCCTCAGGGTTGACAACGCATCTGCATTTCGATTCTTAATCGAGGATAGATGTAGATATCTATGGGCCACAGCATCCACTTATCATCAGGTGGACTGTGTGCTTGTTTTTCACCCTTAGTCTATAAAAAAAATCTTGTTCTTTTACATTCCTAATCAGTACAAATTTAGGATTTTAGAGACTGGAGTAACCACTGCTGTGTTTACAAAATTATAAGAAAAATTATGATGGAGTTCAGTACCAAGGGGCAAAGATAAAAAGTGGTAGACGAGGATAGGGGATAAAGACTTATAAGTTTCATAATAAGCAATGCTTTTATTAACTGCTGCAAACATTGCTGGTGCTTCTTTAACCCATTAATAAAAGGTTTTCTTTTCAAAAATGATTTTCTATGAAATAATTATATTATACATATATTATCCAACAATTATAGTTTTTTTCTTACTTTTACGCTTCACTGTTTTCTTAAATGTCGACAAATTTATTGGTGCGGTTAGGTTTAAGTACAGTACTTGTAAGTAATCGCACCAAATATCTTTGTCGATGTTTTTTTGATACCAAATATCGGTTAATTTCTAGTTTCAGCTATTCTATAAGCTTAATGATTTTCTCAGACCTTGGTAACCCAAGAAGGTAAGCTTATTTATGAAATTTGGAATTCTCGGTACTCAAGGGTCCTTTATAAGGTAGGTATGCAAAATTATAACTGTGTAAGTCTAATTGTTTTTGAGTTATGGGGTTTCAAAAGTAGCTCGAAATTGTTTGCGTGAATGTACACACTGCTGGTTCGTCATCTTTTTCTCTCCAGAACTTGGCTGTCAGACTACCATGTGTCTAGAGATGCTCATGAAGAAACTTACCCGGCCGAGACGGAGGTCTGGGGCTGGGCACCGCCGGGCTCACGACATGCTGCAAATTAATTTATGTTCAACATGTATCACTTATGTGATGATGATGATTGTTAAGTCATCCATCCATTACAGCCTATAAAAGCCCACTGCTGAACATAGGCCTTCCCCATAAACTGTTTTATAGCGGGGATTTAGCCATAGTTGCCACGGTTTGCAGGCAGGTTAGCGCAACCGCAAATTCTTAGAGTTCTTCTCAGGAAGATGGTGCTGCCCATTTTCAGTTTCCCTCTGTCGCCTCTTACGACACCCACGGGACGATATGGGGTAGTGGACCATACACCGCCTCTACACAGTTGATTATTAAGTACCAAACCCAAATCCACAGATCCAAACAACACAGATGATGTAGGTTAGAGGGTCTTGCAGCTCTGCCCTCTCCAACACATCTGCAATGTCGTGACATCGATCGCTGGTCTTGATAATTAACGTTTGGCGTAAGCGAGATAGCTATAACGCCATTAATCAGAAGCTCTATTTCATCCCAATTTTATCGCGTACATTAACTTATTTTATATTCCCGATGTTTAGAGCACTTTACCAGCACCCATGGTCATGGGGGACTGAGGTGTTCGACGACCCAATGTCATAGTTAACCACGGCAACCTCCAGATTAAAATTATTAATTTTTGTTTCGATCTACGCAGCGTGAATTTACAAAAGTCTTGCAGTTGTATGCTTGGGTTGGGCTTTAATTTTATATATTGATTAAATATCCATGTGCAAGTGTATTACTCAATGTTCAAGCGACCTGTCAGCTGAGCCGCTGAGTTATGGGTTGTTCAGACCCATAATGATAATGGATACTGTTTCACGTGGCCTGGGTTCAAATCCTAGTCATGACATAATCCTTATGGGAAAACACGAATTGTTGGTGACGTGATAGGGAGTGGGATTCTCTTGCCTTATCATTCCGCGTGTACTGTAAGAGGTGATAGAGGAAAAAGAAACAGTAGATAGGCAACAGCATCCTTGCTGATTATAACTCAAATTTATAAAAAGACCTAAATTATGGCTAACATCTATCTTAATAAGCAATCAGTGGCGGAGGCCTATGTTCAGCAGTGGATTATGATATACCATAGTATAAATGATAAAAAAAAAACTCCAGTTGCGTTGTTATTATCTCTGATACTGCATTAAACCTTAAGTAAATTATTAGATCAATGATACTAACATACAGAGTTCACAATCTAGTTATGAAAGCTATTTTTAAAAACCTTTATTAGCTTCACATTTATGATCAATCTATCTATGTAATGAAATCTTTTAATATAATTTTCACCAACTTGTAGACAACTGATTGATTTGAAAATTTGCACCAATGACAATACCATAATTTAATAACTTTATAGTCGTGGTTCATTGGCAGCCCCATTACATAGACCAATGTAGACTGACAATATTGCCTGATAATGAAATGAAGAATGCAAAATATATTTACAGATATATAAAAATGTGGCAGTGTATGCTTATGTCTTTCTTTTACAAAAACGTTACCCCCACACTAGGATTTTCTCATGTATTGTAGAGGCAGTTTACATACATAAATTTCATATGGACATATTTTCAGACCTACAATTATTTGTAGGCCACACTAGTAGTTAATAAGTTGTTTCGTGTGGGTTTCGAATCCGCGATCCACAGCGCAACAATTAATTGCTAAGCCACTACGCCACGGAGCCGTGGAAAAAAATTTCCGGGAATTATATTAGCCCAACATTATTTAAAACATTACAAAAGTTATTAAAAATTAAAATTAAAATAGAAATTAATAGAAATTGTCTAAACAAAAACAAAAGTTCAAATAAATACCCGTGTCAACGCTGGGGAGGTCAGCGGCGTACCGCCCAACCGTCGCATCTGCCTCTCTGCCGACGACCGGTTCGAACCTGTGGTACAATATGATTTGTAGAAAAAATTAAATTAAGCCAAAGCAAAGCTTAATGCAATTACAAACAATTCATACATTACAGTCTGTCAAAACTTCACCACTAAACAAAAATGGCCTTACATGATTTTGCGACAGTTATATTATTGTTATTATTATTTTTATAGTTGACATTATCTTATTGCAGTTTTCAACCGATTTAAAAAAAGGAGGAGATTCGACTGTGTTTTATTTTATTTTATGTGTTACCTCAGAACTGTTTTCTAGGTGAACCCATTTTAATGATTCTTTGTTTATTTAACAGCTGGTGCTTCTCATGTGGTCCCATAGAAATTTGATGACGATCTGACCAGTACTTTTTGAGTTATCCTTAATAATGAGTATTTCACTCCGACTACATTGATGATGTTCTTATTTTATTATATATATTTTTACGTGGTAGAATCATGCTGCAGCTATATTATTAGTGTGGTTGTAGTACGAATAGGTTGGTTCGACCGGGGAAGGACCACGCTCTCACAGAATACCAGCGTAAAATAGCAGCTTAACACTGATGTGTTTCGTATGGTGAGTGAAGAGAACCGGAAACCCTTTTTACTGGAAAATAGGTATTCTATCTTAGTCCTCACAGGTGACAATGCATCTGCATTTTGATTCGCAAACCAGGATAAATGTAGATGTCTATGGGCCACAGCAACCACTTACAATCAAGTGGACTGTGTGCTCGTTTGTCACCCTATCCTATAAAAAAATTTATTGATCTCCAGTTTTTAACACATTTTGATCAAAGATCTTGGAAGATTATGGACGTTAAACATTAATGCTCCTTACCTGGTCGAGCCGACTACAACTATAACAGTAATATAGCTGTAAGCATAACTCTACCACATACAACATAACATATATATATTTAAAAGTAGACGCTACCGGTATGCGCTGGCGAGGCGACCGCGGGTATGACAAGGTCCCGCCATCTCTTCACCAGCACTTTAGCGCGGCGGGCGAGCGTCGGGTCTGTGGTCTTCCGTCGTAGTTCGTTCACATGCTTGCCCAGTCGGGTGGTCTGCGAATAAGAGGTCTAACGTAAGTTAATGTGTTATAAAGTATTTGGCTCAACGAATGATCATCATCATCGTCAGCCTGTTAAGTGTTAACCATGTCCACAGCTGGAGATGGGTGTGATTTTGATGCTACTTAAAAACTTAAATATCTCCAGAAGCCAAGCTCAGAGGTCATTAAATATTTATAGTAAACAAGTTAACCCGAATCCACCCTCAGCCTCTACCAAAAGTTGCGAGTGTCTGATAAATTAAAAATACTCTTTATTGCTCTAAATCCTCTCAGGAACGCAAGTATGTCTGTGCACAACAGTGGAACGTATGCCAGCAGCTATTTTTACCTCCCTCCAGCTCTTTCTCCTAGTAAACTAACATCACAACTGATTTTTTTCTAAAGATTTCAAAAAGGACGAGGTACTCAATTTGACTGTATGTTCTTTTTTTTATGTGTATAACCTCATAACTTTTTATTGCGTGAACCGATTTCGATGATTCTTCTTTTATTTGAAACTGGTGTTTCTCATGCGGTCCCATATAAATTTTATCAAGATTTGACCAATAGTTTTTGAGTAGGTAATTCTTAATAATTTATATTGAAGTCGGTTGTACAATATTTTAATTTTTAATTATTCCTATCATACCTTTACATTTATATATACATTTCCTACCATAAATTTTAAGATAATTTTTGTAATACTTGAATTCAAAAATCTTCGTGTTTTTTCACCACATTTTTTTAATATTCTTACATTGTCATCCAATTTTGAGCTATGTTCAAAAGACTTACAATTGAGAGACTTGAAGTCTTTAGCTCACAGGGAAGTTAGTTTAAAATCAATTACTAAATTCGACCCAGACAGATATACACGAAAGAGAGTTAATAAAAAAGTGGTAAAAGAAAGAAAAATAAAATTATTTTAAATTAAAATTATTAAATTATTATTTAAATCCAAAATAATTTTAATCCCATTTCCAGCATGTTATGTTACAGAATGTATATTTTGTTTAAGTCGTTACTCTCACATGCTTACTTAATTAGGGTCTAATATTCACTAACAACATAATTGTGAGGTCATGAATTCCCAACGTTTTTAGAGTTTATGTGGAATCTTACCTCCAACAGCTCTTTTGTAATATTGATTTTCTCCAAAATGGATATAATTTCGTTGACAGCATGCATGTCGACAACCTGGAATTGGAAAAGGTAACGTACAATTACAATCACAAATAACATCTTCGGCTCTATTACCATGAGATGAAATGGTTTTTTTGTTACCCATGAGTACTAAGTCGGAATGTCTCATTTTCAGTAAAAGGGGTCTCCGGTTCTCTACACTCAACATACGAAACACAGCAGCATTAAGCAGCTATTTTACACTGGTATTCTGTGAGAGTGTGGTCCTTCCCCAGTTGACTAATTCGTGCAACAACTTTACATGTAATATAGCTGCAGCACGGCTCTACCACATAAACGGTAATCAAATATCAGTTTTTTACATGTACAGAAATATCTAAATATTGGATCAATATTCAAAATGAGATATAAGCCAATATTATAGGATCTTTAAAACATTTTTACCTATTTATAAATGTATTAACGTTACTTTAAGTACAAAAATAAGTACAAAAAATTAAATCTACAACTATACAAAGAATACAAGTTTGAATTAGCAGTATAATGCTCGCGAGCAGTGTGCTCGCGATGCTCGCTTGTCACCATTACTTCTAAAACCTACAGTATTCAGCACAAGATTATTCATAAATAACGGATATGCCCTTAGTGGTAGCATAAAAGAATCTACTACTTCATTTTATTCTGGGTATCGCAAGGGACAACAAAGGGAAACTGTAACATCAGATGGGCAGCATCTTCCTGTTAACTCAAACTAAAAAAATTGTGGCCAATCCATCTACCAAGCGTGACAACTATGGCAAATATTTCCACCAAGCACTAAGCAGATAGGCTATAAGAAGTGAATGAATGAACAATATGGGTCAGTTTACACTCAATAAAAACACCTTAGCTTGTGCAATGTTCACTAACTCTACCATTAAATCACTTAGTTATTAATATTCTAAATAGTTCTGCAAGCCTTACTGTGATTTATAAAACAATAAGTATTTATGCTGTTTCGGATAACTTATAAAGTTGTTGGTAAACTCTTATTTTGTGTAGGTTATGTTTATAAATAAAAAAAAAATTTAAAATGTTTAGTCATTTAGGAATTTACAAATCCTTTATTTGATTGAGTATTGTTATGTTGTAGGTTAAAAATTCGATTTCAATTATAGTCAACAATCTGTTTATCAAACACTTTTACGAGCGGTGCTCACAATCAATTGGTTAAAGTGTGTGGAGAAAAGGTATAAAAGTTCCATTTCCTACTATTGTGATGAAATGACGATATTTTTATTTCACTTCAGCATTTTTGAGTAAGGTACAAAATTGCTGTTCATTGTTAATTACTGCAAATGGAATAATAAATCTGTTGTAATTTGCCTAACTTACTATGAAGGAAAAAATTAAAGTACCTAGGTAAAAGTTAATGTGAAATATTTTTTAAATTAATTACAACAATATTATAAACTACCACTGACCTCCCAAGTTAAAAGGGTAACTGAATTAACTTTAGTGAAAAAGTACTTTTATATGAAAAATAGATAAGTGACTAAGATGGAATGCCTCGTCATGATGGAATGCCTCGTCATTCCATCTTAGTCTTCATGGGTGACAACCTTTCTGCATTTAAATTTGTGCCAAAAAGTGATTACTGAAGTCTTTTTTTACTGGTAACCAGGCAACCCATCTTTCAATTGAGCTTTAATTTATAAAATACGAGTGACAAACAAGCACACAGTCTACCTGATAGTAAGTGGTTGCTGTTGCCCATAGACATCTACATGTGTCCTTGATTATGTATCAAAATGCAGATGCATTGTGTGGACTAAGATGGAATACCAGTGAAATGAGTCTATTCAAGTGACTTAAAAATAGATATAAAGCAACACTTTATGTAACTTTTGTAATAAATACAAGAAAAATATTGAACTTTCTCAATCTACTGATCAATTGGCACTAATGCAGGATACTAATTGTCTCCTTGCAGGTTTTAATCAAGGCAAACAATGTTTATTAACACAAATGGAAGTCAAATAAGCAAAGTATTTTATAACAATAAATATGTTAACACAAAAAGAGTACTAAGTCTTAACTATTAATATCTAAATTACTTAATGTAGATTCAATGTCGGTTGTAGGCAATCACAAAACATTTACATCTAAAAGTCTTAAATTTAGGCTAGATTTATATTATGGAATACTATGAAACTCAATGATAATGTTCTACTGGCTAATTTTGACCATGGCAACAACTTTGAACACTCTGAAGCTATATGCAGAACTTAATATTATAATAGTACCACAAATGAAAGCACTGATACAGGGCATTGACTCATCCTAATGTACCTGTGTTTATTATAACAGAACTAGACTCATTCTAGGTGGCAGGACACCTTTTCTCTGGGTAGGTACTACTTTCTTAACTATTTTTGACATCAAATGGCTTCTGTGTTCCGGTCTGTAGAGTATAATGAGATTATACAATTAAAGGCTGTGAGGCATTCCATCTTAGTCCTCAGTGACAATGCATCTATTGCCTCCTTTATTACTTAGTGGTGGCTGCATAACTCAGGAGGTAAACCGGCATGAAGATACACTGACACCAATAGCAGAAGACTGGAATTTAGCACAGAGTGGTAACAATGGATAAAATCCATTGGGCCATTCACAATTTCCTCCCCTATAAGGCAGCAGTACCAGACGGCATATTCCTGGCAATCCTACAGAGGGGGGGGGGGGGGGGGGGGTAAAGCCCTAATGGTCAGACTTGTTGCCATAATGAGAGCCTGTCTGGCTCGCAAATATGTTCCTAGGGGATGGAGGGATGTGAAAGCCACATTCATACCCAAACCAGGTAAAAGTGACTATACAGACCCTAAATCTTACAGACACATAAGCCTCACATACTTTCTCCTAAAGACGATGGAGAGGATGTGTGAAAGTTAATTAAGGGGGTCATTGCTAATGAACTTATTGCTACACGACAAACAATACACCTACCAGCTTAGGTAAATTGACAGAATCGGCACTTCACCAGGTAAAAACAAAGATTGAAGAGGCCATGAAAAACAAAGTAAGATGTCTAGGTTCCTTCATAGATATAGAAAGTGCTTTTGACACTTCTCCAGCATAAAAACTGCACTAAATAGACAAAGTTGAACTGATTGACTGGATTGTAAACATGCTCAGTACATGATTAATAAAGATTGCTTATGAATCTCAAACAATCCAGATCAAGGAAGGCTGCCGGGTTCCTTCACCTCTCCTGTGTAATATGGTCATTAACGACTCGTTAGCAAATTAAATGCCAATGACTTCTACACAGTAGGTTATGCAAATAACCTGACAATACTGGTCTCTGGAAAGACAGCAAGTGTGGTGTGCGACCTGACCCAAGCGGTTCTCCGTATTGTGGAGAGATGGTGCAGGGAATACGACTTAACCATTAATCCAAATAAAATGGTCCTAGTAATGTTCACACAAAAACGAATGCTGAATAACTATCATTTCCCAAGTCTTTTCAGCACAAAACTCGAGCTGTAGTATTTAGGTCTTACCCCGGACAGTAAACTCATCTGGAGTAAGCACATAGAAAAACAAAATCAACAAAGCTAGTATATAACCTTCTAGCAATGCAGAAACATGATTAGCAAACGATGCGGTCTGACGCCAAAAATTATACTGTGGCTGTACAAAACTGTAATTTGGCCCATGATCACATACGGCACTCGGGTATGGTAGACCGTAACAAATGAAGCCGCCACTATAAGAAGCTTCAGCGTTACAAGTGACAGGCGTGTATGGCTACCACAGGCTGCATAAGGACTACACCAACAGCAGCCTTAGAGGTGATGCTAGAGCTAACCTGGCTTCATCTACAATTAGCTGCAATTAGACTCAAGACCCTAAATCTTTGGAGTAAGAGTAGAGTCCCTCATACAGGTATAATTGATAGAATTTACTCAAAATTCTTATCTTACAAGGTAAGTATGATAAAATCCCCAAACAATTTATATTTGAGAAGTATAAGATACAAACAACCAGTCAGCCAGAGGGACTAAGCCCAAAAGAGCTTAGAGTTTTCACCAATGGTTCTAAAACAAATGAAGGTGTAGGATCTGGAACATTCTCTGAAGACCTCTATATCCACATATGCACACCGCTGGGTACCCACAACACAGTCTTTCAGGTGGAATGTATGGGAATCATTCAAGCAGCCATAGCAATAGATGCTAGGAAGGTAAAAGACTTCTCCATCAGAATACTGACTGACAGTATGGCGGTACTAGAAACTCTGAGTTGCAATGTGGTGAACTCGGGACTAATATATGAATGCCATCAACGATAAATGAGGTATGGAAACACAACAATGATAAAGGGACACAGTAGATCCAGAGGCGACAATGCAACAGACGAAGTGGCCAGAAGAGTATCGGCTCTGTTCACTATAAAGCCGGAACCAATAATCCCCCTTGGTAATTTTCGTTCACTGGTACATAGAAATTTCACTGATCAACACTCTCGCTCGCTTGCTCAGCTTTGAAAAAATGTAGTATACTGTAGACAAGCTAGGGAGACCCTCCCTGAAATAAACAGTTGTTTAACCAAGGTTCTAATGAGAATGAACAAACCGCAGATCAGGATAGTAACAATTGCTATCACAGGACGCGGCACCTTTAACAAACATTCATTTACCATAGGTGTTACAGATAGTCCCCTGTGCAGAGCATGTATGGGGGAAGAAGAAACGGCGGCCCACATGTTGCTAAAATATCCAGAAGTCGCTGCATACAAGGCTAAATATCTTGCCATGCTGAGATCACTCCCCGTAGCTGTTTACAACATCAAAGGACTATTGAACTTGTTCGGGGAGATTTCATGGCTTGAATAATCACATTATTCCTGCCTACATGCAAAATATGTGCTTAGACATGGAGTTGCAGAAAACAGCCTGTCGTTAACTAAACTATTTAGTGGTTTGCAGGTGTTCATGGGCTGCAGTAGTCACTTGCCATCAGATGTAAAGTCCTGAAGTCAACTCATTTTGGAACTGAAGAGTCCATAATTAACATGAACTGTGTAGTATGCAGTAAATGGGTGATCACCACTATAACCTGTTTTACACTAGAATAGAATAGAATGATTTTTTATTCAATTATTACATAATACTTATTGAGTCATTTTTTATTTACCACTGGTTCGGAAAATACCTCTGTCCTGGGAAGAACCAGCAAGAAACCCAGTGGGGCTTTTTTTTTCAAACATATTTCACTTAACAATAATTTTGTTTATATAATTTTTAAATGAATTTTCATAGAACCAGCATGGTGGCTATCACCTTATTCCCAGGGGTTATTTTCATTCATTTATTCCTTGATATTATAATAACCCTTTTTGTACAGTTTTTCTTTAACAAAACTTTTAAACTAGTTTATTGGCAAACTTTGAACATATTCTGGGATTTTGTTGTAAAAGCGTATACATTGCTCCATAAATGAATTACCGATTCTGTGGACTCTAGTAACTGGCATTACAAGCTTATGTTTATTCCTAGTGTTTAAAGTATGAACATCCTTATTCTTATTAAAGCTATTTATATTTTTATGTAATAAGCTGCCCATGATCAGAATACTGAGTAGGTTGGTTAGTGAGCACAGCAATCTCATCACCTTGGTAATGCTGCTTCACAATACCAGTCTCTAGTGCAAAACAGGTACATTGCGATATCAATATATTATTATTAATCTTGTTTGTTAAGGTGATAAACAATGTTGCTACACAAAGCGTTAGTTATACAATACAATTAAAATTAGATTTCCTGGAAATAAACACTGGATACATATAGGTGTTCCTGTTGTTAAAATTTTGTATAATTTTCAACACAGAAAACATATTCCATTAGTCTTTTTGTTTGATAGTACACACTGTCAATTGTACTACAATATTTCATATGCAAATAACCACCTGAGCATAATAGAAGCCATTATTTCAATATTGCAGACAAACAACTTTGCAATTGGAGAACAATCAAAACTACAATAAAAAAATAAAAGAAGAAGGAGAGACTTCAATTTTATTTATGCATAGATAACAGTGTAGTGGCGAGGTAACAGAATCCACTACTGAATATCATCCTACCAGTACCATAAAGCGGAAATCTATAACTGAAGTCTTTGTTCAGCAGTGGACTTATAATCGCCCATTACAACACTCACAGGGTGACAAGGAAATAGATTCTCTTACACTGTGTCTACTGGACATTATTATATTCCATTATTCATTAGTATACCTGGCTGTGACTACAAATGCATTATGGTAAAGAAATGTAAAATCGACTATAAAGAATGTACAACCCTATCAATACACAGCAGGAAAAAACATTTTTATGTATAATAAAAGGCAATTCTAGAAGTCCATCATTCTTCTAATTAAAAGAACCCAATTTGAGGTTATATTAGTAGCAGTTGTAGCACAAATAGGTTGCCTCGACAGGGGAACGACCATGCTATCACAGAAAACCAGCGTAAAATAGCAGCTTAACACTGCTGTGTTTCGTAGTGGTGAATATAGAGAACCAGAGACCCTTTTTACTGGAAATGAAGCATTCCATCTTAGTCCTCATGGGTGACAACGCATCTGCATTTTGATTCATAATTGAGGATAGATGTAGATGTCTATGGATCATAGCAACCACTTACCATCAGGTGGACTGTGTGCTCGTTTGTCACTCTATCCTATAAAAAAGGTATATTGTTAGTCCAAGATTACTTATTTTTATCACTGAAATATGACTCCACGATGTGAAGGCATATTAAGTTTTTCTTTACTTACAAAACAAGTATTTTGTTTCTAAGTTTCTTATTAAACAGTCAAATGCAGTAAGAATAAAATGCTGTTATAAAAAAAGCAAAAGTTCAAGTTTTATTGTAGTTAGAAACATCATGTTGTGGTAACCTCTAACTACTAACACACCTGTGCAAATTTAAAAAAGTAGCTTTAGTAGATTATATTATCATGAAGTCATAGTATAGGTAAATTCCTGAAATAACATTTTAATACCACATGCAAAGACAATATAGTGTTTCAATGAAAGGAGACTTCGAAAATGACATCCTTATGCTAAATTGTTGCGAAAGCTAAACTGACCTGTGATTGCACCATCAAAACGACTAATACGGTTATAGATTTATTATCAATCTTGATGAGGCTGCCGAAAGATTATTGTGCGATCACGGGGAACGCCACACCGCCAGCGCTCACACCTCTACTCACGTAAGGTCAGATCGTGAGACAAAAAACATATTTTCACTGCCAACTAGCCAGATTTTCAGATCGTAGGCTCAACCTGACTAAATTCTATAGGAAAGGTCACGCGTGGCACAATTCCATACTTTCACATTGCAAAACATTTGGCACTAGGGACGGAGGGACGAGCGCTGGCGACGTCAGTGGCCCCGTACACCGCACTCGAATAGCTCACGTATCCACATAGACACTTTTTATTTAAATATTGCGAGATATAAGGTGATTTCTGTTCACTTCGAGCTGTTTTACTTCATAATATCATCAAAAAGCGATAGGAATTTCCAAGGCAACCTCCCAAGAAGCTAAATCGTAACTTGAATCGAGTGACACAGGCCTGTGCAGGACGTTTCCGTATCTCCGACTTACTTATCGGATTTATGATCTTCAAAATCAGCAAACTTACATTGTAATTGTTATCCAACGCATTCAGAAGTCGATTACTTAGATCATGAGCGTTATTACTCATTTATAAACGAAAATATTTAACTAAATACGACGAACGTGTCTCGGCTGCGTCGTAATGGCGGACCGACGACTACGTATGCCCGTGCCAGGGCATTTTAGCCGAATAATTCAGCTGATATCTACTAAGGCGACGCACACTCGTATTTTTCCGTTTCTTTTGACGGTGAAAACTTCAAATTGCCATCTTTTCCTCACTAGAGGGCGGTGAATGTGAAACTTTATATTAAAATATAATTTATAATCTAACAATAATAGTCGTACTAAGATTAAGTGAAAAACATCAATAAACAACGTAGATTTGATTATTAATAAAAAGTTTTATCAGACGTACAATAAAAAGCGAAACATTCAAAACTTGTAACACTTACTTACAATTTCCTATGATATATTTGCAATTTCCAACTATAATGGTAACTTTGAAGTTAAAGTTTAATGTTTTCCAAACAGATGGCTCTATCCTTTATTCATATAAGAGTACGCTATATTATTTTTTCTCGCTCCTTCTAAAACCTTACCAGGTAAAAGGGAAACTACCTACCGATAAAAGTGATTTTTCATTTTAAAGGCTATAAAAAATTGATTCTTCGTCTTGTTTAACAGTAATTAAATTTAAGTTTAATTATTTTTCAACATATCAACTGTTTAAGTCAAGATAAAAAGTTTTTGATGTGGAAATGGATAATGGACACTTCTTATTAAAATTGAGAAGGAGTAAAAAAGCTTTACGTTGTTGTGCTATTTCAGGTTAGTAATAAATTAGAAGTAGAGGTTTTTGGCAGTTTTTAGTTGCGGTGCCTGCGGTACTAGGGTTCCGTAGTTTTTTATTTTTATGGAATGGGTGTGACAAACGAGAACACAGTACACCTGATGGTAAGTGGATGATGTGGCCCATAGACATTGAAATTTATCTTCGATTAAGAATCCAAATGCAGATGCGTTGGAACCCCTGAGGACTACGATGGAATGCCTCGTTTTCAGTAAAAAGGGTCTCCGGTTCCCTACACTCACCATACGAAACACGCTTAACCTGCAATTTTACGCTGGTATTATGTGAGAGCGAGGTCCTTCCCCGGTCAAGCCGACCCATTCGTGCACAAGCGTAATGTAGCTGCAGCGTGGCTCTACCACGTAGTTGCCTGTCACAATACGTAAACTTAGAAGGGGTCTTCTATCTAGACGAGTATCTTCTACGAGTATATTAAGCAAGTTCGCAGTATGACCAATATAACGACTAAAATTGGGTCCAAATAGGACGATGGTAACTAAAGGACAAATTTTTCAAACAGGGAGTGATATTCAAAAAAGATTAAAATATCGATTTTGAAAATAATACAATCCAAATCAAATCAATCACATGCCAAGTCTGTATAAAAATGGTCATAATCCATATCCACCCATTAATTCTTGTCAGCGCAATCCTAAGATATATATGTACATGACCTTCGCGCGTAAACCACCACTGCCCTAAACTAACCAGAGGGTCGCTCGCGTTGGCCAGCCTCAACGGAGACTAGCCATTGGCGCTGGACATGATTATAGTGCCCAGGTGTATGCACAAGCACAGGTGCACTCTCTATTCCCTCACTTTCATAGTCCGATGGGACGATAAAGCGATACGACAGGAGAGAGATCAGGTGCAGGACCAACGGCTTTACGTACTGCCTCATTGGTCTAGTGGTTGTAGTTGTGCGAATACTGATCATGAGGTCCATGGTTGGAATCCCGGGTCGAGCAAAAAAGAACAGTTATTTAGTTTTTCCATGAAGAAATTCTTAGTAGTTTTCAATGTTTTGAACGTATGAGAGTCAGAGCGCCAGAAATACCGCGATATTCATTAAAGTAGTTGCAGCAATGCTAACGAAGTGACTTTGACGCTACCAACAAGTTATTTTTATTTCATGAAATTATCCCCTACAGCCTATTAAAAGTCCATGGTTGAACGTAGGCCTCTCTCATGTATTGACTCAAAGAGTGTATCGGATATCTTTCCTCTACTAATCGATCAGTTGTTTTGGATCGATCTAACAAATCGATTCCTTAACGCCAAGTAATCAATTAATCGATACCAGGAAGACATGCTTCAAAATTATAAAAAATGGTATATCTATACAAATAAATAAAATAAAAGTGTCTGTTTGTAATGTCAAAATAACAGGTTTTTACTAAACGCATATGTAACTATATACGATACTTATAACAAAAATAATTTTTTTAACATTTATGTCCGTCTGTCTGTTTGTTCCGGCTAATCTCCAAAATTACTGGACTGATTTTGATGGGACTTTCACTGGTAGATAGCTGATGTTATAAGAAGTAACTTAGATTACTATTATTTTAAAAAAATAATTAAGGTTAACTAAAAATTACACGTTGGCAAAGCCGCGGGAAACAGCTCGTCGAAAATAAATAACAGTTTAAAAATTTAAAAACCACTGTTTTGTAGATAACCGAACTAAAAAGTAGAAAATAATTTTCAATACGCTTAATAAATAGTGATTAACATAAAAAATCATTTTATTGTAAAAAAAAAAGCGTGGGGTAATATTTCAGATATTTTATGATAAATGTTAAATTACTTGTAGTAATTCACAAAAATATTTACAACAAATGACATCAATAACCCCACGCTTTTTTACAATAAAATTAATTTTTTAAGCTAATTACTACTTTCTTATATTAAAGTTATTGAAAATTATTTTCTACTTTTTAGTTCGGTTACCTACAAAACCGTGTTTTTTTACTGTTTTAAACTATTATTTATTTTCTATTTTTTAGTGCGACTAACTGCAAAAGCGTGTTTTTTTGCAACGAAGTTCTTCTACGCGGCTTACAGTAGATTGAACTGGCAGAAACCGTAGTTGTTTTATGAATTATTCGTAAATCCTGAGTATCATAGCAAGGATAATGGTACAAACTATTTAAATTATTGCATTTCCATTGGTCCTTGATAAGTGTTCGAAGTTTGAAATCAATCCGACATTTTGAAGGGGATAAAAATCACATTCAAAAACTCCGTTACATAGTTACATCCAAGCTAATAAAAGCATGTTAATAACGTCTTTCTACGTGAAACTCCTACGGCGTACATCACAGCTCTATTGTTTATCGAATAAGACAAAAATCACTTATGCCACGTTTAGATTACCAGACAAACAACAGGCCGAATAACTTACTGAGTTATTTGTGAACAAGTACAACGTGCTTACATATACGTCTGTATTCATTTAACGCAGATCTTTTAAACGATATACTTATGGATGACGTTGCTACAACTTTATGTTTACTTAATTTTTATAGAGTCACAAATATTTTAAACGAAAAAAGAAGAAAAGACGGTATATCTTTGTCTTACCCACGTTTATTTGAAGACCTTTCCGTTGGAAAACACAATTGAAGGAATTGAGCGATTTTACATGCGTAAGCATCATATTACTCTATGGATGTTACGTACAATAGCACTGACCTCTATATATACAATAGATATTACATATAAAAATGGATCGGGAAAAGCTACAATATGTGAAACTTTTTGTATGCGTGACTGTACTTGATTCAAAAAATGATTTCAGTACCATGCGTTATAAATTCTTGCATATCATTTGAAATAATTAATTAAATAAGCTTTAATGTTTATTAATTCGCGTTTTAACTTTCATTTTTTTCTTTACGTTATTTAAAACAAATTAATGCAGGGACAGTTTTCCGAACGTCTTTTTTGTAGTTATTGGCAAGCATTGCTTTATTATACTGGTAACATTGAGATAAGGCCATCTTTACATCTTTCAAAATGTAAAAGTGTCATTTTTCGATTGTGTGAAGTCGTGTGTCGTGTTATACTATGATGGAATAATTAAATCTAGTTTTGTGTTTTCTGCTTTCATTAAGCGACTTTCTTCGCTTATTACACGTGTGCGAATCCAACTGTGTAATGTTATAGTAGTGAGCAAGAAAATACAGTTAGTATGTGTTTATAAATGTCGATAATATCGGTTTATTTGTGTGTTATGTCGTGAAAGGGCGATGGATCGTCGGTGTTCACAATCTGTCCGGACGCTAGTATTTGACGATTCTGATTCTGACCTGCCGAAAAGTGGTCAGAAAAAGAATCTGTCCTCATCTGGAGTTCCCTCGTCGTTAAATCAAAGCGCTGAAGGTAAGATAAACAAAACCTGTATTTTTGTTGATGATCTATCAAATTAGAGCGCGGCAATATTTTGTAGTTTTTTCAAGGTTTGTCCGATTGTCAGTGTAAATTAAATTGCAGAGGCAATAATAAACGTTTGCTGCTTATTGGCTCCATACCAATATGATCGATTATGTACTAAATTTAATATTCAAACTGTCCATTATTATAGTCGATTTGGTATTGTATGAAGAATATAATGAATTGGTCAATTATTGTATTACCGTTTACTTTAAATCGACAGTTTTTATAGTAGTAGTTTTTAATTGTGGTAAAGTCATGCTATTGCTATTATATGGTTGTAGTGTTTATGTTTCGGCTTAAACGGGAAGAGTGCACTCTCATAGATTACCAGTATAAAATAGCAGCTTGTTGCTGCTATTAGTTGTATGGTGAGAGTAGAGAAATAAAGACCATTTTTAATGGATTCCAGCTTAAGATCTTTATACCCAGATCTATTTTAACTATGCAGTTGCAATGTCAACAAAAGATTTGGGGCATTTTAAAAATTATAAAATAAATAAAAACATCTAAATGTACATTTAGTTAATGCATATGTAGTAAATAAATTACAATTTAATGTATTTTTAAATTAACTTAGAGATTAAATGTTGAAAAAAATAAAAATACTAGCTGACTAGGCAGACATTGTTCTGCCCTTTCTAACGACCCTTCGAAACGAAAAGTATCCTATCTCTCAAGTTGGACCATACTGCACACAATGTCCAAAATTTCATTGAAATCAGTTCAATAGTTTAGGAGTTCATCGCGGACAAACAATGTGACACGTAATTTTTATATATAAAGATTAATAGGCAGCTGTAATATGTCAGATATATTTTCTTAACTAAATTCATTATACATAGGTTATTTCAGTATTGTTTACATTATATATACATACATAATATACAAAATTAAATACTTCTGATTATAAAGTTAATATTATATTTTTAGCTAATATTATTATAAATTATTTGATCAATGAATCATATCCCATTTAGAGGGAGTATTAAAAGAATCCACTACCAAATTATGTCATCCCGTGGCAGTCATAGAAGCAAATAGAGGGAAATAAAATAGGTATATTGCAGCTTCATCTTGTAAGTTCTTGTACTCCCCTTATTAATGTTAATTTAATATATACTGTTAACTTTACAGCTTATTAAAGAGCTGAACATGGGCCTTCTCATAGACGGCCTCATAGTGAAATATTTGCCATAGTTGCTAGGCTTAGCAAGCGAATCGGTAGCTGCAGTTTTTATTTTTAGCCATTATTAGGAAAACACTGCTGCCCATCTCCTGATTTGTTTCCCTCTGTTGTCTCTTATGACACCCACGGGAAGATATGGGGTAGTAGATATTCTTAAACCACAACTACTTGGTTATTTAATACCTACTACAACTAATAATGCTTCTACATTAAGTTTCATTAAAGGTTTATGGGTGGTTACTTATATTGTAAATTTATATTTATATTGTAAAATTTATTTAAAAAAAAGTCCCGCTGGGTTTCTTGCTGGTTCTTCCCAGGACAGAGGGTTTTTTTTCGAACCAGTGGTAAAGTAAAAAATGACTTTCAATAAGAATTACACATGTAATGTATATTGAATAAAAAATATTCTATTCTATTCATTAAGTTTCATTAAAGGTTTATGGGTGGTTACTTGGCATCACATGATTCTTGCTTGCAATCTGGTTGATAATTCATAATTAATAGGATCAGATGTTATGGTAGCCATACATGCTTACCATTTTACCTTTACAGTTTAACTGTACAGGTAAATAGGAGTGTGTATGTTGCATGACCGCCAAGTGTATGTCTCCTACTCAGCTCAAACTTATCTGACGGATGTAACTGTACAGGCAATTCTGACAGGTCCAACCTAGCATGTCTGGCTACCTGTACTTTGCGGAAACCCAATAAATTAAAGATGTTAAAATTAATTAGCTAACATCCAAATATAGTAAAAATAATGTGTCTTACCTAGTTTGTTTTACCTATGTTGAGAGAGGTCAGGAGGTGCTGTTCAAAGTTAAGTATAGTTTAAGTGGTGCAGATAGCTGTACTTTTTGATTAACAAGATTGTGTTGCTGTTGCACCAACAAAAATAGGAGTGTGGGAAAACTTTTTATTATTATAACTGGAACCTTTTGTTATACACCTCATATTTTTCTTAGCTTATTAATTCTTTATTTTTACAATATTGCGGTTGAGTCCCAATGATTGGTAATGTTTTTGGTTGGCTTATCATACAATAAATAAAAATTTGGTCATTAATACTTAGTTAAGTTACAAATGTAGAAATTATAAAATGCACATTTGGAAACCAAAAAAAAGTACATTATTATTAAAAACTACAACATAATGTACTGCAACATCACTTTTGTTTTTTTTTGTTTTTTGTACGCACAGTCTATTGATCCTATCAAACTTTGCATATTGAAGTTATTTATCTACATCATGTGCCATAATAAAACTCCAGTCGCTAAACTATTAAATATATTTTATTGATTTCTTTTTGTTTATCACAATAAAAAGGAAAATGTTGTATGTAGTCTTTGTTAAGTGGTGTGACACATTTATAAGAATGTATTCGTCCTTGTCAATTTTGAAAATATCAGATATATGTTATCTTCTATATTATATATATATATGAGATTTCCACTTATCGACACTCATCACAATATCTCTGGAACCATAAAGCCTAGAGACTTGAAATTTGGTAGGAATATTCCTTTCGCCGAGTAGAAGTCAGGTAAGAACAAAAATCAAAAAGATTTTACGAAATTATACATGGGCTATTGCAGGGGCGTTAATTATAAAAAATCACATTTTCACAAGGTCTTATAGGTATTAAACTTGGCCAGAATATTCTTTTTGGCATGTTAAAAATTACCAAGAATGGATTTTATGAAATTTCACCCACAAAGGGGGCAGTGTGGGGGCATTAAAAAAATAAAATGGCTGGATCGATTTTGATGAATTTTTTATGTGTATTTTAGTGGATCTCTGGATGATCTAAACTTATTACAATGGAACCCGGCAGGTGACGCTGTTGTCGAGATCCAGAAATTAACCGTGCGAAACCTGGGCGGGGATTGCTATTGTTTAATATACATGATACATATCCACTGCTATCCACATTCTACATCCTCAACATCTTCCATCTTTCGAATCAATGTATTGTCAAATCTTCACATACATTTACCATAGAGCATAACTTGAAAAGGAAAGTTAGGAAAGTATAACTTCTGTCCATTCAAATACAATGTGAGTTTCTTCAAGACTAAAGTTTATAAGCTTTTTTTAAGCTGAGGCTAGTTCACGTTGCCATCTTAGCTGCATCATCTCTTACTATCAGATGATATAGTAGTTAAACACTGGCTTATAATATTTAAAATGATCCTGTTATTATTTTCATCTGTGAAAATAACAATTTCTGAACATAGGATACTCCCAAGTTGAAAGGTTTTGTGAGGTTTTGTAAATCTCCACAAGATAAGCTGAGCAAGGTTTCAGAATGTTGATAGAAAGTTTTGACTGCTTCCAGTGCATATTTAACAAGTCCACAAATCCGACCTTAGTTGCAAGTTATGTCTTAAGAAATGTCCATGTACATATCTATAGAGTGGCACTATCTACACAAGCTTCATTATTATTATCATTACAACTTCATAAGTCGACTGCCCATAAGCCTTTCCCAAGAGATGCCACAAAGCATAGTTCTAAGCCACCTGCATCCATCAACATCCTGCATCTCTTACCAGGTTGCCACTGAGTGTATTTTATATCTACACATATGAAAGTTATCTTAAATAACTGCAATTTTGTGTGGTGTCATGCTTACTCAAATTATAGGAAATAGAAGATGAAACAAAGATTGCAATTGCACCTATGTGCTTTTAATATCAAAAAATGCAGTTTAATAACTTGTAACTTACATTGAATTTGTATAAAATCAATGCCTGAGCTATTTATTGATTTTTTTTTAAATTTATTTGAATTCTTCTACCCGCAGCAATGTGCAATCATCTTTTTGATCCAGGTTCAGCACAATTTATTGGTTGTAATTCAAAATTTGTGGGTGATTGGTGTTTTATGTTAAAAGTTCCAGCAAAAATATACATACTACCCTCTTTATTTAAACTTACAGACACTAGACATGATTCATTTATGTCATCGAATACAACATTTTTCATTACAAAGGATGGACTATCGTGTGGGTGAAAGAAGGAAAGGACTATCATGTGGTTGATTCACATACAAAAACTGGTTTTTCTTCTAGAAAAGATTCACAGTCACTGCCTTCAAGCCATCGGCTAGAAGTTAGTAACTAGATAAAGTACCTAATGTTAGATTTATAAATTGCCAGCCATTGTAACCAAAAATTACAAGAAAACATTTTCACAATATACATTTTTGGTATCAGGCATCCATACAACACCATTTAGATTTGTGTTTGTTCATGTTGGAGTTGCATTTTTTTCGTTTTGTTGACAGTAAATACCCTTAAACGTTAATGGTGTTGTGAATAATATTATTATAAAGTCTATCATGCAGAGAAACATAAGCATAGCCCTCTCCATAGCTTGCTCAGCAACCTTAACTTTCCTCATACTAAATTCTGAGTGCGTTGTGTACCTACTCCTTATGACTAAGATGGATTGCCTCATTTCCAGTAAAAATGCTTTCCGGTTCTCAACAATTTCCCATAGAAAGTTTATCTTTCTGCTACTGGAGGTGAACTCTGGTATTACTGCCTAGAGCAATGTTGTGGGCTCTTAGCGATGTGCGAATGTTAAAGATATTCAGCAGTGAAGGACCATGCCTCAGATCTATATGTTATCGATGGCAACATGCACTGGATGTACATTCTTGTTTTCAAGTTTTAAGGTATTTTACGTGAGGAGAAGATGTGTCGTAATCTCCCAAACGCTGCCCAGCCGAGTTTGATCTGTCAATATTTTTATTTACGTACTAGCTACCTGCTCGGACTTCGCTTGCGTAGGATTTATTAATGTGGCATTGTTTAAATTTAAGATAATCAAAGACCATTTATTTTAATATAATATGTATGTTTTTCGATTTTTTAAATCACCAAGATTTTATGTATAAAGTAAAAGCGTAATTTTTTTTAGTTTTATTACAATCGGTTCTGTCATTTCGAAGATCAGCCTGAACAGCCAGACGGACAGACAGACAAAAATTAACATATTTGTGATGATTATTCATGTCTCAATGGCATGCAAATATTTATATTCAAATATCAAATATTATATGTATAGACTAGCTGTTCCCCGCGACTTCGCTCGCGTGTAATTTAGAGTTTTAATTTTTTTTGCGCGGTACCCTAATCGTTTTTCTAAAATAAAAGTAGCCTAAGTTACTCCTTATGAAATCAGCCATCTGCCAGTGAAAGTCCCGTCAAAAATGGTCCAGCCGTTTCGGAGATTAGCTGGAACAAACAGACAGACAGACAGATAAAAATTTAAAAAAATGTGTTTTTGTTATAAGTACCGTATTTACTTTCATATGCATTTAGTAAAAAGCTGTTATTTTGACATTACAAACAGACACTTCAATTTTATTTATTTGTATAGATAAACATACAATGGAGGATTGCCTCCCAACATGGCCCACTCAAGCTGTCACAGCAATCTGGACGTGAGCCCGAATTTAATTACAAAGTTGCCGCTCCACTACAATTCACTCGACGCTAATGAGATCTCGATGCGAACGTTAATTACTTACCGGACATTCTCGTCTGAATAAACATCGAAATTAATTTCGCTTTTGAGATATTATTTTCGCTCGCGAAATCTATACAAATAAATAAAATTGAAGTGTCTGTTTGTAATGTTAAAATAACAATTTTGTACTAAATCCATATGAAAGTATATACGGTACTTATAACAAAAATACAAATTTTAAAGTTTTTGCCTGTCTGTATGTCTGTCTGTCTCTCTGTTTGTTCCGGCTAATCTCAGTAACGGCTGTGCCGATTTGGACGGGACTCACTGGCAGATGTTATAAGGAGTAACTTAGGCTACTTATATCTTAGAAAAAGAGTTAGGGTTCCGCGCAACATAACTAAAACCGTAAACTACACACGGGCGAAGTCGGGAGGAATAGCTAGTCTATACAAATAAATAAAATTGAAGTGTCTGTTTGTAATGTCAAAATTACAGTTTTTACTAAATGCATATGAAAGTAAATACAGTACTAATAACTAAAATACAATTTTTAACATTTTTGTCTGTCTGTCTGTTTGTTCCGGGTAATCTCCGAAACGGCTGGACTGATTTTGACGGGAATTTCACTGGGAGGTTGCTGATTTCATAAGGAGTAACTTAGGCTACTTTTATTTTAGAAAGAGTATTAGGGTTCCGCGCAAAAACATAAAAACCCTAACACGCGAGCGAAGTCGCGGGGAACAACTAGTTCATAGTAATATGATGTTTTTCAAATGTTGTATGTATTCTATATATGTGTGTGCCTATTTCTTTGGCACGCTCTGTAGCCTAAACAGCTGGATGGAATTAAACAAATGGTGTGTCGTTAGACTCGTTTTAGTTGTGGAAGCGACAATGATAAAGTATATAATTTTTATTTCTCTTTTCATTAAAATTTTTTACGTAGTCGTGTTTTTTTAAACTACTGTTTTAACCATTGGGTTTGTTTTGTAAGAAGCAATCAAATTTAGTTGTTGATAATTGTTCTTCAGCACATGTGATTTGGCCCGATTGTAGTAAGGATCACGCTTGTGCAGGAGACTAGCGTAAAATAACAGTATAATAGTGCCTGCCGCGTTTTGTATTGTGAGTGACAGGAACAATGACCTTACATCGGTAAAGCCAGTGATCACTCCTGAATTTTAATTCTCAATCGAGGGTAGATAGATGTTATGATTTCCAACAGGTGTTTTTAAAAAAAATAGAATAAGGTTGACAAACGAGCACACAGCCCAACTGATGGTAAGTGGTTGATGTGGCCCATAGACATCTACATCTGTCTTTGTTTGCGAATTAAAATGCAGATGCCTTGTCAGCCGTGAGGACTAAGATGGAATGCCTCATTTACAGTAATAAGGGTCTCCGGTTCTCTACACTCACCATACGAAACACAGCAGCGTTAAGCTGCTATTTCACGCTGGTATTCTGTGAGAGCATGGTCCTTCCCCGGTCGAGCCGAACTATTCGTGCTACAACTATACTACTAATATAGCTACAGCATGGCTCTACCACGTAAAAGAACGTCTATCTGGCTTTCCGTATGGAATATACAAAACACGGTCCCGAGCTACACCTGCATAAAATAGACTTGTGTATAGTATTTAACATAAATTTTTCTGTTTCATCAGCTTGTATAAGTTTACTGCTGAAGTGGTAGTGGTGGGTCTTTTCCATATTTCCATTGTAGGAAGGGTTTCCTATAATCGCCATGATTTACAGACAGACACTCGCGATTATAGAACCAGAGGTCTCACGTCTTTGACGCTGCTTCGTCTCCGTTCTGAGTATTTTACATCTGGCGTAATTTAGATGCTTAATCCGCTATCCATCCGAAGATTATACAACAATTATACAAGTAAAGAAAATAGAAAGAAATCATTCTAACAAATACTAGAATATATTTCATCATTTAATTCTAGATCTAAAAGCATCAGAATCTCATCAGTATCAGTATCATAATGGTTACTCAAGTGAGTGTGGTATAAAAAGGAAAGGATATCTGAACTTTATCAAATTACTGTCACTCTACCTTTTTATCTACTTATATATTAAGTATTATTACTTTATAAATATAAAACTTTATTAGCTTCAAGTTGAAATTTTTATATTTACCTTGTTTTAGTGATTCTCTTGAAATTGTAAAAAATAACTGGCCAAGTGCAAGTTGGAATCGCGCATGAAGGGTAGTATCGTAATACACTTTTCAAGTAGGGGAGCCCCTTTTAATTTTTTATTTATTTTAATTTTTATTATTTGTTAGTATAGCGGCAATAGAAATACACATTCTGTGAAAATTTCATCTGTCTACCTATTACAGATCATGAGATACAGCCCGCTGACAGACAGACAGACGGACGGACAGCAGAGGCTTAGTAATAGGGTCCCGTTGGTTACCCTTTGGGTACGGATCCCAAAAATTTTGCTAGGTGGTAGGATTTCTTTAGGAAATCTATCTTTCCTAGGAACCGTGTAGTGGTAATGTAAGAAATAAGAATATCTGGCGGTGTAACAGGGAATCTGAAACAGAAGACGGGCAGCAGCATCTTCCTGATAACACTTCAAATTATAAAAAACTGCGGTTGCCAACCCGCCTGCCCGACTGCAAAACAGAGGTCTATGTTCAGCAGTCGACTTTTATTTACTGTAACGGATGGATGGAGGATTCCTTTTCTGCCCGGGTCCGTCTGGGTAGGTACCACCCTTCTCCTGTAGGTACGTGCACTGCTATGGTCAGGTTTGAAGGGTATATAGAGCCAGTAAGTAACTACAGGCTGTGAGGCTCACAATGACAGTTGGCTCGTTTGTGACTGAAAAATTCGGTCTGATTGAATGTAATATTATTATCCACATTATTAATATTAGTGCTTAATGTTGAAAGTTTTATAGCTCACACTTCCGAAACTTTATCAACCTTAGTTTAAAAAAAGCTTCTATATTACAAAAATAACTCTCTCCATGTCGGCTTCAAATCAATCGAATAGCTTACTGCCCTATTCTCTAAGTGATGATTATTAGTTCCATTTAGTCCATACAGGTGTTCATGGACTGAAATAGCTACTTACCATTTGGTGGGCTAAAAGTTCGCTTGTCAATTTAGTTTACAAAAATAATTATAAAACGATAATTTAGTAACGTCGCGTAGGAAGTACCTATTCAGTTGAAAGCTTCCAGACGTTTAATAGGGCGAAGTGGACGCTTGAAGTGAACTCATGTATATAATAAGGTATACGCAAAACAGGTTTAGATTTTATTGCCCCCGTCTAATTCAGAACGGACACTTGAAATGTATAAATCGTAGCCATCTTTATTGAAATTATGCAACCGGCACGCAGACATTTAATTGAGGCTTCATTTTAGAGTTTTTGGAATGTCTATTTATATAATACATATGTGCCTTAAGTGCACAGCTCTGTAAATCTGACGACTAGATTTGATATACTACATTATACGATTTTTTTTCAATTCAAGAGAATTAAATAACATAACATAAACACTCACGCCAGTCACCCAGAGGGGTAAGCAGAGACTATGGACTTCCATTTGGCAAGATCCTGACACACCTCTCTCGCTTCCTCCACATCATACCTACGTATACCACCCTCGTCGGTAAAAATAAAAAAACCTCTCCAAGTAAGCTTAAAATGCTCGTGCTAGAAGTCTTCATCTCAGTAGTCAAATGACTGATTCGAACCCACGACTTTCTGAGTTTGCAATCCGCACCTTACCATTAGGTTACTGTCGCTTTTCGGCTTATAAAAATTAAAAGAAGCTGTGAAGCCAACATACAATGGAGCACAGCGGCTGCTTTTTCGGTTTACAGAGGCGGGCTGGTATAGAGAGACAATCTCGAGCTTAAACTCAAAATTTAAGTCTAATCCACATTAGTTACAGCCTAAATATGCTCCACTGCTGGGCACAGGCCTCCTCTCATTTCTGAGCGGGTTGCGTGTTGGCGAAGTTCACATGTCTTCGAAATATTTTTTTCTTATTTTTTTGACATGCAGGTTTCCTTCACCGCCGAACATGTGGTAAATCAGCACTTCAATTTTATTGGTGCCGGCGGTGATTGAATCCGGGGTGCTCGCATACGGTGAAATTTACAGCGAACATTTAGCCCCTGAGCTACCACGGCTAATCCATATTATGCTCTACTATACTACTCTTAATAGCGGCATTAGAATCCATTGTAGAAGAAAGTCCCTTCTCCGCATTACTTCAGTTTTATGAAGGATTAAAAAAAAGTTTAGCGCCAATCGTAGAATGAATGAAAAAATTAAAGGAAACTATTTGATTTTTTTTTTATTTCTTAGTGCCATCTGTAGACATTTATCATAACTAAATCGAATATCTATTTTTATTATAATATAGAATAATAGTGACAAGCGAACACACTGTCCACCTGTCAGTGGATGCTGTGGCCTATACACATCTATATCTATCTTTGCTTATCAATCAAAATGCTGATGCGTTTATCACCCCTGAGGACTAAGATGGATTTTCTCGTTAATAGTAAAAGGGCTCTCTGGTTCTCTACACTCACCATATGAAACAGCAGTATTGAGCTGTTTTTCACGCTGTTATTCTGTGAGATTGTGGTCCTACCCCGGCCGAGACGACCCGTTCGTACCGCATATATATCGTTAACAAAAAAATAAAACATATTTTTAGGTGTCGCGTTTTTTCTAATATATCATTAGTATAGTATGCATTGTATTAAAACTAAGTCTACTGAGATATTTTCGTGTGTACTGGTGTTTTAAATTTCCGACGGTTCTAATAATTTGCAGCTCACGTAGTCATGGTGGCATGGAGTTCTTGAACGTTCTGATCTCATAGTTATCCCTAGTTATCTTTAACTTATAAATATTAATTTAATTGCTATAAGCAAAATTAATTGAATGGTCGTCGGTAGTAAAACTTAGACCGTGTTAAAATACGTAGCTTAATACTTAAATCCACACCAATACCATATTTAATGGGGCCGTAAAACAATAAAATGGCGCTGTGAATATGTAAACAGTATCGCGTAATGTATGTTTGCCCTGTGAATGTGAATATGAAACTTCATGCTCGGGGACTACGATTTGCCGTAAATTTGACAGTACAGATTCATCATTACTGGAAAAGAGGCGTTCCATCTTAGTCCTCACGGGTGACGACGCATCTGTATTTTGATTCTTTATTGAGGATAGATGTGGATGTCTATGGGTCACAGCAACCACTTACCATCAGGTGGACTGTGTGCTCGTTTGTCACGCTATCCTATAAAAAAAGTTCACGTGCTCTGCATTGAAGAATGAGCCATTATAGCTCAGGAGCTTAGCGCTCGCTGTAAAGTTCACAGTACGCGAGCAACCGGGTTCGAGTCCTGGCACCGATGAAATTGTTAATCGCAATTTTAAGTGACGATTTTACTTGCTCGGCGGTGAAGGGAAACATCATAAAGAAACCGGCATCTCTTCGCCAACACGCATAAAGGCAGCGCATTGAACACTTCCATGTCCTGGAATGAGAGAAGGCCTGTGCTTGGTAGTGGAATTTCAATAGATTGACTTTTTATTACTCTACTGCAGGAACATTTGTGAGAAATTAAATATTTTGTGTACATTTGAAGTCCGACGATAAACATTATGGCTGCGCGGCGGACACATGCCATAACTCTCTCGGAAATGAGTGTAGGCCTGTGCGCAACAGTAGTGTATTAAGGTTGCAATTTTCCTTTTTACTAGCTGTTCCCCGCGGCTTCGTCTGCATTTAATTTATTACGATTCGACTTTGTGGGCTTTAATTTTTTTTTGTGCGGAATCCTAATTATTGTTCGAAAATTCAAGTAGCTTAAGTTACTCCTTATAACATCAGCTATCTGCCAGTTAAAGTCCCATCAAAATCGGTCCAGCCATTTCGGAGATTAGCCAGAACAAACAGACGTCTGTCTGTTCAGACAGCCAGACAGACAAAAATTTAAAGAACTGTTATTTTTGTTATAAGTACCGTATATATATACAGTATAATTTCACATGCGTTTAGTAAAAAGCTAGTATTTTTTTGACATTACAAATAAACACTTCAGTTTTATTTATTTGTATACATAACAACCTAAGCTCAGCAAAATTATAAAAATGTAATAGCCATCAATGTATGTGGTTAGAGGTACAAACAAGCGTTCATATCTACACAGCAATAAAACCAATAACCAGGCAACTAACAACAGCAATGTTTTCAAGCACTCAATTAGCACTATCGCCCGACACGGGCGCCTACATAGCCTATTAAACTCGTGGCGTAATCAGAGACGTATACAATACAATGTGAATGCATAACGCATGGAAGTAAACAAACGTCCGCCTTGACTTTTTCCTATTGTATTGAGTTGGATTACTCAATCTGTTTTAGCATTTAGGTTGAAAAAATTTGTAAAGTAGCGCCTGTTATCAAACTCGTACTTAAGACCTAATAGGGAAAACCTAATTTAGACTACATTCTAGTTGTTTTTTTTTTAATTTTATTGAATAATTCCCAAATATTTAAACGCTGCTCAAGTTTAAGATGCCTTAAGGTCTCGTGCTGTCTCTATCACTTTAAGTCAAAGTAACTGTGACACAACGAGACTTAACGGCGTCTCAAAATTGTGTAGCGTTTGAATATTTGGGCATAAGAGTGACAAACGAACACACAGTCCATGAGTACCATCAGGTGGGGTAAGTGGCCCATAGACATACATCTAAGTTTCATATTAAAAATCAAAATGCTCTACACTCTCCATACGAATTACAGAAGCATTAAACAGCTATTTTCCGTTGGAATTCTGTGAGAGCGTGTCGTTCCTTGCTAGCTTGTGTTATTTCTTAGTCCATTCAAAAGGGGCAAAAAATAAATGTCCGGCTTTTACTTTTTATGTGTTATTCTAGAGACTGGACCTAGTTAGACTTAGTTTCTTGTCTTTTTACACACATCGACAGAATCTAGGGATATTTTATGTTTTATAATTTTCTACGGCGATTAAAAAAATGTTAATTTTTTTAAACGCCGTAGAAAATTGGTATAATAAAAAAACTTTATTTATTCTTATAAAACTATTAATTTTAATTAAAATTGAAAAAATCTTATCAAATCTAATAAACAGTGTTGCCACCTCTTACATAATAAATTTGACGTCGATTGTTCATATTTAAAATTAAATTGTTAAAATAAAACATTTTATCATACTAATTTTCTACGGCGATTAAAAAAATAAAATTTTTGTTTAAAACACAAAAAATTACGAAATATTTTATATTTTTTATTAAAATCCTTAAAAAAAGCCTATTATTCTTCCATTTACTATATCAAAAAGTTCCTTATCTATAAGGAACTTTTTGATATAGTAAATGATATTTGATGAAATATAAAATATCCCTAGATTCTGTTGATGTGTTTATGTTCGTTTTTTGATATAATTGAGGCTAACTAGAAAACTTTAAATATATTAAAAGTTACATCCCGTATACGTTCGTTCCATTAATAGGTGTAGACTTCCTCTCATTTCTGGGGTGCGTGTGATGTAGCAAATAGTCCGCCGCCTGCTTCTATGACTGTAGTGATGCAACGCTCATCCTAAAATTATTTAATGACATGTAGAATTCCTCAAGATTTTTCGTATGATGAATGGCGAGACCGGGAAACTCTTTGATTCTTAAGCGAGGATAGCAGCCTATGCTTAGTATAGAGAACCGGAAACTATTTTTACTGAAAACTAGGGATTCCATCTTAGTGCTCAGGGGTAACTTCTCTTCTATATTTTGATTCTTAATCGAGGATAGACGTAGGTGTTTATGGGCATCAGCGTCCACTTACAGATAGACTGTGTGCTCTTATGTAACCCATACCTCTTTAAAAATGTAAGAAATCATCATAAACTGCTTTAAAATTATTGTTTTTGTTTTGTCCAAATTACACTACGTTTGCTAATCCGTGATTTAGCAACATGACGCACTGGATTGATGTATTTAGTGAGCTGCATCGGTTCGTGATTGGGACGCCCCTAAGCGGATTATCGACAGATTATTACCTGTCCCCTATGTCTCACATGTGTGTTGATGCGAGCGCTGTAGTCTGCTGCGCTTGATACGGTTTTTTTTCTTTGCTAATGGTCTTGTCCGGTTGTACTTTTGCCAGTCTACTATGCTGTTTCTAAATGTTTTCATATTTGATTGTACAACATGTTATATTATAAATTATTGTTTAAAAAATAATCCCGCTGGGTTTCTTGCTGGTTTTTGTCCAGTAAAGAGGTTTTATTCCGACCCAGTGCAGTGGTAATAGTATAAATGACTCAATGAGTGTTCTTGTGATCTATATTGAACAAAAATTATTCTATTCTATTTTACTGCTAGCATATTTCCTTCTGTAACAGCCGTCAAAAACAGAAACATAAACGGTTTTTTTTATTCAATATAGATTCTAAATAATACTTATTGAAAATCACTCTTCTGTTTAATTTACCACTAGTTCGGAAAAAAGCCTCTGTCCTGGGAAAGACCAACAAGAAACTCTGCGGGACTTTTTTTTCAAGTAACCGCTTACAATCATGTATGCAACACAAAACAAATTAGAAATAGCTTGGTAGCAATCACCTCATTCCCAGGGGTTATCATCCATAAATTCCTTAATATTATAACAACCCTTTTTATACAACCGTAGTTTAATAGAGATTTTGAACTTTGAGCAGGCCAAATTTTGTATATTAAGGCGACCACTCCTTTCTTAAACTTTCAAGAGTTAGTCAATTGTTCTGAAATTTGTTATATGTACCAGCGCAGCGGTGCACGGTTGCGCTAGAAGGGTCTTTATCCGTTAATACCATTTGAAGTCTATCAAACAATTCGTCCGGTTTTAGGCGACATTTGAAATCGTAGAAAATCATCGCGTGAAAGTTTCTCCGTCGCAGATCGTTTTTTCTATGATATTTCAACACTTTATTTCAATTACCGTTACAGCCTATTAAAGTCTACTTCTAAACATAGGCCTCCTCCATAGAGGAATATCTGCAATAGTAGCCATGCTTGGCAAGCGGGTTGGCAACCGCAGATTTTTGTTTTTAGTCGTTATTAGGAAGACGCTGCTGCCCATCTCCTGGTTCGTTTCCCTCTGTCGCCTCTTACGACACCCACGGGGTGATATTGGGCAGTGGATATTCTTACACGAGTTACACGGCCACTAAACGGTATTTCATTTAAGTTAAAAAAATATGGCGGGTAATTTGAAATTAGAACCAGAAACCGTACAATTATTGGGAAACCATAATATGTTATTTTAATTATAGGAAAACGATGCGAACTAGTTAACAGCTTTCTAACTTCTTGCGTATGCCGCCTCGCGACTACATACCTGGTTGATAGTTTTTTTTTTTCTTATAAATAACTGAGAATCTAGACGAAATAAACGGTTAGTGTGTGGGTTAGTCGGTCGGGTAACCAGTTTCTAGTGCGTGGGAAATCTTTTTTCTACTTTACACCAATGTATGGTTGTTGCATTTGGCATTTCCACACTTTTGATTGAGGGTAGAATTAAATCGGGTTTGAATTAATTTAATTATTCATTTAGTATACTTGCCAATTTTGGTTATAGATTTTAAATTTATTAACGTTCATAAATTGTTCTTAATTAACACTTAAATAAATAGGTTTATTACTAAACACTCAAAGACTGTTTTAAAATATCAATATTTTCTCTAGGTTTCGTATTTACGTGGGGTCCTCGTGCGGCGATGTTCCCAAAGGTACTATATCTGCGACTTGTCGTTGCCGCTGGTGATAAAAGTGCTAGATCTTTTCACGTTCTAAGGCCATATATATATATAGGTAGCCATTCAGCGAGAAAACGCAGCCAGCGCTCTTGGCATCGGAACCTCGGGGAGTTTAAAACTAAAAACTTGACAAGTTACGCTCCGTGGAATTAAAACTTCTTCTAAATACTATCTTATCTTCATATTTTTTAACATTTTTAGTACGAACATATTATTTTATTTATAACTATAATAAATACAATACATCTTAAATTGTTAAATTGTTTACGTTGTAATAACTTATGTCATTTAAGAATGATTAAGTATTGTGTATATTATATTTTAAGGTTATTTGGAACGTTATTTTATATTTAAATTAGCTGAATTTATTACGATTGGATTTCATGGGTTTTAATTTTTTAGTGTGGAACCCTAATTATTTTTCTAGAATAAAAGTTGCCTAAGTTACTCCTTATAACATCAGCTATCTATCTTCCAGTGATAATCCTGTCAGAATCGGTCCAGACATTTTGGAGATTAGCCGGAACAAATAGATAGACAGAAAAAAAAAATGTTTTTTTTTCGTAATTAGTACCATATTAATATACCTTCATATGCATTTAGTACGAAGGTAGTAATTTGGCATTACAAACATACACTTCAATTTTATTTATTTGTATAGATTACAATCAAATGAGGTTGTCTTGTAAATAAATGTAATTTAGATAATTGCATAGTTAGCTTATTTTAAGTTCGAATATTTAGTTTACCAGTGTTTAAAGAATCATACATTTTGGTTGTTTTCTAACGAACTTACAATCTTCGGTAATTTAGATAGATATAAGTGTGAGTACAAAGTTTTGTAATTATATAAAACTAGCTGGTACCCGGCGCGTTGCTGCCACAGAATAAATAATTGTCGAAATATCGTTTTTTTTGGTAGAGTTACATTGTTAATTAAGAATGATAATATTTTCATTAAAGTTGAGTGATACATAACTTTAAATTTGTCGGTACGATACGCGCGCCACCTAGTGTAAGTTAATTGTACTATGCCTATAACCTTCGCGAAAGTGCAAGCAATAAGTTGACAAAGTTTTAGCGCAATGTGATGAACGGTATGGCAGCGCATAGAATACGAACATACAATAATTAATTTTCACATATTAGATTAGCCCTGCAAGAGTCCATTATTCCTGTATCTGTCAAGATTCTCATTAATATTTTCACAACTTGAAAAATGTTAATACAATTGCCCCCAGATGACTATGGCGTACATTGGGCGTACATAGTAAGTTGGTAAACTGGGTGTATGCATAATGTTATGAGTAAGACTGTATGATAATCAAAAAATTTAGTTTCAGTTTTCGTAATTATTAAGTATATTTTAATGAAATTATGATTTATATGCAAATATATTCCATGAAAAAGAATATTAAACTTTAATTATGATAGTTATGGTTATTTTGTTTAGTTTTAAATCGTCGTCTGTGTGATAAGTTTTAAATATTACGATTTTAATTTTATTTAGCTTCAGTTCTAAATTATGTAGTTAGCACTACCAGTCGTTTATTTTATTGAGTGATTTGTAGTACAATTCATAATTTCTGTAGATGGAAACAAAATAGAAACATCGTTTAACAAAGACAAAGATAATACATTGTTCTTCCAGTGCATTGGAGGTTGTTAATATATTTAAATATCTGGAATAGTTTATCACGTGGCGGAGCCATGCAGCAGCTGGCTGCAGCAGGAATTGGTCGGCTCGACCGGGGCAGGACTGCGCTGGGACTACTAGCGTGAAGCAGCAGAATAACGCTGTTTCGTGTCGTGAGAGTAGAGAACAGGAGACCCTTCTGAAGAGGCATTCCCTTTAAGTTGTCAGGGGTAACAACTCATCCGCATTTTGATTCTTAATCGAGGATAGATGTAGATGTCTATGGGCCACAGCATCCGCTTATCATCGGGTGGACTGTGTGCTCGCTGTCACCCTTATTCTATAAAAAAATTAAATACAACATAAGAAACTTTCTTGAGGAATCGATCCTGTAACCGGCATTTCGTCTGATCGGACTTTCTGTGAATTTTTCGTGTAAACTTGTATGCCTACTGAATATCAACAATTTACGATCGATTTTTCAAGTATGATTAGAAAAAATTCCGCGGTATGACAGTATTGACAAATATATCTTAAGCGATTTGTCATAATTACACGGCGTCTGTTATTTAACATAGTTTTTGTTATTTAACACGCGATTGGTCAACTACTCAAACTTAATTTTAAGATGTCGTTAAGTCTCGTGGTGTCACAGTTACTTTGACTTAAAGTGATAGAGTCAGAACGAGACTTACTAGTATTCGAGCAAATGTAATTTGTAATTAAGCATGGACGTGTAAACAGCTACTATTTATACTACAGCTACTACATATCTGTCTAATAACAAAATTCAAAAAAGTTTTAAGCAAGTAAAAATACAAAAAAAATCAACTAACAGTTAACTTTCGATGTACTGTAACTGTGAGGCAGGTCTTCTCTTGAAACAGCAGTTAATAGTAGTTGGCTATATTTCTTACTGAGCGAGTTAGCTCATATAAAAATAGTTCGAAATATTTTTTTTTTTTCAGTAATGCATGTTTCGCTAAAAGCTAATACATCGGCATTAATTGCCGGTGGTGCAATCTTGTAGTTTCAACAAAAAAAAATTGCTTTTTCTTATCGAGCGGATGTAAGCGAAGTAATTTTTTTTTTACCAACTTTAATAATTGCTTTTTACGCAAATAAATAATCACGAAAGTGATTTCCCATTAAAGCGTGTCGGCTAATTCAATGTATAAAGCAGCAACCCAGTTCGCAGTTCGACTCAGTGAAAGGAGCAAGGGATTAGGTCAGTCACGATCTCAATCTTTGTTGTTCTACAGTTCATTGTGTAGGTGCCTTAGCAATCCCCCGAGAGTTTGTCTGAAGGCCTTCATTAAGTTTGCTCGTCGTCAGAACTCGGTCTCGAATGAAATAATAAATTTGCCTATAGTCTCATGTCTTATTTATTAACTAGCGACCCGCCTCATCGCCTTAAGGCCTTAACAGTCGTTGAAATGCCTAAATCGTGGATATTTAAGTAAAAAAACCTCGATAACTGTTCATTTAATCCACAAAGAAAAAATACAGGGTAACAGAAGAAGATTTGGTAAATGTTTTTAATTTAACATAATTGTATTTTTGTCAAACCCTTATTAGAAAAAAAATCCCCAAAGAGTGCCTATCTTTGTCATATTTTGCAATATTTCTCCAAAACGGCACAAGCTTTTTAAATAGTTCTTACACTAAAAAAAAGGTCTTAAAAATATTAATTTTTTTAATTGAGAGTTTTATTTTTATTCCCTGTTTTATAAGAGAATATATCATTTTTCCCTGAAATTGAATATATTTACGCGAGCGCGCATGCTCCGTCGCCATGTAAGCTCTGTCACAGTCCGTTTTCGGACATCGTCGAGGGTGGACCGCACGTCGGTGTTGGAGCGACTTCGTTCAAATATATATTAGTTTTTTAAAAGTTTATACTCAATTATAAATATTTTTATGACCAGAAATACTTAATTAAGTTAATATCTGTACACTGGTAACTGTAAATATTATTTTCTAAATAAATGAATTTTTAAAGTGCCCAAAGAAGAAAAAATTTTCGCAGCGACGTTGATTAGTCAAATTGAAAAATGCATTTTTATATAATTTAGATGTGGAACGACGAACATGGTCTCGTTACTTAGATTTCGATAATTTTTAATACCTATGTAATTTTATTGTTGCATATTTTTATTAATTAGTTGATACTGAATTTTATAATTATGTATTACAATAAAACGCTGTCTTTATGAGTATGACTTTATAAAATATTATTGGGGAGGGAAATAAAGATACAGATACTTACATTTAGGTACACTGTTATCAAATTAAATCAAACGATTTAAATAAATAAAAGAATGGTGCTTACCTAAGTATAAACAACTATATAAAGACATTCTTGGGTTTATGGTTTTTTTTATGTTAGACAAACTATCATCATTTGCATTAGAACCAGAGTAACTGACATAGCCCAACGGAATATTACAGTGAAATGGCAATGGGTTGGTTATATAACTTGGAATACGGATAAAAAATAGGAAGAAAGATCCTCGAGTGGCAACCTCGTACATGTAAGCGAATTAGTACTCAACCTTTATTCCTCTTCACGTATTCTCATACGCTTTTCTTCACACACACACACACACACACACACACACATACACACACACACGCACACGCACACGCACACGCACACGCACACGCACACGCACACGCACACGCACACGCACACGCAAACGCACACGCACACGCACACGCACACGCACACGCACACGCACGCACGCACGCACGCATGCACGCACGCACGCACGCACGCACGCACGCACGCGTAAGTTTTTGTTAAGTCAGTGCAATTCACCAACTTAGACTACATAACCACTTATCGATGGGATTGTAGTTGCTTTACTACTTGCTAGGTAAAAATAGTAAAAAAGAATTTACCCTGTGAAAGTTTGCATTTAGATATAATTTTTCTAACCAACCATAAAAATATGATGAGAATATGTATATAAGTATAAAGGTTGCCTCACACGGGACAGTAATATTATATCTTCCATTATCTACACATGAAAAATGTTAAAATCTCTGAATCCCCAGGTATGTTCATATTAAGAGGCTGAATAGAGCCACATTGATATGCATGGGGATCGTTTTGTAATTTCACGTCATTATCGAAAAAAAATTGTACGTATTTCAGGTGGCGGTTTGCAAAACACGATTCCACAAAAATTAACTCAATAGAAAATAATTGCAAAGTTGCTTCTAAAAATACTTAAATTTTCAACGTCAATTTTTTCTTACGTGGTAGAGCCATGCTGCAGCTATATTAGTAGTAGGTATAGTTATAGCACGAATGGGTCGGCTTGACCGGGGAAGGGCCACGCTCTCACGGAATAACATGTAAAATAGCAGTTTAACCCTGTTGTGTTTCGTATGGTGAATGTAGAGAACCGGAGAACCTTTTTGCTGGAAACGAGGCATTACATCTTAGTCCTCACGGGTGACAACGCATCTACATTTTGATACGTAATCGAGAATAGATGGAGATGTGTATGGGCCATAGCAAAATGATTGCTACTGCCCATATACATCTAAATGGTAAGTGTACCATCAGGTGGACTGTGTGCTCGTTTGTCACCCTTATTCTATTAAAAGAAACTTTCTGAGATTTCAGTAAAATAATGTTAAGTATTGTTAGCACTCGTACAATTATGTCTCATGTTAATAAAGCTTTGGGCTATTTTGATTTTTAATAAAGTGATTTTACTTTATAGGTTAAATAATTTATTTACCTTTCTATATAAAGAACTGTTTTTCTGTCACTCCTATTGAATTTGACAGTGCTTGCTGAAATTTAGCATCTTTAGATGGATCAGAATCGCGCGCTAATCCGGCTGTTAGATATTGCAATAATAATCTAAAATGTTTAGTTTTCCTTTCATGCCGAAGACTACCTTGTTTTATTTTATTACGGTCAAATAATATTTATTAGGTTATAAAGCAAGTATTTTTGTAAATGTTGTGTATGTAAATGTAAATGTTTTCATTATTTTGTTATTCTATTGTTTACAGTTATTATCACGTCTTAGCTTTACACCAAGAATTACATTAGAAATTCTTGATGGGATGCGATGTAACGCGCATACATTATTTTCATCAAGAACTATAATATATATATTTTGTTTTTTTTTTTACCAGTAAAGTTTCAACAAAATCTTAAAAAAGTTCAATGAATTAAAAAAATGCTAATAATTGTATAATTTTAAGTCAGTGTTTTACATTTAAAGATCAGTTATAAAGAGCCAAAGTTATTATTTTCATTTTGATTAATTTAATTCGCGACTAAAATAAATGTGAAAGGGCTTTTATCTGCAATAATAATTTTCGTCAAAAATAACATAGACTTATAAAAGTCATATACACGGTCAATCATACTGAACATTATCAATTGTACTACAAAATATTTAAAAGACTATTTCCAGTATAATGACACGAATATCATCATTTATGTTTGACTGGCAAACTTAAAAGTTTTATCACATGGTTAAATGATTGACTATTATATTATGATAAGGTCATGCCTTTCTATAAAAAGATGCAAGAAATTTTAAATCACGGACCTATTGGTTTGTTTTACTTTTCATTTAATTAGTGAAAAACAAGATGGACTGATCTAAAAGTTTACTTTCTTGTGTAAAAGGTGCTATTTAGAATTTTATGCAAATGATAATTAAAGTTTCTATGTAAATAAGTGTAACATAGCGGGTATATTATATTCAATGGTAGCGGCCATCCATATTTGCAAAGCCAGCATCATTTTCTGTACAGAAACCGGCAAAGTGTTGCTCAAGGCACTATAAATAAAGCAGCTGATAAAAATGTTACACTCATAACTGTTAACAAAACTGTTTCTGCAAATGGTCTTATAGATAATAATAACTATTCCGCCGTGTTAGGTGTAGGAGCTATTATCAGAAGGAGAAGAGGTAAAATTTTGTTTTAGAAATGCGCAATCAATATTGTTTTGTCTGCAATTGAGCATAAAATAAAAAATAACTTCAGCCAAAGAGCATAACTGGCATTATACTCAGGCCCATCAATTGGTATGTAAAAAAATAATTTTACCAGGTTTCAAAAAATCAATCAAAATTCAAAAAAACATAAATATTAAAATAAAAAATGTATATATGTATGTCTATACATACATATAATGATTTATGGCCGCTTAGTAATTGACGGTGACTCAGTATAACATCCTACAGTCACGCCGAAACTAAGAGGAGAGAATCATTGTAGAAAAGGTAATAATTCATTGAAGAAAAATTTTGTGATAAAATTAAAAAAATTACAAACTTATCCAAGTTAATCTAACTTAGTCTAACTTATCCTTATGCGTTATAAAAAACAACCAAATATTAAAATAGTGAGATGACGTCAGTTTTTAAGAAGATATAACAAAAATAAACATAAAAATAAATTTCAAAAAAGTTCAGTATTTAATTGATTATATACGGCTGACACTTAATCACGCTTTTCGAAACCACGCCAGTTGTAAACAATACTTATGTGAAAAGACAAAATCTTCTTTTCAAATTTCCGCCGAGTTGTAAGTAAAAGGCCAAATAGGTCACGTGTCAATTTTAATTAAATATATTTTATATGAAGTGATCTTGACTACTTTTCATCAATTAACCATTGGTAAAAATAAAAACAGGAATTTTACGATTGTGTTTACAAAAAACATTATTAGTTGAACCTTGCAGCTTGTTCATTATGTTTATTATAAATACCTATAAATGTATATATTATTAATAAATAGTTCCCATAATATTTTGGATTATTTTTTATTTTGCCCTATCTGCAATGTTCTACGCTCTATAGAAAATGTGGCGTATGACATGACTGACAATCTTTCGAACGTTTTATCTAGGTACAAAGATGTTTTACGTTTTCGTCGCCTTCACATGATATTTTTGTCAGCATAAGGTACCCTTCTGTATCTGAAACGAATATGAATATTGCTACAAAGTAAAGTAATAGGCTATACAAGTCCCTCTACTGGGCATAGGACTCTTTTTTATTTCTGAGAGGGTTTTAGGGCAAGTAAATTCCCGTCGTGCTTCCCCAATGCGTGTTGACGAAAATTGCAATTACAAATTTCATTCGTGCTGTCGTGGATCAAACCCGGGAAAATTTACAGCGAACGCTTTGACCCAGATCTATTAATACGATACAAATAATTACGATTTAACATATATAATAAAAAACTCTTACGTACTTGAAACTTGAATACTTGATAGCTCGTGACGCCTACCGGACAAAGCTACAGCACCACACCATGCAATGTAATTGAAGATGCGTAACCGCGACATAATTCTCAGTGATGCGCAAGCATAACAGGCAGTATGTCACTTATATAATTGTCATCTCTGCAGTCTATTAATCTTTGCACTTTTATAAGTAATACAGAACGTAGTTGCTAGACGGTGTTGACATCGGCTAAAATCTCTGCGATCGCCGTTTCGTCAAGGTCATTCAGGCTAGTTAAAGCCTTAATAGGATTTATTAATGACGCGATATTTAGATTTAAGACAATATAAGACCTCTATATTTTATAAATTCGTATTACAAAAAAAAATTGTCACCTTTTTTGTATAGGAATCCTAGATCCCTCTTGGAATTGCTCTCTATCAAAATTTGAAAATTGAAAATTAGCCCGGACAGACAGACATATAGGCAAAATTTTAAGAATTGTTATTTATGTTTTAGTGGTATGCAATTTTACTTATTTGTATAGCTGTACCTGGCCAGGCGTTGCAATGCAATGGCTGAAAAAGTTTTAAAAAATTGTATAAAAACACGCACGTTTTTCAATGCAATTTTGTGACAAAATTTGAAGCAATCAGTGAAGAAATCTCAGAGGTTTGAAATGAACGTTTACTGAATTGAACGATTGGCTGATCTTTTTGATAACTGAGAAAATCTATTGTATTGATTTAGTTAGAAGCTGATGGCGTCGTTTCTATTGAAGCATAAGAATTCTCTTATGAAGGTTTATTAAGCCTTCGTGTTTTTATATATATTATAAGGGTGACAAACGAGCACATATCCTACCTGATAGGAAGTGAATGTTGTGGACCATAGACATCTACATTAATCCTCGGCAAAATGCATATGCGTTGTCATCCGTGAGGATTAAGATGGAATGCCCCGTTACCAGTTAAAAGGGTTGCCGGTTTTCTACACACTCACCATACGAAACACAGCAGATTTAAGCTTCTATTTTACGCTGGTATTCTGAGAGAACATGGTCATTCCCCGGCCGAGCCGACTTATTTGTGCTACAACTATAATATAGCTGCAGCGTGGCTTCCCACTTTGGCATTTTGTTTTTCTATCCTTTTTCTTCTAACTTCGTACTTTATATACGGTATCACTACACCTAGGTTAATATTGTGTTACGTCAATCGATTCATTATAAATAAACAGTTCCGTGGGAGCTCGGAGCCTGTTTTTCCATATAATTACATACTACGCGATAAACTTGAATTCGTTCCAACGGTTATTAAGGTATATAATATACAATTTCTAATTTCTTAAACATACAGATTTTCTCACTGTTTTCCTTCATCGAGGAACAAATAATATATATATATATTTGCCGAGATTGAACTTTGTTATGCTGGTTCACTATGAAATATACATTTTAGGCATGAGATATCACGGCAATAAGCAGTAATATGTGCATGTTAAGCCAACACGGGCTATCTTAACCTTAACTTTAATATATTATAAAAAAAAAAAAAATTAATACACTTATAGGAATACACTTCTTCAATGTAATTCAAGGTTTCGTTATTGGCAATTACGATTAGGACAATATTATCACATAATGAAAAAAAAAGTTCTTACTTGTTTTTTCTTTATTTATTTAAACACGTGTCTTCTTCTTATTTCACGCATACCTTTACTAAAAACCTTGAAGATCTATAGCGGTAGTCTTTGACCACTTTATACTAAGGTTTTTGCTACGAAAATGATGTGTCATGTGGGAAAATGTTTAAAATAAAACTTCTCTTATATTTCTTATTTATTTATTTATTTTAAACTTCATTTACTCATGTGGAATATAGGCGGACTTAATGCCTAAGGCATTCTCTACCAGTCTACCTTGGGATGATGCAGAAATAGAATGAAGTATATCTCTTATAATTTATGAGATAAATCCACTCCGTCACGCCAACGTAAATATAACATCATCATCATCATCATTATTACAGCCCTTTTCAAGTCCACTACTGAATATAGACCTCCCCAAAGGAATTGCACAAAGCACGGTCCTGAGCCACTTGCACCCATCGACTTCCTGAATCTCTTACCGTGTAGTTACGCCATCTAGTGGATAGCCTTTCACTTCGTTACCGGTACGAAGTTGCCACTTTAGAACCTTGTTTCCACATAGATTGTCGTTTCTTTGCTATGTGACCCATTGCCACTTCAGCCTACTATTCCATTGCGACAATATTGCGTAACGGAAATAATTTTCACATTAATTCACCGAGTACTTTTATCATGTACAAAATCGTAGCTGGCGTTTTAGCCTTTGCTAGATCAGCGTAGACAATAGAAATTGTAGATAAAGCAGCTCGTTTAAAAGACATGACACTTATAGCGACCTATTTACCTTCATTAAAAAATGCGTGAAGTGCGACAATCGAGGTCAACTTTTAATTAAGTAGGTATATCGAAATGTATTTGGAATGTGTAGGTAGTATAATTACGTTATAATTGACTTAGTACGCACACGAAAACTATGAACGTCGGCGCCTGGGGAAATTATAACCGAAGGTATTAATATTTGAATAGGCTTTTGAGGGAGTTGCCTGTGCAATTACGATAATAACAATAATAACTAGCTTTTTTGTTTGTTTGTTGAATAAAAATAACGTTGAATAATAGAGTCGCGTAAATTTATTTATGATTTTTTTCTGTTACGCTTTTGTATTCGCGGTGTTTATAATTTCTGTGGATTCCACATGTAGTGGAATATGAGCCAAACTTCTTACTTTATGGTTTAAGACATTTATTTTGTCAAAAGTTTTCTATTCTATTCTTTACAGCTCAAAAGTTATAAGCTGTTCGTGTACTGTAAGGCTTAGGTGTGGGTAGGACTATTAATATTATGGTGACGTGGCACTTAAAAGCTCCTATTGTACTACATATGCACATTACATCATTTATAAAAGGGACAAATTACACACGTTAGAGTAATGCTACAGAATTATTATGGTTGTAGTTGTAGCACGAATGGGTGGGCCACGCTCTCACACAATGGACTGTGTGGTCGTTTGTCACCGAAATAGGATAGGATCAACTTTTATGGCGTTTGCTCAGCTCTTATCTGGTCAAACAATCTTAGACCTAATCTACAGATCTGTTCAGGGCCAATTGCTTCAGGCAAGATTTAGGCCCAAGGCCTTTATTACGACGACGCGACTTAAATGCTATTGTTTTCCTTGATCTCTAAGTTAATTTCTATGTTCTATTTTTATATATAAAAATTACGTGTCACGTTGTTTGTCCGAGATGGACTCCTAAACTACTTATTTCAGTGAAATTTTGCACACTGTGTGCATTTTGGTCCAACTTGAGAGATAGGATAGTTTTTATCCCGCTAAATGATCCTCAATTTTTTTATTGGTAATGTCAGGAGTTTTTTTTTTTTTAGGAAAGCAAATGGACGTTCAGAAAGGGCAGAACAACGTCTGCCTGGCCAGCTAGTATTATATAGGCTATTGCAGCTATTATTCCTATTTTATTAAAAATAATTGGGCTCAAGTTGAAACATTGTGACATTATGTACTACGTACGCTTAGGGTTGAAGGCAGTATTTAAATATTACATTATAGACTTTATAATTTGAAGTGTTTAGCCGAAGTAAATTGTAAATTAAAGTGTTCATTATAAGGGGATTTTTTTTGTATTCTACACATTACTAACTAAAAAAAATGTTCTTTTTTTTTGTTTAGTTTTCAACCTATAAATATTGTTCATATAACATCCCATATTTCATTTAATAATTTCAACGTAACTACTTAATATAGACATGGACTTCGTTGTAAAATCAATTAATAGACAACAACAATTTATTAGGTAGTGGGACTCCTTTTTTTTCTTTATAAAAACGTTACCCCCACACTAGGATTTTCTCCTGTAGTCTCTCCGGATAACACTCTTATCTATTTCTGTCGTGAAATAGCACTTCTGTCTACTGCTGTGTTCCAGTCTAAAAGGGTATAGAAAGCCAGTAGTAGTAGTAGTAGGTTTCGAGGCATTCCATTTTAGTTCTCAGAGGTAGAAACGCAATTGTGCCACGCATCTGTAGCCTTTTTTGTTTGAAGTTGGCTGCAGGTTCACTTTGGTACTGCCATCAGGTGGGCTGTAAGTTAGTAGTTACGTTTTTTTTTTATAGGATAGGATAACAAACGAGCACACAGTCCACCTTATGGTAAGTCGGTGCTGTGGCCCATAGACATCTACATCTATCCACGTTTGTGAATCAAAATGCAGATGCGTTGTCACCCGTGAGGACTAAGATGGAATGCCTCTTTTAGTGAAAAGGGGCTCCGGTTCTCTACACTCACCATACAAAACACAGCAGTGTTAAGCTGGTATTTTGTGAGAGCGTGGTCCTTCCCCGGTCGAGCCGACCCATTCGTGTTACAACTATACTACTAATAAAGCTGCAGTATGGCTCTACCACGTATAAACTGTAATATAATTGAAATACGCGCCTCGCAAGAGCACTTATAAAGAGCTAAATTATTTTAATATAACTATACACAGCTGCACTGAACACATTCAAATGTAATATGAGTCAGTTGATCATTGGGTTATTCAGGTGTTTTAGAGTAAATGTTGATGTGTGAATGACGTCACAGCTGCGCCCGTCGGCCGTACATGAGCATCGTTACTCAGCCGTGATTAATTTTTTCATGAAATAAAAGAGGTTTTCCTCACACTACGGTTTTCTGTTGTATCGTGGGGACATTTTCATACATAATATTATACGTTGTACATCCACGCTGCAACTAAATTGTGGTTATAACACGTATGGATCGGCTAGACCGAGGAAGGACCACGCTGTCACAAAATACCAGCGTAAAATAGCAGCTTAACGCTGTTTTGTTTCGTATGATGTCTGGCGAGAACCGGGGACCGTTTTACGCACAATGCATCTGAATTTTGATTCTTAACCAAGGATTAGATATAGTAGCCTATCGGCAACAGCATCCACTTACCATCAGGTGTTCTTGTTTGTCACCCTTATTCTATAAAAAAATGCACGTGGATAAACATGCCATGTAGAGGCGGTGTAAGAATATCCACTGTCCAATATCAACCCATGGGTGTCGTAAGAGGTGGCAGATGGAATCAAACCACGAGATAGGCTAGAATGTCTCTTTTCCAGTAAAATGGGTCTCCGGTTCTCTACATACACCATACGAAACACAGCAGCGTTAAGCTTGCTATTTTACGCTAGTATTATGTGAGAGCGTGGTCCTTCCCCGGTCGATCCGACCCAGTCGTGCTACAACTATACTATTAATATAGCTGCAGCAAGGCTCTACCACGTAAAAGTGCCGTCATTATTTCCTTATTTCTTGTTTTTAAAGAATACTAGTTACATAACTGATATTTCCTACCCCAAGTTAGCTTAAAACGTTGCGTTAAGAGTCGTTCACGGCATTAGATTCGAACCAATGACGTTTTTTAAATCTGTGATAACCATTAGGCTGCAGTCAATTTATTTTAAGAGCATTGCTTACGAGAACAGTTAAAATAATTGTTATTGAAAGTAAAATAAGTTGATTGTTATCTTAAATGCGTGTAAAATGAGATCAGACGGCAATCAGACCGGATCCCTACTCGAATAAGAGATTGTACATAAATTTCACATCTTACAATTACTATTCCAAAGATAAAAAACCGGCCAAGTGCAAGTCGGACTCGCGCATGAGGGGTTCCGTAAAATCGTACAATATTTAATACTATGTATACAAAAGAAAATAATTTAATACTAGACGTTGGGGAGCCCCTTTAATTTTTATTGTTTTATATTTTATTATTTATTGTTATAGCGGCGACTGAAATATAGATTCTGTGAAAATTTATTACGGATCATAAGATACAGCCCGCTGACAGACAGACAGCCGGACCGACAGCAGAGGATTAGTAAGAGTCCCGTTGGTTACCCTTCGGGTACGGAACCCTAAAAACTAGGTTGGCTATATGTATGTATTCAATGTCGGTGACAAACTTATATGCATGGTAAACATTTTCTTCCATGCCTCTGACGCTTAACCATCTAAAAATTTGCGCCCTAGAAACGTGGCGCAGATTTTTTAAATGAAACCATAATACTGACACTAGCAATTTATAATTTATCGTGGCGATGTTTCATGTAGACAAATTGCACGTGACCAATCACTGGACTCGGAAAATTATCTGCAAACTATAAATACTTGCTCCATTCGGGAATCGAACTCGGAGCTCCTTAGCGCCGCTACGAAGCACTAAGCCACAGAGCTAGAGAGACGTTACGTATGTCGGCTTTTCCTTTCCTTTTTAGCCGACTTCAAAATTGAGGATGGTTTTAATTACACTATATATATTTTTTGTATATTACGCAATATCTTTCTTTAATCTATGTTGCAGAGGTGAACGGCATAGTCGGGAAGGGTCGCCCTAGGCGAAAGTTTATCGACCAAATTGGCGATATATTAAAAATGGGCCATATCAAGAGTACCTTTAACCGACGAGCGTGTATGCGTAGGTATATGGATGTGGAGGAAGCGAGAGAGGTGTGTCAGGATGGTGCCAAATGGAAGTCCATAATCTCTGCCTACCCCTCTGGGTGACAGGCGTGAGTGTTTATGTATGTATGTATGTATCTTTGTTACTTGTGCCGATTTTAATGATTATCAAGGCTGGTAAAATTGATGAAAAAATAGGACATAATTTTTTTTTATGTAAGCAAGTACTTAGACGATTTTCAAGTTGTTATCTTGAGCTTGTAAACTATTCCTTCGTTCACTCTAAGGGGTAAAAAAAACCATCAATAAAAAATTAAAGCCGACTGCAACGGACTAAAAATAGTAAAATTATTTCCATATAATAGCTTCTGAAGTTAGGGTTAATTGTTTAATACACAATATCTTAGCAGCAACTTCAGAAGCTATTAATGTGGAAGTTATAATAATGTACCCGAGTTTGAATTTCGGTCACGACGGCCAGTCCCAGGTGCACAGGTGCATTCTCTATTCTTTCACATTTAAGTTACAATGAATAGGTTGTTAGTTATTATCATCCTTAATTTTACCAATTTTACGATGATAGTTATTAAAAATAATACATTTATGCGAATAGACGTCTGCAAGCATCAATATAATTAATAGAATCAGGTGTTACTTTGCGGAAATCCATTATATAAAAACTTTTAGAAAAATTTACTTCTAACGCGGATATTTGCGAAGTAAATTTTTCTAAAAGCTTTTATGCAAGCATCAATACAAACCGTTTTGCGGTTTAATAGTGCTGAATAGTAACTATGCACTATTGCAATGTGTTTTATGTATCATTAAATGAAAAAAAAAGTCCGGTGGGACGGTCATTCGACACGACCGCAGAGATATCAGGCGCAGAACCAACGGCTTTTTTTTAAGAGCAGCTATGCAGGTCTATAGAGACCAGTATCACTGCGACCTAAAAGATCTATTGTGATCGCTGCTATGTCTACAGTTCCACTGCTAAGCCCTACGTCCTCAATGAATAGAAGGAGTTGCTTAGCTGTGAGTAATTTCACTTTTTCTGGGCGAAGTATTTAGTTTCAAGATGAGTGCTGCGTTTGGGCATTAAGGGTCCGCAATTTGTCAGGATGTGTAAAGGCGTTTCCTCCTCTAGGGAGCAAAACCGGCACATCCTTTAGTTGCTTAGCCCCAGGGTGGATATGTGCTTTTTAAGACAACAGTGTCCAGTCAGGGCTCTTACCAGAATGCGCACTTTATTTTTACCTAATCCCAGGGCTTCCGAAGCGAATTTACGATCGACCAACGGCTTAGGTATTTCCATGGCTTGGGGGTAGAAATAATAATAAACTTGGAACGTAAGAACACTATATATATATATAGCTGTACTTGTTCGTTCGATTGTTAGTTGTTACACAGTATCGACGCTATTACAGTTTGCATGATAATTTTGCTCGTTTGCATGTTTATAGAACCACTTTATAATCGGTCTAAGAATAATTTTATAATCAGTATATCATTTAAATACAGTTATTGGTATAAGTTTTAAACAAGTTCGTGTTACCACAACTAGCTGTACCCCGTTTTAGTTATGTTGCGCGGGGAACCCCAACTCTTTTTCTAAAATAAAAGTAGCCTAAGTTACTCCTTATGACATCAGCTATCTGCCAGTGATAATAGCCGGAACAAACAGACACACAGACGGACAGACAGACAGACAGACAAAAACTTTAAAAATTGTATTTTTGTTATTAGTGCCGTATATACTTTCATAATCATTTAGTAAAAAGCTGTAATTTTGAAATTACAAACAACACTTCAAAGGACATTGCTCTGCGCCCATACATTGTTCGCCCTGTAACCAAGAGCATCAGAAAATTATGTATTTTATTGTTGATCATTAGTAAATTCCTATTTGATCTTATTTTTATAGCGGACTAGCTGCATAATAGATATATTTCAAAAAAAGTATCAGATTTTGAGGTTATAATCGAACCATGAATATTACGGTTTTTCAGAGATCCGAGTGATTTTTAACAAACTGAAAAACGATGTCCTAAAACATTTATAATACGGCCGACGTATCTTGGCGAGTCTGAATATAGGCTCTGCGAAGTTTAGCGCATGAACACTCGTGAAGAAAACTGTTATTGTCATTTTTTTATATATACCAATGTACAAATAAAATTTCCCTAATACAGTGACCAAAAATATCAAAACACTTTGGAGACATTATAAATTAAAGATTCAATTTTGATACCTCACCTTTCGATAGGGGCAGATTTTATCACAAACACATACAATATTATTTACATTTAATACTTTTTATTTATTTACACTTATTATTATTTAATCACTGTCGCTGAGGGGGGAAATTCCTAACATAAAGTCGTCGGCCCCTTGTGTACCATGTGAGGTACTTGGCATAGGTTCATCTTCGTAATCGTCGCTCTCACTTTCAGACTCACTTTCTGAATCTGAAGCTGTATTAATGATGAATAATTGATCCGTCATTTCGTCAATAATATGGTCGCTCTTCCTATAGTCATGTTCGACCTCTTGCACTTTTCTGCATAAAGCACTCCATTCATTCTGACCCATTAAATTTACTTTTTCTTGTATGAGCTCCATTGTCCGGGTTACGTTCCAGTCGACGTTTTTAGCGGCTACGTGCCCTTTAATGGCAGCCCACACCATCTCGATGGGGTTTAAATCGGGATGATATGGGGGTAAACGAAGGACATCGTGGTTGTTTTGTTTAAACATTTCATCTATTACGTATTTTTTATTCACGTCTTTGTTTTTTTTTATTAGATCGTAAAGTTGTGGTTTACGCATGTCCTTTTCATATGGTATACCCTTTTCTAATAACCACGATTCCATTTTTGCCTTCTTGTCATTAGATGTAGGGGCAGGATCCATTAATTTGTTGTGGTACGGAGCATTATCGATAACCACCACCGAGTTAGGGCTCAAATTTGGAATCAGTTGGGTCCGTAACCATTTCTCATAATTTTTGAAATTCATGTCATCATGATAGTCTCCGGTTTTGCTGCCAGATTTGAACATTAGTAGCGCGTTCGGAACAAACCCTGCTTCTGACCCAGCGTGTACCATCACTATCCGCTGACCTTTTGATATCGGGCGCTTTAGTCCTTGAGCGGAACCATCTGACCACGCCTTACCTTTTGTATGTGATGAGTGGGCATACGACTCGTCAGTGAATACAATTGGTCGCCCTTCGTCCCTGTATTTTTTCATTGCCTTCAAGTACAAGATCCTTTTCAGGCGAATGTCGGTCTTCTCTATAAGAACCATTCTATTGGTTTCGGTCTTTCGCCACTTGAAACCCAAGTTTTTGATAATTGTCTTTAAGCTCGTTTTACCACCTTGAAAATTTATATCCCGTTTGAGTTTCGCTAGTAATTTGTTTATCGTCGGCATTTCTTTTTCAGTTTTGTGGAAGTTGTGTATGCATCTTTTTACTACTCCCTGGTCAAAATTATCCATATCAGTAATAGGTTTTGATCTAGACCTTTTTTTACCAGGCGTGCGGAATACTGAAAGTAAGCCCGAAATATTGCCTTCAGTTGCGATCCGCTGTACTGTGCGTTGGGACACACCAGTTGCGTTAGCAACTCTTAAATAAACTTTATCGACATCTTTTACGCCTTCTTCTTTTTCTTTTTTCATATATTGCGTTAAATCGTAAATAATTTTTCTCGCCTGGCGATTTAACACACTGTTATGTTTTGGTGGCATGTTTGGCGAATAATATAAGTGCTAACTGACACTTGCAAATAAAACAAATAAAACAAATAAAACAAACAAAACAAACTTAACACTATTAATAAAAACAAACAACAATAACAACGAAAACTTTTGTAACCGACTGTGCTCAAGACAGAGATAGCGACACGAACACGACACCAATGCTAACGTGTGACTGAGAAATATTACCGTGTACCGAGCATTGCCGAATAAGCACGAAGCTTTACGAAGTAACCAGAAAGGGATGTCCAACACGCGTGCCTGAGGGTGTTGTTTAATCGATTTTTATTCAAATCGATTAAAATTAAGACATAAAAATATATTTATTTGCAATTTATAAGGAGGTTCTAAATTTTCTCAAATAGTCGTTACTCAAGAAGACGTTAATAGATAATTGATATTTAAGTACATTATGTCTTTCAGCTGAGAAAATAATATGTTTTTAGTTTTTTTTTTTTTATTTAAGTCGAAATCTTGTTTATTATCAACAAAATTCACTATATTTGTAAATCTATTTCGTTTAATATCTTATATAAACAAAAATCAATAACTTCTAAATAAAACTAATCGATTGCGATATTTTATGACTAAAGGGTCGATTGTGTTTACTTATGGTCAATCTCTAGCCTAGACCACCGCCCCCCGTACGTCGCCTCATGCCACCATTTTGTTCCTTAAAAAAGCTATTGCGCAACCTTCTGCGCGAAGGTCGGACTCGCCAAGATACGTCGGCCGTATTATAGCTATTTTTAGTACCTATCTACATAATTAGGTATGCAATTTTTTTTCTAAAGCCTAAGTGTATGTAAGTGCAACGTATAAATGCATAGAATGTAGTTAACAAACCTGCTTTCTGAGCATTGGTTTTGAAATGAGAGATAATGTTTGTGTGTATTAAATAAAAATATATGTATATAATGGCTGTTAGCATTTAGATGTTGTCATTAGCATATACGGTACGGTAAGATACCTAGTACCTAAATGTATAAGGATTTAGGCTGTCAGACACGCCGCTAGACATACCGTCGAACAGCGAGCGTATCAACCACGGTTTCAACCAAGTTTCAATAGCGCGCGCATGAACAGCGTGAATATTATAGACTACTATCTAGTACATTTGCTAGCGTGTGCGTCTGGACGGCGCTGTTCAAACGCGTGACTATGAAACCAGCCCTACCGACTTAGTACGTAATTGGTAGTATAAGTAGTTTTTACACGTACATTAACTTATTATGTTTGAATTAGAAATAAAACACAGATTAATTTCATGTTTATTGTTCATTTTCTAAATTGGAAATAAGAATATTGTCTAAAAACTGAGCAGGGATGTCGATATTATTTTGATGTCTCGTAAAGCTCAAGTACCAAATAATGGTCATAACATGGGCGCAGCAACCGATGGTTCTGCGTACAACGATGCAATTACAGCAATATTGCACGATTGCTTCTCTGTTCATCTTTAAACAATATTGTACCACCAACAGAGCCGCTATTTACACAAAATACACTTTCCATTGCGTATGCGTAAGTCCGTTTATGAATGCTGGGTTATCGTTTGAGTGGTACACAGTTCCAAAAATCACAGTAGGGTAAGTTCGTTCTTGAAAGCAATCAGAGTCCGTTAAAATAGCCAAGTCGTAATGTTCAATATATAGTCCCGAAAGTCATCACAACACCGATACAATTGTGTACAAAGACAATTACAATTGCAAACGACGCCAACCAATGTAACTTTGACAGAATTAGAGATGACGGTACAAAGTAGGCATGTCCATTTGAAATCGTTTAATCGATTGTTTATAGTAACAGAATCGATTTTCCAGATCGATATAGATCTGAAGAATCCTTGTCCGATGTCGATACAGAAACCTCTCGAATCGGACTTATTCAAGAACTAGCTATATTTCAAACTATTCAAGAAATACTTTTGCATAGTTGGAACATCTGTTCCTTGTGACAGACAGAAAAACTGTTCTGTTCTGGGTTCGATCCCAGGGTCGGGCAAATTATTATTGGGTTTTTATAACTTGAAGTTCCCAGTAGTAGCACGGAGTCTGAATTTGTGTCCGGTGTTTGGCAATACGCGCATCCCCTATTACATGGGATGTATAACATAACAGCACTTACACACCTCTACCTACTCCTTCTGGAAAATACTGGCGTAATGTTATATTTATTAATTTAATGATTTTTCTATACAGTTACTTGTATTTACGGTAAGTTATCGTCAATAATGTTCTGTGTCTATATTAGACATGTTTGAAAATGTCGCGATTGATCAAAACTAGATCTGTTAATGCTTGATTTAATCGAGAATCGATTCTAGTATGTTCGATTTGCATCGATTTGGAGATCGTATTTTATTCATGAGAGACTGACAAGTGACCATTTAGTGACATCAAAAATAGGAGCGCCAAATACGATAAGACATGAATATTTCCTAAGATTTATTATAGCCGTACGTTACAAACAGTATACCATCTATATAGTATATATCATCTTTTGTCATACGATAATATTAATACCATAACACTGTCATACTTTACTTATATATATAATAACACGTACGTCTCTACCTCTTCCATACTTGTAACAATATTAATAATAATATCTGTATCTAGTCTGCAATATTGCTCTTTAAAAAAAAAACACATTCATAATTAATGCAGTAACGATAAGTTTTTTTAAAAAAAATTAATTGTCGTAAACTCGTAAGTTATCGTTTAGTAAGACGTAAAATATACTCCTGTCTAAACGATCATTAGAAAATCCTGAATAATTATCTATACGAATATTTTTCTTCAGCGATATTCTATTCAAAATTGAGTATGACATTCAATAGGTTTTTAAAATTATACTTGTAGGGAATAATATAAAAGAATATAAAGAAATGGTAATATAATATTTTTATTGTAGCTTCTTTTAGCAACTTTATTCGAAATAAATTAAAATGTAATTCAGATTAGAAAATATACAACAGTTCATTAAAAATTCAAAAATCGATTACAATCGATTGGGCATCCCTAATCATTTTTCGACAACACATGATGTTTGGCGAAGATGGCGGCGATTAATGTTATTAGTCGAATATAATACTTTTTAATGTTCATTTTTGCATGCAGCTAGTCCGTGTTATAAAAGTATTTGCAACTAATATAATAAAATAGAAAATTAATTATCGTGTATGTCCGATGCTTTTATTACACAGGGCGGTTTTGGACATTGTCCTTTATTTATTTGTATAGATATCCTAATAAAATTATAATGTATGTAAGTCTTCTGTCCGTGTGTATATGCCTGCACTCCTAAACGGCTGGACTGATTGTGATGAAATTTTGTGTATATGATTAAGTTGATACGAGAATGGTTTAGATCCACAATTGGACCCGGTAGGTGGCGCTGTTATCGAGATCCAGAAATCACCCGTGCGATGTCGAGACGGATCGCTGATAATAAGCTATATAATAAACTTTGGTGCGTCTTTTAAATCTACACTGTAAAAAGTTCAGAGTAGATTCGTAGTGAAACTTATCGTGTCATCTTTCGGAGAGCGTTGAACAACGTCTGTCAGCGCATTCAGTATAAATAAAGTCAATTATTGTACAATTAAGTTATTTTTCACGCGTTGATGAAAAAATATCTGGAAAAATGCTTTAAAATAGTTATGAATTGTGTGAATTATGTACCTACGTTACAATTTTCTCAATTCTCGTATGAAATCTATAAAAATGTGTTTACATAAAACTTTACCGAACAAGAATGTTCTACCTCATCTTTATACATATGAGATTAGGGTATGTAGTATATTTATTAGGGTCCCCCTAATAAATATACTATATCTACAAAAAGTTAGATAACGTATTATGGAGGCTTAAGCTGGCGAACTGCCACAAGAGCTTTACATATATGTATTTAAATATGCGTAAATATGTATTCATAGCGTTTTTTATATAGGGCTATAGTGAACAGCGCTACGAAGGCACTAAACTACGCACACGACCTTCAGTTTTGAAGAACACGACCAAGAAGAAGATGTTTTTGATCTTTGGTTGTCATGTCTCTCCTAAATTTTGGCTTTGATATAACTGATGTATGAAGGAAAGAAATCATCATATAAAGTAAATTATGTAAATCAAGGCTACCAATCAGTAATTGTTAAAAATAATACATAGTTCACTTCTTTAGACATGAGACTTAAGCATGGGTACGTCACCATATGTGTGAAATCTTTTGACATTTATCCAAGTCTGACTACAAGTGCGATTTAAAGTGACGTGTATTCTCGCGATACACAGGCTTAAATCTATACTGCAGTGAATGCTGCCATAAAAATATAGTAAAACCGCTATGTTAGTACATATGTGACTAAAGGCTGATTTTTAACCCCCGACTCAAAGAGTGGTGTGTTATAAGTTTGACCGCTATGTGTCTGTGTGTTTGTGTGCGGAAGCGTAGCATTTAAACGCCTGAACCGATTTGGGTGCGGTTATTAGACATGTTTTAACAAAATTGGTTCAGCCGTTTGAAGAACAGAAACAGAAACTTTTTTTATTCAATATAGATTATAAATATTACTTATTGAAAGGCACTCTTTTGTTTAATTGCCACTGGTTCTGAAAAAAACCTGTCCTGGGATGTCCTCCTGTCCATCCTGTTATTAAAAAAAAAGTCTAGCAGGACTTTTTTTTAAATAACACCTTACATTCATGCATGTTACACAACTAACAATACAGAACAAATTAGAAATCGTGAGCTCTTTTTGTTTCGGGGATTTTTATTTTTTTCAGTTTCAATTTTCAGATAAATGTGATGCGTCAAATAAATAACCTAACCCAATATAAAAGTGAAACAATTGAATTGTTTAATGTATTTTATCCTAGGAATAACTATCCTATGAATATCCTATAAATTATCTAATAATTATTAGCCCTTAGTAGTATAAAATAAAGTCTCTTATTATATGTCTGTAACATTGACTTAAAACTTTATAAATACTTAATGGAGTTTAACGAAGTCTTTCCATGTATAATACGAGTATATATTCATTTTCGTTCAATTTTACTTGTTTATTTTTTATGTTTATTACAAAATACTCGATAATGGATCTTACGCGGAAGAATTTACGAGGGAAAGTTAGTTTCTGATATAAATAAACATGTGGAGTACATCATTCCTTACACCGCATCTGCTAACATGTGACTGTGGCGATTGCGAATATTGTATATATTCATGATGTACTTACTAATGGAAACGAAATGAAAACGAATGTTAGTCATTGCTTTACAATGTTTGCGGACGACAATCAGCTGGTTCAAGTGCAATAAGTGGCTGGCTGTTATAGAACTCACGGAGCGATATTTGCTCGCACCCGCACCGGTAGAGGAACTGCGATGTTTTATTATCTTTAGTTAAGAAGGCTTTTATCCTACAAAGATATGTCACTCTTATCGTACCATACCTTGTGAACTGCGATTTTATTTCAAAGTGCTCTATTTTTTTGCCCGCTTTCACTGTCCGTCACGGAGACTGAACGCTCGCAAACTTAAACTGAATGATCGCAAGTCGAGCGGACAGATAGATCGATTGTCCCTAAAGTCCCTAGGCCGCTGCCACGTGGGTTAGGAAACTATCATTGTCTAGTATGATTCTACTAGTTGTCCGCAATGGTGCAATGACAGCTGCAACCGCACGTGCCGCGGGAATAAACCGCGTCATAAAATTTACTATGGCCATATATATATATATATATATATATATATATATATATATATATATATATATTGTTACGGCCTACGGTTGCTCCCTTAAAGGATCCAATCCCCTGGGGCCCATCAGCAGAAGACTTCCCGAGCAAACGTAGGTCGGGCCTCCTAAGGCCACGTGGAATCTCTCTAATTACACTAAAATATATGGGGGAGCGTTATACTACGGCCAGTCGACCGGAAGGAATTTGGCGGAGTTCACTTACCTCTATCCAAGGCGACTGGTCCCTCCGGAGTCGGTCAGGTCGCATGTGGTTGTGTAGTGCAAGGGAAAGAATGGTGATGTGGTGTGTATCTGGGTGTGACTGATGGTGATTGAACCTAGACCTTAGCCGTCGGCAGCAGCCCGAGCGTCGACACCGCTCCAACTTGAGGGGGCCTTTCGAGGTTATCCACAGTCACTTTCTTGGTTCACCACGATGACAGTCACTTAACTCTATCGTACGATTAACTAGCTTACAGAAGCCACTAACTATCGCGGGGTATAAGGTTACCGCACAAAACACGCCCGGAGTTTCTAGGTCAAAGGTCACTACCGTTTCGCGTGGCAACAGTTCTAAATACCGAGGCCGCACTAGCTTATATTGCCGAATGCACTTATACAGATTCTGAGTCGGACCCAATAAGTCCCGGGAAAGGCTATCCAAACAGGGAATGCGCGTTATAATTCCTAGACAGGATATTTACTAGACGCCCTAACTATTCCGCGGTTCCCGCACAAATTAAAGGCGTGCAAACATTAGCACATCTGGCAGATGACTGACTCGCTTGCGACCCGCGCGCCACTGTGACGCTCGGAAGAACTTCAGACCGGAATCGCGCCGAGCCGAGTGACATCTGGTGTCGATTCCGACAACAGAGTTTTGCGCGAACAAACCCCCGTCCCGGACATAAGGATTTAGGTCCGCGAGCAAACCGGTCAGCGGGACAAGGTCGAGACTGCAAGTTGCAAGACCGAATCTACAACCAAACTAGGCCACCTTAGGCAATCTATTAGGTCTTGCAACCCTAATCAACGCCTCAAAGATATCCCTAATGTGGCAAGCCGGAGGGTCAGCCTCCACTGGATGCCCCTCCTGGGCATCGCAGCACTTTAATAAGTCCTGTACTGGACAGAATTCCGACGACCTCTTTCAAACACCATCTGTGCCCCTATGATTAGTTCCGCAATCCGACCGGATCAGCTCTGCAAACAGTGACGCGACACGAAGCGGCCTCGAGCGGCCTCCTAAGCTTCAGTGCAGAGAGCACCCACAAATTCCACATGAACGTCGTCTGTGGAGAGCCGAACGAAACGCACAGATAGTCCCTAGTATGAATTTTCAACAAGTAGGCCTAGCCAGGCCACCCACCATATTATCATTTACTAAAATAGTGCGGCAGCTGATTTCAATCTGATAATCTCCAAAACTAGCTAGCCTGTTAGACAAGTAGTCCTATGCTCATATTTCAACTAATTTTTCAAAAGCATCAATGTTCAACTACAGAATTAATTCAACCAAATTAATCACCGATGCGCATAGGTCAACTTGCAAATTAAACAAAACAATAACGTAAGGGACAGCCCTACTTCTTAGAAAACAAAAATGATTAAACACTATCATAAACATAAACATAATTTTTCAAATAGTGCGCCATTCCATTTCAGATGAATTCAAATTTTCCTTTCAGCAAACAAACGCAACAATCAAATACAGTGATTAAATATATGTACAAAACACATGCAGTAGCATTTAAAGGAGTAGATTAAATTCAATTCTTTTAATTTAAACCGCTACAAATAGGAGAATTTCGCGGAAAGCCCAAAGCAATTTTTAATTTTAATTCAAGTATTTTTTTTGACTAAGTGCTCGACCAAACCAAATCTAATACCCCTTGACAGCGTGATTCAACGCTACAGGGGGGCCCTAATCTTCCCACCACCAAGGGGAGGCCACATGGCGTGAACCCGAGATAAATAGAGCACAACCTTTAACAGTTGCCACTCGGGTTGTACGCCTTCACTGAGGCCGTCGGCAACAGAACATTTTGACAAGTGGACTGTTGACGGCTTAAGGCTCAGTGGAGGCGGCCGTGGTGGGAACTAAGGCAGCAGCTAGACAGGGCCGCCTCCATCAAATGGGGAACAGTGGTACACCAGTCGCGGCCACTCAGCTAACGGAAGTGAGAAGGGTCCAGCGGACCGATGAGTGGCCGTGAAGTTCCTCTCCACACGCTGAGGGGGGGTGATGACACCCCCGCCCCTGGGGGAATTACCCCCCGACTGGTCGGGGGAGGGACTCCTTTCAAACTTAGGGGCCTGGTGGCTGGACGGCGGGCGCCGACAGTCACCCTGCAGAGGGCGTGGCTGAGCGCCCCCGCCCGTGGGGGTCGAGGGCCTGGCAGAGCCCCGAGAGGAGATGCCGTTCGCACCCAGGCACAAAACGGCATGGTGATTGCCCTGGCAATGCAGACAGGGCCGTCGATGCGGACAGTCTCGCTGGAGGTGCCCTCCCAGACATGACCAGCACCAGCGGCGCTCCTTGGCGATAGTTCGCCTCGCTGGAACCGGCTTACCTAATAATTTCGGGCACGACGTTACCCGGTGATCAGATGCTCGACAATAGGAGCAGGGGGGGGTTGACGACGACTTGCCTGGCGGGTTCAGCCTCTCACTGGGCACGTCTCGCAAGTCGTCAACGGTGCCCGCCGCGTTCTCGATCTGCCGGCACTGCTCCTCCAAAAACCGCAGCAGGTCATAGAAGGGCGGAATATAGGAGGCCTCGTCCCCGCCGTACCTCTCCTCAAAATGGATTCGCAGGTCGAGAGGTAGACGGGACAGCACGATGCGGAGCAACAAAAAAGCCCATTCGCCCACTGGTAAACCCAGCCGCCTCAAAGTATTACAGGCCACCAAGACTGGATCCAACAGGTCCGGACGCAGTCTGGCCCGGTCACTAAGCAGCGGGAGGCTTAGAAGCTGCTTAACATGCTCGTCTGCAATTCGCCGGACGTTGGCGTATCTTCTGGCTAGGAGGTCCCGAGCAGTCTGGTAGGCGTCGTCCGACAATTTCAAGTGGCCGACGACGCCCAGGGCCTCCCCCTCCAGTGAGGCCAGGAGGTACGCCATCTTTTGGCTCGGGGTCAAGTCACTCCGGGCGTCCACTAGGCTGTCGAAAAGACCAACGAAGGTCAGCCATTCGGAAAGGACCCCGGAGAACTTTGGCAGGTCCAGAGTTGGGAGTCGTCCCAACAGCTCCGGCTGAAGCTGCTTCAGAGAGGACTCGGACAGGTTACTCATCCGAGCTTCACGCGCCTCCTCGGCATACCTGCCTTCAGCCTCGATCAACTCGTCCGTGAGCCACAAGAACTGCTCATAGTCCGCGAAGCAGGAGTCCAGGACTCCCTTCTCCACATCCGAATCCTCGAGCTCAGCGTAAGCCTCCTCCACTGCGGCCCTTCGAGCATCCACCTGCTCGAACCGCTTCATCAAGTTATGGACCCTATCCGGTCGACCTATCAAAGCATGGGCGCTTGTGGCCCAGCGTAGCTCAGTCCGCAAACAACGGATCAGTATCTTGGGCGATGTCATCACTATTAAAGACAAATTACGACGCGGCTTGAGCACAGTTTACAAAGATAACAAATAAAAAATACAACAAAAAATTAACAGTTAATAAATGCAGTTCCTATCAAATCGCGTTGAATAGAAATTACACAAATACGAACTACTTGCTACGTATCAACCAAATACAAGTTAGCACAAAAAAGACACAAATCAAATTAACAAATAACAAATACTAGTGCGATCGAATCAAGTTAAATTCAAATTGCGCAAATACAAATTACTACTATTTAGTTCAAATACAACTTACAGTATAAACGAAGATACACATCACGGTCGATCAACAAAAAATGCCTAGCTCGGAAATCGAACCTTCGATAAGTAATCCACTACAACTCTCCGACAACGATAATTAACCGATTACGTAAAAATAACCATCTACCTACATGACGTATATCTCTAGAAAATCTCCCGCTTGCACAACCTAGGGCGCGGCTTTTCAAATTACCCTCTAACCAAAAAAAAGGCAAGCAACAAAGCAACAAAGGAAAATAATTCTATTATTACGTACAAAAAAAATATTTTTACGTATTACGGACGGGCGTGATTGTAGATGCCAATTAAACCAATCACACCAACGCTCCCTGCCACCAAAATTGTTTAATGTTTATCAAACACTATAGTCGGGATCGACCGGGAATCGAACCCGGAACCGCGCTCTGCTACCAGTTTGTTACGGCCTACGGTTGCTCCCTTAAAGGATCCAATCCCCTGGGGCCCATCAGCAGAAGACTTCCCGAGCAAACGTAGGTCGGGCCTCCTAAGGCCACGTGGAATCTCTCTAATTACACTAAAATATATGGGGGAGCGTTATACTACGGCCAGTCGACCGGAAGGAATTTGGCGGAGTTCACTTACCTCTATCCAAGGCGACTGGTCCCTCCGGAGTCGGTCAGGTCGCATGTGGTTGTGTAGTGCAAGGGAAAGAATGGTGATGTGGTGTGTATCTGGGTGTGACTGATGGTGATTGAACCTAGACCTTAGCCGTCGGCAGCAGCCCGAGCGTCGACACCGCTCCAACTTGAGGGGGCCTTTCGAGGTTATCCACAGTCACTTTCTTGGTTCACCACGATGACAGTCACTTAACTCTATCGTACGATTAACTAGCTTACAGAAGCCACTAACTATCGCGGGGTATAAGGTTACCGCACAAAACACGCCCGGAGTTTCTAGGTCAAAGGTCACTACCGTTTCGCGTGGCAACAGTTCTAAATACCGAGGCCGCACTAGCTTATATTGCCGAATGCACTTATACAGATTCTGAGTCGGACCCAATAAGTCCCGGGAAAGGCTATCCAAACAGGGAATGCGCGTTATAATTCCTAGACAGGATATTTACTAGACGCCCTAACTATTCCGCGGTTCCCGCACAAATTAAAGGCGTGCAAACATTAGCACATCTGGCAGATGACTGACTCGCTTGCGACCCGCGCGCCACTGTGACGCTCGGAAGAACTTCAGACCGGAATCGCGCCGAGCCGAGTGACATCTGGTGTCGATTCCGACAACAGAGTTTTGCGCGAACATATATATATATAATATGGGTGACAAACGAGCACACAGTCCATCTGATGGTAAGTGGTAGACATCTACATTTATCCTCGATTAAAATTGAAAGTGCAGATGCGTTGTCACCCTTGAGCACTAAGATGGAATGCCTCGTTTCCAGTAAAAAGAGTAGCCGGTTCTCTACAGTTACCATACAAAACACAGCAATATCAAGCTGCTATTTTATATATATCTACGTTTCTTAATTTCTATTTGAATCGTGGTCCCACTACCGCTGCGAGCGTGGTTAAAATATCGTTGCATATACTAGCGTAAGACTCGCATATAAAACACGAAAACAAAGATTTCGTAATTGAACTGTCTCGTATAGACATCACTAAATACTTAATCGTTGAACAATAAAAAAGATAAATGAATTTATTAATTTAATAATTATTTGTGGCATTTCTTAGGGAGGCTTTTCACAGAATACCAGCGTAAAATAGCAGCTTAATGCTGCTGTGTTTCGTACGGTGAATGTAGAGAACCGGAGACCCTTCTTACTTACAACGCATCTGCATTTTGATTCTTAATTAAGGATAAAAATGTAGGTTGTCTATTGCCCACGGCATCCACTTACCATCAGGTGAACTGTGTGCTCGTTTGTACCCCTTTTTCTATAAAAAGGCCTATTTTTAGCTGTGGACTTGTTATGAGCTGGTTTGATGTTGATGATGATAATGATAAAGTGGGTAACTGAAGTAAATGCATTAATCGTGTGGCGAGGTAACTTAGGTTGTGTTTAATAAGAGTCCGCTGAGTTCTGTGCCCAACAGTGGGATCTATGTAGGCTGTTGCATACTTTTATTCTTGTTTTAAACATAAGTACTACATATATTGTAGGGACAGACTTTTGGAACCCTTGAGCTATTCATTTTTTGCTTAATACAATGATCCTCAATTTTCAATCATGCTGTGAATCGTTTATAGCATACGTAGTTATTACTTGTTAGGTCGATATATGGGTAGCTTATATAAACAAATTTGAAATAAAGGAAATCAGTTATTGTTAGTCATACTGCCTGCGAAGCCAAGGTCAATGTAGCTTTTGAATGTAATAAGTACGTTGTTTTGTTCATAAAATTAATTTGTTATGCATATATACATAGTTTTAATGTTCATTACTTTAAATCCTCCTTTTTTACATGAAGGAAATGCCTACGCATACCTTTGCTTAAGGGCCCAAGGACGGTTTATGTCTGACTCGTATCGACTGTAACCCATATTGGTAAGGGCCACGGGAAAGTTTTCGCACATATCGGCGAACCCACCAGCGCCGGCTGCCGAAGGGTCTACTCCTGCCCTTTCGCCTTCTCCGCAGCGTCCAACTTTACCGATGCGCGGAGGCCATTGAGCCAGGAAAACAGCGGATCTGGTTCTTTTTTTAATCCTCCCTAGTACGACAGAGGCCCATATCAAGAAAAGTATGTTTGGCTTTTCAATTAACTGGGTAATGTTTTGGATGTTTCAAATTAATGTATTTTTTTAATATATTTGCTGCTTTAAAGGTTTGATAACAATCCCACCTGTTGTTGGTACTGTAGTAATAGGTTGCAACTAGGCTTGCCAACCTTAGTCCACGGATTTGCGGTTGCGGTTTACTTTGTCACATACAAAATGCTTTAGTTTTAAATAACTATGCAAACGAATAAAAAATATTACCAATATTTATAAATTATTCTATCACTTTTTTGCATCAGAGTTGCTGGCCTCTCAGGTTTCTATAGGATACATTATGGAAGTGTGCGCAAGAATTACATTATGATTAAATTCCTCTCTCTCTCCTTTCCACCATAGAACAACTAGCTGGTAGGCAGGTCGGTTTAGTATCGATAACAAAGGGGTGGCGAGTGGATCTCCACCCCTTTGTTATCGATACTCATCGTTTTCGAACCAAAGGATTTGCTTCGTCTTTTGTAATGTGTATAGCAAGGGAGTGGAATAATTTCCGGTGCCCGTCTGTCTTTCCATCCGTTTACAGTCTGTGTTGGGGATTGGGATCTATCTTCAAATAAAAAGTGATTAGGTCTTTATTATGCTAAAGGCGTGTATCTATCGAAATTGTTGGTAACTTTTGTTTCCAACTGTTTGCAAATCAAGAAAAAAATCACCAACTTTTGTTTCCATTGTGTCTACACCGAAGTAAAACTAGTCGCCAACAATTTAGCAGGGCGTTTTGAAGACGGCAAAATCAGAAACTTTCTTGGTATGACTGACTCTGATTTTGAAAGGCTGCTAAATATTGTTGAACCAGAAATAAAAAAATATCTGATACTAATTATAGAAAAACAATCACATATACGGAACGTTTATTAATTACTTAAAGATTCTTGGCCACTAGGGATTCGTATTCTTCATTGCCTTTCAATATTAATTAAAAAGATTTACTATTTAACTTCAACAAGACATGATTGATTTTTGGCAAAATTTTTATAAAATGATAATAATACCGTGTTTTGTTTTTAAGAAAAATTAAGTTTGATTATGTTATAGTCTATAGTTTTTGGCCATTAAAAGTTTATAGACTACTTATACGATATACGAATTCGGCGAATAACAAAAAAAAATTGTCGAGTAATACCGGCACCTTTTTTGCATAATATTATACCCAATTTTAATTTTATCTTTATAATTTTCATTACGTACACATCCCATAATACACTTTGTATACGATATAAATTAATTAACGTTAGTTCTTTCGTCCACGTGACAGACATGTTGCCAACTAATGTTTCCAACAAGCGTCTCCACAGAGCGAATAAATGTTTGCAATAAGTACTAATAAACACGATTTCCGACTTTTGCTTACAATTTTTGTTCCCAAAACAAGGTAATTACAAACACTTTTGTCACCAAGACGTGTTGACAACACAAAAGTTAGCAATATTTGTTTGGTGGAGACCCGGCATAAGACAGTGCGATTTGCCATCTAGGGCTTATTCACCGTCTACAATCAGTTGGAATTGTAGAAAAGCACTACTTTATAATAAGTTAAAAAAAGGTGAAACAAAGCGCGCGTTATCTTCTAGATACTTCTCTCCGAAATTTAGTAGCATATCTTACTCTATCTTATCTACTTGGTAGAGCCACTCTGCAGCTATATTATAGTTGTAGCACGAATGGGTGGGCCAGGGTAGGACCACGCTCTCACAGAATACCAGCGTAAAATAGAAGCTTGATGCAGCTGTGTTTCGTATGGTGAGTTTAGAGAATCGCAGACCCCTTTTACTGGAAATGAGGCATTCCATGGTAGTAGTCAGGGCTGACAACGCATCTGCATTTTAATTATGATTAAAATAATAATATTTAATCGAAGATAAATGTAGATGTCTATGGGTCCCAGCATCCAATTATCTTATATGATTAGGTGATAATTCACTTGGCTGTCAATGTTGCATCAAATACTTTGCTAAAGATGTCAAAGTAGCAGTTTACGGTATATAAAAATAATAATTTCTTAAATCCTTTTTCGTGTATCGACAGCCCTAAATGAACACTAATTTATTATCTTATATCATTAGGTGATAACTCACGTCGATGTCAATGTTTTCAGTACATACTCTGCTAAAGATGTCTAAGTAGCAGTTTACGGTATTTAAAAATAATAATTTCTCAAATCCTTTTTCGTGTATCGACAGCCCTAAACGAGCACTAATTTATTATCTTATATCATTAGGTGATAACTCACGTCGATGTCAATGTTTTCAGTACATACTCTGCTAAAGATGTCTAAGTAGCAGTTTACGGTATTTAAAAATAATAATTTCTCAAATCCTTTTTCGTATATCGACAGCCCTAAACGAGCACTAATTTATTATCTTATATCATTAGGTGATAACTCACGTCGATGTCAATTTTTTCAGTACATACTCTGCTAAAGATGTCTAAGTAGCAGAGTTTATGATATTAAAAAAAAATATATTTTCTCAATTTGTGTTTTTGCGTATATCGGCAGCACTAAATTATTGATGCGTCTATTTGGTGCTGTTGTACGAGGGCGGCACTGAAAATTTCGGGAATCAAGGAAGTGACACAACATTACTATTTAAAAATGTATTTATTGCTTTTCGAAATATTCTCCGCGAAATTAGACACATTTTCCAAACGATGGAACCAATCATTGAAGCAACCATTCCATTCGGAAGTTGAGGTCTCTAAAATGGCCGTTTTGTAGGCGTCCACAGCTTCTTCAGGTCATGAAAATCTCTGTCCACGCAATTTATTCTTTATTTTAGGGAAAGTATAGAAATCATTAGGGCTTAAGTCGGGGCTGTACGGCGGATGGTCTAATAATTCTATGTTTTCTTGCTCTAAAAACTCTTTTGTTCTGTGTGCGGTGTGAGAACTCGCATTGTCGTGATGGAGGATGATGCGGCGGTTGCAGTTCTCTTTACGGAGTTCAGAAACGACCTGTGGCAACCCAATGGTAGCATACCATTCTGCATTAACCGTTCTTTGTCCGTCAAGAGGAATAGTCGTAACATGGCCGGTTTTGGAGACAAACGTGGCCACCATTTTTTTTGCAACACTCCGTGAACGAACAATTTTTGTTGGCTTTAACTCATTTTCGAACACCCAAACTCGTGACTGGTTTTTTGTTTCGGGTTCGTACGCGTATATCCAGGATTCGTCACCTGATATGATGTTGTATACAGCATTTGAGGATCCTGCGTGAAATTTTTCGAGAGTTCTGACGCACCAAGTAACGCGAGCCGCTTTTTGCTCTTCACAGAGCGAATGCGGTATCCATCGGGAAAACAACTTTTTTACACCTAATTGTTCATACAAGATTATTTGTATTTGACTCATGCCAATGTCTAAAGTTCCCTAAATTTCGCGGTATGTCACATGTCGATCTTCCTCAATCAGCTTACGCACAACATCAACGTTTTCTTGGGTGACTGCAGTTTTTGGACGACCTTGACGGGGATCATCACTGAGCTTGACACGTCCACGTTGAAATTCAGCAAACCAGCGATAAATTGTGGTTTTGGATGGGGCTTCATCACCAAATGCAGAAATTATCCGGTCAACACACTGTTTTTGTGTTAAACCACTTCGAAAGTCATAATAAATCATCGCTCTTGAATTTTCTCGAGTCAATTCCATTTTCTCAACGACTAAACAAGTTTGACAAAACCTTGTGACGAGACCGAGAATCTTTTTTTAAATAAATAAATGGTATTCGATTTTTAAAACCAAGGACTTTTCAAATAAAAAAAATGTAAGATGACAGGAACAGTGGAAATACTCCATTCCCGATACTTTTAGTGCAGCCCTCGTATTAAGCGGTTATCGTTTTAATAGGTACATCACTGCCAACTTAATTAAAAGCTAGCAGTTTTATAATTTTTGATCGAGCTATTTTGGAGCTAAATTTAAATTTGCAGCACTAAATTAGCACTAAATATTTAGCAAAATTTGAAGTGATTTTGCCCAAATGACCATTCCGGTTTTATAGACGTGATAATTAGTGTTCAGTACACATTTTTTGTGGGACATGTCTGCTAAAGCTCTAGAAACGGTACCACCCGGCTCACGAGGGACGAATGGCAAAACTAGTTGCAACATTAGAACCAGATGTGACCAACCACATTTCTTACTAATTCAATTTGCTAACCCCGATACACTTGCAGTAACTGTTGTTGTGAACGTGTGTTTTCTCGAGACAAATTTCTTTAAAAACAAAATAAAATATTTGCGACAGAAAAAGATGAAAGGGACTCCTAGGTTTACCTACGAGTCTACCTAGGTCTACCTAGGTAGATCTAAGAGTTTCTTTTTCCATTTGGTTTTTAAAACACAGCCTATTTAATAAGTTTCTTCTTCAGCCTCTTCCTGTTTTCAAAATGAAACAGCGAAATATTTTCCAATTCATTAAAAAAAATTAAATTTCATTGAATTTAATTACACGGAAATAAGACAAACTTATTGCGATACGAGACTGCGTTTTAATAAACATACGCAGCGATATTGTCAAACATGGTATTGCCTGCAATTGCATGAATAATATACGACTATAATATTGTTCGTTTGTCGCGCCTTGTGTGATATGCTATTTTGTAACCGTATAAGCTTTGCGGTCAGCGCACTGAGATTATCGAGACGTGATTTCAAATTTCCTCCCAACATGCTCAACTCAGATCTGTTAAGGTTTAATTGAGAAACTATTTAAAGTCTAGATTGGTAATGTTTTGTATTTACACGAATTGTTCCTTGTTTCCTTTATGGATTTTGTCTCGGTAAACTTACTTACGCTCTAGGAAGTCTGCATTTTCAGAATTGTTCTCAGTATTATAAGAGATTTGATAGACATCAAATTAGCGCAAAGGACATATTCCAGTCAAAAATTATTTGTCTGTTGAAATAAAACGTCCAAATTTCAAGATAAACTAGTGGTAAAATTAAAAATTGTGTACAATCGACTTCAATATAAATAAAATGAGAATATCATCAATGTAGTCGAAGTCAATTAAATATTCATTATTAAGGATAACTCAAAACTACTGGTCAGATCTTGATCAATTTATATGGGAGCACATGAGAAGCAGCAGCTTTCAAATAAAAAAAGAATCATCGAAATCGGTTCACCCAGTAACAAGTTATGATTGATCAAGGTCAGACCAATAGTTTTTGAGTGATTCTTAATAATTTATATTGAAGTCGGCTGTATAAAATTTTTAATTTTAAATTATTTTATTAGCTACGCATGAAAATTATTTATGTTATTGATAATTAAAGAGAAAATAAGAATGATTAGACTAAGATAGGGTCATAAAGTGTATGCTTAGTTGATTAAACAACACTAACAACTCTTCGCTTATCTAGAATAATTTAAACCGTTTTAAATAGTTTATTTTGTTTGTTTATGTAAATTTGTTTACAGTCCGATTGTGAACAGTTGGAATTGAAATATCTATCACTTGAAGAATGTTCCTAAGACATTTTAATTTGGACGTCAGCCAGATTTAACGACACAATGTTCGAGCAGTATACAAACTGTTTCTGTTGTTTGAAATTTGTTTTTTGACAAATTTTTTAAATTTCTTACGGACCAAGAAGAGAGGTGTCTCTTGCGCGTTAATAAAGCATACAACTTACGTAATGGTAAAATATCACAAACCTATATCACGCTAACCAGAAAGCGAACTGTCGATCCGTAGAGCCGCGCCGTAGCTAAATGCTCAGCCATTATGATTTCTTTTATTTACGCGAACACTGTACATTTAAATAAAACTAGTTTTACGGATTTTATCGCCTATATTAACTTATTTTGTATTTCAGATAAATTTATAATTTTTAATCTGGAGGTAGCCGTGGTTAACTATTCATTGGGACGTCAAACACCTCAGTCCCCCCCGTGACCATGGGTGCTGTAAAGTACTCGAAACGTCGTAAATATGAAATAAGTTAATGTACGCCATAAAATCCGTAAAACTAGTTTTATTTAAATGCTCAGCCATTGTTTATGGATTATATTAACTGTAGTGTCAGGTTGATAAATGTGATGACTAGTGCAAATCATCTGGGCTTGATAAGATCTGTCCGTAACAATTTATTGACTTAGCAGTGTCCAAAAGGTAGATGTTTAAGTTCTATTTTACAGTCCAGTCGTGTTGGTAAGTGGCTACTGTAGTCCACGGACACCTGCAGACAACCTTAAACAAAGTCGGCTACAGATAGGTTGTCACATCTTAGGGGGATGAAACTGTGTAGAGAACAGAGGAGCGCGCGGGAAATTTGAAATAGTTTGAAACAGTTTACGAGTTATTTTATTAGTTGATATTATTGATTGAGCAGTTTGATAGGGCAAGCCCGGCTTCTCGGCTTCTATGGAGGCTTCGCTACCGGGTAGTAACTACTCAGACGAATTTCTAGGCAGAAAAGCAATCCGCTACAGAGGAGTCCACACGACAATATTATATGCTAATGTTAATTGTAGTTAGCTGTGCAGTGGCGGTGTAAGAACAACCACTACCTCATGTCATTCCGTGGGTGTCGTATGAGGCGACAGAGGGAAACAAATCAGGAGATGGCCAGCAGCTTCCTAATAATGATTAAAAAAATTAAAAAAAAACTGCGGGTTAAAAAACCAACCCGCTTGGTAAGCGTGGTACCTATGGCTATTATCTTATGACGCAATCTATAGGGGAGGCCTATGTCCAACAGTGGAATTTCATAGACTGTAACGATAACGGTCGTTACCGGTTTCGGTTAATTGTAGATTAAAAAATAATAAATGAGAATTTTATAGATGCCGTCACGATGTAATTTCAACATATTATATATATATTATTAAACACCTAGATCTAGCAACACGGCTGTTTACCTCCAATATTAACCCACACACCTTTTCCATCACGGTGGTGTAATCTGGGTAGAGCGGCGTTGTAGACAACAATGCTCTATTTATATTTGCATTTGCGTTATTGCTTCACTGTATAATCAGAGTGAAAGAGAGTGCGGAAGATTTATAAAAGTGTCGCGCAGCGCACGCACACATGCGCGGGTTCACCTATAGCACACAGAGGAAATAACGCGATATTTAGGGCCTAGCCTTATTTTTTCTGTCTGCTACTGTGGGTGGGTGAACACAGCGCTTGCGTGGGTGCGCTGCAAGACGCTTGTATGAATCTTCCGTACTCTTGTGTACTCTGTTATAATGCTTTTTTAAATATTTTTTTTTTATAAAATAAGAGTGACAAACGACAATACAGTCCACCTGATGGTAAGGGGATGCTGTGGCGTATAAGACATTGTCATTGATATTTATCATTGATTAAGAATCAAATGCAGATGCGTTGTTACCCCTGAGGACTGAGATGGATGCCTCGTTTTCATTTAAAAGGGTCTCCGGTTCTCTATACAATCATCATACGAAACACAGCATTAAGTTACTATGCTGCACCAGCATAGGCACCGCGCCGCCGCCGCCGCTGCATGCTACCGTATGGTCTCGCCCTTACAATGTATTTATTTGCTCGAAATAAGATTGTTTAATGACATTTAAATATCTAGGTGCCCCTAGTTTCTATTTTGATTATGTGCCAAACAATATTTTAATAAATCTTTTATAGAGATTTTACATTTATACTGTTCTACCTGGCCTAGCAGACGTTGTTTTTTCCTTTCTGGAAAGTGGCGCCGATGAGTTGCACTCCGAATTTACTTTGGACTTTTTTTTTTTTTTTTTTTTTTTTTATAGGATAAGGATGACAAACGAGCACACAGTCCACCTGATGGTAAGTGGTTGCTGCGGCCCATAGACATCTACATCTATCCTCTATTACAAATCAAAATGTAGATGCGTTGTCACCCGTGAGGACTAAGATGGAATGCCTCATTTCCAGTAAAAAGGGCCTCCGGCCACCTGCACTCACCAAGCGAAACGCAGAGGTATATCTCTACTTCACGCTGGTTTTCTGTGAGGTCGTGGTACCACCCCGGTTTGAGCCGGCCCATCCGTGCGACAGCAAAAGCTGCCGCGTGGCTCTACCACTGTTAAAAACTTCTTAGTGTAAAATATAAAATTGATTAATGACTAGACTATAACGCCATATGTTAGGTCCAGATTGTGCTATGTTCTTTTTGGCACTAAATTAATATTTTAAAATTTTAATATGAGTAATTTTTATTCATATATACAGCATTTGTTAATAACTTGACTACAGCGCCACCTATCCAAACATAGAAATAAACTATTGTTACAATAAAACAAACGAATTGTGTGAATTTGACCCAAATCAGTCGTGATGCAGAAGTACGCGATCCCTAACACATACACCAATGATTATATTATTTACTAACGATCCGCCCCGTTTTAGCACGGATTATTTCTAGATTTCGACAATAGACTCGTGGTAGAGCCATGATGCAGCTATATTTGTAGTATGGTTGTAGCACGAATGGGTCGGCTCGACCGGGGAAGGACCACGCTCTCACAGAATACCAGCGTAAAATGGCAGCTTGACACTGCTGTGTTTCGTATGGTGGGTGTAGAGAACCGGATACCCATTTTACTGGAAAAGAGGCATTCCATCTTAGTCCTCACGGGTGAGGACGCATCTGCATTTTTATTTTTTATTGATGATAAATGTAGATGTCTTTCACAGCAACCACTTACCATCAGGTGGACTGTGTGCTCGCTTGTCACCCTATCCCATATACAAAAAAAGCGCCACCATTCGCGTCCAATAATTGTGAATCTAAACCACCCAGGGACCCATTCAAATTTCAAACACACAAAAACTTTCATCAGAGTCGATCGAGCCTGTATCGAGTTTTAGCGAGACGGATAGTAATTGATTTTTATATTATAGAAGATTAAACATTGTGAATAAACAGTGTTTGACTGTTACCATTTATGTCCAAAGCCACCATATCAGTTAGAAATACTATTGGATTTATGTACCAGTAATGAAAATACATTATCGACCTTTTTATTTGTATTAATAGCGACTGTTACCAATCTAATGCCTTGCTAGTTATGGCTCATTAAAATTTATCGCCTCTTAGCTTGCTTGAGCGGCTATATTGTATAATGTATACCATGCCTAAGTTTGGACTCGGGTGAGTCATAACTCACTTGTCTATGTTCGCACTGGTTTCATTTAGTTTCTTTAGGATTTTGCTGGTAATTGGTGCAAGTACTTCTGTAGTTTTAGAACGGTATAACGATTCAAAATGTATACTGTGGTTTAGTATCACGGAAATATAACCAATACAATATATTATATATTCCCGACCGATACTACTTACGACGAATCCTTCAAGAAAAGAGCTTACTTCTCTAAAAGGTCGTTTCCCCTGGTGTTGCTGTTGTTCATGGGCGGCGGTAGTCACTTACCATCAGGAGAATGCCTCATGAAAAAAATTGAATAAGTGCTCAACCGGAGAAGGACCACGCTCCCACGAATGCACGTTTAAAATACACCTAGCTGCCACATAGCTGTTGTTTTTTTTTTGTATTGCGATTGACAAAAACTGTAGATTATTTACTGGCAAGACATTCCATCTTAGTACTCAGAGTCGGCAACGCATCTGCATTTTGTTTCTTAATCCAAGGTAGATGTAGATATCTATGTGCGACAGCGCCCACTTTTTGACTCACACGCACGACACAAACGTTGTGTCATAAACGACCGCAATTAAATTTAGATTTGTTTAATAGCACACTTATCGAGTTTCGTGTCTGGTTGTACTGAGCATTTTTGTGTATTTTCTTTAAAGAATAGAATACTACTAAAATTACTAATACTTTCCTTAATCAACACTCTAAGTAAGCTTAAATGCTTGTTAGGATTAGGAGTAGGTATGTATGGTGCATGCTAAACCACGACTTACCCAGTTTGCAGTCTGCATTCTTAACAATTAGGCTACTTCGCGTCGCTTCAAAGGTCTCTTTTTTTAAAAAAAAGCGTTACCCCCACTCTAGGATTTTCTCCTGTATCGTGAAGGCAGATTACAAACACAAATTGTACAAGGACAAACATCCAGACCCGGAACAATAATTTGTATGCCATACAAATACTTGTTCCGTGCGGGATTCGAACCCGCGGTCCCCGGCGCAGTAACTCATTGCTAAGCCACTGCGCCACGCAGCCGTCTGCCGTCTCTGACATTGCATACCCACTAACCACTAATGTTGATGAAGATGAGTGTGTACCTTATTGTGTTCAGTAAAAAACTGAACCTTTGTAATATTTTGCATACGGACGCTATCATATTTTTCCCCGCACCTAGACTGCTCCTTTTCATCCTATTCCTCACGTATAATGACGGGTGAACGTAAAACAGACTGCGCACCACGGCCGTATCTACGAAACACGTTATATTATGTGAATGTGAATACATCTGTGATCTCGTGCCGAATTATTAAGTGCTGGTGAAGTGCGGTTAACTGTTTGCCTGGTTCTTGTGCCGATTGGTAACACCTGCCGTTTCGCCTGCTATTATTCTTTTGCATTTCCTAAATATTATTTCCTTCACTTTCATATTTTTAACGTACTGTATTTTTCCAACGCAGGTGACAGATAAAACAGCCAGGATAACTTCATCATAATCGTTCGAGTATAAACTTGAACGCTTAACAAGTGATAACTCAAAAACTACTGGTCAGACCTTGATCAAATTTATATGGGATCACATGAGAAACACCAGCTTTCAAATAAAAAAAGAACCATCAAAATACAAAATTTAGAAAAAGGTAACACACAAAAAAATACATTCGAATTCAGTACCTCCTCCTTTTCGAAATTACTTAAAAAGTAATTATTAGCTATGGTACGGAATGGAACAAAATATTTGATTGCCATTCATTCATAAAATAACAACTATCGAGCACGAAGGGTATTGCCGAGCGAATCAACCCACGGCTTCTACGAGAGCAGACCTTGAACTGGATATTATGCTAATGCGATAGCGTTTACCGCTATTTCTCAAGTTACTATTATAAATTATTTGTTAACACAGATTTTAAAAGACTTAAATCTATGAAAAAACGACAGAATTTTTGCATGACAGAAGAATGAGAGTAACAAACGAGCACACATTCTACCTGATGGTAAGTAGATGCTGCAATCCATAATCACCTACATATATCCATAGTTAAGAATCAAAATGCGAATGTGTAGTCACGCGTGGTGACTCTGATGAAATGTTGGAATGCCTCTTTTTCAGTAAAAAGTGTTTCCGGTTTTCTATACTCATCATACGAAACACAACATCATTAACTTGCTATTTTAAGTTGGAATTATGTGAGAGCGTGGCCCTACCCTAGGCGCACCGACCCATTCGTGCTACAACTTTAATATAGCTGCAGCGTAGCTTTACCAGTTTATGAGTTATTTCTATGATTAATAAAGAAAAATGTTAAGTGAAACTCCTGGGCGTTATTAAGTGGCGAAGCTTGCGAAGTCACTTATTGATTTCACGATGTCTGTCCGTCTGTCCTTCTGTCCGTCTGTCCGTCTGTCCCACGATTATCTCGAGAACGGTTTCGAATTTTCAAATTCTGTTTACAGCAATCGATTACTGATCACCCAGGCATCTGAATGTCCTATTTTGAAACTGATTGTTCAACGGCAACCGTTAGAAATCGCTACAAAGCTGATTGCTTCGCCACTTTGCTATGCTGTTAGCTTGCTAGGTTTATTATATTATCAAATTATTTTACTGACTCCTTAACATAAATTGCTGACAACTATAGCTTGAGATTGTGGGATGCCAGCATTAAAAGAAACTATCGCTCTAGTTTGTCCCATCGTTGTGTTTATATAACACAACGAAGCTATGATAAAAATACTTATGATGTCATGCCTGATAGCAGCGAAAGTCGGAGATGCGAGACGGTCCGGTACTGTGATCACTAATCTACGCGATTACTGGTGATTGCCGCAAATCTACCATATTATTCAAGAAGCCCATGTTAATACTCCTAATATATTATGACGGTTTAGTGGCGCAGCGGCTTAGTTGCTTAGTTGCCTGCAATGAGCCAGTGTTTGTGTGTGTACATATAATAGTTTCGGGTCTGGTTGTGTGTCCATGTGAAATTTATGTGTGTAGTAAGTAACGTTTGTTAAACTGTAAAAAACAACTGATTAAGACCTGGTGAAGTAAAGAAAGTAAACACTCACGCCTTTCACCCAGAGGGGTAGGCAGAGACTATGGACTTCCATTTGGCATGATTCTGACGTACCTCTCTCGCCTCCTTTACATCCATATATCTACGCACACATGCTCGTCGGTTCAGTATATCGCCAAATTGGTCGATAAACTTTCGTCTAGGTCGTCCCTTGCCGTCCATTTCTGCAACATAGATTTGCTTCGTCACTCTTTCCTCGTTCATTCTTTCTACATGACCAAACCACCGAAGCATTCCTTTCTTAATCCTGGTCACAACATCGTCTTGCAAACCACACTTTTCTCTTATTTACCATGCCATTCAGATTCAGAAAATATAGTAAAGCATCGTTTAGAATATTTAAAACCTTTTTTTAATCGCAAATAGCATTTTTCTCTTTTTCATCTTACTATCTTACTTGTTACTATTTTACTTGTTACTTTTTACTAATATTATAAATCTTACAAATATTATAAATGTGAAAGTTTGTGAGGATGTGTGGATGTTTGTTACTCTTTCACGCAAAAACTACTAAATGGATTTTAATAAACATACATATATAATACATATAATCACGCCTCTTTCCCGTAGGGGTCGACGATCCTTAGACGCTTTCGCTTCGTCCTCTTTTTTTTTTTAAACAACATTAAAAGAAAGTCATAATAAAACTTTACAATAATATAGCTCATACATCAGAATAACACATAAGCTATAATTCATAAAAATATTGTGTAAATTGGTCAAAATATAACGACAAATGTTAGTAAGTCTGAAAAAAATCTGTTATCTGCAAGCTATTTTGGCGTGAACACGCATCACGTAAAAACCTGTGAACCGATTTAGATGGGACTTTCACTGGCAGATAGCTGATGTTATAAGGAGTAACTTAGGCTACTTTTATTTTAGAGTTCCGCGCAAAAAATGTCGCGGGGAACAGCTAGTTAAATATACATTATATCTAGCTAGACGTTGCTAACAAGTCTGCGGTGTCAACAAGTATACATACCTATTTCATACAAACGAAACGTTTAAATTGGCGTAACAGTAAACGTTACGGTGCATTCGTTTACATCGAACAAAGCGGCGTGAAAACACCGCCGAGACGCGCACCGTCATTATTGACTCATTCGGTCCGCTCCGTTTCCCATACATAATGGAGGTGCACCGGCCAACTTACCTTGGCTGCTGAAAGATTTCTAGGATTGAAGTTGTTACGGTCGGTCAAACTGACCGTGTAGTGGCGGTGTGAGGATATTCTTACACCGCGACTACACATTCAGTTTGACTACTACACCATATCGTCCCGTGGGTGTCGTAAGAGGTGACAGAGCGAAACAAAACTAGAAATGGGTAGCAGTGTCTTCCTAAGAATTACTAAATTGCTTTAAACTTGCTTTGTTTCTACAAATATGTAAATAAAGTGTTGAACTTAAATACTTGTTTAAAGATTTGAACTTTTATATAGGATTTAAATACAGCACGCACCGACAGGAATAAGACAAACACGCACAAACTCGTTTATCTCTTTCGATGCTTAATCGTACTGAGCAAATTAAGACAAGTATCGATGAAAAAGCCGATTGCTACCGGATTGCACCAATAGCGTTATTTAACAAAAACTTGGTACAACTTGATTGCGTACGGCGTACGGACTATCCTATGAAATCTATGTTTAATATTTCTAGTTTATCTACTATCATACAGGGCAGAAATATAAACTAATTATTCGATAGTATTATTGATTCTTGAATGAATTTCTGAAGTATCTAAATGAATATCATTTAGATACTAATCAACCCCCCCCCCCCCCCTCATTTTTTTCTGGGCCTCTTAACGTCTACGGTCTCCAACGCCCCCGTTATCGCCCACTTTGAGAAAGACTGGGGTAGTGGATATTCTTTTACCGCCACTACACTCACTACACTACACTATCTATTACCAGAGGTAAATAAAAAAAAATGACTTTCAATAAGAATTATATAATAAAATAATCTATATTGCATAAAAAATATTCTATTCTAAATATTTTTTTCTTGCTCAAAGGCTAAGCATAGCCATTCAGCGAGGTAACTCAGCCAGAGTTCTTGGCACGATACCGCGTGGAGTAGGACTGTATTGATAATTAAGTTATTAGGGTTTTAGTTTTTTTTTTCATAATAGTTTTTTTAATATTGCAGATAATAAAATATTGTTTATTATTATGTTACGTAAATTACATGTCCAGAAACAGAAACAGAAACTTTTTTTATTAATATAGATTATAAGTAATAGTTATTGAAAGTCACTCTTTTGTATAATTACCACTGGTTCGAAAAAAAACCTCTGTCCTGGGAAGAACCAGCAAGAAACCCAGCGGGACATTTTTTTTAAATAACAGCTTACAATTATGTATGTTACACAAATTAACAACACAACAAATTAGAAATAGCTTGGTAGCGATCACCTCATTTCCAGAGGTTATTATCATCTATAAATTCTTTAATATTATAATAACCCTTTTTATACAAACTTAGTTTAATAAAGGTTTTGAACTTTGAGCAGTTCAAATTTTGTATATTTTCTGGAATTTTGTTGTAAAAGCGTATACCTCGCCCCAAGAATGAATTTCTGACATGGTGAAGTCGAATTATGTATGAATGATTTAGAATTGAAGAATGTATGGAATAATATTAAGAGAGTTCTGGTGGATGCAGCCACCGAAGTATGCGGTGTAAGTAAGAGAACGAATGAAAGGAAAAGTAATACGTTGTGGTGGGATGATGAGGTACGGATGGAAGTTGAAGCAAAGAAGAGAGCATGGCTAGATTTACTAGCAACTAAAGCTGGTAATTCTGGCGGTATGAACGATGAGATTGAAAGAAAAAAGGCAAACTTTAGACGTATAAATAAGAGAGTAAAAGAAGTTGTTGAAAGGAAAAAGCAAGAAAGGATAGATAAAAATGATAGAAGGATATCTGATAACTTCCAGGAAAATATTAAAATGTTCTGGAAGCTCGTAAGAACTGCCAGGGGAATTTCAAAACAGCCTAGAATGAATGCTATACGAGACGAGAATGGCTGCATGCTGAATGATGAAGTTTCGAATTTAAAGAGATGGAAGGAATACTTTGAAAGCGTGTTTAAGAGTGAAGAGTCGTCTGAAATAAGTGAAATAGAAATTCCGGAAGAAGTGGAGAGAGGTAGGGAGATAAGTGTAGATGAAATAATGAAAGCAATGAAAAGCATGAAAGCAGGTAAGGCAGCCGGATATGATAGAGTATCACTCGAAATGCTAAGGGCTGGTGAGGGTGTGGTTGCAGGCCTGCTGCACACCTTGTTTAATTTATGTTGGGAACTGAAACGGGTACCGGAAGACTGGTGCAAAGCCGTTATAGTCCCAATATATAAGGGAAAGGGGTCGCAGCAGGACTGTAAAAACTACCGTGGTATCAGCTTGCTTAGCATTGTGGGTAAACTGTATGCTAAGGTGTTAATTGAAAGAGTTATGGAAGAAACTGATGGAAAAATTTGGGATGTGCAAGCTGGATTTAGAAAGGGGATGGGGTGTACGGATCAAGTCTTTTCCATGCGCATGATAGCGGAGAAGTTTTTGGCTAAAAACCAGAAAGTTTTTTGTGCGTTCTTGGACTTGGAAAAGGCTTATGACAGAGTGGACAGGAACGTGTTATGGCAAACACTGAACTCATTTGGGTTGAGCGCTGGCTTGATACAGGCATTAAGGTCTCTTTATAGGGACTCTAGTGCTTGTGTCAGGATCAACGGGGTCTACTCGGACTGGTTTGGCATTCATAAAGGTGTCAGACAGGGATGTGTGGCTTCCCCGTGGCTGTTTAACCTATTTATGGACAGTTGTTTGCAAACTTTGAAAGTTGAAGAATGTGGGTTGAGAATGGGTGAGTCAACCGTCAAATGCCTTTTGTACGCCGATGATCAAGTCATATTTGCATCGTCGGCGGCCGAATTGCAAATGATGGTTACTTTAATGAATTGTTCATTGAAAGAAAGGGGTATGAAAGTGAACGCAAGTAAGACGAAAATGATGGTTTTTGAAAGAGAAGAAAGTAAAACTTTATGTAAAATAAGAATAGAAGGGGAGTTGATTGAGCAAGTGGATGAGTTTGTATATTTGGGATGTTTATTTAGCAGGGATGGTAGATATGATAAGGATATAGAACGACGAGTGAACGCAGGAAATAGAGTGAATGGGGCTCTACACGCTATTGTGAGGAGTCAGAATGTGTCAACTAAGGCACGTATGGCAATTCATAATGCTGTGTTAGTACCCACTTTAATGTATGGTAGTGAAAGTTGGGTCTGGCAGAAGAAGCATGAGAGTAGAATAAATGCTGTAGAAATGCGTTCCTTAAGGAGTATGCTAGGGCTGAATCTGAATGACAGGGTGAGAAATAGTGTAATAAGAGAAAAGTGTGGTTTGCAAGATGACGTTGTGACAAGGATTAAGAAAGGAATGCTTCGGTGGTTTGGTCACGTAGAAAGAATGAACGAGGAAAGAGTGACAAAGCAAATTTATGTTGCAGAAGTGAACGGCAGGGTCGGGAAGGGACGCCCTAGACGAAGGTTTATCGACCAGATTGGCGATACATTGAAAATGGGCCAGATTAGGAGTACCCTTAACCGACGAGCGTGTATGCGTAGATATATGGATGTGAAAGAGGCGAGAGAGGTGTGTCAGGATCGCGCCAAATGGAAGTCCGTAGTCTCTGCCTACCCCTCTGGGTGACAGGCGTGAGTGTTTATGTATGTATGTATGTAATGTGAAGTCGAGTAACTGGTACTACTATAGCTTGTGTCTGTTCCTAGTATTTACAGAATGCATATCACTTATTTTTGTAAAACTACTTTTATTTTTGTGTACGTACATTAATTACATTTCCATAAATGTATTGAGAGGCCAAAGTAAATATATTAATTTCCTTAAATTTTTGTCGCAGCGACTCTTTAGGCTTTAAATTATGAATTGCTCTTACGGTCCTCTTCTGTAAAACAAATATAATTTCAGTGTCAGCTGCGTGTCCCCATAGCAAAATACCGTACGACATTATGCTATGGAAATAGCTAAAGTAAACTAGTCTAGCTGTTTCAACACTTGTTAGACTTCTAATCTTTTTTTACGGCATATGCTGCAGAACTAAGTCTGCTTGCTAGTTTTGATATATGGGGGCTCCATTGAAGCTTCGCGTTTAGTGTGATTCCAAGAAAAATGGTGGTATCCACAAGACTCAGTTTCTCCCCATTTAAAATTACATTAGTATTTGTTTGACATTTGGAGTCATAAATTTCATACATTTCGATTAGTGCTATTTAAATGCAAATTATTAACATTGAACCAATTTACTAATTTAGATATGGCATTATTTACTTCGTCATATTTTAGCAATTGTCGACTTAATTTGAAAATTAAAGAAGTGTCATCTGCAAATAATATTATATCATGGTTATCTCGTACTATGTAAGGTAAGTCATTAATGTATACAAGAAACAGAAAGGGGCCGAGAATTGAGCCTTGAGGCACGCCCATTTGTACCATCGACCTGGAAGAACTCATACTGTTAATGACAACTTTTTGCGTTCTCTTACTTAAAAATGAAATAATTAATTTAAGAGCATCACTTCTTACACCGTAGTGTTGAAGTTCCCCGATTAATGTTCCATGGTGAACACAATCGAATGCTTTGGATAGGTCACAAAATATACCCAAAGCATCCTGTGAATTCTCCCATGCATTAAATATATATTTAATCAGCTCAACACCGCCATCAGTTGTCGAGCGACCCCTTGTGAAACCAAATTGATTTTTATGAAGTAAATTATTTATATTAAAGAAATTTAACATTTGATCAATAATAATTTTTTCAAAAATCTTACTAAGTGTTGGTAGTACAGAAATAGGTCTAAAATTGGCGGGGTCTAATGTACTACCAGATTTAAATAAAGGTATTACTTTACTATACTTCATTAAATCAGGAAACACACCAGATTCGATACTAGTATTAAAAATAATAGCTAAATGAGGCGCGATTGTATCTATTATAGACGCAATAACTTTAACGGAAATCCCCCACAGATCCGCAGTTTTCTTAACATCAATAGTTTTAAAATATTTTACAATATCTTTTGATGATACTTTATGAAATGCAAAATTCTTTGTACATGCATTTACATTTTGTTTAAGTAATGATTCGGCGACGGCAGGAGAAGAATTCAGTGACTTAGTGGTTAATATCGGAATATCAGTAAAATATTTCTCAAAAACCATTGCAACATCCTGATCTGATTCGGTTAATTTGTTATTAACACTTAACTGGCAGTTTGAATTGCGAGAGTTGATCTTACCAGTTTCGCTATTAATTATACTCTATGTCATTTTAATTTTATTAGAAGCCGTCTTAATTTTGTTGATCAAATGCAAAGACTTGGCTGTGGAGCACACTCTTTTAAATATTTTTGAATATTTTTTTACATATTCCCTAAATTCGACGCTATGATTATATGACCTTTCATGGTAAAGATATACCTATGTCTGCTCTTATGGATTCCTACTGTCGCCCATTCATTAAATGACTTCCGACTGTTCAAGGAGAATGTTTTAGAAATAAAAGTATTATTAAATTAATTGCAAATAAGCTTAAATAATGTTCCATACAAAAAATTTGGATCATTTTGGTATGAAAGTGATGGAAGTTTTTTTACTATGTTACTTCTAAATTTCTCAATTTCTTTTTTCGATATAATATTCTATTGGGCTTATGTTCAGCCTGATGATAAACTTTTGAAAGGCTCTAACGGTAAACTTTCTACCTTAGACACTTACACAATAATTTTATCATAATGCTTGTTTACCGGGGTTTATAATGTTATATTGGCGGTTGCGTGGCTCGGATTCAAAAGTAAGCCTGAGTCATTAAATAATTAATCTACGAGACTTACACCGTATGGGTTTTACCCATAAAGGGAACGCCTTTCTAATAAACATTGGATTATAATTGCTTGAATTTAGCATTAACATGAAATATACGTTTTTATAGAAGTGAAAGTTAAATTTCAACTTTGATCTATTTAGTAATCATGTACTCGGAGCCAATTTACAAAATTTTTATGTCACGTAATTTTAGCGGCTCTGAATTTGATCGGAGAAAGAGCCAAATGATGCATCATCATCATTATTTAAGATCTTCACGGATTTACTGCTAAACACAGGCCTCCGCCAACGCCACAGAGCGCGGTTCTGAGCTACCTGCATCCATCTACTTCCTGGTCTGTCAGGTCGCCACTTCATTTGGTGGAGGGCCGTCTTACACTCTACTTGCCTTAGCAGTCTGCCAATCTTGGACCTATGTTTCTCATCGGTTGGTGGTTCGTCGAGCTATATCATTCATCATTGTCATTTTAGATGTTTGCTATCTATACATATAAATAAAACTGAAGTGTCTGTGTCACGCCGTAGAAACGAAACCTTCAAATGAAATGAAATATAAAATAGAACAAATTCCTCGGCGAATGATTTATTAAATAAGATAATTTTTATCCACAAGTGCATCATAAAATCTTATGATAAAAGTTTAATTTTATAGCAAATAAATGTCCTTATTTTTAGAGTAAATTTTAGTGTAATAAATGAAAAAAAATATTTTCTTTTCAGTAAAATTGCTTTGTAATAGTGCCATCCACTTCATTATATAGGTAGAGAAAATGGCAGATTCAAACCCACAACCTTTTGAGTTGGCAGTTCGTATCCTGCCATTAGGCTACTGTCGCTTACTACATTGTATTCTATCTCATTCTTTTGCAGGCTAAATCCTATACATGTATATTTTACTTTCTCTTTCAGCGTCACTTTTTCATTTCATTTAGTTTCAAATCACAATGATTGTAAAGAAGTTTTGTTTTTTTTAAACGTTACCCTCACATTAGGATGTTCCCCTGTATCGTGGAGGTAGTTTACAAGCACAAAATTGCACAAGGACAAACATCCAGACCCGGAACAATTATTTGTAGGCCATACAAATACTTGATCCGTGCGGGATTCTAACCCCCCCCCCCCCCTCCCCCAGCGCAGCAACTCATTGCTAAGCCACTGCGCCACGAAGCCGTCTTCACTTCAATAACTGCTTAGGGGGTTATTTGCGTGCTATTAATACATATATAACCAGTTTTATAGATAGAAAGCAACGTCAGGAGGGAACTAGGCTATATTTTATCCGTAAAATTTAATTATTTTCTAAAAATCTAGATAAGACTGCATTAATAGCATAATTGATCGTATCCAGGCGAAGCCGGGGTCGGTCGCTAGTAATAAATAAATCATCATCAGCTTTTGAAGTTCGACATTCCCTTTCAAAAATCGCTAAACCCACGTAACGGTGGGTTGCGAATAGAAACCCGATGTTACTGTAATTTACCTGGTCGACATACGACTCGATTAGGCGTTAGTCATCTGTAATAATATGGGCTCGTAGGCCGATGCCCTCGATTTCTACGTCCATTTCAATATGTTTGATTGATATAAATCTAAAGGAGATTATGACTACAAACAAATACTATTTATGCCCCTTCTTGATACCGTTATCTGTGGTAAGTAGGTATAACTTAGGTTGTTATAATTCAATATGCCACGTCCAAAGAGTAGCGAGCAGCGACCGTGTTTAGCCAAAAAATATGGGTTTAGATAGAAAATTCTCAAAGAAGTGATAGGTAGCTTGTCCATCGCCTACACAATCGCAAATCTAATATCTAATTTAGTCGTCTTTTCTACAGACTTCAAAAAGGAGACGGTACCCAATTCGACTGTGTGTTTTTTTACGTGTGTGACCTCAAAACTTTTTACTGGGTGAACCGATTTCGATAACGATTTCGATTTAGAGGCTCCATTAAACTAGTGGCTTATTTTAAGGTAATATACATGTTGTACTTATCATTAATTAAAACAAGATTCCTTGAATATTATTGAGTTTCTTTTGCATAAATTCAAGGCACATGTAAAACAAATTATAAAAATGAAAAATATTAATAGAAATTAGATGATTATATAAAAGATATGAATGCTTGACATATGTAATAAGCTTCCTTAGATTTCCGTGAAATGTGTATACATGTACGTGACGTGATCGAAAAGTAATGATAATCGGTTAATCGGTTATTTTCATTGCACATAAAAATTTTTTTTTGCTTACTTCTGCATTAGTGGGTATCATAAAAAATCATATAAATAGGCTACGATTCCCGGGAGGTACTTTCATTTGAATGCGAATCATCGAAGAGATAACATCAAAATCCAGAAAAACTAAATTAGAGATGTCATCAAGTACGTCTGTTTAAAAAATATGTCTACTAAAGACATACGCAACGACGTGGTGGAAATATTGGGGGACTCTGTTGGTCCATATTACACAGTTGTACGCTGGGCCAAGAAGTTTAAGCTGGGCAGAAAAACGCCTATCCACATCTCTCACCGTAGATAACGTGAAAATAGTCGAAGATGTCGTATGTGCAGATCGAAGAGTGATCATCAGGCCTATAGCTGAGGTCACAGGGATCTCATATGGCAGTGTTCAAAGAATAGTTACGAACGAATTGCATATGAAAAAGGTCTGCGCGTTGGGCACTGAAAATGTTAACCGACGAGCAAAAGAAAAAAACGAGTCTTCATTTCTATTCATTATTAAGGAAAAAAGACGCGGCAAAGTACGACCTGGAGTGCTGTTTCACTAAGACAACACTCCGGCTCACAAAGCCGCACTTGCGATGGTAGCCATTCAAGAAACGGGATTTGAACTGCTCGAACAATCTTTATTGACCCATTCGCCAGAACTAGCTCCCAGTGACTACTATTTCCTCGGCTCAAGGAACACTTTAGAAACAAGAAATTTGCAGACGATAGACGATAGATAGATGATGGACGCTGTTGAAGCTTTTTCGGAAAGTCGAGATAAATATTTTTTTCTAAGGTAATTTTGGGTTTAGAAAGAAGATGGAATAAATGCATAGACTTGTGTTTAGGGACCGTGTTTAATATTCATTATCGTTACTTTACTTCACTGCTGGCCGTATGAGAAAGCTCAAGGTCGCTCAGCGAGCTATGGAGAGGGCTATGCTCGGAGTTTCTCTGCGTGATAAACTTAGGAATGAGGATATCCGCAGTAGAACCAGAGTAACCGACATAGCCCAACGGATTAGTAAGCTGAAGTGGCAGTGGGCCGGCCATATAGCTCGAAGAACCGACAACCGATGGGGAAGAAAGGTTCTCGAGTGGCGGCCTCGTACCGGTAGGCGAAGTGTAGGGCGTCCCCCCACAAGATGGAGTGACGACCTGGTAAGACATGCAGGAAGTCGATGGATGCAGGTGGCTCAGGACCGTGCTTTGTGGCATTCTTTGGGGGAGGCCTATGTTCAGCAGTGGACTTGTGAAGGGTTGTAATGATGATGATGAATGATGATCGTTACTTTTGGATCACTCCTCGTATATGTCGTAGCCAAACTAGCTTAATTAGCCTTCAGTTAACAGTCTTTACTTTCCAACTCGTTCAACAAGCAGCCTGAATGATATTCAGCGGATGCGTCTAATACCACATTGCACATATTTTGTAATATCAGCGACAGTAGGTTAAGGTGCGGCTGGGGTTGCCCTTGGACCACCATAAAGCCGAGTACATTTATATAATACCAGCTGTTCTCCGCGCCTTCGCCCGCGTGTTATCTGGGGTTATAATATTTTTGCGCGGGACCCTAATTCTTTTTCTAAAATTAAAGTAGCCTAAGTTACTCCTTGTGATATCAGCTATCTGCCAGTGAAAATCCCGTCAAAATCGGTCGAATCGTTTCGGAGATTAACCGGTACAAATAGACAGGCAGACGAACAGACAGACAGACAAAAACTTTAAAAATTGTATTTTTGTTATTAGTACCGTATATATTTTAATATGCATTTAGTAAAAAGCTGTAATTTAGACATTACAAACAGACACTTCAATTTTATTTATTTGTATAGATAGCACATAGCAAAAAACAAACACTTGGCTATAATTAGGCACAGATCAGCGACCGTCTCGTTGAATGAAATTAATAGGGTTACTATGCCATGCAATGTCTAGGCTGTTAACTGAGAGGCTAATTAAGTTAGTTGGTTGCGACATATCTATACATATTTTATAAGGTAAGGTAAAATGCCACTGTTGGGATAAATTATTCTATTTGTGAGTTTTTTCACGCTTCTTCTCACAAGGTCTTCCGTAGTGGTGACTTATTGAAGCAATGGCGTAGATTCTTGACCTTGGAGTTTAAAAACATTGTTCATAGAAAAACTAACAGACACACGGTACGGATGTACTACAAAAATTACAAAATTGGTCCTCTATATTACACAAAACAAACAAACTACAAAGTAGTAAAGTACAAAGTCCACTGCTTATTACATGTTGATATTTCTTTCAGCAAGCCTATTGAAGGATAGGTAAAAGAAATAGAGATTTTAAGGGGAAATTGTATTTTTTTTCTACCGATTTCAAACAGGAGGAGGTAGTCAATTCGATTGTATGTTTTTTTATGTGTGGTTACCTCATAACTTTTTTCTGGGTGAACCGATTTCGATGATTCTTTTTTTATTTGAAAGCTGGTGCATCTCACGTGGTGCCATACAAATTTCATCAAGATCTGACCAGTAGTGTTTGAGTTATTCTTAATAATTTATACTGAAATCGGTTCTACAATATTTTAAATTTTAAATTATTTTATACAAGTGTCGTATCGTTTGGCTCTCTTGTAAAATATTGCACGCGCCTTGCGTTCACAACTAAAACGACTTATTAACATACTTGGCATAGATAATATGCTCTTGGAATTGAATATTGTTTGTGTGGGAGTAATAAAAGTTATGTAACACAATTCTTGCCTATTATATAGCCGATAAAGATAAGATTAGGGATAGGATGTAGATATGAGCGCCGAAGGCCAATTCCACGGCGGCGGCGTGGACTGAAAATTTCCTCGGCGGTGGCGGCGTCGCGGCGGCGCGGCGTTTCTGGCCAAAGGCCTTAGATATTGTTTTATCAGAAAGAGATTTCTTAAAAAAAATTAAAGAAAACCGTATTGTTGGTACCAAAAACAGCTTTATATTTTTTAATAAAGCCCTGGGGAGCCCAGTGATGGGAACAGTATTCCATGTGAGGCCGCACGTGCGCCTTGTAAAGTTGCAGGCGGTGTGCCGGCATGAAATACTGTCCCGCTCTGCTGAGCACGCAAAGCATTTTAGAAGCCAATTTGGCCTTCTTTTCCAAGTTTTCACGAAACTTGCACGTCACTCGATATGTCGACGCCGAGGATTCCGATACTGGCTGAGGCAACAAGGGAAGTGCGTTGAAACTAAGGAGATGCTCGGATCTGCAAGAAAGCTGGTGATTCAATTGCACAATTTCTCGGGAAGCCCATAGAAAGGGAGTCTCGAAAGAAGCGCTTTGTGCCAAACCCAAACCCGATCGTCCGATGTCCAAACTAACGGCCAATGCCTCCCCCTTGGACTATTATGCCTCCGCCCATCTAGGAGTCAGGTAGACCAGAAGATCACCAGCTGACCGACCCCGACGAAAACAGTATTGGCGGTCACTAATCAGCTGGTGATCCTCAAGATACCGCATGAGCTGGCAGTTTATAATGGATTCCATTATTTTGGAGAACAAGGAAGGGATGGCGATAGGCATAGCTATACGGTCGCGCTGTCGCGCGTCTGAGCGGTCGCCTTTTTTAACCAGCCTGCAGAATGCAATCGCGATGTTAGTGTGTGTGGCACCACAATCCGGACTAGACAATGGTCTGAGGAGCCAAGGGGGGAGTGCACGGAGACCAGATATCTATCTGAATGAGGGGTAAGCAGAAGGTCCAACAGGGAAGGTGCATGATCTTCCACATCTGGAATCCGCGTAGGCGAAGTTACCAGTTGCCATATGGCAAAGGAAAAATCATGAACAGATATCCCCGCATGATCGGTTAAACGTGAACCGAGCCATTCGGCGTGGTGGGCGTTACAATCGCACAGGTTCACTACCTCTGCGGATGGGATCGGCTGTAGCAAGGAATCTGTAGCCATTTCGACGTGGTTGATTAATCAGACCGATTTATTAACCAAGTCGAAATGGCTACAGCTATATTAGTAGTATAGTTGTAGCACGAACGGGTCGGCTCGACCGGGTAAGGACCACGCTCTCACAGAATACTAGCGTAAAATAGTAGCTTAACGCTGCTGTGTTTCGTATGGTGAGTGTAGAGAACCGGAGACCCTTTTTACTGGAAAATAGGCATTCCATCTTAGTCCTCACGGGCGACAACGCATCTGCATTTTGATTCGCAAACGAGGATAAGTGTAGATGTCTATGGGCCACAGCAATCACTTACCATCATGTGGACTGTGTGCTCGTTTGTCACCCTATCCTATAAAAAAAAGCTTATCAAACTGCTCCACTGCTGAATACGGTTTTTCGCTATAGTCGTCACGCATTGCAGGCGAGTCTATCTAATCATCAATCATCGTTCCTTGAGCGTCGTAAAAGGCGACTGGTAAATGCTGGAGCGACCATATTACGGCTTGCATAGATAGTGGATCACTTGATCTAAAATATATTAGACCAGCAATGGTAAGCGGTGTCAAAGTTGCAAAATGTCAGTATTCGACCTTTACGTCCTTCTATGAGGCATGTCCAGCTGTGGTCTGTAAATGGAATAAGGAATATAAAACAAAGCAATTATTATTCGTACTTTCTTACTGAAATAGATTTTAAATTATAATCTATACAAATAAATAAAATTGAAGTGTCTCTTTGTAATGTCAAATGCATATGAAAGCAAATACGGTACTTATAAATAAAATACAATTTTTTAAATTTTTGTTTCTGTCTGTTTGTCTGTCTGTCGTATGTTTGTTCCGGCTAATCTCCGAAACGGCTGGACCCATTTTGACAGGACTTTCACTGGCAGGTAGCTGACTTCATAAGGAGTAACTTATGCTACTTTTATTTTAGAAAAATAATTAGGTTTCCGCGTAAAAACATAGAAACCCTAACCTGGGAACAGCTAGTGTGAAATAAATTTTAAGGCCGGAGGTTGAAGTGGCAATGTCCAGCCAGATTTTACTTCTTTAATATTTTTCTACCGACTTCAAAAAGGAGGAGGTTCTTAATTAGACTGTATTTTTTTGTGTGTGTTATCTCAGAACTTCTTTTTAGGTGTACCGATTTTGATGATTCTTTTTTTTATTTGAAAGTTGGTGCTTCTTATGTGGTTTCATATAAATTTGATCAAGATCTGACCAATAGTTTTTGAGTTATCCTTAATAATATATATTGACGTCGGTTGTACAAAATTTTTAATTTATTTTACTAATTGTTTCCGAGGTATTTCTTCTGTATCATGTAACCGCCTTACATACATACATACATACATACATATTTACATACCTATACATTATTATATATACTTCCACATTTACTTTAATATTACGTATTTACTTTTACATATCTCGTATATATTGGATATAGACAAACACACGAACCCGGAAGAACTATTTGCAGGCCAATACCAATATTTGCCGTAAGCGAGATCGAATACGCGACCCGTAGTGACGTAGACACTCTGTGCTACAGTCGCCATGAAAAAAGGAATCTCGAATGGCATTTTGTATTGGCAAATGTAATTTAAAATGACCTTAACCTAGTTGTACATACGACCCAAATTTGCTTCAAGCCGATGAACGTAGATGCGTTAGAATTTTGGCGACCTATAAAAGTGTTTATAATTGCAGTCCATTATAAAATACACGGTTGATTATAAGCCTCCCATATAAACTGGTTAAAAGCAAGTTCATAATTCACCTCCACCAACTGCCCGTTAGCCTTATGAAGTCCTCGCTACATCTAAAGGAGGGTCGATTATTGCGCTTGTTGATGAACTCTGCTCGCACCTATCCTCTCTAACGGTTGTTAGTAAAAAAAAAAAATAACCAGCTCATGGCCGCATCTGCTTACTGATCTGTTGTATCAACACATTATAATTAATTCTCTTTATGTTTCATTATTATATTGAATTTAAATATTCATTTTGATATTATTAATAGGTTATTGTTTTCAATAAAGGCCATGAGGCATTCTAGCTAATGTCTGATTCCTATATTCAAGAAACGTTTCGTTCTCCGTCACGGTCCGTTTATTACATACGAGGTGCATGTCAAAAGAGTTTATATTGCAAACAATTAATTCAGCAACTAAGAATGACCTAAAATGAAAAAATATCTAAACGGTTCATTTTAAAAAGTGATTTTCATGCACTTCATTTACCGGAAAACGGCTCGTAAAAGAAAGCCTTTTTAAATGTAGACTCGACGTTTAGTCCTTCGAAGTGACAACTGAAGTGTTCTTTTTTTGAAGTTGACTTCATGTGTTCAAAGGCTGTAGTAGCCACTTACTATCAGGTCAGTTTTATTAAAAAAAGTTGTGACCAACGATTGCTCGAGAGTTCATTTTATCTGTAGCTAAAACAACATCAGCGCTGAGGTAAACACTGTTGTTATAAGCATTATGCTTAGTCAGTAAACTTTCTGTTCAATCGCAATCTATGTTAATATGTGTATTTTGTATATTATGTAGGTTACAAAATTGCAAAGGTGCTTTTCTATACGTTTTTAAAATATATTCAGCAGTCTAGATTTTTTTTTCTAATGAATTGAAGGTTTCTTTTTATTAAACTGCAGTAACTAACAATAGCATACCTAATGACAAGTGGCTACTGCAGTCCAAGAACACACGCAGCCAACTTCATTCAAAGAATGCTACAGATGCGTTGTCATCGCTGAGGAATAAGATGGAATGCCTCACGTAATGTAACAAATTATAGTGGCTCTGTGTAAAAAGTTCACGACACGTCTTTAACGCATACAAACTGGCGATATAAACGTAAACATTTGGATGCTAACCAAGGCGGGCCCACGTGAACCTATTTCTATTCTGTTTTGGAGTTTGGAGTGGGTTTTAGCGAATGCCGTCATAAAAGCTTTGGTTGTTAATGTGAGAAACTGGAATTTAAACGCTGTTGGTGTTTAATATGGCACGAATACGATTCAAGACTTATTTTTTTGGTGTGTGGAATACATAATCAGTCAATCCGACTGCCAAGAATGCTGTCAGCAATAAGACCGCCCATTGCATACTTCTTTTGTTAATTTCTGTATGTTGTGTATGGAGTGCAGTAAGAAATATAATTAAATAAATAAATTGAGACAATTCGAGGAAATAGCTAGCTTTGACCTCTCAGTATAATTACGACAATTTTTATACGTGGTAGAGCCATGCTGCAGCTATATTAGTAGTATAGTTGTAGCACGAATGGGTCGGCTCGACCGGGGTAGGACCACGCTCTCACAGAATACCAGCGTAAAATAGCAGCTTAATGCTGCTGTGTTTCGTATGGTGAGTGTAGAGTACCGGAGACCCTTTTTACTGGAAAAGAGGCGTTCCATCTTAGTCCTCACGGGTGACAACGCATCTGCATTTTGATTCGCAAACGAGGATAGATATGGATTTCTATGGGCCACAGCAACCACTTACCATCAGGTGGACTGTGTGCTCGTTTGTCACCCTATCCTATAAAATAAAAAATAAAAAATTTATTGTATGTTTACAAAAACAAAATTAGTTTTAGTAAAAAAAAGTGATAAACACTGTAAATACTAGGACAAACACAAGCAAGTTATACCAGTTTCTCGATTCCACGAAATCAATAATTGAATGTATACGCCATTACAACAGTCCTAGAAAATATACAAGGTCTCTCTATTATCAAGTTTAAATATTTTATTAAACAAGAACTGTATAAAAAGGATTATTCTAATATAAATGAAGACATGGTTGATAATAACCCCTGGGAGAGAGGTGGTTGCTACCAAGCTGTTTTTTCAAAATTTGTAAATAGGACCTTTCATATTGTATCTATAATTTAATAATAAAAAGACTTCGTGGATTTTTTGCTGGTTCTTCCCAGGACAGAGATTTTTTCCGAACCAGTAATAAAGTAAAACAAAAAAACTAATAAGAATTACATGTAATCGATTTTTGAAAAAAAATAATTCTATTCTAGTGCACAATAACGGGATTGGTTCATGTCGAACTGTTGGACTTTTACGGGCTCATGATGAAGAAGAAAAAATCCTATTATTATTTTTCTTTTTTTGTGATACTATTTTCATTCTGTATATAAGTAATGAATTCGTTGGAGTCGCTGTGTTTTGTGGCTTGGGTTTTCACAAAGACAATGTTTTTGCAGTTTATGTATGTAAACTGCCTACACATTACGCGAATAATTCCCTATGGGGGGGAGGGTAACGTTTTTTAAAGAAAACAGCAATGGTCACTATATGATATCTCTCCTCTTTCGTTCATTCTTACCTTCATTCCTGTAATTTATAGTTAAATCATACATCTCTCATTAATATCTCATCTTGTTTTACATTACCAAAAATTTTTAATTTTAATTTTATAATATTGATAAATTACTTAAGATCTAATAAGAGTGTAACTGGTATTAGATAAAAAAGGCAAATTTGCGCAACCTTTTAACTGGCTAAGGATATTAAATACCCAACATTAGTAAAGAGAAAGCGGAACCAGTTTCTTCACGTATAGAAAATAACTTAGATAGCGGATAAGGATGCAAAACTTTTATTAAGTGTTAGAGATCCCTCTCTCTATTGGTAAGAGTAATTATGGTCTCCAGATCAGAATTTCGATCAAGGCGGTTAATGAAATATCAGCGCACCCGTGTATGCGCAAGCACAGGTGCACTCTCTATTCCGCTACTCTCATAGTTCCGATGGGATTTCAAACCGACACGAACGGAGAGATAACACGCGCAGTACCAAAACTGCGCGGCGGGCTGTTACTAAGAATGTGTTGATACCAAAACCCAATATTTATATTTTAGACCCGACCGGGGATTCGAACCCTGGAACCGCAAGATAACAAAGAAGCTAACAGTTCACCTGATGGTAAGTTGCTACTGTAGCCCATGATGACATAATGTATTACCGGCTCTCTGTACCGAAATCGGAAATACCGGAACACAGCAATGCACTCACTGCTGTTTGGCGGCAGAATACTTAGGCCCGTATTAATAAACGTTACTCAACGACGAACTCAAGTGCGTAATTATTTGATACCATTATTGATATCATTACGATATCAGCATCTCATGATCGTTGCTAATTATTAATAAACACATAAAAACAGTATCTCAAAACGCTGTAATTAGGAATACTATTCTGTGACTTGCGCACACACACTTGAGAGTCGAGTTTCGTTTATTAATCAGTGTGGCACTCAGCTGATATCGTAAACATAAACCGCATCTTGAGATATTATGTTTATTAATAAAATCAAAACCTCAAGATTGTACTCAAGTGCGTGTACTTGAGCTGAGTAACGTTTATTAATACGGGTCTTAGAGTAAGAGGGTGGTTCCTACCCAGACGGACTCCTAGGCGGAAAAGGAGTCCTGTCACCTATTAAAAATACATGAGATACATTAGCCAAAGAAAATACCATTAGAAAAAAAGAAAGAAAGAGATATTTCTTTGGCCATTTCTTATCAAAGAGGCACTGGAAACTCAAAATATCATTATATAGGTGAACGTTTAGAGCCACGCTGCAGCTATATAGCCATCAGGAGGATCAAGCTCTCACAGAATGTCACCGTAAAATAACAGCTTTATGCTGCTGTATGGTGAATGTAGAGAACTGGAGACCCTTTTTAATTATTATTTTTAATTTAATTTAAAGACAACGCATCTGCATTTTGACCCTTAATCGAAGTAAAAATGTAGATGTCTATGGACCACAGCATCCACTTATTGTGAGCCTACAATGAAAAATAAATCGTTTTTAAAATAAATTGCAAATAGGTACAAAATAAATAAAAAAAGCGAATATCTAACTAAGAAATGGTTCAAATACGACTGCCACCCAGTTAATGCGAAGATGTGTCATCCTAGCCCTGGTTTTCAGGGGCAACGTTCAGTTAGTAAACTTATTATCATTAGGTAGATCGTTTGCTCATTTGTCAATATAATCTAATATTTAATAAAAAAAAGTATATATTTCTGATATCTAGATGAATTGAACTAACAAGTTAGTATTGTCAGAGTTAGTTCAATAGAATTCCCACCGCGAAACTGGCGTGTGGCCAATTTCAGCGATGTACTTTAATAGAAATGTCGCTACGTTTTGGAATTTCTGTTATTCGGGAACTAAAATGGTTAAGAATTTTGCAAATTCAATAAAATATCACAGTGAGACAGTCTGTACTGTTAAACTAGGATTTATCTTGGAATATATTTAGGTTTAGCAACATTAAATTCTTCTAATATCCATGACTAGAGTATAAAAAACGACGTATAGTGAAACTAAGTGAACTATTATAACAAACTGGGTTCTCTGGACTGTAAAGAGTGGGGGGGGGGGGGAAACCCAGACCCCGTGATCCCAACTCACATTTGTTGAGATTTCACATTCATTAGAGTAGGCTCTGCGTCATGCTCACTTACATTTTGAGTGTACTCCTTTATTCCATTGTGACTGAACAAACCATGACTAATAGTCCTGCCGTCACGATTAGGCAGAAAACTGGTCTAGAAGTGCACGACAGGAAATCCATTCGGAGGGGTAATGTCTTGATCCTGATTAATTCAATGTCAGTAGAAAATACGCGGGTTAAAGTAAAGGATAATTTCATGTAGAAACCCGAAAGAACCTATAATTTAATCTTACTGAGGTTAAATTTTATAAATAATATACATAACCCTATTTAAAAGCTTTCAAGAAGACAATCTAATTTTATGCGGTCTATCAGTTTTATGTTTTACCGAAGTTAAAACCACCGATACTTTAGAAGGAACCGATAATTACTAAGCTCGAACTCTGGTTTTTTGTAAGTTTTGTGTTTGTCACCGCGTTATGGAAGTTGAAATTATCATAAATTTAAGTGGAAATCAGTCATATACTAGATCATCGAGTCATATACAGTAGATTAACAGTACATTGCTACTTCGTGCGCTGCCACTTATATGATGAACATTTCGATTGTTGAAATCTTTTTCGCGGAGAGGGATATTGTTAATCTGGCCCGTAAAATAGTCGGATACCATATTAGAGAGAGCCAACCCTACTTTTATATTATGTTTAAATCATATGTATGTACTAGCTGTTCCCCGCGACTTCGCCCGCGCGTAATTTATTACGATTGGATTTCATGGGTTTTAATTTTTAGCGCGGAACCCTATTTCATTTTCTAAAATAAAAGTAGCCTAAGTTAGTTCTTATAACATCAGCTATCTGCTAGTGTAAGTCCGGTCAAAATCGGAGATTAGCTGGAACAAACAGACAGAAAGTCAGACTGACAAAAATTTAAAAAATCGTGTTTTTGTTATAAGTACCGTATATACTTCCATATTGATATAGTAAAAAGCTGTTATTTCGACATTACAAACAGACACTTCAATTTTATTTATTTGTATAGATTTAAAAAATATGTTTATGAAGTAAATCTTTACCAATCTATAAATTAGAAGTTGTGTTTTGTGTACTAAAATATACACTAAATTTCTATTTTTAAGCGGCTTCCGACTCATGAGATTACAGTGTTACGTAGTATTATTTATAAACATTTATTTTAGGCGCGGTGTAGGTGTGTCCGTACGAATGACGCAAACATTAGCAATGGTCAAACACTAACGCCACAGCTACTCTCTAATTCCATCGGAACAGAGGAGAATTTCCAATATACATAACATACATATACATACATAAACACTCACGCCTGTCACCCAGAGGGGTAGGCAGAGATTATGGACTTCCATTTGGCGCGATCCTGACACACCTCTCGCTTCCTTCACATCCATATACCTACGCATACACGCTCGTCGGTTAAAGGTACTCTTGATTTGGCCCATATTTCATATATCGCCAATTTGGTCGATAAACTTTCGCCTATGGCGACCCTTCCCGACTATGCCGTTCACCTATTTCCACCAATTTCCAATATGTTATACATAATACCGTATAGTGGCGGTGTAAGAATATTCACTATCCCATATCATCACGTGTAACCATGTCATCACGGTAAGAAGCGACAGGGGAGACAAATCAGGAGATGGACAGCAGCCTCTTCCTAATAACGACTAAAAATAAAAACTGCTGTTCCCAACCCGCTGGCCTAGCGAGACAACTATGGCAAATATTCCCTCTATGACGCAATCTATGGGGGAGGCCTATGTTCAGCAGTGGACTTTAATAGGCTGTAATGGTATACAAAATATTACCTTAATGTTATTTTTTTAAGTAAGAAAAAAATCTCTGGTTTTAGGAAATGCATAACGAAATTTTACCTAGTTCATTGTTTTATGTAGTTGACAGTACAGTACCACTATGGTTATTTCGACGGAGGACCTATTTATATTTCTGTGAAAGAGAAAATACAGCAAATTTATGCTCAGGCATGTTACAAACATGATTTATATACAGGGTCACGAAACAGTCAATTACTAAAAGCGGCTTATAAGAAAGAAGAATGAATGAAACATTTTTATTCGACAGCACTGAAAAGTTTAACTGAAGGGGTAAACAAGCGTAAAGTCCGCCGCACATTAAATCGCGACTCAACCTGATGAAAATCGCCTAACGTCAACCGGTTTGGAATCCACTAGACGGTCCAGTAGTAGTCCACCCCGCGTCACCGAGTAGATAGATAATAGCGCGGCGTTATTATAGTTACTTTAATACCACCATATCTTAGATTAAGCTACAATGAGAGAAGTTGTGTGGCTAAAACGCTGTCGTGGGCTGCACGCTTACGAGTCGGTTAGTGTGCAAACAACACGTGGTCGTCGAGTGGACAAAATGGATCCATGTTGTCCACTCATTCATTCTATAAAGACTACCGGTTTTTGTCACGACATAAAGCTTAAATTTTTCAATAATCTCTCTTCTCTCTATCGAGTTATGGTTCAGTCGTTCCAGTATATGCGACGATCTTAATGCGTTTGCGAATCATATTCAATATTCATATTATGTTGTAAGCGACAACAGTGCTCGGACTGCACGCTTACCAATAAACGGTTAGACCGCAGTCAACACGTGGTCGTCGAGTGGGCAAAGTGGATCCATGTAAAATTCAATACTTTCATTCTAGAAAAATTACGGGTACGGGTAATATTTCTCACTAATCTATCTTTGAGTCGAGTTGGCGTTCAGTCGTTCCCATATGCGACGACCTTAAGGCTGCCGCGATTCATATTAAGTTGATTGATGAAGTGATGAAATTGTAGACCCATTTATTTATAATATCTTATTGTCTAGTGTTGGCTAGTTTTTAATATAGTTCAAAAAAACGATAAGGTTCTATATGTGACCCGTATATTTTTGTGTATGTTCAACGACTTCTTTTAAACAGCTGAACCGAATTAAATTGATGATGATGGCTTAGTACCTAACTATAAACAAATATTCACTCGCGTTTCCTTTGTTGGCAGATGCGGGCAAGGGGTTGCGAGGCAACCTCGTGCGCATGCGCAGGTCAGCGCTTGGTAAATCGGCGCCTACACTCTCCGCCCACGTGGTACGTAACATTTATTTTGAATCCATATTCATTCCCTGTTTTCCTGTATACCTATATTTAATAATGACGAATAAAACATTTCTAACCAGAAACAATGGTTTTTATTACAAATTGATGCTAAAAACCTAGGGACTTCTTTTCCGTTTGACTAACCTTGAGAGATGAAGAAAGAAGTTACAAAAGGACGACTGTTACAAAAGAAGACACGAGAGGCATTTCATAGTCCGTTAGTCCTCAAGAGGTGACAACGCATCTCTAGGTTCATATCGACATGGGAGCCCTTGTTTCGTCGTTTCCACTAATAGTTCATATGTGCAGAATTTTGATACACAAAATCGATTTAATTTACGTATGAAAATCTACTTCAAACAATTATTTAAACAATTATAACAGGAGCAGCGATCCGCCGGCCGACAAGCTACCGCCAAAAACTGTTCAACTTCTCAGGATTCAAGAGAATTTTTTTATTTGTGCAGAAAGAGCAATGCACGGTGTCACGTCGACCGTCGCGTCTGCCGCCGCCACCGTCGCACCACAGACTTTCGCTAGTGGTGAGTTTCACTGTCCCTTAACATTTGTATATCTAAACTAAGCTCAGTTAACCTACTTGATTTTTTATATAATATGTTTAGCACAAGAAGGGCAGTAATTTTATATAATAAGTTCACTTGTATAACTTTAAAACGCATCTACATTTTAATTCTTAATCGTGTATTATAAATAGGTATAGATGACTATGAGCCGCAGGATTCACATACTATCAGTTGGACTGTGTGCTCGTCGTCGTTAATTCTATAAAATAATTAAAAATTAAAAATTTTGTACAACCGACTTCAATATAAGTTATTAAGAATAACTCAAAAACTATTAGTCTGACCTTGATTACTGACTTGATAATTCATATGGGACCACACGAGAAGTACCAGCTTTCAAATAAAAAAAGAATCATCGAAATCGGTTCACCCAGTAAAAAGTTATGAGGTAACACACATAAAAAAACAGTCGAATTGAGTACCGTCTCCTTTTTGGAAGTCTGCAGAAAATATTGGATGCTATATATTCAGCAGTATATAATATACATTGTAGTGGCGCGAGTGTTCGAGAGTCCCATGTCCGATGTTATGGCTATGCTATAATATGATCAGAGACAGGGATTTTTTATATGTCTGGATAGTCTTAACTTAATACTAGAAGGAACGAGAAACGTACGAGACCGAATTACATTAGATTCTGAGGGTCACGATAGTAAAACTCAAGAGACATCGTCATGAAAATAAATGCTTTTACGTACTCTACTTAAATCTGGTAAAATCTTGTTGTATGTGTTTTGTATATAATTTTTAATGTATCTTATTCATATTGAGAAAAAACAGCTGTAAGATAATTTTACCATTTCTTATCCCAACTTTCAATATTTTCCTTTAATTAATAATTAGTATAAAAGATTTGAATCTGTAATCGCTACCAGTGTCTTTACTTGCTACCATGCTGTTTCTAAATGTTATTATATGTTATTGCACAACATTGTTAATTATTTTTTGAATGATGCATAATATTAATAGACACTAGTAATTTATTTATTTGTATTTGTTAATGAATAATATAATACGTTTATCGTTATTTAAAGTTTCTGTACGTTATATGACTTACGAGGTGATTAAGCAATATGTTTCAGTTATTCGGAACCTGCACATATAGTTGTTTTTTCATTACCAATAACACAGATAGTACCCATCACAAAATAGAAGGTATAGATAAATAGAAAAAATCAATCGAAACTAGCTCAACTTGAATTGAAAATTGTACTGTTGAATTTCGACGTATCTAACGATTCAAGTTCAAGATTATTTCTCTAGAAGAATGCAAAAGATATACAGGGTAAATTTAATATTTTATACGCTTTTTTATAGAATAAGGGTGACAAAACAGCACACCGTCCACCTGATGGTAAGTGGATGCTGTGGCCTATAGACACCTACATTTATCCTTAATTAAGAATCAAAATACAGATGCGTTGTAACCCCTGAGGACTAAAATGCAATGCCTTTTTACTAGTATAAAGAGTCTCCCATTCTCTACACTCACCATACGACACACAACAGCATTATGCTGCTATTTTACGCTGGTATTGTGTACCCCGGCCGAGCCGACCCATTCGTGCTAAAACCATAATATAGTTGCAAAGTGGTTCCACGTAAAATACACGCGATTAATACAATAAAGCTTATTTTTGTATAGTGCATTTACACCGATCTTTTATTTAATTGCTTAATCACCTCGTAAGTCGAAGTTCGTGCGTGACTAAACCGTAGGATCAATTACGCTTCAAGGCCGGTTGTTACTGCAGACAATTTGTCTAACACCCTTTACGGATCACAGAGTCACTTCTCAGTTGAGCTTGAGGCGGATGTATAACTTTTTGCACGAGTTCTGTAAGACGCAATAGAATAATAATTTATCAAAGAACGAAATCACTGCTTTACTTACTAAGGCGGTAACCCATATGATGGTAATTGGATGGTGGATGGAATGGTAATTGTTTTAAGAGTGTAAATAATATTGCACAATGTTTGAAATTCGACAATACATTACATTTGCTTACTGGTAGATTAACTTCTTAACATAGTATTATAATATTTTTTATAGGTTAAGTGTTACAAACCAGCACACAACCCACCTGATGGTAAGTGGTTGCTGTGGGTCATAGACATCTACATCTATTCTCGATTACGAATCAAAATGCAAATGCATTGTCACCCGTGAGGACTAAGATGGAATGCCTCCTTTCCAGTAAAAAGGGTAATACTTATTTCTTAAAGGCTATTGTTTAAGACAGCTTATCACTCTTATCTCATGCTTAGGCCCTTGTTATTGTTCGTCGTTTAAAATAGTTTAAACTAGTATTAGAAATCTGAATACCCCAGATTTAATAAGAATTTATATGACACAAAACTAAATGAACACTTTCACTGTCCGATTTTCAGACACAATAGTACGATAATTAGCGATGAACTATATGTAGTACACGAGACAGCGAATGGGTCAATAAGAATTTCTTAGTATTGGCCAACAAAATGATATAAACTAAAACAAAGTTACATTTTTGTTGTTTCTAAAATTTCAAAATATGCACGGAGTATGAAAAAACCCTACCCGAACGCTTTTCCCGGGCGCCCTACAAACTGGGACAAACCCATGGAAAACCCGCAGGCAGTAGCCAGTCGAAGTAGTCACTCATACTCCATGTTTATGAAACATGAAACAAATCATTCAAAAAATCATAAAACTTCTTTTAAAACTCTAGATCTAATATAAGAAGACTGGTGCAGAGAGCAGCAGAGCGTTTGAGCTGCTTATGAACCGGGACTAACCTCAAAACACAAAGGGAATATTTCGTAACACTATTTGCACCTTTTGTACGTTGTACAATGTAGAGCCATATTATGGTTGGGGTCGGCTCGACCGGGGAGGGACTACGCTCTAATAGAATACCAGCGTAAAATGGCAGCTTAAGGCTGCTGTGTTTCACATAGTGAGTGTAGTGAACCGGAGACCCTTTTTACTAAAAATGAGGCATTGTATCTTAGTCCTCGGGGGTGATAACGCATCTGCATTTTGATACTTAATCGAGGATAGATGTAGATGTGAGACCTTCTGATGGTAAGTGATGCTGTGGGCCATTCTATGGCTATTCACTTATCATCAGGCGGACTGTGCGCTCGTTTGTCACCCTTATTTTCTATGAATAAAAACCTGTGCATTTTAACTTAGAGTATACATAAGCAAGCTACTTATGTATACTCTATTAACGAACTTTACATATCCTTGAAACATATCCTCTGAACTTTTTTCCACTGAACAATAAAGGAGGTCTGTGCCTAAAATAACAGCCAGGACTTTCATTGTTATTTTAACTTTTAGTGAATTAGTAGCAAAAGGTGAAATATACATTCAGAAGTTAACTTAGAGGATAGGGAACATTGGAAGGGGTAGGGAAGCCAAACGTATGCCCGATTGTGAAACCAAACGAGAGCCTCGAATTTTACAATTGAACTCAAACGGGGGCCGCGTTGGGAAACCCGCCTGCTGTTACCACCGCACTAAGGGTCTCTTGAATAATAATGTAAATTATTAAGAAACGAATCTAAGCTTTAGGGTTGAAATGTGAGGGTGAGGGGTTGCATTTAAGGGAGTTGAACAAGAATCCGTATATTTAAATGAGAAATATTTTGGAGCTTGGTTATTTTAAGAAAAAATATATGTATTTTTTTAATTTTAGCAATTAAAAAAATCCATATAATTAACTCAGTTTGATTAATGTTTTAGTGGGGCGTGTAGTAGTGGCGTAAAAAAAATTCATAACCACATTACTTATGACGTGGTGGAGCCACGTTGCAGCTGCAGATATATTATGGTTGTAGCACGAATGGGTCGGCTCGAGCGGCGTACAAAAAAACGATGGTGGTGAGATTCACCGTTTAAATATTGATTAGTATGGGTTTTTTCTATACACATTATAACTGTTATGAAGATTTCGAATAATTAAAACATCTATAGGAAAGCTAAAGAATTACTTACCTCTAACACCACAGCGAATTGAATATTAGAGTTTATGGAGTTAAGGTAGTCTAAGAGTGCAGTAATTATGTCTAATGGTATAATTGTGAAAGTCTAAATTGTAAAGTTGTTTCAACACTGTGCCTCGAAAAGTATGTACAACAAAGGTTGTGTACCTCGCCTGACCTCTCCCCGGTCGTGTCGGGTTGCCGTCCCATTAGACTAAGAAAGTGCGGGAATAGAGAACGCACCTGTACTTGCGGACACATTCATGAACTATAATCCTATCTTGGGTTGTATATACTGTTACGGCCTATTTAAATCCACTGCTGATATAAGCCTCCTCCATAGGTTGCCCCGTAGTGGGGATATTAGCCATAGTTGCCACGTTTAGCAAGCGGGTTGGCAACCGCAACCTTTTAATTTAAGTAGTTAAAGGCAAGACGCTGCTGGTTCTATATAAATGCAATTAATTAATTACACATTAATTACGGCCTATGACCACTGCTGAACATAGACCTCTCCTATAGATTTCCTCATGTTCAGTCAAATAAGGTCTGAAATCAAAATTATGCCACTCAACTTTGCATTTTTGATATAATGTAGTTTTAATGATACAAAAACAACGTGTAAGGGTTTTCGTGTCTGCAACCCCGGCAAGGGTTGAAAAAAAGACAATCAAGTATTTTTTTTGCAATTACTCGAAAACGGTAAAAATTAGACACAAAAGTTCTAATAAAATGTGTAGAGCTTCAAATTTTACATAAATAAAAGTTTTATGATTTTTTCCTCCAGTCAAAATTAACTCAAGTTAGGGAGGTTTTAAAGAACATCGGTCACGGCCCATACATGCTGTGATCTGACTATAAAATATCGCGAAATTGACTAGTGTATGGATTAATCCGTTCCCCCTGGGCACAATCTAAATCCTAAATTGAAAACATGCCGAGGAATATAGAACGTTACATTTATGTATTTCATCACTTTGAGGTTGTGATGTAGCCATGACTGCAGCCATTACTACAACCTCAGCTAAAACAATTGATATGAAAACTATGCAGTAATATATACTTAACTAAATAAGTCAAGTCAATGGCTAAAACCACAAAAATGAATCAATAACCTTTCTAATCTTTTCACTGCTAAGTATCTAAGATTCTAAGACAAAGGTGCTTCGACTTTTGCTCACGCTTTGACAGCTCTCGGGTCATAATGCCACAGACTGCATAGATACACTCATAATACGTTCCGTTCTAAGTATTAGTACATTTTATATTTACTGCCAACCTATCATTTGCAACTTATTTCGAAATATTTTCCATATCCCCATTTAAAAATGATATTATTGATAATACACTACAATAATAAATAAAAAATCTACAATAAAATCTAGTATTTAAAAAAGTAAACGCATAATGGTAGTGTTACTTTAGTGTTATGATGAAACGTGTACCACAGAACGGGACAAAACGGGACAGGTTTAGATGCGTTCAAAATCTATAAATAGTAGTAAGGTTTTTCATTACAAAGCTAAATTATTTTACCGGCTCCAATAAAACAAGTTGAACCCCGTAATTTAATTTACACCTAAGTCACTATTTATTGACGTATCAATCGTTGGTGGTCGTTTTATATTTTGGTCAGGTCGTATTTGACCGATGTTCTTTAAGAGATGAACGTAAATTTTAAAAAATCGTAGGTAGAAAAATTGCGATTTTTTTTAAATTACTTTAAAACATCTTATCTTTAATTTTAGGGACACAGATTTTTTATTGTTAAAAAATATAACCTACCTGTATAAATTCACACCTGCCGAATTATACCTGGTAAAATTTTTTTTCAATCGTAAAATTTAGAAAATAGGTAATATTTGCTGTTATACTTGCCACGCTTAACAAGCGGTTTTACCACCGTAGTTTTTTATTATTTTTGTTGTTATCAAGAAGTTGCTACTGACTAACTCGTTTCGTTTCCCTCTGTCGCCTCTTGCGACACCTACGGCATCACATAAAGTAGTGGATTATCTTACGTCGCCCATTACACGGCAAATTTGAATAAACTTTTTAAAAAACTTTTTTTGTATTTGTATATATCCTACGCGATATCTTCATCAGCGCTTACCGATATTGATGATTCTTTTTTATTAAATACGTTATTCATGGGCATATATTTGGAGAAAAAATCTCACTCACAAGATTGCCAAAATGGAGTTGTTTTCAAGGTAACTGTTGAGACCATATTGATGTTCTTTTTAGTCCACTGAAAAGATTAAAAAAATATCTTTTAATAAAAAGTAAAAGACTTAAAAAATAATTTCAGATTTTAAAGTGAGGGCTTTAATTTCAATTCTTCTTTAAACTGTACACTACATTCTAGCATATAATGTAAAGAAGAATGACGAACTGAAGAATGTGAAATTATTTTATACATGTCAGCTTGTACTCTTTATTAAAAATTTAATGCCATTATTAGTAATTTTTATAAAATAATCAAACAATCATACTAAAGAATCGTATGACAATAAGCGAATGCTCTTCTTACGAGAGCAGTCGAGTAGAACTCGATGATGCTTCATACGTGTCGATGATTCACGAGTTGATATTTCCCGAGTCGTAACTTTACCAAGCACATTTCACTTACATATGAATTGCAAACGTTTATTTACAAACCCAATTTATAACTTTCGAGTTATATATATATCTATACAAATAAATAAAATTGAAGTGTCTGTTTGTAATATCAATATCTGTTTTTTACTAAATGGATATATACGGCACATATAAGTATATACGGCACTCATAACAAAAAAAGCATTTTTAAAAAAAATTACCCGTCTGTCAGTCTTTTCGTCTGTCTGTCTATCTGTCTGTTTGCTTGTTCCGGTTAATCTCCGAAATGGCTTAACCGAATTTGACCGAACCTTCACTGGCTGATAGCTGATGTTGTAAGGAGTAACTTAGGCTGCTTTTCTTTAAGAAATAGAATTAGGATTACGCGCAAAAAAAATTAAAACCCATGAAATCCACTCGTAGACAAAGACCACGCGGTCCAAGTAAATAATACACTCGAGAATTAATAATGAATAATGACTAATAGTTATACTGGATCTCTAAAAATTTAAACCGCAATACAACGCGGGGTGAAATATAGATATAGAGGGTAGTAGGTACCTACCCAGACGGAATACTACGAAGAAAATTAGCCCTACCGCGTAGTAAATAACGTTTATTTTATTTAATTGTATAATGTATGTGGAAGGTGAAAGAGAACTAGTGCTTTAAATAAAAATGTTATGATTTCACTGAGAAACAGCCTCTAATTTAGTATTTTGCCCTCCTTAATTTATAAAAAAAAAATGTCTCTAAAATTCTCTAGTATAGTAGAAAATTTATCGAGATACGAAAATGAGCCATTGGTTTGTTGCACAAATATTCTCGTAACTGTCTGTTCTTACCCTTAGAATTACCGCCATTTTTGAAATTAATTTTTTGACAACGATGAAGTACAATAATATTTACCACAGTTACACTATGTAACCTTAGTATGTTACTTACAGTTGATATGATTGTAATTGACTACTGCCGTTCATGGACACCTGCAGAAAACTTCAAACAAAGAAGGCTTCAGATGCGTTGTCACATCTGAGGACTAAGAGCTGGAATGCCTCACAGCCTGTATCATTACACACTAGAGTAAATTTTTATGTTACGTATGCAATGTAAATTGAGCCGGGAATGGATTACAAAATTCGGAAATTGAGAACAGAATTTCTTTTACCCAAACCGTGAGCTTTATCAAACGACTTTAAAAAAGAAGGAGTTTTATCAATATATCAGAATCTTCTTTTTTTATGTATGTTTACCGATTACTTCAAGACGCCTGAACCGATTTGGAAAATTCTTTTTTTGTTTCAATGGGTACCAGGTGGTCCAATTTAAATGTTATCGAAATCGGTCGAGGGGTTTTGAGAAAAAAAACAACAATAAATTATATTCATATTGAAGTAGTTTGTACAAAATTTTAAATTTATCACTTGCGGAAGAGTTTCAAAGTACGTCTGATATAGCGATCGGCCATCTCAACTTTCCACGCGTAATGATTATTACTATTCCTTATCCCTTCTTTGGGAGACATTCATGACCAGTAATGAGGTGCTTACGATCTGACGATGTTTAAAAAGTCATTTACATATGAATAACGTCTGAGATAATACGGACGGATAATAAGAATTTTCTGTTTGAAACAAATGTTTCTTTGTTTGTCTCCCATTTATCCGATTACTGTGAAACATTTGTGAACAAAAAGAAGCATTAAATACATATCTCTCATACAGCCAGTATCTCATATAATAAATCTAAGACCAAGTACTAATGTGGTATTAGCGTCAAAATTTACCCACTGTATTTTATGTCTTTGATTAAAAATTAGTCAGTAAAAAAAAAACAACTTAAATAATTTTTAAATTTTTCAAACCACAACAAAACAACCAATTTTATATGAATGGGGCTGGCAAACGAGCACACAGTCCACCTGATGGTAAGTGGATGCTGTGGCCCATACACATTTACATTTATTTTCTGTCAAGAATCATATTACAGATGCGTTGTCACCCCTGAGTACTACGATGGAATGCCTCGTTTCCAGTAAAAAGGGTCTCCGGTTCTCTACACTCACCATACGAAACACAACAGCATCAAGCTACTATTTTACGCTGGTGTTCTGTGAGTATATAATTATATACCAATATAATTCGTCGTTGACGCCGCAAAAGGGCGAACCTCAATTTTTCAAAAAATTACAAAGGAGCAAGAAAACATTGAATAATAAATGTTTTCTTGCTCCTCTGTAATTTTCCCTTTGCGGCGTCAACGACGAATTATTAAAAAAAAAAGACTTAAATGGTCTTCAATAATTGATCGGATGGTGGTATACTTACTCTATTGGTAAGGAAAAATCCAAAATACAAAACAAAAGGCTACTAAAGCAAACGTCATGAATATCTTTAGAAATCCAATTTAGATGTTGATTACAATTGCAATTACAACTGAAAACAATACTATACCCGATTACAAATATTATACCTAACAAAAATATCCAAACCGGTGTCGGAGAGTATTTTTACTAACTGACCTCAAAAAAGGAAGAGGTTCACAATTAGTCGGAATATATTTTTTAAGTATGTTCAGCGATCATTCTTTACCACGTTCTCCGATTTCAATAATTTCTATTCTTTTCTGTTAGAGGAGAAGTACCTCAGGGTACCCCATATATATTTTAAAATCCTTTTTCGAAATCCGATTATGGGATCCATGAGAAAACAATCAAAATCTTCAATCTGCAAAGGCATCTGCACGACATGCTGGCGAATAATTCCACCACGTCAACCGATATCGATGATAATATTCATTTTAGTTTGTTTGTTGAAGTCAGTTTATACATTTAAGGTTTCAATAAAATGTTACAAATGAGCTAAAAGTTCAGCAGGTATTAAGATAAGGCTACTGCAGTCCATGGTCTCGTACAAACTACAACCGTCATATATCGTATTGTTGACGGCGATTAATTTGTTATACATGTCTATGGTTTCCATTACGTAAGTAGTACTATTGTATAAACTGGAAATAAATGATTAATAAAGTTGTTTGCAATATACTCGTATTCTTATTCTTTCATACGTGGTAGAGCCACGCTGCAGCTATATTAATAGTATAGTTGTAGCACGAACGGTTCAGCTCGACCGGGGAGGGACCACGCTGTCACAGAATACCAGCGTCAAATAGCAGCTTAATGCTGCTGTGTTTCGTATGGTGAGTGTAGAGAACCGGAGACCCTTTTTACTAGAAAAGAGACATTCCAACTTATTCCTCACGGCTGAAAACGCATCTTGCATTTTATTCGCAAACGAGATAGATGTAGATGTCTATGGGCCACAGCAACCACTTACCATCAGGTGGACTGTGTGCTTGCTTGTAACACTTATCCTATAAAAAAAAAAGAAAAAAAGATGCGCTTACTGGGTTTAGTGTGATTCCTCACTAAGTCAATATAAACGCGACTTTCTTAACCTAGTGTATTTTCATATAAACGCTCGGCTGTAAGGCCGCGTTGTTGATGACTCACATCATAATGTCAAGATCCGCATCAAGGCGAGATTGGCAAAAAACGGGGACGCGATAGTTCGCCCGATTAGGGCCACCACGAATCTACCGAAATAAAACTAGAGGAGTTGCGATTGTAATTTACGATTATGCATCATTTTAGTGGCCACAATAGCGTGTAGCGACACACGTATTATATATGCGAGGTGATTACTGACGAGTGACGGCGCTAATATAGTTCTTTAAAGCCAGTGGCCACTCCACCGGAATCGAGGTTAGTTGTGGTTTATTGTAATCAGCTCTGTCTTTAATTAGACCATTCTTAAAACAAATGTTATTTATTCAAGTATTAGTAAATGTGAGGTTGAAAAAAATAAAATGATTCGATCTGTTTTTTAAGGTCCCATTACCTCGAGAAACAAGTATAATTTTTTTGATCAAATTATACAAGTAGTAAAAGCAATTTTCGTAAAGCAGAAAAACTGAAAATCATTTTGATTATAAAGGTATAATATACAAATATAGGAGATCCCAAATGGCCGAGGGTTAGGGTGAAAGGCAAAGAAACCGGTGGAGGATGCGGGCGGTATCTATGAGCACCACCTTTTGCATTTGAGCCCAGAGTGTTTGCTATATTATTATTATTATTATAGTAGCAAATCACATTTTATATCATAATAAATAAAAAAGTCCATCGTTTTCATTTGTATTTTTATGCATACTGTACTCTGTTTGATGATACTTTGTCTTATATATATTAATCTTTATATATAAAAATTACGTGTCACGTTGTTTGTCCGCGATGAACTCCTAAACTACTGAACTGATTTCAATGAAATTTGCACACTCTGTGCAGTTCGGTCCAACTTGAGAGATAGAATAGTTTTTATCCTGATAAGTAACACTCAGTATTGGTTTATTAATAATTTAAGGACTTTTTATGTGAAGGGTCGTCGAAAAGGGCAGTACAACGTCTGCCTGGCCAGCTAGTATTAATATAAAAATTTGTGTTAATTAAGGCGTTTGGATGATCAAAAGTTGGTTAGCAATTTAAATCTTTTACAAATGCTTCAGCGTCTAACAAATTCAGCAGCTTTCCTTACTCCCTTACATTGCGTGTATGCGAGTATGACTCCCAATACCGTCGCGGAATTTACCGTCGCTCTATAGATATTTTAAATATTAAAATATGTGTTGGTAATAATTAACCAACGGCAACTGTTAAAAATTGTTAACATGAAACATATCACCACCAGTGGGACGTATTAGATCCACTAAAGTACCAACAAAATATCATTCTCATGCCATTCAATATCATTCATAAATATCATTCTGATAATTTTGTTGCTCTGCTAATACATTGAGACTCCGATAATATATTGATTTTTACATAAAAGCGTCAATGTTATTGTGATATAATACAGTATACGAACATTATATGCCGTGAAAATAGAATGGAGTATTTGTTATTATATAGATTATTATTTATTACACAATAATTATTGAAAGTAATTTTATTTACCAATGGTTTGGAAAATACATGTCTTGGGAAGAACCAGCAAGAAACCCATCGGGATTATATTTTTTAGACTTATATAATTATATAAGTCAACAAAAACTTTGTGCTATTTTCCATATAAATTATAATAGAACCAGCATGGTAGCGATTTAGGTGATGAAAACATGGTGTACCTATGCATCGGACCAATTCGTCTTACGGTATTCAGGCTAATGTCGGGTTGCGCAACGATCCGATTTTCTATGTGGAACGCAATTACGAGTGTCAAGGGATAAATTAAACTTAGCACATTCTTTATAATATTGTTATAGTTTAACCGAATTGATAATGTGGTAGAGCCTTGCTGCAGCTATATTATGGTTGTAGCACGTAAAGTTCGGCTCGATCGGGGAAAGACCACGCATCCACAGAATACCAGCGTAAAATAGCGGTTTGATGCTGCCGTTTTTCGTATGGTGAGTGTAGAGAACCGGAAATCCTTTTTACTAGAAACGAGGCATTCCATTTTGGTCCTCAGGGGTGACAACGCATCTACAAATTAATTAAAGATAGACTTAGTAGTCTTGGGGCACATCATCCACTCACCATCATTTGGATTGTGTTCTCGTTTGTCACCACTATTCTTTAAAAAAATGAACAAATCCGAAGACAAAATATTTAACATCATCACCATTATTATTACATCCTTTCACAAGTCCACTGCCTCACTTAAGGAATGCAACAATACACGGTCCTATGCCACCTGCATATATTTTACCCGGGGGTGCCACCATACATTATTTCGTTTACCGTTATGAGGTTGCCACTCGAGATTTCCTTTCGGTTTCTTCGAGCTTTAGGCCGGCACATTGCCATACTAACTGATCCGTAACTAGACCGTAATGTGGACCGGCAGCTCGTAGGTCACTATAAAAAATAACAATTCTTTCGTAATTAGTTGATGTTGATTGACATGGATACTGGTAGCTCAGGATCCATGATGTAACAAAGTATGGAGGTAAGTGAAATTGAGCGATAGTTAATAGCGTCAGTACGGTTGCCTTTTTTGGAACATGCTGTGCACATTGGCTATTTTCCAAGATTTGGGCACTATTCCAGTTTTAAATGAGAGGCGGAACAGTAAAACAGAAAACAACATTGCCTTGAACACACAACAACAACACACCCGGATTGTTATCGGATGTAAAGATATGCTGGGCATACGCATTGGAGTGGGAAGCAAAATGATTGTTTTGATTGCATGGTGTACATATATCAACAACAAAGGGATGAACCATCGTACAACCAGAGGTTAAGCAAGTTGCCAAACCTCTGGTTGTGGGTCTGGTCTGGTCCTAAGGAAAATATATTAAACAGGCAAATTTAGTGCATACAATACTACTACTATACTAAAAATAATATACAAAATGTTACGTAAATTATATTAAATAATACAATGAATAAAAATAATACATACAATAACAACTAATAAAATATATAAACTAATACTAATATAATAAAATAATATATAAGTAATGATTAACAGGGTGCAAATAAATTATCTCTAACACGTTTTTAAATAAATACCAATAAAGTTTCTGAATTTCTTATATATTTTTTATCTAAAATAATGCGCATAAATTGGATAAATATTTGAGAAATAATTTGATTTAGTATCTTCTCTATAAAAATCATTTATTGTCCGTTAGTCTCGCTCAAACTCAAAAACGGCTCGACTTTTGATGAAATTTTGTGTGTGTTTGAATGTATCCCTAGTTTAGATTCACATTTGGACCCGGTAGGTGGCGCTGTTGTCGATATCCAGAAACCACCCGTGCTAAGCCGGGGCGGATCGCTAGTAGTATAAAAATGAAATACATAACTTTTTTAGGATGGAGGATTTTTAACTGCCGGATTTTTATTTTACGATTTTTTAAAGAATAATATAATAATAATAATAATATTTTTATATGATACTATAATATTTAGCAATAACATAAAATAAAATATGTTTTCGACAGTCTTAGTACACAATAATAATTACAAAACTGTATTGTGTAGGTCACACACGTGCGTATACTAGATACCTAATCTGTATGTGGTCTTGCACGCAGTACTGGTGTCCTAACCGCGCATATCGCGCTATGCTGATGTCATTCGGAAAGTTTATGTTTTTGACTGTTGAATCAAACCTTCAGTTTCGCGTAAGCCTTCAGCTGATTTTGGCCGAAAGATGAATGCAGTCAACAGCTAGTAATTCAGAAGACCTAAACAAGTGGACAATATTATACTTTTTCAAAAACTAATGTCGGATAATTATTCTCCATTCATTAGTCCATTACCCGCGTTGGTCGTCGGTATTTAGACCCGGTTTGTTTAATGGTTTAACCTCCATTAACAATGTAATAAGAAATAGGATTAAGATTAAGAAAAAATGTTTTTTTTTAGACAAGTAAGGGTGGAAAAGAAGAAGGAATAGAAAGACTTAAAGAGTTCAACGTGCATGTATAACCAGGTTTCAAATGAATCGGGTACATTTTGGACAAGCATTTGGAATGAGTAGGGATTATAAACTTTTTCATTATAAATACGGTATTGATAATGGCACTTGCCTACAGGTGGGGTCGGGACGGTGCAGCTCGCCGGGCACGGGTCCCCTGTCCCCGGCGGAGGGACCTCGCTGGCCTCACGCACACCACTCTCACCCATTGCACCACGCATTGCTGTCGTCAAGCGTCAAGCGCGGCAAGGAGATGTAAGTATAGTTTGTAACACGCCGCGGAATGGTTTACTAACAAAGAACGCTAAATAATGTCCTCCAGACTGAATTTCGATCACAGCGGCCAGCCTCAACAAAGACAAGCAGAAACAGCAGAACTGGTTTGCCCAAGTGTATGCGCAAGCACAGATGCACTCTATTCCCTTACTCTCATAATTCCATAGGACGGCATCCTGACTCCGAGCAGGTCCTGAGAATTTCTTGACAGATAAACTCAATATGACTGTTTTTTACCTGACCCGGGATTCGATCACGGAACTTCATGAACAGCAGTCGCGTTCACGACCACTAAACTAACGAGACAGTCTCCAAAACACTACCAAAGTTTGTAAGCACGCATATTCAAAAAAGAATTCTCAATAAAGTAACTCAAACTTAATTAACGTTTATTACCTAAGGACTCAACGTTCTACTTAAACACAGTCCTACCTTGCAAAGAGTAGGTATTGGAGAAAAAAAAAGTTTATGAAACAAAACTCAACAACTTACGAAAGGCTTATAGTTTTCATTTTAAGTTTCTTAATTTGCCGAACGTAAAGTTTTATTAACACAGTATTTACATGGGCTTCGGAACTTCGCAATATAAAAATAAGAGGATCGTTCGTAACGTTTTTAACAGTGGTAGAGCCACGCGGCAGCTTTTGCTGTCGCACGGATGGGCCGGCTCGAACCGGGGTGGTACCACGACCTCACAGAAAACCAGCGTGAAGTAGAGGTTTACCTCTGCGTTTCGCTTAGTGAGTGCAGGTGGCCGGAGGCCCTTTTTACCTGGAAATGAGGCATTCCATCTTAGTCCTCACGGGTGACAACGCATCTACATTTTGATTTGTAATAGATAGATGTAGATGTCTATAGGCCGCAGCAACCACTTACCATCAACCTATAAAAAAAAAACGAAAGAAAGGTTTTTGTGGACGCTACCGTGTAGTGGCGTAACACCGTGTACTAGACGTGTAATGGCCGTATAAGAATATCCACTGCCCCATATCATAAAAAAAAAAAATACACATAACAATATGTGTTATCATCATCATAAGGCTCCTCCAATAGATTGCCTCACAAGGGGTAATATTTACCATAGTTGAGTTGTTAAAAGCAGTTTTATATTATTTTGAGTTGTAATTAGCAAACTGCTGCTGCCCATCTTCTGTTTCATTTCCCTCTTACGACACCCACGGTAAGATATGTGGTAGTGGATATTCTTACACCGCCACTACAAATATTTGATAATTAACCCTTTCGCTGTCCCGTGTACTATATTGTGACTAAAAGCCGGACAGTGAATGTGTTAATTGGCTAGGCGTAAATATAAATACGAGCGTGGGTCAGACGTAATTAAGTCTATACACAACATATATATGGAGATCTGCTATAATTAATCTACATAAAATTTAAATCACAGTGTAAAAATATTTTATCTAAGATTTATCCCGTGATATAGATTAATAATATTTTTCTAGAATATTTGTTTATTAATGTGCATCAGTCTGAACTTTAGTTATGTGATAAATGTGTAGATAATTTTTTGGGCTAAATTTGACGTAGGCTATTAGTCAGCCTAGATAAAATACTGGATAATATTATACTGGAATGTTTGTATAATCTACACATGCCACACAAATTACTGATTGAAATACATTTAGATTAGCGTCGGCAGGTGGGGCGAGATAAATGATTAAAATATTGAATTTATGATGCTTTTTATATGTTTAATGTGTGTTTTCGAAGTTGTGTGCTTTTAGTTTATAACTTTAATTAGGAGTTTTTCGGGGAAAAATAACAATTGTTTAATTGAATATACAGAAGACTATACGTTTTTATTATCTTTGTATTAACAGTTATTGCAAATGTTTATTAAACCTAAAAGTAATGTTTAGCTTAAGTAAATAAAATAAGTAATTATTCTTTATAAATCAATTAAATTAAATTAATATATAATGTTGCTATGCCCTATCAGGGCTCATGTTTGGCTCTATTATATCCAACATAAGAACTATTTATAACCACATGAACGCAATAAAATGTTTGATTTTGAGTTTGATTTTAGTCTGTGTGAAGACATGTGTAGAAAAAAATAAAGTCCCGACTACCATAGCTATCTGGAAATTATTTTATGCTTTTTATGAAGGCGGCTTTTATTTTTTATCTAATGTTAAATTTTCCTTTTTGTGTGGATTAACGGATTTCACAATCTCAAGGTTACAACTATGATTGAACTACATACATTCATAACTCCATCCTAGGTATAATAGAAGTCTTTGCTTATTTTTATTTTTTACACTATTTTAGGGGCGCATTTTTTCTAAAAATGTATATGTGACCACAACTATAGTATAACTAATAAAACAGAATCAATAATATCGGTTCACAATTGACATAGTATATTATACAATCATACGTGATAGAGCCATGCTGCAGCTATATTAGTAGTATAGTTGTAGCTTAATGAGTCGGCTCGACCGTGGAAGTAGGTACCACGCTCTCGGACAGTACGAATTTGGCGGATGGGGAGCTAGGCGAGAAAAAGTGTAAGATTTTTCCGTCACGACCCCTTCTGACGTAGTGTAGACGGCCTTGGCGGCTATAAGGAAGCGAGATGGAATAATATCCATCTCCCTCGTGCTTTTTCTTATCTTGCCATGGAAGAAATATAATTTGAAATTACGCTTCATTTTAATAGACGCTAGTTATTTATTTATTGCATGCCGTAATTTGTATTTGTTAATCAATAATAATATAATACGTTTATCAATAACCAATATACTACGAAAGGAACTTCGTTCCAACCGAGTATTCCACGACACTATCGAATGTTTTTTTTTTTATATCTGTAAAATAAAGCAATGATTAGAAATATAGATGTGTTAATACTGACGTGCGCTATCTTTTTTTTTATATAGACAACAAGTCGCTTCAGTGATATTTATTATTGACAAGGTTACAAGTGTCAATTACCGGCAATTCGTAAAACGATGGCCATGATTTTTTCTTTATTTGCATAGGTAGTATTGTTAGAGCGTCAGTTTGTATATGGTGTTAGGATGCGTAGCGAGGGATGTGTTTGTTAAGAACCAATAGAATCACTTCATTTACCTAGCCTCGCTCAGCGCAGCTCTGGTGGAAACGGCTCAGCGGAGCGAGGTTTTTGTATAATGTATAAAACAAGGGAAGGATGTGTGCGAGGGATGTGTTGCGAGGGATGTGTGCTAGGGAAGGACGCAAGAATCAGCGGACAGTGGCGCGCGCGCTCCGCTCCCACCACACCCCACCCCGCTCGCTTCTGAAACGAGCCCGCTACACATCCTCGCACAGGTCATCTGCGCACCGTTTCACAGCGTTGCTACGCATCCTCGCACCGCCTGGCTACCTCGCACATGTCTGGTGGAAACGCAGCCTAATGATTAAAACTAGGTTCGGCCGGTTGCTGTCGAGTAAAACTAGAACTAGTACTCCGAATGATAATTAAAATAACTATGGGTTTCCGTTAAATTTTTCAAAAATACGAAAGGACGTATCAAGTAATATCAGGCGCGGCCGCGGATATTAATCTATACATTCAAATAAATAAAATTGAAGTGTCTGTCTGTATAATCGATTATTAATTTTAAGGCTGTTAAAACATAAATAAGCATTTATTAAATTTTTGTCTGTCTGTCTTTGGCTAATCTTCGTATTGGCTGAATGGTTTGTTTTAAAAACTTCAATAATAGAGACCAATGACTTGATCTAGACTAAACTTTATCGGAAAATCTTACAGATTTTTAAGATTAATAATTATCTTAAATTTAAATAACGCCACATTAATTTATTCTACCCAGGCGAAGCCGTCGTGGGAGTCGCTAGTCCAATTTATAAGTTATTCGCCTAAGTAAATCCAGGTAAACCTAGGCTTGTTATTTATTCTGGCATCTTCCGTACACACCAAATATACAAAATTTGACCTGCTCAAAGTACAAAACTTTATTAAACTATGTTTGTATAAAAATGATTATTATAATATTAAGGAATTTATGGATGATAATAAACCCTGGGAATGAGGTGATCGCTACCAAGCTATTTCTAATTTGTTTTGTGTTGTTAATTGTGTAACATAAAATCATGCGTGAGTGTCGTGGAACACTCGGTTGGAACGAAGTGCCTTTCATAGTATATTATTGATTTCTTATATTTACGCGAAGACTACACATTAAATGAAACTAATTTTTACGGATTTTATCGCGTTTAATTTAACTTTTTAATTCGTGGCCACGGAGGGTACACTGAGATGTTTGACGTCCCGATGTCATAGTTAGCCCGGCTACCTTCAGTTTTTGAATATTAATTATTGGTCCGATCTAGGTACGTAGAATGAGCTTACAGTATCTTGAAGTCTTGCAGTAGTGTGCTTGGTTTTGGATTTAATTTTATTAATTATAGGATCCCAAGCAGATGGCAGCACCCATCCATCTTCCCTATTGAAATTAGGATGTTTTTTAATTTCAATAGCCTCGCGAATCATCCTAGGTAGGAATCGGTGTTCTTTTGCGAGGATTTGTGGTCTATCAAATCTAAAGTAATGGTGGGGACGATCTAGAACATGTCCACACACTACAGACTTCCCGGAACGTCGGTGCTTCAAGTCAGCTACATATATGTTCTTTCACGCGGGTTTTAATAGATCTTTTTGTTTGTCCTATGTAAGAGAGACCTATATTATTATTGATAAACGTATTATATTATTGATTAACAAATATCAATAAATTAATTATTAGCGTCTATTAAAATGAAGCGTCATTTAAAATAAAATACACTAAGATACAAGGGGTAGTGACGAAAAAATCTTACACTGTTTGTCGCCTAGCTCCCATCCGCCAAACCCGTACTGTCCGATAAGGAACTTCGTTCCAAAAAGTCTCGCTGGGTTTCTTGCTGGTTCTTCCCAGGACAGAGGTTTTCTTTCTAACCAGTGGTAATTAAACAAAAGAATGACTTTCAATAAGTATTATTTATAATCTATATTGAATAAAAAAATTCACCATGAACTAATCCAATACACATAAGTTTAACCTATTAATTATTCTATGGTTTAAGTAAGCGCAATTGGCTGCACCTAGGTGTAGCTGCTTTAGCTTTAACATATGTATGTATAAAGATTTAGCTCTCATATGTTTTTCGTTTTTTTCCATGCCTGTTCCCAAACAGAAATAAGGATATGTAAGTATTACTTCGTTCAGATTCATATTTTAACATATATGAGCAGGTCTTTGCTAGCCACACGGGATTAACCCATATGGGACGGTTTTTCCGAAATTGCCACAAATGTTCTGACAAACAAAGAAAAAAGACAGAGCGATGCGTACCTACATTTCAAGTGATACAAAAGCCAAGCTAAAATGCCATGCTTACCTTATTCTAAGAACATGCACTTACGCCATCGATCACTAATAAAAAACTAGATACACAATCAGTGACAAAAAATGTCCAGACCGAATGAGCGCCCACTCGAACATTTGGGTGCGCTTTTAATTTATACGTAGCTTTGTGAATACAACTTCAGGCAATGCGTTTAAGGTTGAATTTACATTAATGTATATTTATTTCCACTAGAATTACGTCAAAACAATTGGCGACAGTTTTTGGAGAACTTTTGCATGGGATTGTGTATCTAGTTTTTGTTAGTGATCGATGACTTATGCATCTAAAATATTTACGGGCTGATAAAGCAAGAAAGGAGAAAGATGCGCGCGTGAGTGCGTCTAGAATTTAGGCATGGATTCGGCATCACGAAATGTACGGTCCTGAGCCACCTGCATACATCGACTTCCTGCATGTCTTACCTCCATCGTCACTCCATCTAGCGGGGGGACGCCATACACTTCGTCTACTTTCGTTCGTGCTTTGTGGCATTCCTTGGGGGAGGATTGTTTAGCAGTGGACTTGTGGTTGTAATGATGATGATGAAATGTACGTAGCGCTCGGTCTATCTTTCCTTGTTGGCCTGAGCGCATGGTGAAGCGGCTCATGATAACAGTATTCCCACCCATTTGTATGCTGCTTTCTCTTGTACTCGTGTACGCCTTTGATATTTACCTCTGGCATACACGGAGGGATATACTACATTTTCTCTACTGCCATTTCTGATTATTGTTGTGTAGTGATGTCTCTATTGAATGCACAGTAAACTCTCACGTCATCCACGAGACGCGATTGACTCTTTTTGTTAAGGATATGTGTGTCAAAGGCAATATGTTTACTTTATCTTTAAATGACAACCGCATTTGTACACGACATCTAGCTGTCTAACGAACGACAGTCTGAAGACCTAGCGGTATCGGAAAATCCGACTAAAAATGCGGTACTTAAGTCCATACTAAATGCCTAACGAAGGGTTGCGCTGCATAAGAACAATGTTATGCACGGAATTACTGACCTAGCTATATCGTTTGTAACGCCCTTTACGAGCACTATTGTAATATATTCTTAAGTTTAAAAGAAGAGAGAGGGAACACTGTAGGTTCGTATTTATAATCGAAAGTATTCAGCGTTGGCTTTTTGTTCTGACTATATAACGTACAGGGCGTTATGAACGTTCATAACGCCCTGTACGAGCATAATTCTAATATCTTATTGGTTTAAAAAGTTACAGTATACGTACTTATAATCGAAAATAGTCAGCAATTGTTTTTTTATTCTAAAATTCAGACCTATTCACAAAGGAAATATAGCAACTTAATTTTTTTTGTAACTGTGGAAAATTCTAAAAACGAATTTACATAGAACATACGCTCATAACGAAATTGTTGTCCGTTGTATGACTGCGGAAACCTAACTATTAACACTATAGAACAGTTATTTTTATTTTTAACCTTTCATACATAATTAAACCCTTTCTTATTACTCTAACTAATAAATAAAGGTCCATTACTTGGTAAACTGATGCTTTAACTTAATTTTAAATGTTTACGTCAACAAGTTATTACTGTACAAATAAGCTACTCATACTTTCGTGTTAGTGCCACTCTGCAGCAGTATTATTTATTATAATGCAACACGAATGAGCGGCAAACTCAAGGAAGCCCCACGCTTCCACTCAGTATAAGGGTAAAATAGCAGCATCATGCGAAGAAAACTGAGGTCGTAATAACAAGGCATTTAATTTTAATCCTCAGGGGTGACAAATCATCTGCATTTTGATTTTTTTTAATAGTATAAGGGTGACAAACGAGCACACAGTCCACCTGTTGGTAAGTGGTTGCTGTGGCCCATAGACGTTGATGTCTATCCACGTTTGCAAAATGCAGATGCATTGTCACCCGTGAGGACTAAGATGGAATGCCTCGTTTCCAGTAAAAAGGGTTTCCGGTTCTCTACACTCACCATACGAAACACATCAGTTTTAAGTTGCTATTTTACACTGGTATGCTGTGAGAGCGTGGTCCTTCCCCGGTCGAGCCGACCCATTCGTGCTACAACTATACTATTAATATAGCTGCAGCATGGCTCACGTATAAAAATTTTATTCGATGATAGATAGAAATGGAGGTGTCTATAGGCCACAGACTCGACTTACATCACGTAGACCGTGTGCTCGTAGGTCGCCCTTAATCATATAAATAAAATATAAATAAAAAACAGTTACTATGAGTGATAGTAAAATTTTAAATTGTTTCTTTATCGTTCTCAATTTCGGAAGCACTGTTCGTGTAATAAGCCAACATCCGACTCGCTTCGGCGACCCAATCTTTCGCAAACATAATCCGGACACTTCAGGCTTTATGAATAATACACAACTACACGGGCAGCTCCGCAAGGTCAAGAGAGAAAACTCTTGAGAGATATAATGTTACAAAAACTTCGTATATTTGCATGCTTTTGTTTCTTCTTTTAGCGAAGTATAGCTTTTTGCATTGGGGCCGCGCGGCGGACACTTCGTTGCCCTAAAACACTCTTCAGAAGTGTGAGGAGGTCTGTGCCCAGAATTGGGACGTATATAGGCTGTGACTTTTAACTTTTTTAACTCACTACTTAAAAATTAAACTCATATTAAAAAGTAAAAACGGACTTCAAAGAAGAAATAAAACATAATTTTCATTAAAAGTTTCGGAAGTTGGAAGTCGCTAAGACATATATCGATGAATTAATATTTTTTTAGTGGACTAAGCCATATCACAATCTCAAGGTAAGAACTAGAATGTCCACTACTTCAGACCCTATTTATTACCTTAGGGGTAGTTAAATTTATATGGGTGGACTACCCATAAGACTTAACCTATTGTACAAAAAAAAATAGCTAAATGGTTAAAAAAAAGAATCAGAAAATATAGCGACTGCGTAAACTGTTACTGAAAAGATAATTTTTTCAATAAATTCTCTATGTCACTTCCACCGCTAAGACGAATAACGCCACCTTATGTTAAAATCCACCAAGCCGCTTAGGCTGCAGAGCGTGTCTAATAAATTAATATACATAGATACATTCGAGAAAAATTACTCTCCTTCAAGGACAGTTAGGTAAAAAGAATAATTGAAATCGATTCACAATTAACCTACCTATGAAAATACAGTCGAATTGAGAACGTCATCCCCAGTGTCCGCTAAAAATAGGTAATTATTTTTACTAACAAATTATCTCTTACTTTTTTTATTAGCAATTTGACTTCTGGACATGGTTAACCCTCATTGCTAGAGTGGCAGAGTGATAGAAGATATATCAAACTGTGATCTTCTATACATTCGATTTGTAAAATACTGGTTGGGTATTTAACAACTCTCTGACAACTCTTTCAACAATGCGTGAAAGCATCTTGTTTGTAGTTACATATTTTTTTTATGACGCATGATAACGTATAAAAAAAAACTGATTTATAATATAAATCTCAAACGAAACTTCGAACTGACATATCATTTTCAGTGTAAATGTGCATATACGATAAAATATCACAGTGAATGACTTAATTCTCCGTGTTCAGATAACATTATGTGTAATGGATGCGTCAATCACAGTGACTGTGTTTTTTATCAAAAAAAAATTATTTTTGTAGAATAGGTACAAAATGCATATATTTTTATGTTGTATATATTTAACCGTGACGGCGAAAGCTAATCAGAATAAATAAATTAGAATAGATTTTTTTTATAGATTTTGATGTATTTCAACCACGTCAACTACAGTGTTTCAGTATCTGATTTACGATTACGACGGTGAAGTCTATGCACACGCGGTTGAGCCACGCTGCAGCTATATTATGGTTGTAGCACGAATGGATCGGCTCGACCGGGGTAGGACCACACTCTCACAGAATACCAGCGTAAAATAACAGCTTTATGCTGCTGTGTTTCGTGTGGTGTGTGTTGAGAACTGGAGACCTTTTTTTCTGGAAACGAGGCATTCTATCTTAGTCCTCAGCAGTAACGACACATCTGCATTTTGATTCTTAATCGAGGATAAATGTAGATGTCTATGAGACACAGCATCCATTTACCATCAGGTGAACGATGTGCTCGCTTGTCACCCTTATTATTTACAGGTTATTTCAAAGTTTAAAAATTAATCAATTTACTTTTCTTCTTCTAGTCCTCTAATTTTATTTACATTTGCAGAGATGGGAGGAGATGGTCCGTGGCGTCGCTGCCCTCTTCCGGTTACGGCACAACGCCGGGGAGTTCCAGTCTGTCAGTAAGTACCTAATAATAATACATTAACCCTATTATACGATATTTTATATAGTATTAGTAAAGTTATTAAGTTATAAATTAAAAAATCAATTAATCAAATTCTCATTACCCTACATTTCCACAGTAGCATTCGGTTAAATCAAATTAATAAACTATATCACACTACATCTACTTAATAATGATCAAAATATAAAGTGTAAATATATTTGTGCTATCCGCTTTACATTAATCTCAAAAACAAATTCAATATAAAATTAAAGGTTAATTATGTTTCATTTTTAATTTATCCCTGTGAAGACATTTGTACTTTACTGTCCTTTTAGCAAAGGCCTCCTCCTCGTACCTCTTTAACTCTTTTCTGTTTGTAGATAGTCTTATCTCGTTCTTTATTTTATCTACCCAGCTTGCTATTTCTCTCTTTTCTCTTTTTTTGAAAAACAAAATTAAAATTGATGATTATCTTAAATCTATATAACGCCACAAGAATAGATCCCATCCAAGCAAAGCCGGGGTGGATCGCTAGTGTTTTATAAAATTAAATGTGTTCTTTCTAAATAATGAAACATAAGTAAAAACACTGGTAGATGAGGTGTGTGCACAATGTTCATAATTTTTTATTTATAATCACAGGCCTTCAGTTATTATTAGAAACAATAACTTTATCGGATAGTGAGTCAATGCACCTACTCATACGCGATGTCGGGCTTCGAGATTGGCGGTTTTGCAGCTTCATTTAATAAGTGGCCAGAGGCTTAAAGTGATCACTAAGCATATTTGTTTTGCACAATACAAATAAAATGTTGATCGGTCAGACTGATGTTAGTCTTCTATTCGATTTTTTTCGACTTGTCCCTTCTTCTCAAAGGAGAAGGGATTTTTGGGCCTGAAGTTAACTAACTGGTTTATACTTTAAAAAAATTGGCTGTATTTTTCTAAAGTTAAATACAAAAAATTAGCTCTTTTTACAACCTAGATTTCGAGAAAACAATAAAATAAGAAATAATTTAGAAAATCGATTGTATATTTTATATTTGTTCGGATTCAAAAAATTTAAATGAAATATCTTCCTTACTTTGAACGATATATTCATTTGGAAATAAATATTATTCGCATAAGGAATAAAATAAACATTTTATGGCAATATATATATTTATTAGTTGGTACCTACCGATAAAGGACTTTTCATTTTGAAACGTGACTTGACAATTTAAACTTCGAAACTATTCACTTATAACAAAAACACCGATTTTCGATTCGATTTGAAACGAGCGCAATATAATCGATTCACGATTTAATTCAGCATTTTAATATCTATTTTTGATCTTGTTTCTGTGTTTACTAGGGAGATAAAATATTTGATTTTGAACATATGTACAAAATTATAATGAAAGTGTAAACTTTATATTATACTAAGGTAGATAATTAGACGCTGACTGTACGTAATACAAATATTTAATAGCATAAGTATTATACAATGATTAAGTTCTTTACGAGACTGGAGGCTACTAGTGCGTTCGGCCGCTGAAGCGAAAGTGTTTCCTCTCGGTGTATTTCTTGCTTTCTCAGAGTCAGCAACTTCACTCGCCTACCGTATTGTGGCCAACATTTTAATATTACGCAGCAACTTCACACTATTGCCGCGATGTTGCCAACACGGCCCTCCTGCATTGTGCCTGCCCTCAGGCGCACACACACCTCGCTTAGCTGAAACACACATATTTAAACATTAAAAATGTGACCTATTGTTATATTACCCAAATTGCTGTTTTCTCTTAAGAAAAACAGAGCTTTGATAGTTTAATTCAAAACACTTTTTGTTTAAGGCTTCCTACAAGACTAACTTTATCAGTTCACGCCCTTTAATTCGTGTGCCTGTTTTCAGTTCATTCCTTTGGTCCTAGGAAAATGACTGTCAGTTCACTTATGTCGTACTAGGCAGTGACTGGGTTAGTCTTTTAGATAATTGCAATTTACTACACGGGTATAAAAGATATATGAAAGAACATTTAATAATTATTTTAAATAATATTTTTCATAATTATTTTAAACAATGTTTCACTATATAAAATGTATATCTTTACCTTGCCAACACGCCTCTTGTTCTCATTATTCAGCATGCCAATCATGAATTTTAATCCATGGTTTTAAATTTTCCGCAGCGGCCACTCCTTTATAGGTTCTACTAGATCTTTCGCTACCTCGCATGTCTTGGACTTCATATCTGTCTTGACCAAGGCATTTTTTTATTTGAAAAGGGCCTTTAAAGGTAGGTAATAGCTTTCTGCTTCGTCCATCATTTGTCATACTTTGAATTTTTAGCAGTACCAGATCTCCTTCATTATACTGCTTAGCTTTTGTACGTTTGATATCAAAGTTTTTCTTTTGGGAGTTAGCATTCGTCCGTATGTTTTTGTCTACATATTTACGCAACTTTGTTACATCCGTAGTAAAACCGTCAACATTTTCAAGCTCAGGCATTAAATTATCACTATCGGTTCGCAACCTATAACCGAAAAATACTTCGCTAGGGACAGCTTTCGTAGTTTTATGAAACGTGCTATTAATGGCTTGTTGTAAGGGTATGATACATTTATCCCAACAATCTTCATTTAAATCTGCTCCCATTGTTTTCATGGCTTCTAAAATGGTCCTGTTAAATCTCTCGACTTGCCCATTAGACCTAGGCATACCCGTAGCCACAGTGTGTAACCTAATATTTTTGTTAAAACAATAATTTTTAAATATTTTTGAGGTAAATGCTGAACCAGCATCCGTTATCAATCTTCGCGGGTTACCGAATATTTTCGATATGTTTTCGAGTTCTTGGATCACATTGTTACTGCCGGTGTTAGTCACAGCTGATATAAATACGAATTTAGTGAACGCGTCTACTGTAACTAATAAGTATTTATTATTGTCCTGAGTTTCTACAAAAGGACCTAAGTAATCTAAATGTAACGTATGGAATGGCTGGGCGTATTTTGGTAATGGATATAGTTCTCCTTCCTTTGGCCCGCCTTTGTTTTTATAATAAATGCACTTTATACAATTATTTATATATTTTTTTATTATGTGTCTCATCCGGGAGAACCAGTATCGATGAGAAATTCTCTCGAATGTTTTGTCGACAGAAAAATGACCGAGGTCATCATGATTGTATTTTAATACCTGCCATATGCATGTTTTTGGTACTACCCAACGTCGACCTTGGCTTGTCCGGCGATACACTTTGTTACCTAATAGTTCATATTTGTTAAATATATCTTTATATTTATGCGCTTCACCAGATTCTAAGGACTTTTTGATATCAGCTATCCGCGAATCCTGAAGCTGAACGGAGAGTAGCCAATCTGCTTCCGTGATAGACATAATTATCTCAGCTTCAGACTTACTTCCAGATTGTAAAGGGTTCCTACTTAATGCATCTACGTGTTGCATGCGATAACCCTCCCTATGGATAATATCGTAAGAAAATTCTTGAGTCGCCAAGACCCACCTAGCAATACGTGGTATTATCTCCTTTTTACTTAAAGCAAAACGAACTGCACTGCAATCCGTAATAATGCGAAAATGACTTCCTAATAAGTAATGCCTAAATTTATTTAGTGATTGAACGACCGCTAATAATTCGAGTTCGAACGAATGGTACTTTTTTTCATCGTCTGTGGTTTGACGACTATAGTAATGAATGGGCTTCTCTACAGAGTCTGAAACCTGCATTAAGATACCTGCAATTCCGTCCCTGCTCGCGTCAGTATATAAAACGCACTCTTTGGTAGGGTCAAATAACGTAAGTATGTTATCCGAAATTAGTGCATCTTTTAAGGTCATAAAAGCACGATCATGTTCAGTTTTCCAGACCCAGGGGACATTCTTCTTTAACAGTTTGGTGAGAGGACTGGACAAGATTGCACAATGTTTTATAAATTTTCGAAAATAACTAATGAGGCCTAGAAATTGTCGCACCTGGTGAACCGATTTAGGGATGGGAAAATCTTTCACTGCATTTACCTTACCTTCACTAGGTTTTATGCCCTCCGAATTTATTCGGTAACCCAAAAATTCTATATCTGTCTTTAAGAAATGACATTTTTTTAAGTTAAGCGTTAGGCCGTTTTCTTTGAAAATTTGTAACACCTTTTCGAGAAGTTCCAAGTTCTCTACCTCTGTTTGACTTACGATTAAAATGTCGTCTAGATATAAAATAATTTTTTCAAATCTAAGATTTCCCAAGACTCGGTTCATCATCTGCTGAAAACATGATGGAGCTCCAGCTAAACCGAAGGGGAGCCTCAGAAATTCGTAGTGCCCATCTTCAGTAATGAAAGCAGTCTTATGAACCGAATCTTCTTTCATTTTTATTTGATAATACCCACTTTTCAAGTCCAAACTGGTAAAAAACCTACACCCCTGAAGTCGATCGATTAAATCTTCGATGCGGGGCATCGGATATTTATCTTTGATTGTGATTTTATTCAGTGCGCGATAGTCGATGCATAATCTTTTCTCGCCGTTCTTTTTATTTACTAGCAGGGCCGGACTTGCATATGCAGAATTGCTTTCGCGAATTATACAGTTTTCTAAAAGTTCGTTAACTAAAGATCTTATAATTTCTCTGTCCGAATACGATGCTCTATACGGCCTAAATTGCACGGGCTTACTATGGAGTAAATTTATCTCCATTTCATGCCCAAGAACCGTACCTAATTGATTTATATTTGAGGCTATGCATTGACGGTACTTTGAAAATAATCTTACTATTTCATCGTAATGAGAGTCTGTGTCAAAATCAAGCCTTAACTCATCCGTGATATTGCAAGTGCTTTCGACGTTTTTCGCATATTCGAACGTAAGGTTTTCACCTATTCTTGAATACATTAGGTCGGGCCCTTCAGTCACATTGCGTCCTATTAATATATCACATCCTGAGAGTTCACTGAGAATGTACATTTCCACATTATTTATTTTAACGGAATCCAATTTAATATTTACACGAACCATTTCCATTACTGTTTTTACACTATCTTTGGAAAACCCTTGCAATATCACATGCGGTTTTAAAGGGAGCCTTTGGAGGTTAAATTGTTTTACTAAACGAGATGATATCAAGGAACAGCTGCTACCGGTATCTATAAACGCGTCGCTAACAAATTCATTTATATATACCTTCTTGAAAAATCTTTGTTTTGAATTATAGAATTTAATACATTTTGTTTCTTGTTGGTCAAATTTGTCGGTATTAATATTTTTCGTATTTCTTTTATGGAAACATATATCTTCTGTGTGGCCCCTTTTTCCGCAAAATTCACATTTAATCGAACATTGAACCCTTTTATGATTACCGCCACAGTTAAAACATTCTAATTTCTTGCGACCTTGTGGCGGGTCAATATTATTTTGATTTGTAAATCGTGCGGGTAGATTAGTTAACAACGGTAAATTAGATGTTGAGCTAAGTGTATGGGTTGTTATTTTAGGACTATAGTCACGAATGTTATTTAAGCTAGAGGGTTGCTTTACTAATTTTGATTTGAAAATCCTTCCGTGTAAAAATCCTCCTAGGTTTTCACATGTCTTAAAATTACTTGCTTCAACTGACGCTGTGATATTATTGTCGCCAATATTTCCTAAGATAATTGATATAATATCGTAGTCCGTAAAGTTTAAGCACAAATTATCAATTTTTGCTTTTTGTTCGAAAAAAAAATTATATAGAGACTGATTTTCGAAAGGCCGTCGCTCAATAATCTCTTTTAGTAACCCGAACATATTTCTTTTTACCCTAAACGTTACTAAAATTTTTTCCTTCCATTCTTTCCACGCCCAAGTTGTCCAGGAATTATCACTACGCAATAGCGATTCGTACCAAACTTTAGCCGAACCTTTGAGCTTATTTAATGCCTGATAACGGATTGTACTATCGGACCAAGAGAAAGTTGACGCAAAAGATTCTATAACATTAAGCCATGTCACAATATTATCATTTAACGGATCAAATTCAGGTATCATACTATGAAGCGCTGTGTGGCTTGTACTTACAGTTTCGGTGGAGTTTTCATTTGATACCTTCATTCTCTTTCGGGTCTGGGGAGACAGCGGCGGTGTTTTCGAGCCACTGCTGCTGCTGGTGCTGCTGCTGGATGATGATCTTACACGTGTTTTCCTGTGCTTGCGTTTACTGCTATATTTTCTTTTCCTACCCATTTTTTTATTGTTTCTAATCCCACTTCTGATGTAAACTTTATATTATACTAAGGTAGATAATTAGACGCTGACTGTACGTAATACAAATATTTAATAGCATAAGTATTATACAATGATTAAGTTCTTTACGAGACTGGAGGCTACTAGTGCGTTCGGCCGCTGAAGCGAAAGTGTTTCCTCTCGGTGTATTTCTTGCTTTCTCAGAGTCAGCAACTTCACTCGCCTACCGTATTGTGGCCAACATTTTAATATTACGCAGCAACTTCACACTATTGCCGCGATGTTGCCAACAAAAGATACAAAATATCAACAAGCTAACATGCCAACAAGTAACGGTATCAGTAACAGTAAACACAACAATTCAAGTAATCGATCTCAGATCTATATGCCTAATATTCACTTCAACGTTGTTGTTTTAACTTTCGTTAATCGTTTTATCATTTTGTTTCCTAAATAACCACAGCTTTTCTTTGGGGATTTTATACTGATTTTTAAGTAATTATAGTGAAAAATAACCTGTTACAGTGTAATTATAGTGAAAAAATAAAAATAAATCCACTACTTCCTTGTGGAATCGATTACCATCAGCGATTTTTCCGGACCGATACGACTTAGGGACCTTCAAGAAAAGAGCCTACTCCTTTTTAAAAGGCCGGCAACGCATCTGCAATTACCCTGGTATTGCGGTTGTTAATGGGCGGCGGTATTCACTTACCATCAGGTGAGCCGCATGCTCGTTTGCCCCCTCTCCTATAAAAAAAAAATCGCCTTTACAGTGTAGGTAACACATAAAATCACTTTTACTTATTCTACAATAACTCAGCTCCTAGATTGAAAAATTTTGCCAGATTTTCAGCAACGAATTGTTTATATATAAGTTTTTAAATGGTCCAAGTTGCATTTTATTAACATCTGGGCCCAAGAATGTATGGAGACGTCTCATTCTCCTTTTGGAATTTTATACCGGTCCCATTACGCATACATTGCCATATACAAAACAAATAAAGTTTGTCGAAATAAATGTTAATGAATTTAAAAAAATTAAATTTAAAATTCAAAATACGTACATAAAAAATAAAACTTAACATAATTTTGCCATAGTTTCTACGCTAGACAGTATGATGTGTAGTTGTGACGTAAGAATACCCACTACCCAATATAATTCCATGAGTGTCGTAAGAGGACACACAGGGAATATGAAACAGAATGGCAGTAGCATTTTTCTGGTAACAACTGTAAAATAATAAAAAAAAAACCCTGAATGTTTTATTCTTACAGATCTTACATTAATTTATTATATATGGTTTCTTTCCCCGTTCTTCTTGAAGCAGCGCGCAGTTATAGTAGTTTTATGGCCCCGTTCAATAAATTTATTGCATGTGTCGTTAATTGTTTTCTAGAGTAGCGGGAATGTCCGTGATTCATTTGTTTAGAATAAACAAGCTAGAACATCCGATTGTTATATAATAGCCTAAGATCCGGTTTTTAAAAATACCACCTCATTCTTTTCCTTGATGAAATATTTTTTTTAATAAAATATATAAATAAATACAAATTGGGGTGACTCATAGCCTATGTTTTGGCAAGGCTATTTTTTAATTAAAAATTTAATTTTTTTTAACCGGTTACGGTCATTGGTTTCTTTGATAGAATTGGTCTTCATTGGTTTTTCTTTACTGCTTTATTTCATTTTATTATACATTTTATAGTCTAAAATTCGACTTGTTACGAAATAATATTCTTATATAGCACGCGGTCTATCTAACGAACGACATGATGTAATGTAACGTGCTAAAGATATAACGTGCTGCAAAACTTTACGCGTTTGCCGACCTCCTACACGCTTACTTATGAATAGCAAGCTATAACATAGCGTATTTAATAACGCGCTAGAAATTTATAGCTTTTTTTTTATAGTAGTAATGGTTAATAATTTTAAAATAAAAAATATTTTTACAGTCGGATCCTCTACTATAACAACCGTCCATATAATCACAATCATAATAATCGTATACCACGCGGTAGGTTCAGTTTCGGTTCTTACATCCTCTTAAGGATTCTATTTATTATTAGACAGCTCCGTGGCGCAGCGGCTTAGCAATGAGTTGCTGCCCTGGGGGCCGCGGGTTCGAATCCCGCACGGAACAAGTATTTGTGTGGCCTACAAAAATAATTGTTCCGGGTCTGGATGTTTGTCCTTGTGCAATTTGTGTTCGTAAACTGCCTCCACAATACAGGAGAAAATCCTAGTGTGGGGGGTAACGTTTTTTATATATATATAAAAAAATATTGACTTTTTGTGTTAAACCCTGCTAAATTCAAATGTTTAATTAGACGGTAGTTAACGTAATTTCGAAGCGATAATTTGAAGATTTCGCTACGCTGCTATAGTGCAACTTGGATTTAAGATGAACACACATGTGACACAGACACAGGGTGACAAACGAGCGCACAGTCCATCTGATGCTAAGTGGATGCTGTGGTCCATAGACATTTATCCTCGATTAAAAATTAAAATGTAGATGCATTATCACCGTGAGTACTAAGATGGAATACCTCGTTTCCAGTAAAAAAAGTCTCCGGTTCTCTACACTCACCATACAAAACACAGCGACATTAAGCTGCTATTTTACGCTGGTATTCTGTGAGAGCGTGGTCCTACCCCGGTCGAGTCTACCCATTTGCGCTGCTGCTATCTATAACTAGCTTAGCTGCAGCTTACCCTACAACGCATCTGCATGTAATAAAAAAAACAAGTCGGTGAAAAATCACAAATGTACAATGAAGCAGCTTGACAAACTATTTCTTGTTTCTTAACTGTCCCAGAAATTAGAAGAGGCCTTTGCTTGGCTACTTTTAATGTCTTATCCAAAAGTCACAATAGTCCTAAAGGATTTCTTATTTATATTTGTGTGACTGTAAAGCATGAAGGTTGTAATTTGCGAGTCAATGTCGTCATAGATGCGTAAACACTAAAAATTGACATATCCAGGCGCCAGGTGAGCTATGTACTGTATTTTCGTCTGGCCGTGCATTCTTTGATATTGCCACAGCGTTTACAATTGTACACCGTTAGTTTAGAGTATAATTTTGCATATATTAGTTACCCTTTGATATTGAATGTGGTCCAAGAAATGTCCATCGTTATTTCGCGTTAACGATCTTGCATAAACACGAGCAGTTGTGGTGACCTGTGACGAGAAAACGACACTTTATGAGTATTTGTTTTGGACGTTGGTTTGGCATACCCTTGTGATAATTACGAAATGAAGTAAGCATGGAGAATCAGATATTTTCGTAAAACACTCGATTGGCAAAGGGCTCACAACAAACAAAGAACTAGGATCAAGGCTATATAAATTGAATAAAACTCATTTTACAGTTTTTTTTTTACTATTATAAGCCAGTGTTTAACTGCTATCCTACCTTATGGTAAGTAGTGATTCAGCCGAGGATGCTAAAGCCCACTGCAAAGTAAAGTTGTAGCCTATTTACGTCCCACTGCTGGGCACAGGCCTCTCGTTTCTGAGAGGGTTTTAGGGCAAGGAAATGTCCGCCGCGCTGCCCCAATGCGTGTTGGCCAACTTCACATGTCTTCGAAATATTTTTTTTTCTTATTTCTCAGACATGCAAGTTTCTTCACGATGTTTTCCTTCACCGTCGAGCACGTGGTAAATCAGCACTTAAAATTGCAATTAACAATTTCACTGGTGCCGGCGGGGATCGAACCCGGGTTGCTCGAGTACTGTGAAGTTTACAGCGAGCGCTAACCATCTAAGCTACCACGGCTAAGCCCACTGACTTAGCTTAAAAAAAGCCTATTCACTTTCGCCATGGAGACACCGACATTATAAAGGATGGAAAGACGGATGATTCGATGATTATTCCCTTACAGTATTTAATACTAGCTATTCCCCGCGACTTCGCCCGCGTGGAATTATTTTGCGCGAAACCCTAAAATAAAAGTAGCCTAAGTTACTCCTCATAATCATCTACCAATGAAAGTCCCGTCCAAATAGGTTCACAGGGTTTTTCGTGATGCGTGTTTACGCCAAAATAGCTCGCAGACGACAAATTTTTTTCAGACTTACTAACATTTATCGTTATATTTTGACCAATTTACACAATATTTTTATGAATTATAGCTTATGTCTTATTCTGATGTATGAGCTATATTATTGTAAAGTTTCATTAAAATTCATTTAATAGTTTTTGCGTGAAAGAGTAACAAACATCCATACATCCTCACAAACTTTCACATTTATAATATTAGTAGGATAGTAGGATTTATACTCTTAAGCCGGCGCTATACATCTCGGCCGAGCGAATGCGAATACAAACGTATAGACGACAGTCCATTTGTGTAGCCTCGCCGTTGCTCGTCGTCACTCACCTAGCTGGCCGAATGCAGGCGAGCGCCAATGTGTATACTGTTCTTTTGGCGTACCTTGCCGCCTCTTGAGATCGCTCGCCACGACTCTTCTCACTTCGGAATAGTGTCGGTTTATCTGCACAAAGCAAAGGCGCTCGCCTGCACTCTGCAAGTCATGTTCACGTGTTAGTCGCCCATGTATCCATGAATCAATATGCCTACGCTCTCGTTAGCTGAAGCTTTGCCAACATGCATTGCCGGCTTAGCGAATTAAGACACAACAATGATACACACGGTCACTACTGCAACAAAAAATCTTAACTTATCATATCAGTATAGAATAAAATTAACACCCATGTTACAGTCCAGTCGTTATCATGTTTATGTGCTGAAAATATCTTTTTTGATGTAACGTTTGATTATTTTGCTCCATGTCTCTTCGATTAACAACAATTAAAAAATTTGGTGAAAATGGTGTAATGAAATGTGATTTAAAAGCCGTGATTTACTTTTAAATATTTTATAAAATAAAAATTAATTGCTAGGCAGTTAACTTAACCTTTTTAGTTTGCTTAACCACTAGGTCACTGAATTCTGCTCCTGCCGTCGCCGAATCATTACTTAAAGAAATTATAAATACGTGTACAAAAAATGTTACATTTCATAATGTATCATCAAAAGATAATGTAAAATATTTTAAAACTATTGATATTAAGAAAACTGCAGATCTGTGGGGGATTTCCGTTAATGTTATTGCGTCTATAATAGATACAATCGCGCCTCATCAAGCTATTATTTTTAATACTAGTATCGAATCTGGTGTGTTTCCTGATTTAATGAAGCATAGTAAAGTAATACCTTTATTTAAATCTGGTAGTAAGTTAGACCCCGCCAATTTTAGACCTATTTCTGTACTACTAACACTTAGTAAGATTTTTGAAAAAAATATACTTGATCAAATGTTAAATTTCTTTAATATAAATAATTTACTTCATAAAAATCAATTTGGTTTCACAAAAGGGTCGCTCGACAACTGATGCCGGTGTTGAGCTGATTAAATATATCTTTAATGCATGGGAGAATTTGGGTAAATATTTCATATTTAAGTAATAGAACGCAAAAAGTTGTCATTAACAGTATGAGCTCTTCCGGGTCGATGGTACAAATGGGCGTGCCTCACAGCTCAATTCTCGGCCCCTTTCTGTTTCTTGTATACATTAATGACTTACCTTACATAGTACGAGATAACCATGATATAGTATTATTTGCTAATGACACTTTTTTAATTTTCAAATTAAGACGACAATTACTAAAATACGACGAAGTAAATAATGCTATATCTAAATTAGTAAATTAGTTCAATGTTAATAATTTGCAGTGTCATTTAAACACTAAAACGAAATGTATGAAATTCATGACTCCAATTAAATACTAATGTAATTTTGAATGGGGTGGGAGGGGGGGGGGGGACTGAGTCTTGTCGATACCACCATTTTTCTTGGAATCACACTAGACGCGAAGCTTCAATGGAGCCCCCATATATCAAAATTACCAGTGTTGAAAGAGCTGGTAAATGAAGCGCCGTTTACGCGCGCACTCCGTATCCTCAACCGTATAGCAGAAGACATTGATCTATTTTGTTGTACTCTGGATGGGTTCATAGCGAGAGTTCTCTTGGAAATAAGTTATGGTCCTACTGTGATATAAATATGGTGTTTGTTATAGAAATAAGTACATATGATCTATATAATAGTTGTGTAATTGTAATTATGTTTTGTAAAAAAAAATAGTTGTCTACATTATCGCATTAGGTGATAAACCTGTAATGATAATTGTATAGTTGGAAATAAATAAATAAATAAGCTAGACTAGTTTACTTTAGCTATTTTCATAGCATAATGTCGTATGGTATTTTGCTATGGGGACACGCAGCTGACACTGAAATTATATTTGTTTTACAGAAGAGGACCGTAAGAGCAATTCATAATTTAAAGCCTAGAGTCGCTGCGACAAAAATTTAAGGAAATTAATATATTAACTTTGGCCTCTCAATACATTTATGAAAATGTAATGTACGTACACAAAAATAAAAGTAGTTTTACAAAAATAAGTGATATTCATTCTGTAAAAACTAGGATCAGACACAAGCTATAGTAGTACCAGTTACTCGACTTCACCATGTCAGAAATTCATTCTTGGGGCGATGTATACGCTTTTACAATAAAATCCCGAAAAATATACAAAATTGAACTTGCTCAAAGTTCAAAAACTTTATTAAACAAAATTTGGATAAAAAGGGGTTATTATAATATTAAGGAATTTATGGATGATAATAACCCAAGTGATCGCTACCAAGGTATTTCTAATTAGTTGTGTTGTTAATTGTGTAACATACATGATTGTAAGCTGTTTTTTTTTTTTAAAAAAGTCCCGCTGGGTTTCTTGCCGGTTCTTCCCAGGACAGAGGTTTTTTTCGAACCAGTGGTGTAAATTAAACAAAAGAGTGATAATAAGTATTATATATAATCTATATTGAATAAAAAAGTGTCTGTTTCTGTTAACTTTTTTAATCGCTAGGCTAGGCGAGCGACGGCGAACAATGCTGAGTCCTACCTTATGTTGGTACTCGCCTTCACTCGGCGAGCTATTTTACATGATAGCCGGCTTTAGATTTTTTTATACTTAGTTCTTCTTCTTCAGCAGCCCGCAAAACTCTACTGCTAAATAAGTTTGGGTCGCTCTTATTGGGACCACGCTTGGATCACGCTGGCTGGCGAATTAGTGAACGCAGACACTGTCCCCAGGCCGTGTAAAGACCATTTGGCAAAGCACTTTTTGCAAATCAAAAAAGCTACGCCAACATATTACGTATGTATCACGTTAATGGCGAATAAATGCGCATAAAATGCGAAACTAAACGAAAGTTATGCGCTAAGGCTAGGCGTAACAAATGTAAATATGTCAAGAACATTAAGATTAAAGAGTGAGTAGATGGATAAAAATGTTGCCTGCTACGGTATGGACTTCTGTTACAGTTAACCTAATGGTAAAAGCCTTAGAAAGTGTTTCTCGGAGTGTGCTGCGTCTAGCCCCGGTTAATATTCTTCATTAGGGTTGCGACCCGTACATAAATATAGTATCGTACTATATTTCTGTCAATTGTACTATATATTATAGAAAAATAATATAGTACGAAAAATACTTGATTTTTATCCCTAATTCAACTATCGCGCTTTTTTATATTAACTGTGACTGGAATTCTGGAACAAGTAAGTTCTACGGAAAGATTATTTTCCGTTATGAATGTAAAATTGAAAGAAGCAAGAAATAGAGAATTTAATTAAAAATGAATTGTTAATTTATTTTAATATGAATCTAAATTGCTCAGATTAAGGTAATACATGCCGCGGGTTCGAATCACGTACGGAACAAGTATTTGTATAGCCTACAAATAATTGATCTGGGTTTGGATGTTTGTCCTTCTGCAATTTATGTATGTACCCTCACGATAAAGGAGAAAATCTTAGGGTAGTAAGTAATAGGTTTTTTTTTAAAGTAAAATAATTATTATTCATAATTTGCCTTTGCAAAGCACTTTTAAAAATCTGTAAAGCTACTCAAACTCAATCAAAAATATGTTATGGAATAAACATAACGTAGTTGTGGAGTGATTTCCACCGTCACACGATTCCCAGGATTGTACTACATATACCTTCCAAAACAAGACCTCTCTCTGCCCATACGATTAATATTCTTGTGTTAACGTATTATTCATTCCCCATGCGTCTCGCTTGCAAATACATACTCGTACATTGTTACTCGACACATCCACTTGTTGCGTACAAAGTAAAATTATAAAATAACGTTATTCTGATTTAGGAGTCTGTTTGTAAATACAATAATATCACGTGTGAAGGAAACAGGTGCAGGAATGAATGAATGCTGCAGCTATATTAATAGTATAGTTGTAGCACGAATGGGTCGGCTCGACCGGGGAAGGACCACGCTCTCACAGAATACCAGCGTAAAATAGTAGCTTAACACTGCTGTGTTTCGTATGATGAGTGTAGAGAACCGGAGACTCTTTTTACTGGAAACGAGGCATTTTATCTTAGTCCTCACTGCTCACAACGCATCTTCATTTTAATTCCCAAATGTAGAGATGTAGATGTCTATGGGCCACAGCAACCACTTACCATCAGGTGGACTGTGTGCTCGCCGACGCTCTTGTATATGTATATGATGAAATATTTTCGCCTGTGTTTAGAACAAAAAACGAAAGCTATAATATTTAATTTGCCGTTCTCCACAAAATACCGGTGGGACAAGTCTTGTAAATAAATATCTCCTCCTTTTCTCTCTCTTACTTCTGTTAATGTTGAAGGAGGAGGTTTTCAATTTGATTGGTTGTATGTTCTTTTTTTGTATGTATGTTTAAGAGATCAAGAGGCAGCAGTATCTTCCTTATACGTATAACAACTCAAAATTATAAATTGTAATATTAAATGTATGGGGAAGACCAATGTTAGGGATGGATGGATCCATTGATGTTAAGAGATATTTTAGTAAGTTGTGACCCGGTTTTAATAATTATTTTTAACCCTTGACAAAAAAGATGAGTGCTAAAAGTTTAACGTCGTGTATATCTGTGTATCTGTATGTCTATCTGTGGCATCGTAGCGCCCGAACGGATGAACCGATTTAGATTTAGTTTGTTTTGTTTGAAAGGTGACTTTATCGAGGGTGTTCTACGGTCTGAAGCGTATAGGGAGCCTGGCTGTGGCCTACAGCCTGTGGGGCATTTCATATTTTTTTTGTAGGATAATGGTGACAAACGAGCACACAATCCACATGATGGTAAGTGGTCGCTGCGGCCCATAGACATCTACATCTATCCTCGATTACGAATCCAAATGCAGATGCGTGTTGTCACCCGTGAGGACTAAGATGGAATACCTCCTTTCCAGTAAAAATGGTCTCAGGTTCTATACACTTACCAACACAGCAGCGTTAAGCTGCTATTTTAAGCCGCGTATCCACCAAAAATGTTGACAAACAGTTGTGTTTCCAAATGTTTACAACTGTTTCCAACAAGCCTCTCCACCGAGGGAACAAATGTTTGCAACAAGCGTATTCCTTTGATGTTGCCGCCGAAAATGGAAACACGGTTCCCGACATTGTTTCAAGTTTTGTTACCAACTGTTGTGTTGACAACAAAACTTTGGTGGAGACGCGGCTTTACGCTGGTATTCTGTGAGAGCGTGGTCCTTCCCCGGTCGAGCCGACCCATTCGTGCTACAACTATACTACTAATATAGCTGCAGCATGGCTCTACCACGTACAAAATCTTAGTCTTACTTACCATCAAAAATATATATTTTTACACGACTGCCCCAGAAGAAGGGTAATGTTTTTCGTGTGTATGCCTATTTGTTTGGTACTCTAACATATAACACTAAATATAATATATAACATAGGATATAAAACTTTTCTCTTTTCAGTAAACTTTTTTACGCAGTCGGGTTTTTTAATTACTGTTTTAACCTTTGTACTTGTTATGTTAATCTTCTCTTTGTGTACCATAAAGAGTACTTAATTATGTTTTAGTGATTGTTTGGTTGTTTAACGGACTCATAGATTCACTGTATGCCCTCCGCACTGTTGCAGTCGCAATGCTCGTCCCAGGAACGGCTGCTGGCGGTGCAGGCGGTGTGCGAGCCGCCGCGCGCGCCCTGCCCTCATTGCCACCAGCACCAGAACTCGCTCAAGTAAGTTGCCACGCTATGCCACATATTCATCATTATCACCATCATCATATCTTGCCGGGTATCTATCTATCTTTCTATATAACGGAATATTTTAATGTAACTTTCATCAACTAGTGAATTGACTTCAAAATTTTCACTCGTATCAAGGACCGATGACAATACAATAATTTAATAACTTTATTCTAATATCCAGATCAGGATCACCAGGATAAAATAAAATATTTTTTATTGGCTTGAACTGTAATGTAAATGTATAAATGTAATAGAATTTTGTAATTCAAGTTTCACCTACTTCTCGATGTACATAATTTTTATGCCGGATATCGACCTTATACCATTACCATTGTTGTTTAGTCGTTACAAATTTATTCAGAAGGAAGATTCCCGATCAAAATACGGAAGGCCGTTAAGCCCCGTTGGAGGTCGAGTCGAATTGCGAACGGAAGCGATAATGCGTCAATTATTCTTAATTTATTGGAGGAGATGCAAATTTATTGAACTCTTCCGATATACTTTGATTTGTGTAATATTTTAAATTAACTGAAATTAGAACATCAACTCTATTTACAACATAATTTTTTTAGTCCCACTAAAAGGCCCAGGTTTCGTCAAGAACTTTTAGTTTACTGTCTAGAGTGACGCTGTGCCCTAAAACATGGCGCGCGTGGCACCAATGGGTCGTCTAGAAGAAAGACCGGGGAAAGACCGCTCTGGCCCGTACAGAATACTAGTGTGAAATATCAGCATAATATTGCTGTGTTTCGTATGGTGACTGACGATAACCGAAGATACTTTTTACTTATAACATATCCTAAGGTTCGATAAAGTATCTGCATTTTGATTCTTAATTGAGGATAGATGTAGGTGTCTGTGGGCCACAGTAAATACTTCAGTAAAAACCATCAGGTGCAGTGTGTGCTCTTTTGTCAACGTTAATCCATTAAAAAATACTTAAATGTTTTACACGTAAAATCCAGTACACGTCGAAAAAGATGGCGGCGTGGGAGTATCCATCATCCCCCATCGTTAGAAAGGTGTCGTATGAGTCGATTAATATACCTAATACTCGGAAAATAATCATATTTGTTCATCTTTCTTTTCTCCTCCCGATAGATAGCGATATTACCACCTCATATTTGTATCATATCAGTGTAAGATAAGAAAACTGGCGGTGGAAAATAGTGTTAAAATTGGAAACATTTTGGATTAATGCACAATTAGTCAAACGCTGCTCAATTTTAAAATGTCGTTAAGTCTCCTGCTGTCTCTCTCACTTTAAGTCAAGGTGACTGTGACGCCACGAGAATTAACGGCCTCTTAAAATTTAGCAGTGTTTGAGTATTTGGGCATAAGGTTGTTAATACGTTTGCCAAGTGTCAATCGATGCAATGACAGCTAAAGCTCTGCCATGTTTAGAAGTATACTTTTATGTCAGAGAACAAAAACGGCTGACCCCTCCGTGGCGTATTTGTTCTTGTGAAATTTATGTATGTAAACGGCCTCCACGATGTAGGAGAAGTGTAGGGGTAACTTTAAAAATAGCCAATGCACAAAGAGAAATCTATTTCTTTAGTTTGGGTTTCTTTTGCCATTTCTTCTATGGTCAATAAAATTTATAAACGTATATATAATAACTGCTTTCCTCTAGTCAGAGAAACCTTACTATTACTTAATTAAAAAGAAAATAAGTTTGATAAAGGAATATGTAAGAAAACACATTTTATTGAATGACTCGTGTATTTTGATTGCAGCAGTTCCCAGGGCTCCGGCATGAACTGGGCGTCCCTGTCGGACAGCGGGGGCAGCGGGCACGCCCCGCGGGCGCCTTCACCTCGTCCCACACCGCGGCGAGTACGCAGTCGTAGTCTCAGGTACACTAAACGACACGGATATAGCTTCGTTTGCATAAGATTTTACGGATTTTATCGCGTATGTCATTTTATATCCCCGATGTTTCGATACTTTGCAGCACCCATGGTCCTCCTCGTGGTAGACCTCCCTTAAGTAATACCACAAAGCACGGCCCTAAGCCCATTTGCATTTATGGGCTTTCTGAATGTTAAAAATGTAATAGAACTTATTGAGGTCGTCACGCGACTGCACTGAGTATTTCTTTCAACTGTATTATAAAACATAAATAAGAAGAATTTCCCAAAACTTAAAAATGATTCTATTTTTATGTTATTGTTTAAGCCCAAACTTGGGCATTTGAAACGCCATCCAATCGCGTTTGACTGGGCGCATCGCCCGCTGGTGTGAGGTAACGTGCGCGCCGCCGGGGGGGGGGGGGGGGGGGGAATTGGGGCAGCGGTATGCCGCTTCCCGGCGTTCAGCCTCGTGGGCTAGTACCAGTAGCTTAACAGCCGCGGTGCGGTCGATTAGCGTATTTTGGTGACCGCTGCATCGATTTCGCGCGTCCAGTTTTTGAATATTGCACTTTGAACGACTGTTCGTTATTTGTGTCGGGTGTCACGTGTTTGATTTCGATGAACGTTGAATTGGTTGACCTTGAAGTCAATTATATGTACAATAAAGTTGATAGACTGAAATAGTGAAATGAAGGCAGAAATTTTCCATGGGTGATCCACGACCGGAGGGAGCGTGCATTGGGAGAACATCAGCTCCGGTGGATTTTCTGTCCGATTAAATCGGGCCGTCAGGTCACATATATAAACACTACTACACACCGCTTACATGCACCTACACCTACCTACCGCCTGACCGAGCCTTGGGGCAATCTTAGCTTCGGAACCAGGTACGTACTGTTTATTTACCTAGCCTTATACGAGAATCTATTGTGTAGAATAATAAGTCTCCATAGGCCGTAGGGCCCCACCGTTGTAGGGCCCCATAGTTGTCCGTCGATTGGATTACTGATGGGCCCTAGTCCAGTCAACCTTTGTTGGGGCAGCTAGGGGCGTGTACAGTTATGATAATTAGCATTATCGATAGAAACATATAAAGTACCGTTTTAATATTGTGTTGCCACGAAAGTTGGCGTTCAATATAAACGTTCCTGCCGACTATGCTAGCCTTTCCGGCCCCTGTACGTATATATCAGAATAAAAACGACTGATATACTCTGTTCATGGATGCTTCACGTGCAAATAAATATCAGTAGATTCGAAACAAGTTCAATCGTAAAATATCTTGGTGATTGAGCTTATTTTTATTTTTTATGCAGCACATTTGTAACCCGTATTTTTATTGTTTATCAGTTCTCCGTCGCGGTCGCCGGGCGGTGGTTCGGGCGGGGAAAGCGCGCGTGAAGATGCCGTGACGGCTATGTCGGCACTGTTCGCAGCCCGCTTCCCCGCTGCACAGAAGCACATGGATGACAGGTCAGCGCACATTATCACGTACACATACGCACAACCCACATACGCTCGCAAGTACGTACACGTGCACGCATATACGCATACGCACGTTAACGCACTTACACACCACACACGAACCACAAAATAAACGAAATCAAATGAAGTAACGGACTTTGTTCCGATAATTAAAAGCATCAAATGGTACTACTTTCTTCGAAAACCAGTTGACCACAACACATGAATACTAGTGGTTCTTGTGCATTCCTTGCTTTCCCTTTCCTCGGGAACTCATTTGCGAAATTTAAAGTCGTGTGTCACTTTCATATCTAACTTTTGATTGTCAGATTACGAGCCCTTATCGATGAGTTGACGGAATTGGACAAGAAGCCTGATCGGCCGCCCATCGAAAGATTTGTACAAAGACAGGTGAGATGGTCTTTACAATATAAAACAATGGACTCGTTATAGACTAATGATAATGATTTTAAGCGACTACAAAAAAGAAGGCGGTTTCGAATTTTGTAATAACTTTGACCTTGGATAACCGATTTTGCACATTTTTGACGTCAAAGTAAAATTTTTCAGTGTTGCCGTATGAATATCAACAATCTGATGAGCTAATAATTTGGAAGTCACTTATTATTTTTAAATTATCCAATTGTTTACAGGTGTTGGAAATGGCACGCGACTGTCTGCACAAGTCCGAGTCGAAGCAAGTGACCAGCAGTTACTTCTATGACATGGCGGATAGCTTGGACAGGCTACTCGCAGAGGTGAGTTCACTTACTTATATTTCGTCTATACATCTAGACTACATATTTTATTATTTTTAAAACTGAAGTGTCAGTCGGTAATATAGAAATAACTGGCTTGTTAGGGAGTTCTTTTGCATGATATAAAAACAACCATTTTCTGCCCACTTCAAAGAGGAGACGCTACTCAATTCGACTGTATGTTTTTTATGTGTTTTACCTCATAACTTTTACTGGGTGAACAGATTCTTTTTTTTATTTGAAATCTGGTACTTCACATGTGGTCCTATATGAATTTGATCAAGTCTGACCAATAGTTTTTGAATTATTCTTAATGATTTATATTGAAGTCGGTTGTACAAAATTTTTAGTTTTTGATAATGTCTATCAGTCTGGGTTTATCTTTGATTATGGCTCAACCTATTGTGGTGAAACTTCATGAACAGAGAAAGTGTAATAGCGGGAGTGATCAACACCATATTTTATTCGAAAAATGCTTTTTGTTAAATCAATAAACTACGGACAAAATAAATGTTTTAGTCAATAAATGAAAAAAAAAATATGCTTGAACAACCGCAGTGGGTTATACTCTTGTTTTGTTGTTTAATTTAATAGTTTGAAGTAGATTTTTGTATTAAATGTCTGCGTATGTGACCTATTATTGGAAACATTGTAACAAGTGATTTGATTTTAATATAAATCTCAGGCTTTTATTTCGCTTATGAGATGTGAGATATTATTGTCATCAACTATCCACTGAGTTAAGCTACTGTCAAAATCTTTTAAGAACTTGTACGCAAACGCAATGTATTACAATAGCATATTGTTAAGAATTTCATAAGCAAATTACCACTTCCACTTCAAATCAGACTAGGCTGTATGGTGTAAGACCTTTGCCTGCATTAATTAGCGAATCGTAATACTCTTGTTTTGTTGTTTAATTTAATAGTTTGAAGTAGATTTTTGTATTAAATGTCTGCGTATGTGACCTATTATTGGAAACATTGTAACAAGTGATTTGATTTTAATATAAATCTCAGGCTTTTATTTCGCTTATGAGATGTGAGATATTATTGTCATCAACTATCCACTGAGTTAAGCTACTGTCAAAATCTTTTAAGAACTTGTACGCAAACGCAATGTATTACAATAGCATATTGTTAAGAATTTCATAAGCAAATTACCACTTCCACTTCAAATCAGACTAGGCTGTATGGTGTAAGACCTTTGCCTGCATTAATTAGCGAATCGTAATACTCTTGTTTTGTTGTTTAATTTAATAGTTTGAAGTAGATTTTTGTATTAAATGTCTGCGTATGTGACCTATTATTGGAAACATTGTAACAAGTGATTTGATTTTAATATAAATCTCAGGCTTTTATTTCGCTTATGAGATGTGAGATATTATTGTCATCAACTATCCACTGAGTTAAGCTACTGTCAAAATCTTTTAAGAACTTGTACGCAAACGCAATGTATTACAATAGCATATTGTTAAGAATTTCATAAGCAAATTACCACTTCCACTTCAAATCAGACTAGGCTGTATGGTGTAAGACCTTTGCCTGCATTAATTAGCGAATCGTAATAACAAATGTAAGCGTGGCGTTGCAGACGCGCGAGAAGTCTGCGGAGGCGGGCGCGCAGGTGGCGCCGCTGGTGACGCGGCTGGTGCTGGCCATGGCGCGGCCGGCGCGCCTGCTCGAGTGCCTCGAGTTCGACCCCGAGCGCTTCTACCGCCTGCTCGAGGCGGCCGAGGGACACGCGCGACAGGCACAGGTACGTACTGTTACGCTTCGTCTGCTCTGTATTTAGATATTATTTTTTTTTTTATAAAACTGAAGTGACAAACAAACAAAAGTCTGAGGACTAAGATGAAATGTCACAGTTTGATTTATACTGGCTTTCGAAATTTGGGCGGTGCTACAGTCCCTTCAGCGGTGCCAAGACTGCGATAACTGTCGGTATATCGAAATGCTGAAGTGTTTGTACAATAGAGCTACGAGGGTTATCCGATTACAAAATCAGAGTATGAAACCTATCTAACTGCAGTAAGGTGTAAGACAGGGTGATGTTCTATCCTTGAAAGTCTTCACTGCTGCATTGAAAGGCGTTTTCAAGCCACTGGACTCGAAAGGATACGGTATTAACATCACTCGAGTACATCACTCACCTTCGATTTGCCGATGATATAGTCCTTATGGTAGAATCGCTGGAGGACCTAAGAACTATGCTCAATGATCTCAATAGTGCCTCCCAACGGATAGGTTTTAAGATGAACATGGACAAAACAAAGATCGTGTTTAATGTCCATGTCATTCCAATATAGTTACAGATTTTGTTATTCATACATCATATATGGTAAGATAATATATAATATCATAGAATGCATAGTATTAATAATAAGGTTAATATTTTAATACTTAGTTTTATATATATATATAATTCTTCTGTACGTGTGTTTGTCAATGAACTTTTCCTAAACGACTAGACTAGATTTTGATGAAGTTTTTCTTTTTTGTATTTGAGTGAATGGTTCAGGTTCACAATTGAACCTACGAGTAGTAGGTAGTTCTGTTATCAAGATCGACAAATTGCCCGTGCGAAGTCTGGATGGATCGCTATAATGATAAAAGAAAAACAGTGACCCTGTATATTTGTAGTCGTATTTAAGGAACTTATTGAGTATGTAAAACGTTGGTATGTAGTAACGAGTGAGTTGTGTGGCAGGGCATCACGAGCGACATCCCGCAGTACATCATTCACAAGCTGGGGCTGTCGCGCGACCCGCTCGCCGAGCTGCAGGCGCCGCCGCCACCGCCCATCAACTCCTCGCCTTCCAAGTAAACTCGCATTTATAATATTATTACAAACAGTAAATACTAATATCATAGTCTAAAAATCCAAAAGTCGTGTGGGTTGAGATCAATATTATCGTTGTGTTTATGATAGGACATTGTAGTTGCCTGCGTTCCCCATTTTGTTTATGTTAGTACAAGTTAATAAGACCATGAATTCATGTATTGGCAAACTGTCTTCTTTTACATTTTTTTAAATATTATTTTAAGCGAGCACTTAATTACAATCCCACCTGATTGTAATTGGCGATGAAGCCTAAGACGGTAAAGCGCAGTGACTTAACAAAAAGCCTATTCACTCTTGACATCCACATTTTAATCGGATGGAAAGACAGACGCTGGCACTTATTCCACTTCTTTGCTGTACGCATGATGAACGACGCAGCAAACCGTTTGGTTCGAATGTGTGGTAATTCAACAACGAAAGGGTGGAGACTGGCCGAACGGCTGGTTGTCCAATGGACGAAGGGAGAGGGAGGAATTAAATTATGCAATTCCTGCGCACACTCTCCTCAATTCATCGTGTAGAAAACCGAAATGTTGGCTACTTTGCGCCTGTGTGCTGGTAAGATTGGTAAGAGAAGAAGAGACACGCTTGTGTTTTGGAGGCGTTGAATTTCACAAGATTGGCATCGCCCCATTCGGAGACTGCCTGTAGTGTGAGATTCACACGCTCTACCATAGCTTTTCTTTCGGACTGGATTTGATCCCGACTGCTCTGCAGCAGTGGGTAGTCGCAGTGCGTGCAGTGGGGGTTGTGTTGCAGGGCGCGCGGCCGCCAGTCGCCGCCGGGCGCGCCGCCGGGCAGCGCGCCGTCGGAGAGCGACTACCACGTCATCAAGCTCATCTCCAACGGGGCCTACGGCGCCGTGTACCTCGTCAAGCACAAGCTCACTCGCCAAAGGTGAGGACACCACTCTGTGGCTATTCGAACTTAAAAAAAAACTTTTTGTCTATTGCTAACTACTTTTGTTAAATTCATTAATCGTCAACATCATTACACCCTCCACAAGTCCATTGCGAAACATAGGCCTCCTTCAAAGAATACCACAAAGCACGGCCCTAAGCCACATGCATCCATCGACTTCCTGCATGCCTTACCAGGTCGCCATATAACTCGAAAAACCGTCAACCGATGGGAAAGTTCACCAAAAGACAAAATAATTATTGGCCAAATATTACAACGCTACTCAATTATAAAATGTCTTTAAGTATCGTGGTGTCACAGTCACTTGTGACTTAAAGTGATAGAGACTGCACGAGACTTAACGGCACCTCAAAATTAAGCAACGTTTAAGTATTTGGGCATAAAAGATATTAGTTCTTAAAGAAATCTACGTGTTTTTTTTTTATTGAAGTAATATGTACTTACATACTGCTGCTGTTCTAAGCTATTCTAAGCTATTTCAAACAAAAAAATTGCGCTACTCATAACTTCGCACATGCGCATGGGAGAGTAGAGTGGCGCATACGCAGTTGGTTTTTGTCATAGAATATACGTAGGTAGAACGATCAGTGTGTAATAATAGTTTGTTTTTAAAGTGCGGCGACATCGCTGAAATTAAATGGGACATCGCAATTAAATGGGACATCGTAACTAAATGCAGTGTCGCCTCTAGTACGTACTACATAATAGCTCGAAGGGTTATTTTAGCTGTCGTAAATAAAAGTGACTTTTATTATCACGTTTTTATTAACTCGCATTCGTGTTGATTTGTCTACATCTGTATATCTTATTTTTATATATCTATATACGAAAAATCTAATATAACTTAAAATAGAAAATCAACCAAACTTCAAGTCACAACTAAATGTAGCAACGATTATCCATGGTCTATGTGTTGAGGGTCAATCCTGGCTCAATAATGCTGGCTCAATCCTAATCAACACCTGTGCAAATACCCAAAGTGTTGGTTATTTTGTGCTACCTATTAAAATTGACTGAGTGGGGTTTCAAATCTATGAACTGCTCTCTTGGTACATTGTGGTCTGCTAAAAATTCGATTATTTTCAGGTACGCTATGAAAAAGATAAGTAAAAACAATCTCATACTGAGGAACCAAGTGGAGCAGGCCTTCGCGGAAAGGGACATCCTCAGTTTCGCTGACAATCCATTTGTGGTAAGTGTATTGTATGTGCCTTTATTAAGTGTTTTAAATTTAGTCCGGCGTCATTTTATTAATAAGAGCGATGTCTAGATAGCCTTACGGATCATTATACATGGCCTCATTTTCAGTATAAAAATAATAATACGTCACTAACAGTCATAGCTAGACAGTGGTCTCTACCATAGTCGCGCTAATTTACCATAATTGCCACATTTGGCGCACAAGAGTAAAGAAACCGTACAGGCAAAGCTTCATACAACTGCGCTATGATAGGTACACTACCAGATGTGTAATAAATACTAATAGTGAGTCAACTCGGCGACTAGACGGAGCAACGATGGGGCGCGGTACGAAGGAGAGCGGAGTCCCCCCCCCCCCAGTCCCTACCCTCTCCTTGCCAGCGACGTCTGTCGGTCGTAACGGTGGGTTTCGCTGGCGTACCGGTACGCCCGTTTAGGAATGTCACGTACACGGAATCAGTTGCATGCGTATCAAACGCGTTCACCCAACAACACATTACTCGGTATTATCACAGAATAAATAATAATACAAGAACGGAAGGATCACTCTCTGATAACAAACTTGCGAGTTTAAACTTAGTTACAACGTCGTTAATGTTCATAATACTTTGCATGCCTCGGAAGTGACCTTCTTGAAATTAGCCTACCGTTTATATCGTCGAAAAAAATATTATGCGGCGCGCGTATTAAACTAAAATGCACCTAATCTCCGCGTGCGAGTGTCTGTATCACTTAGCACGTTACGCGCCTTTGTTAAGATCGCTTCTACTGTAGGGTTAGGTGTTGTGAGAAAACAAATTGAATTCTTTGATATTAATTGGTATATAGTAGAATACACCGAGGTGTTATGCAATGTATTAGTATTTCTTTTATTTTTTTATTTTGTTGAAATTAACAAACATAAATAGCACAAGGACAAACATCTAGACCAGGAACAATTATTTGTAGGCCATACAAATACTTGTTCCGTGCGGGATTCGAACCCGCGGCCCCAGCATTGAAACTCATTGCTAAGCCACTGCGCCACGGAGCCATCAATTTGCTGATAATAAAAACTATTGTTCAATGTGAGGAAGGTTAATATGCAACATCCAGGAAAATTAAGATTATAACAACGTGAACGTCTTTGAAACTCCTAACTGAAACTGATAATTTACGTACTACCCATTTTTAACCAACTCGTACCTCGACTCAATTCGACTGTATTTTTTTATGTTACCTCAGAATTTTTTTCTAGGTGAATCGATTTTGATGATTCTATTTTTATCTGAAAGATGGTGCTTATAATTTATACATCCCATATAAATTTAATTAAGATCCGACGATTGTACAAAATTTTTAATTTCATTAGTTGTCTCTTTTCCTTTCTTTTTAAAAAACGATACCTCCACGCTAAGATTTTCTCCTGTATCGCAGGGACAGTTTACATACATAGAACAAACCCAGAACAATTATTCGAACCCGCGGCCCTTAGCGCTGCAACTCATTACCAAGCCACTGCGCCACGGAGCCGTCACTGGTCTGTTTCACATTTTTTGCTGTTTACAAACATGTGACACGCGACTTCATTATTATTGAAAGAGTGGCAATGAGAAGTATTGCTACTTTCAATCTCTTTCTTTTATCGACTAAGTGTTAAATTTCAATTTCCAGTATATGCTGATCTTGCATTAGTAGGCAGTCACTAGTATTAGGAGGTCAACTTACACTGAACCTTTTTTTAAGGTGATTGGCATTATCTGCGAAAAAATCGAAAACCTCGAAGCTGTGGTCGGGCTAATCAAATAATAAATCTGTAACTATGGCGTCAGTAACTAAGTACCTAATTATCTAGATCTATCTATAAATAATAATATATTACCTTTCGGTATCGTTAGGAACAGTAAAGAATGAAAAGTCGACATTCTTATTGTGATTTAAGCACCCGTATGCTATGCAGTACCTTTTGGATTTTGAGATGTCATACTTGAATAAAAACTCAAAAACAAATATCAAAAGCTCGAGCCGTGACAACCTCACGGAATTAGCCCCGCATACAGGGCCGCGCAGCGTAGATATATATTCATGCCTAAAGCGCGGAGTGAGACAGGCCTGGTATTATTTTGAAATATTGCGAAAGATTGTATGATGCCCTAAGTAAAAGTGAATTGTAATAACCATGTGATTGCTTTCCATTACGATTTTTAATTGAATTATATGTAAGGTTGATCGATACTTCATTATATCATTAAATTCAAAAAAGACAATTAAAAAAAAAACAATAATAAATGTCGTAAATATTTATTGCTTGCACATCTGTAACAAGGTGGTTAAATAAAGAGAACCAACTGTAATGTGATCAAAATAATGTAAGCAAGGAAACGGTCTCACGGGTGTGTAAAATTAAACAGGCTCCCACAGACGTGTATAATTCGCCTTACTCAGTATTCCCCGCTCCGCGTGTGAATTGTATGTGTGAACATTATGTTTTCCCTTTTCTCTGACAATATACCTTAGACTGTCTTACATGAAACATGTCTAACCCACATTATTAGACAACGTATAATTTTAATCTGTTTTTTATATTCTGTTCAACCCCCTTTCCAATATTTTAAGCGGAATACCTGAGATACTGCTATATAAGTAAAATATAGCAAAATTAGGTAGTTACCTACCAGCACAAGCCTTTGTTTCCATCACGACGAATCAGGTGAAGCTGCAGGACGCAACTAGTTTTGTAAAGTAGTAATTAGCTTGTATCTTTGTATAGAAAAAGAAATTATTACGAGGAATACAATTAAAATATAATGTTATGATATTATTATTTAAGGAAATGTTTTTCTAACAACCCTTACATATTTTTAGCGACTAAATGTCGAGACAGACTTGTAGGCGATGCGCAAACGTAGACACTTTTGTGTTTTGTATGGGAATACAAGCTACCAGTGAATATTTTATTTTCATATAATCAATATGATCTTTTTGTGTCCAGTTGTTTCCACCGATCGCTAATCAAAAAGTATTCGGTGTCGGTAACTGGAAACTTAAACTCGTCAGCTGAAGACACAAGCAACACAAAGCGAATTTCCTTACAATTGTACGGCGCTGACATTGACATGGTTGATTTGTCTGTAAATATTGACGGCGACGACGTCCACGTCGACGTGCAATCAACACAACATGCAAAGGTAATGTTTCTTCATCGACATTCATCGTGAAACTGATGGAAAACAAGCAACGAATTGTTACCAGTGTTTAGAAGTAGCAACCGGCGACTGTGTCCGATTGCCGCTACCGGACACAGCAACTACGGTTTCCTGTGATGGTGTGCCGTGTCGGTAACAGCGTCCACGTTTGCGCAGCGCCGTAGGTGTTTTGCGGTATAACAAAGGAGCTGAGCCTAATATTAGTATATGACACATATGATACTAGGATTGCCCTACAAGGAGGATATTTGCAATAGTTGCCACACTTGGTATGTGGGTTGGCAACCGCGGTTTTTTTATTTTCTAGTTGTTATGAGGAAGATATGTAGGTGGATCAGGACCGTGCTTTTTGGTATTTTTTGGGAGAGGCCTATGTTCAGCAGTGGACTTGTGAAGGGCTGATGATGATGTTAAGGAAGATGCTGCTACTTATATCCTGGTTTGTTCCCTCGTCGCCCCATACGACACCCACGGAACTATATGGGGTAGTGGATATTCTTACACCAACACTAAGCGTCGCCGTTATGCTATAATAAATGGAATACTAGTTAGAAAAGGAGACCTAGTCGTTATTTATTGAAATATTATATTACCCGTGCAGTTAAAGAATGGGAAAGATTAAAATTTCAACTAACCGAATCATTATAAAATTTTAATTAACATAAAAATAATATATCGTTATTAGCGGGTTGTCGTTATTGGTACTGTGCATTTTAACGGGCTCGGTGAGCCGCCATTTCTAATCTCATTCTTTATCAGTACGGACTGTATATGTATAATTTATCTCGTAATAATGCAACGGTGTGGTGTGTAGGTGACAATGTACTGCTCGTTCGAGACGAAGCGGCACTTGTGCCTGATCCTGGAGTTCGTGGAGGGCGGCGACTGCGCGACGCTGCTACGCAACGGGCCGCTTCCGCCAGACATGGCGCGCCACTACTTCGCGGAGGCCGTGCTCGCCGTTGAGTACCTGCACTCGTACGGCATCGTGCACCGCGACCTCAAGCCCGACAAGTCAGTGCATACACGCACACGTACACGCACACTTACACGCACACAGGCCGTGCTCGCCGTCGAGTACCTGCACTCGTACGGCATCGTACACCGCGATCTCAAGCCCGACAAGTCAGTGCATACACGCACACTTACACGCACACTTACACGAAGACAGGCCGTGCTCGCCGTCGAGTACCTGCACTCGTACGGCAGCGTGCACCGCGACCTCAAGCCCGACAAGTTAGTGCATACACGCACACGTACACGTACACGCACACTTACACGCACACAGGCCGTGCTCGCCGTCGAGTACCTGCACTCGTACGGCATCGTGCACCGCGACCTCAAGCCCGACAAGTCAGTGCATACACGTACACGTACACGCACACTTACACGCACACATGCCGTGCTCGCCGTCGAGTACCTGCACTCGTACGGCATCGCGCACCGCGACCTCAAGTCCGACAAGTCAGTGCATACACGTACATGTACACTTACACGCACACAGGCCGTGCTCATCGTCGAGTACCTGCACTCGTACGGCATCATGCACCGCGACCTCAAGCCCGACAAGTCAGTGCATACACGTACACGTACACGCACACTTATACGCACACAGGCCGGGCTCGCCGTCGAGTAGCTGCACTCGTACGGCATCGTGCACCGCGACCTCAAGCCCGATAAGTCAGTGCATACACGTACACGTACACGCACACTTGCACGCACACAGGCCGTGCTCGCCGTTGAGTACCTGCACTCGTACGGCATCGTGCACCGCGACCTCAAGCCCGACAAGTCAGTGCATACACGCACACGTACACGCACACTTACACGCACACAGGCCGTGCTCGCCGTCGAGTACCTGCACTCGTACGGCATCGCGCACCGCGACCTCAAGCCCGACAAGTCAGTGCATACACGCACACGTACACGCACACTTACACGCACACAGGCGGTGCTCGCCGTCGAGTACCTGCACTCGTACGGCATCGTGCACCGCGAACTCAAGCCCGACAAGTCAGTGCATACACGCACACGTACACGCACACTTACACGCACACAGGCCGTGCTCGCCGTCGAGTACCTGCGTACGGCATCGTGCACCGCGACCTCAAGCCCGACAAGTCAGTGCATACACGCACACGTACACGCACACTTTCACGCACACAGGCCGTGCTCGCCGTCGAGTACCTGCGTACGGCATCGTGCACCGCGACCTCAAGCCCGACAAGTCAGTGCATACACGCACACGTACACGCACACTTACACGCACACAGGCCGTGCTCGCCGTCGAGTACCTGCGTACGGCATCGTGCACCGCGACCTCAAGCCCGACAAGTCAGTGCATACACGTACGCGTATACGCACACTTACACGCACACAGGCCGTGCTCGCCGTCGAGTACCTGCACTCGTACGGCATCGTGCACCGCGACCTCAAGCCCGACAAGTCAGTGCATACACGTACACGTACACGCACACTTACACGCACACAGGCGGTGCTCGCCGTCGAGTACCTGCACTCGTACGGCATCGTGCACCGCGAACTCAAGCCCGACAAGTCAGTGCATACACGCACACGTACACGCACACTTACACGCACACAGGCCGTGCTCGCCGTCGAGTACCTGCGTACGGCATCGTGCACCGCGACCTCAAGCCCGACAAGTCAGTGCATACACGCACACGTACACGCACACTTACACGCACACAGGCCGTGCTCGCCGTCGAGTACCTGCGTACGGCATCGTGCACCGCGACCTCAAGCCCGACAAGTCAGTACATACACGTACACGTACACGCACACTTACACGCACACAGGCCGTGCTCGCCGTCGAGTACCTGCACTCGTACGGCATCGTGCACCTCGACCTCAAGCCCGACAAGTCAGTGCATACACGCACACGTACACGCACACTTACACGCACACAGGCCGTGCTCGACGTCGAGTACCTGCACTCGTACGGCATCGTGCACCGCGACCTCAAGCCCGACAAGTCAGTGCACAAAAGCACATGCACATACGTACGTGCACACACACGTACACGCATACACAATAGGCACACGCATAAATAACACACGCTTCCACAACACGCGCATTTATATACATACATGCGTTGGTATGCACTCAAAAATATACGCACACATTGATATAATAATTACATCTATTGGTTGCCTCATTTGTCAGAATCATGAGGTTCAAGTTCTGGGTCGGGTCAAAATCAGTTTTTGCGTTTTTCTGACAAGAAAATCGCACTAGTAGCCCCGAGTCAGGAAGTTGGCGATGTTACGCCCCCGTACCTTGGAAAGCACGTAAAGCCGTTGGTTCTGCGTCTAATCTCTCTAGGTCGTATCAGATTACCGTTGCATCAGAATATGAGAGTGAGGGAATAGAGTGCACCTGAGCTTGTTCCTACACTCGGGCACTATAACCTAAGCCTGCACAAATGGCTAGGCTCCGTTGAGACCGGCCGCCTTCACCGAAATTCCGTCCGAAGGACATTTTAAATTTCATTATACGTGGTAGAGCAACGCTGCAGCTATACTCGTATTATGGTTATAGTACGAACGGGTCGGCTCGGTCGGGGAAGGATCACGCTCTTACAGAATGCCGGCGTAAAATGGCAGCTTAATATTACTGTGTTGTGAGTGTGGAAAATCGGAGACCATTTACTACTGGAAATAAGGCATTCCATATAGTCCTCAAGGGTGATAACGCATCTGCATTTTGATTCTTAATTGAAGATAGATAAGTCTCTATGGACCATGGTACTCACTCACTCATTAATCCATTATAAAAAAAAATAATATTGATTGATTGGAATTGTGTCATCGCCATGCCTCGGACACGTAAAGCCGTTAGTCCTGCGCCTGATATTATCCCAGTCGTGTCGGTTTACCGTCCCATCGGACTATGAAATAGATGGAATAGAGAGTGCACCTGTGCTCTCCCACACACTCGTACACTATAATTATTACACAGTGGTAAAGCCACGCGGCAGCTTTTGCTGTCGCGTGGCTTTTGTTGGAACCGGGGTGGTACCACGACCTCACAGAAAACCAGCGTGAAGTAGAGGTTTACCTCTGCGTTTCGCTTGGTGAGTGCAGGTGGCCGGAGGCCCTTTTTACTGGAAATGAGGCATTCCATCTTGGTCCTCACGGTGACAACGCATCTACATTTTGATTTGTGGATTTGTGTTGAATGGAGGATAGATGTAGATGTCTATGGGCCGCAGCAACCACTTACCATCAAAGTGGACTGTGTGCTCATTTGTCACCCTTATCATATAAAAAAAATCTACTGAAACATTAACTCATATAAAATAATATTATTGAGTTTTATTAGAGAAAACATCCATTCGCTCGTTGCAGTCGTGTCCGATTGAATTATCTTGTGTGACAAAATACACAGGCTATAATCGCTATTATTACCGAAACAAGTAATTAGTCAGCAAAGTATTGTTATACAATATTGAATGGATAGATCGTATTTGTATGAATTTGTGTGTATGCTATCGAGATGAGAACGCCAGATGGACAAGTTTTATAAGCCGTGCATATTTCGTAACCAATCAGTACTTTATATATTGAAAATTGTAATATTTTCTCTATGATTATCATATTACAATATTTCCTATTTCAGCCTCCTTATAACTGCAACTGGACATATAAAATTAACAGACTTTGGACTGAGCAAAATGGGACTTATGTCATGTAAGTAGAGTTGAAAATGAATTTGAAAAGATTGTAGTTGATAAGTGTATCATAAAAGTCTTTATTTGATTTACATTTTACCATGTAAAATTTATTAATTGTTGAAACAAGAGCAAAAGAAGAAAATTGGTAGCGGTTCTTTACATGGCGTCTTTCAATGAGGGCTAATAATTTTCTGCTCACTAGATGTCGCTAGTTGACACTGAGGTAAAGTTTTTTGTTACACAATGTAATTAAATTGAGAAGTTGTTTTTTTTTTAATAAATGTTTATCAGTTTTTAGATTGTTATATTAATACACAAAACAATGCGTCAGTGGTTGGCTTTTTAAAATTTGTGCACATTTTTAACATTTTTTTAATTTTTCTACTTTTATGAATCTGTGATTTGGTTTATTTATTTTTAATGTTATTAATATAAAATATAGCTAATAGTACAAAAAGAAACAATAACTTACATTTTCCGAATAAATTAACTTCCCCGAATGAAATCTGTCAAATGTTATACCTCACTTTCCAGTGGCGCCGCCCTGGTGGCAGAAATAGTCGTGGATGCCCATTATTAGAGTTCGCTGTCAAACTAAACAGTTCGTTGACGCTAGCAAAACCTACAGTCGTGATTTGATTAATTTTAATTTGGGGTGCGGAGTATTTTCCTGTACTGTAGACGTCTTTCACATAAACTACACGAAAACAAACTCACAGATCCTAAATAATTACTAATGGATATACAAAATAATTATCTAGTGCGGCATACAAATCCACAGTTCGCAGGGCTATTGCCAAACGGTTCATTCATATATCCATCCATTCTTCCTCCTTATTCATTCTTTCTTCAGATCTTGCCATAGATGCCACATTTGGCAGACGCGTCGTCGGCATCTACTGTTTTTATTATTATTAGTCAAACACTCCGCCAATGCAACGTGTAATGAATCTTTAAATATTGTCCATATTTTTTTATGAAATGGAAGTGGCAAATAAATTTACAGACCTAGAATGACTTGGAATGCATCAAAGCCTGTAATTTACTGGCTCTCTTTACACTTTAGACCGAAACACAGCTGTTATTTGGCGGCAGAAATAAGTCTTATTTAGAATAAATGTTCGAATCAAAATTGAAACATCTCATGTGCAGTTGATAGATTCGACCTTCATTCAAATCTTGTCACAGTAATTTTAAAATTACACGTGGTAAAGCCATACTGCAGCTATATTATGTTTGTAGCACAAATGCGTCGGCTTGACCTGGAATGGATCACACTCTTACAAAATACCAGACTAAAATAGCACCCTAATGCTACTGTGTTTCGTATGCTGAGTGTAGAGAACCGGAGATCCTTTTTACTGGATAGATGCATTCAATCTTAGTCCTCAGGGATGACAGCGCATCTGTATTTTGATTACCAATCGACGATAGATGAAGATGTCTATGGTCCACAGCATCCATTTACCATCAGGTGGACAGTGGACTCTTTGGTCACCCTTTTTGTTTAACATATGATATGAAATGTAATTTATTTTGTCCAGTGGCAACAAATCTGTACGAAGAGTACGCGGATCGTGAAGCGCGTCAGTTTTCCGACAAGCAGGTGTGCGGCACGCCTGAGTACATCGCGCCCGAGGTCATTTTGCGACAGGTTGGCACATATTTCCCTTATTTTTAAATAATAATGATATTGAAATTTATTCCTTTGTGATATAGTTGAAATTACGAGTGGTTTTAGACCAAATTACTTATGTTAATTGCTTTTTTGTGATGCACAATATTTAATCTAAAGTTGAAAATGCTTAGACTTATTATAGACCAGTGTACAGAAATTTGTACAATAGATAATAGTAATTGCCAGTATGATTCTCAAATTTAACGAAGTGATGGTTTTAATATATTCAGATTATATTGACTTATTTTATCTATATTTCACAAGCCACGTTACAGACCAGTGATTAATTATAGATTCGCAATGCCTTCTTCACTATTTTTCTTCGTATTTACATACTAGAATATGCAGTTAATACATTAGCTCGAGCCTTATAGTGACGGAGAAAGAGAATCCTACCCCGTGTTGCCTCGTGGGTCTCGTTAGAGGCGACAAAGGGAAACTGAAACAGGAAATGTACAGCAGCTTCTTCCTCAATCTCCTAACAACTTAATAAAAAAACGTAGTGGCTGAAAGGTCTGCTGTCACTGTCTCCTTTATTGGTTTTATGCAGTAAAGTAGTATATATAAAAATTTCGTTCGAATAAGTCTCCTTTATTTAAAAAAAAAATATTTGTCCGCAGGGCTACGGCAAGCCGGTCGATTGGTGGTCCATGGGAATCATTCTGTACGAGTTCTTAGTTGGTTGTGTTCCATTTTTCGGTGACACTCCCGAGGAGCTTTTTGCGCATACTGTAAATGGTAGAGCAATCTTTTTTTAATAAGAATTTATTTTTCACCACATTATATTGACAATATCTAATAAATATAATATATGAATATCATGTTATGTGTTTGTAGATAAGTATAATTCTTATGGTATTTAAATAATCAATGTCAATTTGTTGAAACTAATAATAAAATTTCAACTGAACATGTAAAGCATTTAAATAAGTTGAAGTTCATATTATGTTTTATATGTAGTAATGATTATTACGGCCTTGAATATATATATATATATATTATGACCACTTAAGGCCGTGTTGTAGTTTTATATTGGCATATATATCTGGTATAAAGGAGTCTTTTACTGGTAAAGAAGGATTTAATTTTAGTCTTTATGGATGAAAATGCATCTGCATTTTGATTTTCAATCGATATTAAATAGTTGTCAACACAGCCTCTTTTTTAAGTTGTTAACGCCTCTCTGTACTAAATTGTGCTGATAATAATAATAAAAAAACACTTTTCATTAATAAATATCTAATACACTTGTGTGGAATCGAAATCTTAACTAAAAATATTCTATAGATGACATTGAATGGCCGTCAGAAGAGGACTTTCCAATAGCTGTCGAAGCGAGAACCATCATCACGGAGTTACTGGCGAGGAACCCCAGAGACCGCCTAGGTACTGGAGGCACACATCAAGTTAAGGTAAATTGTGTTTCGTATATGCGTTTTAAATTTTTATTTGGACTATAACATAGCATAATTGTGTGCAATTGACGATATACATACCTTACGTTCAAATTTTTTATATTGTTTAAATATTCGTTATTATTAATTAGTTCATTTTCATGTAAGTTTTTTAAGAATAATAAGTAAGTATGTTAACACTTAGGGAGTCGCGTCCTAGTTTGTAACACAAGTGCTCGCTACCGGGTCCACTGGACCCAGTATAATATCATAAACTTATTTTAAAACTGCTTTATAATCGTAAATCGTTATGTTATAATGAGGATTCGATATGTGTAAAGAAAAACATTATTGAATGAAATATTAATATTTATACAAAAGCTACGTTGTTACGAAAATATACTAAAGGAGATGAACTTGATTCCATACAAGCTTGGGCCCGGCGTGAACTGAATTAAAATATGTCTTAGTTTGAAGATTTAAACTTTTGGCTACTTATATCAAAAATCATTATTTTTGTTTTTATTTTATGTTTTATGATTTGTAGGTTATGTAGTAAAATCACTCGTTCTTGTGATATGTTGTTTGAATAAATTGAAAAAAAAAACACAAAAGAATGCAATTTTGTAGTTATTATTAAATATAGTGAAATAAAACTCAACCTTTTTTAATTGTTTAACTATTTTCTGCAATTATCAATAAAATGTTATCTAAGGAAACAGCCGGAGGCTGCTCATTGTCTGTTCTATTCCTCTCAAAACTTATGTACCACATTATTTTCATTATGTGGGCGCAACAAACTACTGTCCTGTGATCCGAGAGAAAATCCAAAGGTCAAGTTAAATAAATCCACGAAAGTAAAAACATGAAATCTATCCAAAAAAAAAAAAAACAGCTCAACACTACAATGCCAAATGCGAAACTCGAAATTACCAAGTTAAGTCTCCTTCGGAATATGCAATGATCAATGACCATACAGCCTATTCGGTCGTGTAGGATAATATTCAAATGTTTTTTTTTTTAGTTTAATGACATAGCCTATTCAATCGTTTTCTAAATGTATTATTTTATTCAATATTAATTACTACAGATTCGCGTCAATGTTTCAATATTATGATTTTTTGGTAAGGAACGCTATTATATTATAAAAATTGCCTTTGTTGTCTATTGCCATAGACAAAATACAGAAAAATATTTAAAAACGTTTCGTTTTTGCTAAAAAAAAGCATTAGCTTTCTATTTCTGTTTTCAAAAAATGTTTTTATGATTGTCCCAAGCATTACAGAAATAAAAACCATTTATTTATGCTTATAATTTATCGTTTTATTACCTAAATATTTTTGTATAACTGTTATGAACGATGTCAAGCACCCAATTTCATACATCTCCTTTGTCCCTAGTTTTGTGACAAGTTTTGGGCTTATCATTATAATTTCTATAATTACTTATTTCAAACAAAAACTTCTGTGGTTTCTTAAACAATAATGTACTTACTTATACGAAATAAAGAGGGATCTCTCATCATAGAAAAAAAAAAATACAAAGTCTTTTTTAAAGTAAAATAAAACTTTTCAACATTCTACTGACACTTTTTAAACTAACTGACTACCAACGTCGTCATTTGCTGTGTTACATTATCTTTGAAAGGTACTAAAAGCGGCAACGTTGCAAACATAGAATTTTAATAGTTACTAAGCAATATATTAAGGGCTGGGTCTGTTGGACCCGTCAGCAACTCCTTAAGTGGTAATGTGCTTTGTGGTGTGACGTGGCGGCTTAAGTGAATTCATCACCCGATTTCTTTCCGTGATAGTCATAAGTGACGATTATGAAAAATGCCAGAAACATTTCATGGCTTCTGATAGATGGCGCTTTAACCTAAACTGTACCACAATATAACCTAAAATATACCATAGTAAAACATAATACATTTTTGTATAGTAATAGAAAGATGTATGACACCTGCTTGATGATATGAGGCGCCGACAGAATAACAGCGCCGTGGCCGTGATAATACTGCTACAGCATTATGCTTCGCGTGTCTTTTTATTGCTGCAGCCCAATGTATTTGTGTAAATTGTATTTTCTTATTTGCTTTTTAGTTGTTATTTCTTTATATTATGCATTGCGTTGTGTGTGACGAATAAATCGTTCAGTCATTCATTCATTCAAAATACATAGCAGTAAAATATAGAGACCGGCGACAAGGAGCAGCGTCAAAGGTGCCTGACGTCTGTTACTACGATAGCCAAGCGACCTGCCAAGCATTATGTTTAAGGCAAATCCTCTCCTACAACGGGAGAGGTTCATATCGAGCAGTGGACTTTTACGGGCCAATGAAGAAGTAAGAAGATGCGAGGGATAATACGCAACCTAATTTAAATCTTGTTTCTTTTCTTTTTAGGTACCTATTTGTTTAAACTAATGGCTCTGTATTTTATATTTGTTTGCTTTTTTAAAATAATAGAAATTTAAAATAATTAGATATATATTTTTGACTTCTAGGAGCACATTTACTTCTACGGTTTGGACTGGAACAATTTGTTAAGACGGAAGGCCGAATTTATTCCGCAACTGGAAAACGACGAAGACACAAGTTACTTTGACAGTACGTACAATTAATTATATTTATCTGTCTGATGATATGAAAAAGAATGATATGTAAGGTGAGTTAAGTGGTATTTTTAAGAGGTTAATGAAGTTGTAATTAAAGTTAAGGTAGCTTATTTTCAAAATCGCATCGCATATAAATTATTAATGATGAGATAAACAAAATATTAATGAGCATTTTTGCTGATGGTTCAAGAAATACAAGTAAGTGCCGCCTTTTTATATTGAACTGCCATAATTTTTATAATTGTCAAACTTTAGCGATTGCTTTGCGTAAAATACACCAGTCACAAAAATTAAGGGATTTAAAAAAATCTAAATATTTGAGCGATTTTCAACAAGCTGTAACTCAGAGGAAAATTATTGTACAGTAGAAAAGAAAAAAGCAAATTGTAGCTCCCCAAGTGTTTAGTTTTTAGATCTGGACATGATTCTTTTTATCATGTTTGGTTCTGGAGTGATCCTGAGGAAACCACCGAAAAAAAGGTCTACGGTCTTCAAAAAAAATGTTTTTCATTATTTAACTGAAAAGTTTCTTTTTATATTCATTAATTTTTGTGACTAGTGTATTAACGTCAGCATAAAACACGGTTGGACCGTACAATGTGTAAAAGATAATTTCTTAAGTACTTTACACTGGCAAAAGTACAACAGTAAGAGTCCATTACCAAAGAAAAAAAGTGAATGGGTGTGGTGTTTTGCGGCAGGCCGGTGCGACCGCTACAACCACAGTGAGGCCGACACGGACGAGGCGGCGGAGGCGGCGGAGGCGGGCGAGGCGGGCGACGAGGCGCTTTTCGCCGCCTTCTCCTCCACCTCGCCGCAGTGGCGCCGCCACTACTCGCACTCGCACTCACACTCCGCCGTCGACCACGACTCCAGGGTACGTAGCATCTGCACTGACGCTGCGACACAACACGCGGGGACTCGGGACCGAGCTTTATTCAGGAACTCTGTTTAGCACTACTACAGTTAATATATAGGTAGAGCAATACCTCAACTAGCCCCTTTTTTAAGATAATTACCTCCATAAGAACATCAGGGCTGTCACTCTTTTCGAAAAAAAAAATTTTTTCTCTTTTTTTTTCACATTATTTTGAGTTCTAGGGTTCTCAAATAATCGCATTAAATGAACTAAAATATTAGACTAAAAAGTAAAGAAAATATAAGTACTTTTTGTTTTAGTAGGATATAATGATAAATGTTTTTAGTCGCCAGTAGGGAATAAGTGGCCGCCATTTTGAGAACTCTTGTTTCTAGATAGATTGTTATAAAATGTTGCCGATATGTTTTTTAACTTCTCAGATATACAGGCTTTCTTACGACGTTATTCTTATTGCTTAGAACATGGTAAATCGGCATTAAAATTACAATTAACAACTTCATTGGTGCCGATGGGGATCAATTTCTATTTGCGGCTATGAAATTTTAAGGTTATCTTAATATAGCGAGGCTTTATGAAAAATTACATGTAGTAGTAAAATTGGCAATAAAGTTACTTTGTGTATCGTATGAAATAAAACTTAAAGATATGAAAAATTGTTTGGACAGAGTACGGACAGCTGGCCGGGCACTCCAGACAGTGCAGGCCCGCCCACTACGCCCACAGCGCCGCCGCACCACCACCCCAAGTGTCCTGTGAGTACTGCACTTCAACACTTATTTGTTAATTATTCGAAAGTCAAAGCGATTTCATCTCTTAGAAGATCTATTTGGCATTTTGTAAAACTATTTTTAGAATAAGTTGAAACTGCTAAGAAAACTTGTTCACACTGACAGTTTATATAAAATTGACAGACATGTGGCGACTAGCTACTAGCAACGACTAAATTAACTAATAATAATAATTATAGTTTATATTGAATTAGATAATTTTCAGTAAATGTGTTTTTGTTGTAATCAAATAATTCTAATAATGTGTTACTAAATAAATTTATCCTATTTATTTGTTTTATCTGTGCCTCAATAACTCAGACGGTGAAGGAGGTGTGCAGATTAGTGTTGTGCGGTGTAAAAATGTCTACTACCCCATATCGTACCGTGGGTAATGTAACAGACCGCAGAGGAGAACAAATTAGGAGATGGCCAGCAGCGTCTATCTAATAACGACTAAAAGTACAAAACTGCGGTTGCAAATCCGCTTGCGAAACGTAGTAACTAAGGCAAATATCCCAATTATGAGGCAATCTATGGGGGACGCCTGTGTTCAGAAGTGGACTTTGATGGTTGTAATGGATAATGGGTGGAAGGATAAGTACCCGTTTGCCCCAGAAGGCGGGTAATGTTTTCCGAGTGTGCATATGCCTATTTCTTTGGCACTCTCTGTAGCCTAAATGTCTTTGAAGAATTTTAACATGTGTTGTCGTTAGAATCATATTATTTGTTGAAGTGATATGGGATACATAACATGAATTTTCTCTTGTCATTAAACTTTTTTACACAATCGGTTTTTTTTAATGATTGTTTTAACCTTGTATGTTATATGATATCCAAGGGAACGTCTTTATTTATTGGATCGTTTGTGGCCCAATAACTGGAAGGGTGATTGTGTTGTGCAGATGGTGGGAGGTGGTTCGACGGCGGAGTCCTCGCAGACGGACTCGGACGACGTGTCGCCCGCGGCGCGGCGCCGGCCCGCGCTGCGGCCGCCCGCGCCCGCGCTCGCCGCGCACGCACACACGCACGCGCACACGCACGCACACGCACACGCGCATGCGCACCTCGCGCATGCGCACGCGCACGCACATCCGCCCGTCTTACCGCGCATGTCAGTATTTCATTATCTTTTATTCATTTAAATTATACTTACAATAGACGTCGACAAAGTACTATTACTGTATTACTCTACTGTACTGTATATATACTGTATATTTATACGTGGTAGAGCCATGCTGCAACTATATTATGGTTGTAGCACGAATGGGTCGGCTCGACCGAGGAAGGACCACGCTCTCACAGAATACCAGCGTAAAATAACAGCTTAATGCTGCTGTGTTTCGTATGGTGAGTGTAGAGAACCGGAGACCCTTTTACTGGAAACGAGGCATTCCATCTTAGTCCTCACGGGGGACAATGCATCTGCATTTTGATTCATAATCGAAGATTAAGAGTCAAAATGCAGACAGTCCACAGTCCAGCACACAGTCCACCATTAGGTGGACTGTGTGCTCGTTTGTCACCCTTATCCTATAAAAAAAATATGGTTGAATAATTTAAAATTAAAAATTTTATACAACCCACTTCAATATAAATTATTAAGAATAACTCATAAACTATTGGTCAAACCTTGATCATTCATCTTGATCATTGAATTTATATGGGACCACATGTGAAGCACCAGCTTTCAAATAATAAAAGAATCATCGAAATCGATCCACGCAGTAAAAAGTTATGAGGTAACACACATAAAAAAACATACAATCGAATTGAGTACCGCCTCCTTTTTGAAGTCGATAGAACAGATAAAAGACTGTTTTTTTATAAATTGATGATGAGGGAAAACTGCAGCCCATGAACACCTGCATTCGTCTTAAAACAAAAAAGTATTATCACCTCATGTCACCTATGAGAAAGAATCTGAATTGTTTCACATCCGGTAATTATACAGGCACTTATGCACGCAGTAAGAGGCTGATACCTACCCAAACGAACTCCTAATCAGACAAAGAGTCCTGCCACTATTCATCTATACAAATAAATAAGATTGAAGTATCTGTTTGTTACGTTAAAATAACAGCTGTTTACTAAATGCATGTGAAAGTAAATACGGTACTGATAACAAAAAAAAATATTTTTGTCTATCTGTCTGTTTGTTCCGACAAATCTACGAAATGACGGGACCGATTTGAACGGGAATTTCACTGACAGATAGCTAAGTTATAAGGAGTAACTTACGTTATTTTTATTTTAGAAAAACAATTAAAGATCCGCGCAAAAAAATAAAACCCTTGTAATGAATTCCACGCGGACGAAGTCACGGGGAACAAATTAGTCATTAATAAATTATTACGTGATATATAAATAATTTAGTTTGCTAGTTTTCGTAATATCTCACAACTTGGCCGATTTTAGTTTTAAGTTAAATTAAATTCCTATTATAAAGGTAATTTACGTATTGCCATACAATATTTATCATAAAGATTTCATTATGGCAAGTTTTAAACGGTACCTATTTTAATTAAGGAGGCTTTCGACTATCAGTATATCATATCTCTGTTATTCCTTTTAAACTTATTTGTGATAATTTTTTTCAATTGGTTTTTCAGAACGGACGCTTCTAAACGAGACGACAAAGGTTTTGACAAGGTGGATAAACCGGAAAAGTCGAAACCGATTGCATTGGGGGCGCCAAAGTCTATGCGACGTTCCGCAAGCACTTCCGGACTCTCACTTGTCATACATCCAGGTGTGTTTCATGATTTATTTATTTGTTTCGATAGTAAACTTTTCATCGCCGTCTTGGAATAATAATATACACAGCTGTAGAAGCTAGGCACAAGCTTTTCAAGTAAATTTTTTATATCTATTTTTACCACCTACACCTATCAACTTCCTGGGTCTCTTATCTGGTCGGCACCCTATCTAGTGAGGGCCGCTGAGAACCAAATCGGTTGTCACTTCTTCGAGCTATTTATTTATGTATAATGCACCTAATAATAAATAATAATCATAATGAATCTATGTATGAATGAGTTGAACTTACCCCCAACTAGCGATATCTCCCGGATTTTTTTATAGAATAAGGATGACAAGCGACCACACAGCCTACCTGATGGTAAGTGGATACTATGGCCCATAGACAACCACATTTATTTTCGATTAAGAATTTAAATGCAGATGCGTTGTCACCCCAAAGGACTAAGATGGAATGCATCTTCTCCAGTAAAAAGGGTCGCCAGTTATCTACACACATCTTACGAAACACAACAGCATTGAGCTGCTATTTTACGCTGGTATTCTGTGAGAGCGTGGTCCGGCCCCGCTCGAGCCGATCCATACGTGCTACAACCATAATAGCAGCGTGGCTCTACAACGTGTAATGCTCATTGTACGGTGGTGTCTCCAGCAGACGAGGTAGTGGGCGGCGGCGGGGCGGCGTCGCCGTGCGCGGGCAACACGTCCTCCACCAACTCGTCGCGCGACTCGTCGCCGTGCCGCGACCCGCCCTCGCCGTTCGCCATCGCCAGCCACTCGTAAGTCACGCCACACACTACCACTGCTCGCAACTGCACACGGACTCATCCCATACATAACATAACACAAGTAATACTTTAAAGGCCCTTATTACAAAAACTATTTTATAATTAGTCTCAGGTTAAAGCTAGAATCTGTTTCACGTTACGAGTCCCGCAAAAATATGCGAACTATAATGTAAAGTAACAGCAAACTGCCAACAGCAACATTTAACAGCAAAATGCCAAATATCAAAGACATGGACTTCTTTAGTTAGATGGGCTATTATATACTATTCTTAAACTATAGTTTAAACCAGAGACCATTAATAAACTAATAATAGTTTAATATTTTTTTTTTAATAAAACGGATAAATTCATTTAAGCATTCTGAAAATAGTAAAATATAAAGCCCAACAGGACTTTGTGAATAATAATTTACAATTAAATATAAAAACATTTAGATACGGCTGACGGCCTCGCTTATAAAGCGACATCAATTTGAGTAATGCTTAAAGTTTTATCTCTCTCCATTTCTCTCTCTCTCTCTCTTCAATAAATGATAATAGAAAGAAAGAGGTATAGAGATAGTTAATATTTAATTTAAGTAAGCAATTAGCAACGATTATAAATAAGACCGTTTATACTAGACCCAAAAAACAGAATGTTTTTTTAATCATTTGGTACCAAAAATAATCCTAAATATTGTGTCTAAAATCGGTAAAATTAAATATCTCAGGTTGATCCAATCGTCCAAACCGCCAATAGTGGTGCGTCGCGGGCCCCGTGGGTTCGGTTTCACTATCCACACGGTGCGCGTGTACTACGGCGACTCCGATTATTACACCATGCATCACTTAGTTTCGGTAAGTTTTTTTTCTTCTTAAATAACTTTATTTTTACTAAGTATATTATAGTACTTTACTGAGTTGTAAAAAATAGTTCAAATATATGTTCGAATTCGAGCACAAAACAGACAGACCCAGATATAATTAATCGTAAATATTAGTAAATATCTGTGCCATTCGAGCACGAACACCCATAACACCCATAACGAACACATATAAAGTATCTGGAGCTAGGTGTTTTATGTTTATATGTTAACTTGCCTTTTAAACTGTATCCGATTCCACCTGTATTCTTATGTATTGCTCTAGACACGGGTCTCATTTGCAATATTAGAAAGACTTGGAGCTTTAGATCACATTCTTTGTGCCATATGTAAAAGTAACCAACGTTTTGATATAATTAGTTAAGTCTTTTCGCTGCTCGTACGTAGACCTGCACCTTCTTTATCTAAAGGATGTTTCCTTACCTAAAGGAAATATGGTTATGTCTAAAATTGGGTTTGCAGTGTATCAAGCAAAATAATTTCGACAAATATCATACTTATGGTTGTAGTTAATGTATGTCATATTACTATCACATTAAGGTTTTATTTCGCAGGCCGTGAGCGAACAAGGCGCGGCGTGGGCCGCGGGACTGCGCGCGGGCGACCTCATCACTCAGCTCAACGGCGAGTCTGTGCAAGGACTACTCCATACACAGGTACATTCAATTATTGACCTTATTACAATGTCCCTTAGATTTATTTTTATTTTTATGTTAGAATTTTAAAAGATGAGAAGCAAAGTTGCACCAGATGTGCAAAAATTAAATAATATGAAATATTCGTGAAAATAAGATACGACTTAGCTGGTTGACAGTTTATTCCAGAATGTTTATTCATTTGAAAAATAGTATTTAATAATAACCTTACTTTACATAATATACAACATTACAGTTCTGGATTGAAAAACTCTTTAAACTTGACTATACACAACATTTTATGTTGCCGGCTCGACTAGGAAAGGTTTACGCTTGCCCAGAATACCAAACTATCGCCAAAATCTTGGCACAATGTTTTTGTCTGGTTTTATGTATTATATTGAAGCGTGTTGTTTATTATACAATTCTTTTAAACTTGAATTGTTTTGCAGGTGTTGAAGTTGTTGTTGACAGCGCCTCACGCCACTCTTCGTGCGACTCCATTAGATCAGACCACCATTCAGGTTGGTAGAGCTTATTGTACAGAACTTGGCAGGAAATTTTCGATGGTATATTTCAAATAAATATATTTCTTTTTCTCTCCTCAAGGCGTTAGAGAAATTTATGTTCGACGTTACACACATTCCGATACTAATTATTTTTTTGTACTACAACTTGTATCTTATACGATGACAATTGTATAGGATGTTTTCCCAGCGCTGTTCGCCCGCTATCCTCTATATTCTGTCGGCAGTTCTAGGAAACTTATACAGTGTGTCGAAGCTTGTTATATTGTTATACAATGAATGAAAATTCGGTCATTACTGGTGTAAAACTTACCATGTATTGGCGGTGTTAGAATATTCACTACCTCATACCATCCCGTGGGTGTCGTAAGAAGCAACGCAGGGTAAGGAACAACTAGATAATAATAAAATTTTGGTTTCTGACATGCCTCACAAGTGTACCAATTATGGAAAACCACTACATAGTTACTAAGGTTAGGTGAAAATAAAAATAACATTTATTAGATTTTTTTGGTTCGATCCGGAATTCAAACCCGGGACCTCATGATCAGCAATTGTGTTTACGACAACAGAACCAACAAGACAGTTAATTAGTTTAATAATTAATAAGTTAATTTATTATAAAATTTGAAAATAAAACTCTTTTGATTCGTCACTACGTGGTGGTGGTCACAGAGAGTGTATATTTAAGTGGTACGTATGTGTATGTGAGCAGGCGGGCGGGCGTCGTCGCGCCGGCGGCAGGCGCGCGTCGGCGCCGCCCCGGCCGCGGCCGCGGCGCCGCTGCTCGCTGTTCCGCCGCATCTCCACCAAGCGCGCCTCGCAGGAGATGCACCAGGTGCGCGCGCTGCTGCCCCACTGCCACACCTCACCCTGTATCCACACCCATACCTACTGTCATCACAACACCTACACTTACAACTATACTCACACCTACAATCACACCCACACCTACAATCACACCCACATCTACAATCTTCATCATTATCATCATTACAGCCCTTCACAAGTCCACTGCTGAACATAGGCCTCCCCCAAAGAATGCCACAAAGCACGGTCCTGAGCCACCTGCATCCATCGACTTCCTGCATGTCTTACCAGGTCGTCACTCCATCTCGTGGGGGGACGCCCTACACTTCGCCTACCGGTATGAGGCTGCCACTCGAGAACCTTTCTTCCCCATCGGTTGTCGGTTCTTCGAGCTATATGACCGGCCCACTGCCACTTCAGCTTACTAATCCGTTGGGCTATGTCAGTTACTCTGGTTCTACTGCGGATATCCTCATTCCTAAGTTTATCACGCAGAGAAACTCCGAGCATAGCCCTCTCCATAGCTCGCTGAGCGACCTTGAGCTTCCTCATACGGCCAGCAGTGAAGGACCACGTCTCAGTTCCATAAGTCATCACTGGCAACACGCACTGGTTGTACAATTTCGTTTTCAGGTTTTGAGGTATGTCTGACGAGAAGATGTGTCGTAGCTTCCCGAACGCTGCCCAGCCGAGTTGAATCCGTCGATTGACCTCTCGGTCGAAGTTGGACTTACCTAGTCGGACTATTTGTCCCAGGTAAACATACTCGTCAACAACTTCGAGCTTAGTGTTCCCAACAACTACCGGCATAGGTGTGACATGGACATTGAACATGATCTTTGTTTTGTCCATGTTCATCTTAAGACCTATCCGTTGGGAAACACTATCGAGGTCATTGAGCATAGTGCTTAGGTCCTCCAGCGATTCTGCCATAAGGACTATATCGTCGGCAAATCGAAGGTGAGTGATGTACTCGCCATTGATGTTGATACCGTATCCTTTCCAGTCCAGAAGCTTGAAAACGTCTTCCAATGCAGCGGTGAAGAGTTTCGGGGATATGACGTCACCCTGTCTTACACCTCTCTGCAATTGGATAGGTTTCGTACTCTGGTTCTGTACTCGGATAGCCATCGTAGCCCTACTGTACAAGCACTTCAACACTTCGATATACCGACAGTCAACTTGGCACCGCTGAAGGGACTGCAGCACCGCCCAAATTTCGACGGAATCAAAGGCTTTCTCATAGTCCACATACGCCAGACATAGTGGCAAATTGTACTCTTCGGACTTCTGTACAATTTGCCGAAGGGTATGTATGTGGTCTATGGTGCTAAAGCCCTTTCGGAAACCGGCTTGTTCGGGAGGCTGGAAATCATCAAGTCTGCGCGCGAGACGATTCGTAATGACTCTCGAAAACAGCACGTAGACGCGGCTCAGAAGGGAAATCGGTCTGTAGTTCTTCAAGAGAGCGTTGTCACCTTTCTTGATGAACAAGACCACCGCACTTCTGCTCCACGCCTCCGGTGTAATGCCACCATGGAGGACGGAATTAAAGAGCTTCTGAAGGACTTCAAGTACCGGTCTTCCACCCGCTTTCAGAAGCTCCGCTGTAATTCCATCCTCGCCTGGGGCCTTGCCGTTTTTAAGGTGCTGGAGAGCCATTCTAATCTCGCTCAGACTGACGTCCGGGATATCTTCGGAATAGTGTCGGATGAGACTCGCTCTTGGATCGTTACTCACACTTGCGTGTGGCCCCAACGATGACGTGTACAGCTGCCCATAGAACCTCTCAATCTCACTCAAAATCTCAGGTGTCCCGGAAACGATGCTGCCACATTCTGTCTTCAGCTTTGACAGGTGGCTCTTTCTGGCAGACAGATCTCTGGCAAAGACTTTGGAGCCTTGGTTCCGCTCGATCGCTTCTTCAATACGAGCTGTATTGAAGTTCCGTAAGTCCCGCCGCATGCATTTGGAGATCTGTCTGTTCAGATGCCTGTATGCTGTCAAGTCTGTTGAAGAATGTAGCTTCATCTCCCGTCTAACAGCCATGAGATTAAGAGTGTGATCGGAGAGTTTTTGTGTTCTTCTGCGGCGGGTCTTGCAGAACTTAGCTCCGACCGCATGGACAGTTTCCACGAGCTTGTCATTCATATCGTCCACTTCATTGCAGTCTTCTAGGCCCTGAAAACGGTTTTGTAACTCGAGCTGAAAGGTCTCGGGACTTTGGAACAGAGCACGAGGGGGACGGAGCGTTGACTTCATTAGACGAGACCTCTCCAACTTAACGTTTAGGTTCAGTGTGCCTCTAACCATTCGGTGATCGCTACCAGTTTTCACCCTCGCGATCACGGAGACATCACTGAACAGTTGTCGTCTGGTCGTCATAATGAAGTCAATCTCATTTTTTGTCGAACCGTCGGGGCTCGACCAGGTCCACTTCCTGTGGGGCCGCTTCTGGAAGAAAGAGTTCATCATAAAGAGTCCCTCTTTCTCCATGAAGTCGGCCAGCTGCTGGCCCCTTGGGTTCCGTTGCCCTATTCCAAATTTCCCCACTTTCAGCTCACCGTTCTCTCTTGTGCCTAGTTTTGCATTGAAGTCTCCCATTAACACCGTATATTGGGTTTTGGAGGAATGCATGGCTCTAGAGATATCCTCATACATTTCCTCCACCTCCTCATCGGGGTGTGCCGAGGTTGGTGCGTAAACCTGTATGACCTTCAGCGAATACCGTTTGGTGATTCTGAGTATAAGGTACGCAACCCTCGTCGACACACTCCCGATCTTTACAACGTTGTTAACGAGAGACTTGTGGACGATAAATCCGACACCTCCTTGGGACAGATGGTCGCCCTCCCGGTAATAGAGCAAGTTGCCGGATTCGAGGATTACCGTGTCCTCCCCCTCTCTTCGGACTTCGGATAATCCTATAATATGCCAGCGCAACTTGTCTATCTCTTCTTCCAGCTCCACGATCTTCTCGTCAGTCCTCAGGGTGCGTGCGTTGTACGTTGCCAGGTCGAGTCGTCTAAGGTGGCAACCGAACCTCCACCGGAGATTCTTAACACCCCCTGCCCCGCCGTTACCATGGTCGCCACCGTAGCCAGGAATAGCGGGGCCGCCAGGGACTGGGGGCCGTCTCTTTGTTACATTCATAGGGGGGTATTTGCCATAGTTGCCACGCTTGGCGAGCGGGTTGGCAACCGCAGTTTTTTTATTGTCTGGCTATTATCAGGAAGATGCTGCTGCCCATCTCCTGCCTGTTTCCCTTTGTCGCCTTTTACGACACCCACGGGAGGATATGGGGTAGTGGTATTCTTGACCGCCACTACACGGAATATCTACAATCTTGACCACACCTAAAATCACGCCCACATCTATATTCATGACCACACCCACACATACAACCATAGCCACACCTACAATCATACCCACATTTACAATCATGACCACACTATCACTTACAATCATAATCACACCTACATTTATTTTTATCTATAATTCCACCACTATCTACTATACAGACCTCACCCACCTTTACAATTATAATTACACCATGACATGTAATACCTTTATTTAAATCTGGTAGTATATGAGACCCTGAGAGATTATAAACTATATCTGTACAGTAAAAATTTTGAAAAAATTGTTCTTGTTGAAATGTTAAATTTTTTTAATGTAAATAATTTACTTTATAAAATTCAATTCGCTTTCACAAGGGGTTGTTAGATAACTGATGCTGGTGTTGAGCTGATTATATATATCTTCAATGCATGAGAGCATTCACAGGATTCTTTGGTTATATTATGTGACCTATCTAAAGCCTTCGCTTGTGTTCACCATGAAACATTAATTGTGAAACTTCAACACTACGGTGTAAGAAGTGATGCTCTTAAATTAATTATTTAATATTTAAGTAACAGAACGCAAAAAGTTGTCATGGAGTTGTTCAGTCAGTTGTCAGAGAGTTCAAATGGGCGTGCCTCAGGGCTCAATTCTTGGCCCCTTTCCGTTTCATGTATATATTAATAATATTAGTAGTAATAAGTATTACTTGCTGACGATACTTCACACATTTTCATTATTTCATGCAAATTAATTAACATTAAAATAATTTAATGATAAATAATTTGCATTTAAACTAAACTAAAACGAATTGTATGAAATGCACGACTCCAAATGACTAACATTTAAATACATATATAATTTTAAATGGGGTGGAACTAAATCTTGTCGATACCACCATTTTTCTTGGAATCACACTAGACGCGAAGCTTCAATGGAGCCCCCATAAATCAAAATCAGCAAGCAGACTTAGTTCTGCAGCATACGCTGTAAAAATATTAGAAATTTTACTAGTGTTGAAATAGCTAGACTAGTTTACTTTAGCTATTTCCATGGCCTAATGTCGTATGCTATTTTGCTATGGGGACACGCGACTGACACTGAAATTATATTTGTTTTACAGAAGAGGGCCATAAGAGCAATCTATGATTTAAAACATAAAGAGACGCTCCGACAAAAAATTAAGGAAATTAATATTTTTACTTTGGCCTCTCAATACATTTATGAAAATAATATAATGTATGTATACAAAAATAAAAGTAGATTTACAAAAATAAGTGATTTTCTTTCTGTAAATACTAGGAACCGAAACAAGTTAGTAGTACCGGTTTTCGACTCCACCGAGTCAGTAATTCATTCTTGGGGCGATGGCGCTTTTGCAACAAAATCTCAGAAAACATACAAAATTAAACCTGCTCAAAGTGTTAAAACTATAAAATTATTTTTTTTTTATAAAAATGGGTTATTATAATATTATGAAATTTATGGATAATAGGCCCTGGGAATGGCGTAATCGCTACCAAGTTTTTTTTTGTTTTTAATTGTGTAACATACATGATTGTAAGCTGTTATTTTTTTTTAAAGTCCCGCTGGGTATCTTGCTGGTTCTTTCCAGGACAGAATTTTTTTTTTCGAACCAGTGGTAATTAAACATAAGAGTCAGTTTCAATAAATATTATTTATAATCTACATTGAATAAAAAAGTCTCTGTTTCGGTTTCGGTTTCTGACTTCCCCCACAGTTACAATCATAATCACGCCTACAATCATATCATCATCTACAATCATTACCACGCCCACACTTACAATTATAACTACGCCTACAATCATACACACATCTACAATCATGACGTCACCTACACTTACAATCATAACCACATTCACTCCACACAACGTAATTTGTGTTAATACATTTGGTGTTAATTTATTATAATGTTATTTGTCTTACAACTTAACCGCCCTTTTCGCGTATTAGAATATTTGTTATAGTTTATAGTCTGTACCTAACATAAATTACATATTTAATTAAAGTTATCAATAAAGTTGCGTAAGTACGTGTGTAAATCAAATACAAAAGAATATTATAAATATAAGGTGTGTATGCACATTGTATACAGATAGTGGCTGGCGCTGGCAATGGCGACTGCCCGCCGTCGCCCGCCGCTTCGCCCGCCGCCGACAGCCCGCTCCACGCCAACACGCACTACCAGCGGTATGTGTCTCCCACCACCACCATCATAAACACCACCACCATAACCAACATCACCAATATCACCATCATCATCACGTCAAGCCAATCTAGGTTACACAAGAGCCATGTATTCCAGAATGTATTGTAACAGTTAATTTACTTTCCAGGCCGTCGTCCCTGCACGGGCTGAAGCATAAACTAAGTGCGGGCGAAGTGCGCCGGGCGTCGCTACAACACATGCCACTGTCGCCGCTAGCGAGGACACCCTCTCCCTCCCCGCAGCCGCAGCCAGCCTCCCCCACTAGGTATCAACTTATAAACCTGAATTCAAAACGACCGATTGATTATACCGTGTAGTGGCGGTGTAAAAATATCCACTGCCCCAGTGGAAGTCGTAAAAGCAGATATAGAAAAACTGGAAAAGGAGATGGGTAGCAGCATCTTCCTAAAAACAAAATAATAAAAAACTGTGGTTGCTAATCTATGGGCCTATGTCGAGCGGTGGAATTTTATAGGCTGTAATGAAAAGATGGATGGATGATTGATAGTTCCAGAGAAATTATTAAAAAAATATGTCACCCTATATGTGACAACAGGAACTTTAAGCCTCTAACAGAAATAACAAAATAACGGCCTGCATAAGTCCTACTGCAGAGCATATAGGCGTCGTCTTCTTACTTAGAGGGTTTGAAGCGTTTGCCGCGTTGTCCAGCGGGTGTTGACAGATTTATCATGTCATACAAATTTCTTTTTAATTCTTAGATAGGCAGGTTTCCTTACGATGTTTTTCTTTAATGCCAAGCGTGTGGTAAATTAGCACAGTAAATTGCAATATCAGAGGTGCCGGCTCTCGCCGGTTGGTTTGCTAGCTTTATTTGGAATCTTAGTGTAAAAGATGCTAATCTTTAAATAACTAGATCGATGAATTTAAATTTGGAAAGTTGGTCCAACGTGGATAATAATCAAAAATTCCACTCGGAGACATAATTATCGACCAATATTGATAGTTTTGGTTATGATTCTATTAGAAATATAACAAATCAAATCTGTTTTAGTTTTCTAATGAAAAATGAAACAGTTGATTTGTATTATTATAATTAGGGTGATACATATAAGGCTTGAGGATATTCAATTCATTCTTATATATGTTATATGAAATCACCTTAAACAGACATTTTTGTTGATTATCAAAAAGAGAAACAAATTAAAAAGGTATAATGATAACAGTATATAATAATTTTTAGACAAAATTGTCGCTATAGATTATTTCGTTTATGGCGTGCAAATAATTGTTCCGAGTCTGGACGTCTGCCCTTGTGCAATTTATGTTTGTAAACGCTCTCGACGATACAGGAGAAAATCGTGTGGGGTAAACGTTTTTTTTTTTTTTAAGAAAAATTTAATAATAAACTGTCATCATGATTATTCATTGTGGTTTACCGCATCTCATCATTGCGTCTTAATACTTCACCATTAATGTGATGTTGGTCATTTTTATGTAAAAATGTTAAAAATCAAAACTCCTTAATCATTCTGTGTCTAACATTGGACAGGAAATTTTCTTTAATGTGTTATGTTTGAATTTTGTGTCCTAAACTGTCATTTTACTTCATGTTCTTGTTACTAAATATGTGTATCATAAATTGAGACAAACGAAACTTTCAACCTATTTTTATTGCGAACGCGTATTATCTTAACAAAAAGTCACATGGATCTTTGGTTGATTTAGTTCCTTGAACTTGCTAGATTTGTGATATATCTCGAAAAGCATTAAATTAATGAATATATTGGAGGTGGGCAAAGTGTATCATTTTTGTAATTGGAACATTTGCATCTCGATCACTGAAACGTTCCGAAACACTGATATGTTTAATTTGGCTCATATGGATCATCGACTCAAAAGATATAAAAAAATGTTAAAATAACAGCTTTTTACTAAATGCATATGAATGTATATATGGTACTTATAACAAAAACACAATTTTTAAAATTTTTGTCAGCCTGTCTGTTTGTTCCGGCTAATCTCCGAAATGGCTGGACCGATTTCGACTGGACTTTCACTGGCAGGTAGCTGATGTTCTAAGGAGTAACTTAGGCTACTTGTGTACTTATATTTGAGAAAAAGAAATAGGGTTCTGAGCAATATAATTAAAAGCCTAAATTACACGCGGGCGAAGTCGCGGGGAACAGCTAGTAAGATTGTATATAAAATCGATCCTCCTTCATACTTTAACAAAAATGTCATTATGTCAATTCATTATTTACAAAAATGTCTATTTACACAAAACAACAATATCTATGTACACAGAATTCTCTCATAAAGTCTCATAACTCCAACTTTATGATGAAAAGGAAAGAAAGTAAGTCACAATAATCACTACGCAAAGAAATCCTAAACAGAACTCAGTATGTTTTCGTAAACAGGGCGGTAATGAACATAAACATTTTGACAAGTGCCGCATCAACGTAAAATGACAACTTGTTAATGCAAAAATTACATACAAAAAACGACCGTATCGTATTTGATACGTAAGCGCCATAGGTGCATGAATAATGACAGCGAAAATCCGTACGAGTTGAGTGATACACTTCTCATTTGTTATCTCTATCTGACTTGTATGGATTATAATTATTTCGCCCGCTCACTCGCCACTCGCGAGTCAATAGTTAAGTTAATCATTGTCTCAGTTTGTCTCTCTCCGTCGTAGCTCAGTCGCCTCGCAAGCGACGCGTCGCGCGAAATGAGCACAGAGCAAAGTAATGTTTCACTGTTTCAGATCCAAATGATGCATTTGAAACGTTGTTACTGAACCAATCTTTTGGATCACTTCAGTGATTCGGATCAGTGAGTCGGTTCCGTAAAGAGATACACACGCCTAGAATATAATTCAGAAGTAAATAGTTTCTTGACAAGTATTTTTACGTACATTCCAATTAGAGTGCTATTTTTGGAGTTTACTGATATGGACTTGCTGCTGTAGTAACTTATAAAGGGGAGTTAAAAAAGATCGCGCGCGTGACGATCGTGGAAAAAGGTTTTGACTTTCAAAAATTGTTTTGAAAAAGTATTTGACTTTGAGCTGTGGAAAGTTTCGTTTGTGTCTGTTTATATGGTGCGAGCATTGTTCGTGCACGACTATTGCGTGCACGCATTACTCATACGGGCATTGAGTGCACTATCTACACGTGCACGCAGTATCTGTACGTGCGCGCATTGCTCGTACCGTGCACGCACTATACGTGTGCGCGCGCACTGAGCGTGAGGCATGTGCAGCCGGTGCGAGGCGCGCAGCCCGTCGCCGCTGGCGGCGCGCGAGTGCGGGCGGCGCGCGTGGCCGCGGCGCGACCCCGCCTCGCCGCTGCTGCGCCGCGCGCTCTCGCCCGACAGGTCAGCACCCGGTACTCCAGCTCGCTTACTGTAACTGTACTGCTGAACGTGAGGCGCGAGGCGTGTGCAGCCGGTGCGAGGCGCGCAGCCCGTCGCCGCTGGCGGCGCGCGAGTGCGGGCGGCGCGCGTGGCCGCGGCGCGACCCCGCCTCGCCGCTGCTGCGCCGCGCGCTCTCGCCCGACAGGTCAGCACCCGGTACTCCAGCTCGCTTACTGTAACTGTACTGCTGAACGTGAGGCGCGAGGCGCGAGGCGCGAGGCGTGTGCAGCCGGTGCGAGGCGCGCAGCCCGTCGCCGCTGGCGGCGCGCGAGTGCGGGCGGCGCGCGTGGCCGCGGCGCGACCCCGCCTCGCCGCTGCTGCGCCGCGCGCTCTCGCCCGACAGGTCAGCACCCGGTACTCCAGCTCGCTTACTGTAACTGTACTGCTGAACGTGAGGCGCGAGGCGCGAGGCGTGTGCAGCCGGTGCGAGGCGCGCAGCCCGTCGCCGCTGGCGGCGCGCGAGTGCGGGCGGCGCGCGTGGCCGCGGCGCGACCCCGCCTCGCCGCTGCTGCGCCGCGCGCTCTCGCCCGACAGGTCAGCACCCGGTACTCCAGCTCGCTTACTGTAACTGTACTGCTGAACGTGAGGCGCGAGGCGTGTGCAGCCGGTGCGAGGCGCGCAGCCCGTCGCCGCTGGCGGCGCGCGAGTGCGGGCGGCGCGCGTGGCCGCGGCGCGACCCCGCCTCGCCGCTGCTGCGCCGCGCGCTCTCGCCCGACAGGTCAGCACCCGGTACTCCAGCTCGCTTACTGTAACTGTACTGCTGAACGTGAGGCGCGAGGCGCGAGGCGCGAGGCGTGTGCAGCCGGTGCGAGGCGCGCAGCCCGTCGCCGCTGGCGGCGCGCGAGTGCGGGCGGCGCGCGTGGCCGCGGCGCGACCCCGCCTCGCCGCTGCTGCGCCGCGCGCTCTCGCCCGACAGGTCAGCACCCGGTACTCCAGCTCGCTTACTGTAACTGTACTGCTGAACGTGAGGCGCGAGGCGCGAGGCGTGTGCAGCCGGTGCGAGGCGCGCAGCCCGTCGCCGCTGGCGGCGCGCGAGTGCGGGCGGCGCGCGTGGCCGCGGCGCGACCCCGCCTCGCCGCTGCTGCGCCGCGCGCTCTCGCCCGACAGGTCAGCACCCGGTACTCCAGCTCGCTTACTGTAACTGTACTGCTGAACGTGAGGCGCGAGGCGTGTGCAGCCGGTGCGAGGCGCGCAGCCCGTCGCCGCTGGCGGCGCGCGAGTGCGGGCGGCGCGCGTGGCCGCGGCGCGACCCCGCCTCGCCGCTGCTGCGCCGCGCGCTCTCGCCCGACAGGTCAGCACCCGGTACTCCAGCTCGCTTACTGTAACTGTACTGCTGAACGTGAGGCGCGAGGCGCGAGGCGTGTGCAGCCGGTGCGAGGCGCGCAGCCCGTCGCCGCTGGCGGCGCGCGAGTGCGGGCGGCGCGCGTGGCCGCGGCGCGACCCCGCCTCGCCGCTGCTGCGCCGCGCGCTCTCGCCCGACAGGTCAGCACCCGGTACTCCAGCTCGCTTACTGTAACTGTACTGCTGAACGTGAGGCGCGAGGCGCGAGGCGTGTGCAGCCGGTGCGAGGCGCGCAGCCCGTCGCCGCTGGCGGCGCGCGAGTGCGGGCGGCGCGCGTGGCCGCGGCGCGACCCCGCCTCGCCGCTGCTGCGCCGCGCGCTCTCGCCCGACAGGTCAGCACCCGGTACTCCAGCTCGCTTACTGTAACTGTACTGCTGAACGTGAGGCGCGAGGCGCGAGGCGCGAGGCGTGTGCAGCCGGTGCGAGGCGCGCAGCCCGTCGCCGCTGGCGGCGCGCGAGTGCGGGCGGCGCGCGTGGCCGCGGCGCGACCCCGCCTCGCCGCTGCTGCGCCGCGCGCTCTCGCCCGACAGGTCAGCACCCGGTACTCCAGCTCGCTTACTGTAACTGTACTGCTGAACGTGAGGCGCGAGGCGCGAGGCGTGTGCAGCCGGTGCGAGGCGCGCAGCCCGTCGCCGCTGGCGGCGCGCGAGTGCGGGCGGCGCGCGTGGCCGCGGCGCGACCCCGCCTCGCCGCTGCTGCGCCGCGCGCTCTCGCCCGACAGGTCAGCACCCGGTACTCCAGCTCGCTTACTGTAACTGTACTGCTGAACGTGAGGCGCGAGGCGCGAGGCGTGTGCAGCCGGTGCGAGGCGCGCAGCCCGTCGCCGCTGGCGGCGCGCGAGTGCGGGCGGCGCGCGTGGCCGCGGCGCGACCCCGCCTCGCCGCTGCTGCGCCGCGCGCTCTCGCCCGACAGGTCAGCACCCGGTACTCCAGCTCGCTTACTGTAACTGTACTGCTGAACGTGAGGCGCGAGGCGTGTGCAGCCGGTGCGAGGCGCGCAGCCCGTCGCCGCTGGCGGCGCGCGAGTGCGGGCGGCGCGCGTGGCCGCGGCGCGACCCCGCCTCGCCGCTGCTGCGCCGCGCGCTCTCGCCCGACAGGTCAGCACCCGGTACTCCAGCTCGCTTACTGTAACTGTACTGCTGAACGTGAGGCGCGAGGCGCGAGGCGTGTGCAGCCGGTGCGAGGCGCGCAGCCCGTCGCCGCTGGCGGCGCGCGAGTGCGGGCGGCGCGCGTGGCCGCGGCGCGACCCCGCCTCGCCGCTGCTGCGCCGCGCGCTCTCGCCCGACAGGTCAGCACCCGGTACTCCAGCTCGCTTACTGTAACTGTACTGCTGAACGTGAGGCGCGAGGCGCGAGGCGTGTGCAGCCGGTGCGAGGCGCGCAGCCCGTCGCCGCTGGCGGCGCGCGAGTGCGGGCGGCGCGCGTGGCCGCGGCGCGACCCCGCCTCGCCGCTGCTGCGCCGCGCGCTCTCGCCCGACAGGTCAGCACCCGGTACTCCAGCTCGCTTACTGTAACTGTACTGCTGAACGTGAGGCGCGAGGCGCGAGGCGCGAGGCGTGTGCAGCCGGTGCGAGGCGCGCAGCCCGTCGCCGCTGGCGGCGCGCGAGTGCGGGCGGCGCGCGTGGCCGCGGCGCGACCCCGCCTCGCCGCTGCTGCGCCGCGCGCTCTCGCCCGACAGGTCAGCACCCGGTACTCCAGCTCGCTTACTGTAACTGTACTGCTGAACGTGAGGCGCGAGGCGTGTGCAGCCGGTGCGAGGCGCGCAGCCCGTCGCCGCTGGCGGCGCGCGAGTGCGGGCGGCGCGCGTGGCCGCGGCGCGACCCCGCCTCGCCGCTGCTGCGCCGCGCGCTCTCGCCCGACAGGTCAGCACCCGGTACTCCAGCTCGCTTACTGTAACTGTACTGCTGAACGTGAGGCGCGAGGCGCGAGGCGTGTGCAGCCGGTGCGAGGCGCGCAGCCCGTCGCCGCTGGCGGCGCGCGAGTGCGGGCGGCGCGCGTGGCCGCGGCGCGACCCCGCCTCGCCGCTGCTGCGCCGCGCGCTCTCGCCCGACAGGTCAGCACCCGGTACTCCAGCTCGCTTACTGTAACTGTACTGCTGAACGTGAGGCGCGAGGCGCGAGGCGTGTGCAGCCGGTGCGAGGCGCGCAGCCCGTCGCCGCTGGCGGCGCGCGAGTGCGGGCGGCGCGCGTGGCCGCGGCGCGACCCCGCCTCGCCGCTGCTGCGCCGCGCGCTCTCGCCCGACAGGTCAGCACCCGGTACTCCAGCTCGCTTACTGTAACTGTACTGCTGAACGTGAGGCGCGAGGCGCGAGGCGTGTGCAGCCGGTGCGAGGCGCGCAGCCCGTCGCCGCTGGCGGCGCGCGAGTGCGGGCGGCGCGCGTGGCCGCGGCGCGACCCCGCCTCGCCGCTGCTGCGCCGCGCGCTCTCGCCCGACAGGTCAGCACCCGGTACTCCAGCTCGCTTACTGTAACTGTACTGCTGAACGTGAGGCGCGAGGCGTGTGCAGCCGGTGCGAGGCGCGCAGCCCGTCGCCGCTGGCGGCGCGCGAGTGCGGGCGGCGCGCGTGGCCGCGGCGCGACCCCGCCTCGCCGCTGCTGCGCCGCGCGCTCTCGCCCGACAGGTCAGCACCCGGTACTCCAGCTCGCTTACTGTAACTGTACTGCTGAACGTGAGGCGCGAGGCGCGAGGCGTGTGCAGCCGGTGCGAGGCGCGCAGCCCGTCGCCGCTGGCGGCGCGCGAGTGCGGGCGGCGCGCGTGGCCGCGGCGCGACCCCGCCTCGCCGCTGCTGCGCCGCGCGCTCTCGCCCGACAGGTCAGCACCCGGTACTCCAGCTCGCTTACTGTAACTGTACTGCTGAACGTGAGGCGCGAGGCGCGAGGCGTGTGCAGCCGGTGCGAGGCGCGCAGCCCGTCGCCGCTGGCGGCGCGCGAGTGCGGGCGGCGCGCGTGGCCGCGGCGCGACCCCGCCTCGCCGCTGCTGCGCCGCGCGCTCTCGCCCGACAGGTCAGCACCCGGTACTCCAGCTCGCTTACTGTAACTGTACTGCTGAACGTGAGGCGCGAGGCGCGAGGCGTGTGCAGCCGGTGCGAGGCGCGCAGCCCGTCGCCGCTGGCGGCGCGCGAGTGCGGGCGGCGCGCGTGGCCGCGGCGCGACCCCGCCTCGCCGCTGCTGCGCCGCGCGCTCTCGCCCGACAGGTCAGCACCCGGTACTCCAGCTCGCTTACTGTAACTGTACTGCTGAACGTGAGGCGCGAGGCGCGAGGCGTGTGCAGCCGGTGCGAGGCGCGCAGCCCGTCGCCGCTGGCGGCGCGCGAGTGCGGGCGGCGCGCGTGGCCGCGGCGCGACCCCGCCTCGCCGCTGCTGCGCCGCGCGCTCTCGCCCGACAGGTCAGCACCCGGTACTCCAGCTCGCTTACTGTAACTGTACTGCTGAACGTGAGGCGCGAGGCGCGAGGCGCGAGGCGTGTGCAGCCGGTGCGAGGCGCGCAGCCCGTCGCCGCTGGCGGCGCGCGAGTGCGGGCGGCGCGCGTGGCCGCGGCGCGACCCCGCCTCGCCGCTGCTGCGCCGCGCGCTCTCGCCCGACAGGTCAGCACCCGGTACTCCAGCTCGCTTACTGTAACTGTACTGCTGAACGTGAGGCGCGAGGCGTGTGCAGCCGGTGCGAGGCGCGCAGCCCGTCGCCGCTGGCGGCGCGCGAGTGCGGGCGGCGCGCGTGGCCGCGGCGCGACCCCGCCTCGCCGCTGCTGCGCCGCGCGCTCTCGCCCGACAGGTCAGCACCCGGTACTCCAGCTCGCTTACTGTAACTGTACTGCTGAACGTGAGGCGCGAGGCGCGAGGCGTGTGCAGCCGGTGCGAGGCGCGCAGCCCGTCGCCGCTGGCGGCGCGCGAGTGCGGGCGGCGCGCGTGGCCGCGGCGCGACCCCGCCTCGCCGCTGCTGCGCCGCGCGCTCTCGCCCGACAGGTCAGCACCCGGTACTCCAGCTCGCTTACTGTAACTGTACTGCTGAACGTGAGGCGCGAGGCGTGTGCAGCCGGTGCGAGGCGCGCAGCCCGTCGCCGCTGGCGGCGCGCGAGTGCGGGCGGCGCGCGTGGCCGCGGCGCGACCCCGCCTCGCCGCTGCTGCGCCGCGCGCTCTCGCCCGACAGGTCAGCACCCGGTACTCCAGCTCGCTTACTGTAACTGTACTGCTGAACGTGAGGCGCGAGGCGCGAGGCGCGAGGCGTGTGCAGCCGGTGCGAGGCGCGCAGCCCGTCGCCGCTGGCGGCGCGCGAGTGCGGGCGGCGCGCGTGGCCGCGGCGCGACCCCGCCTCGCCGCTGCTGCGCCGCGCGCTCTCGCCCGACAGGTCAGCACCCGGTACTCCAGCTCGCTTACTGTAACTGTACTGCTGAACGTGAGGCGCGAGGCGTGTGCAGCCGGTGCGAGGCGCGCAGCCCGTCGCCGCTGGCGGCGCGCGAGTGCGGGCGGCGCGCGTGGCCGCGGCGCGACCCCGCCTCGCCGCTGCTGCGCCGCGCGCTCTCGCCCGACAGGTCAGCACCCGGTACTCCAGCTCGCTTACTGTAACTGTACTGCTGAACGTGAGGCGCGAGGCGCGAGGCGCGAGGCGTGTGCAGCCGGTGCGAGGCGCGCAGCCCGTCGCCGCTGGCGGCGCGCGAGTGCGGGCGGCGCGCGTGGCCGCGGCGCGACCCCGCCTCGCCGCTGCTGCGCCGCGCGCTCTCGCCCGACAGGTCAGCACCCGGTACTCCAGCTCGCTTACTGTAACTGTACTGCTGAACGTGAGGCGCGAGGCGCGAGGCGTGTGCAGCCGGTGCGAGGCGCGCAGCCCGTCGCCGCTGGCGGCGCGCGAGTGCGGGCGGCGCGCGTGGCCGCGGCGCGACCCCGCCTCGCCGCTGCTGCGCCGCGCGCTCTCGCCCGACAGGTCAGCACCCGGTACTCCAGCTCGCTTACTGTAACTGTACTGCTGAACGTGAGGCGCGAGGCGTGTGCAGCCGGTGCGAGGCGCGCAGCCCGTCGCCGCTGGCGGCGCGCGAGTGCGGGCGGCGCGCGTGGCCGCGGCGCGACCCCGCCTCGCCGCTGCTGCGCCGCGCGCTCTCGCCCGACAGGTCAGCACCCGGTACTCCAGCTCGCTTACTGTAACTGTACTGCTGAACGTGAGGCGCGAGGCGCGAGGCGCGAGGCGTGTGCAGCCGGTGCGAGGCGCGCAGCCCGTCGCCGCTGGCGGCGCGCGAGTGCGGGCGGCGCGCGTGGCCGCGGCGCGACCCCGCCTCGCCGCTGCTGCGCCGCGCGCTCTCGCCCGACAGGTCAGCACCCGGTACTCCAGCTCGCTTACTGTAACTGTACTGCTGAACGTGAGGCGCGAGGCGCGAGGCGTGTGCAGCCGGTGCGAGGCGCGCAGCCCGTCGCCGCTGGCTGATATGGAGTAGTTACATCGTCCTAGTTCACTTCGCCACCACGTAAATGTTCATCACTGGACGTGGATCGCTCCCGTAATACCACACGTCTCGTACCTTTGAAAATTGAAACCCGTTACCGGTATAGGTATTATTCATCCTTCAAAATAATTTTATCGCCATTTTACTGGATGACATAATAAGATGACTATACGCCAAAACAAACCACACTGCAATTCGTGTGCATACATGTGTACACTTGTACACTAAGTGTATGTTCGTATTAAATACTTGATACTGAATACAAATAAACATGTATTTAATTCGTATATGTTCTAGGTGAAGTGATATTTTTAAATATACATACTATGTATAATATATATTTACGTGTCAATAAATACGCACTTAGTGCGTACGTATATGTTTAGTAATTTCTATAACGTTACGATTCATTTAGTTAATGCCTGTTTTGTATACTTGTTTGTTTAATTTCAATGTTTCCTTTTAATTAATCTCATCTTCCGTTGTTTATCATTCGAGGGATTGGATGCTTTGACATGTGCTACCGCTCTGTGCTTTTCTTTCTATGCATCATTAAAATAATAGTTAAATTTGGAAATACTTGCAATTATATTATGATATAAAATAAGAAATTTTATATAGTAATATATTATACGTTAATTGTGTTTGTGATTTTATTTAATTTAAACTCGCGACATACGTTTAACTGCTAATATAACTATTACTAACTAACGCTAGGTCTAAATAGTGATCGTATTAATCTTGAGAAGATTAATTTAATCTTGAAAAACAGAGAAAAATCTCAAAAATATTCATAACTAAGAAGTGCAAGAAGTCAATCCAACTGTCGAGTTCCTTGTTTCTGGCAAAATACCCAACTGGAGAAAAATCTGTCCAATAACAAAATGATCATAGTTTCATAATGATTTAATAATAGAACAGATTAAATAACAATCTTTAAAATATCAAAAACAAATTTAAACCTATTGTGTAGTTAAAGCGCATTTTATAATTTTAATGCAAAGAAAATGATCTGACTGGTCCATTATTTTAATTCATATTTACATGAATGATATATATGTACATCTAGTTACCTCGAGGTAGCTCGAGCAATGCCGACTGCATTCTAAGGAATCCTGGAACCCGAATTAAATATTATCTAAATCTACGCAGCCTACTAAAGTGTATGTTTAAGGTGTTTGTGTAAGGTCTATGTTTAGATAATGTTAGATGTTATATGTAAGATCTGTATCATCCCTTAACCCAACTTCAAATGTTTAGGTTGCACCCACGTTCAGCGGAGGCGAAGTGCTCGATCTCACCGTTGTGCTGCGGGGTGGGCGTGACCGTGGGCGTGGTTGGGGCGGGCGGCGCGGGCAGTGGGCGGCGCGCCGCGGGCTGGCGGGCGCCCGCCCCCGCGCCCCCCACGCCGCCGCCGCCCGACAAGCCCGACGAGCCGCCGCTGCCCAGGATCGCGGAGGAGAAGGACTCGCCCACGCACCACGCCGCACACTGCAAGCTGCCCGCTAGGTAAGCGCACGCCCGCTGAGGCTGAGGCTGCCAAAGTGTCTTCGCTAGTAGTATGCCACACTAAAGCTTTATCTCTCTCCCAAGCGTCCAAAGTCATACCCTCCGGTATCCTGCCAGCGTATCTAAATATTCCACAAAACTCTAAAACCAAGGGAACTTTTATTAGAGACACAAGCTCTTCAGATGACATCATCGTTCAAATAATTGCGACGGACAACATTACGTAATGAATTCTTATATTTACGACAACATTACGTTAATAATATCATATTATGATTACACTGTTATTTAATCGTGTAATAAAAATATGGTATTAAGGCGCAGGTTGAGCAAAATGTCGCGCTAGTCGTTATTTGTGCGGTTTTTAGGAGCTATCTACTTTTTATTTAAAAGATATATCAACAAATAAAAAACAAGCTATATCCAATTTTTTTTAAAGGAATAGATATTAATATAATCTCCTTACAACGAAACCACATAAATGTGAAATAATTATTGATAACACGCATCTCCTCGTAAAGTAAGTATTATTTTATTTTGCGATTTACACCAATGGATAGGTAATTTATTAATGAACATTTCTATAGTAATTTTTTTTCAAAAGACCAAAATTTGATTTGATTAAGAATTTATTTTAAAATCTGGGCGTATTCACTGCCCGCGCGATAGCAGGCCTCAGTGAGCGCTGAGCTCTTCGACGTGAAGCCCGTGTCGTTAGAGCATCGGTCAGTGCATACGCTCACGTCATATCAGTCGATAATATTATTACTTATTAGGTTATTTATAGGTAGTATTATTTGTTTGTTTTGGGTATAATTTTTCGTATTAGTTATACATATATTTGTTGTGTTTTTTACTGCGCGATGAAGCTTTTTGCGTGTATTTTCTTTGAAGTAAATGCAAATAAAAAAATGAAGCACCATTAGCATGTAAGGTTCGAATCCATAATTAACATTTCGACAAATATTATAATTTACACTATAAAAGGCTAATTCAATATTATCAGTATACATAGTATACAGTTAAAAATAATCCTAATACCCAACCACAATATCTTATTAGGTATAGTATTGCCTCGTTGGTCTAGTGGTTGTAGTAGTGCGACTGTTGATTATGAGGTCCCGGGTTCGAATCCTGGGCCGGGCCAAAAAGTCAGTTATGAGTTTTTCATTTATGTTCTAAGTTATAATTAGTATTACGAAGTTATAGTTTTTTGCTAAAATATAGTATATTATTTATTGCTTGTTTTTTCTTCTTTTTCAAAAAATAATTGAGTACATAAGGTGTTCTATACTTATAATTCGGTAAAAAGTATCTAAGCAGGTAATAATATACCTACTTTTTACTATAAACTAAACATTTTTAAAACTAAATTTACCTAAAAAGACTAAACTGACCATTTATTTTTTAACTCAAAACAGGACATGGGTTTATTTATACTCTAAAAACTAACTTTATACAATTAGTGTTCACTATAAAATTATATTCGGTATAGACGGTAATTATTAAATGCAACATATTTTTTTAAAATTATTAATTACATTTGTCAGTGGATTAAATTTGCTTTAATAAAGTTGGTGATGATTTTAAATAAGAATAAAATTCTGCTCAAGTTTTTTTTATTGTTATCTTTGTTAACAACATCGCCTTTAGAACTGGAACCGTAAGTGTGTCTTTCAGACATCCACAATTTATTCAAAATAAAAAAATACTCTTTCTACCGGAGCGTTTGTACCAGGAGACATAAAATATATTCCATTAAAAAAAATTATGTTGAAGATTGTTGACTTTGAATACTTCCATCCAACGAGTTACGGGACAATTTTGTGTCCCGGAGCTTTGTTTGGGGACAATGGGACAGGTGACTGAGAAAAGGGACAGTCCCGTTTAAAACGGGACGTATGGTCACTTTAGCTATAACCCGGCGACGGCTCCGTGGCGCAGTAGCTTAGCAATCAGTTGTTGCGCTGAGGGCCGCGGGTTCGAATCCCGCACGGAACAAGTATTTGTATGGCCTACAAATAATTGTTCCGGGTCTGGATGTTTGTCCTTGTGCAATTTATGTTTGTAAACTGCGTCCACGACACAGGAGAAAATCCTAGTGTGGGGGTAACGTTTTTTTACAATTGAAATTGAAAGATTGAACCCTTATACTTCTTGTTGATTTTTGTATTCACCTTTATTAAAGTTACCCTTATGTATAAATAAATATAATTACGTATGTAGAAATATAATTGATTTTCAACCTCATCAATCGTTGGGGTGAGCATAATGTCTGCTAGCATAAGTAATAAGCAGGCTAAGTTACAAGGTGCTCACTTCAAAAATTAGTAGGTAGGCATGTTACTTTTCAATACGTGACACGTAAAAATTAACAATAATCAAAAACACATCTGCGAAACATCCTATTTATTTATTTATTCTTTATTGCACCAAATATATGTACAAAAGGCTATCTATTTATTTACCTATAGTGAATAGGTATCATTTAAACTCACAATTTTCAATGCTTTATTTTTAATATATAATTAATTATAAAATTTCTTAATTAGATAATATATGAAAATACATAATTCTAATATAATGCAACTAATATACCGAATAAAAAAATTAAAATACATTTATCGTTGTACGCTGTGTGTATTTCCATAAATTAGTTTATTGATGTTGAAAAAATAATACTACGTTCGTACCTACAATAGGTGGCGTCTTACATATTCCGCCGCCGGCCAAATGCTCAAGGTCGTTCCTATGGAGTAGCCCCTTAAGGGTGGATTCGACCAAATACCATGTTACACCAAAGTAACTAACCCCCGAATAATTTTACTCATTTGTCTTACACTCAGATCGCATTAAACTTAGTTTGTGTTTTTCCAACACAAACGTGAAGTAGCCAACAAAGAAAATATAATCACTACGTGTAGCCAATACTGGGTATTGTTACTGTAGGGTTTGTGAGTCAGTAACAACAGTAACAGTTGGTAATTATCTGTTGTCGGCGACTTTAGTAGTTAACAGATATGGGTAGAAAAGAAAGAAAAGATAAGTATTATAGACAAGGAACTCGACAACCCTATTGAATTTTATTGTTTATCAAAACTCAGTATATATAAAGCCAAAGATGTTGGTAATTACGATATTAAAATTAGTAACAAATTTTTAAGTATCTATGTTATCAAATTAGCTGCAATATCACTTACTTGTGGAATGTTATTCCACTTTCCTTTTGGTTCCGAGTTTTACAAATTACGCGCACTCATTATTACAAAAAAAAATTTTTATTATGTAACTAAAATCAAACATATTCAAACTACACAAAATACTTTAATTTTATCGTATTAAAAATTTATAATATAGACATACAATTTAAACAACACAAAGGCTTTGGCATATTATGTTAATTTTAGTTCCTGATGGGAACAATGGCGGCTTTTCAAATCGGCACAAACATTTTGTATGGTATAACCAGTCCAGCGTACTTATGTATGTAGAGGTCAGTGTGCCATTAACAGTAACATATTATTTTAAATCATGCAAAAAGGCATCAAACAAATTTTGGGACGTATTGTTTGCAGGACTCCAACGAAGGCGAACACGCCGAGCATCTTTACCTCGTCGCCGAAGAGCGTGCAGAAGTGCGCATTAGACGCGAACGCTTCGTTTGCGTCGCTCTCGCTGTCCGACGAGTCGTTCATTGACACTTCCATCGACACGTCCAACGTCGACACCTCCAGAGAGGTGCACTTAGGTTTGTGTCAAATGTAGCTCACAGCTAGTTGCTTGTGACTGTGGGATACTTTTATGGCTACCAATATATGGCGGTTTATAGATCTCGCATACGTCAGACATAAAATAGCAGTGTGAAAAGTGCTCACGCCTGGTACCTCGATCGTCAACTCGCCTGAAAAGCGTTACGATTTAGGCAAATCCTCTACGTTGGTAAAGACCAATTATGGACTTTTATGGGCCGGTAAAGAAGAAAGAATCTACTATTTGATAGGTCTGTGTAGAATAATGATGCCAAACGAACACACAGTTCTCCTGATGGTAAGTGAATGATGTGGCCCATATACACTAAATCTATCCTCGATTAAAAATTAAAATGTGAAATGCATTTTCATCCCTGAGGACTAATATGGAAAGCCTCGTTTACAGTAAAAAAGGTCTTCGGTTCTCTACGCTCACCATACGAAACACATCAGCATTAATCTGTTTTTTCACACTAGTTTTCTCTGAGACAGTGGACCTTTCTACGGTTGAGCCGATGCAATCTTGATGCAGCCATAATATAATAGCTGCGGCATGACTCTACCATGCATATCATTTGTTTTAATATTCTATTTCAGACGAAAGCAGATCAAGCACGGAAACTAGCATAACTACATCTGAAATAAGCAAACAACTTAACACAACCTTCGAAATACTACCGTCCATAAGTCCGAATGAAACACAGCAAAAAACTAGGAAAAAATCAGACTCCAGTCTCAAAGATGAGGAGTTGAAAGTAAAAGAGAAAAGCAAACCAAAACAAGAAAAATCAGAGTTAAAGAAACAGGACTCAATAAAGAAGTTGGAAAAGACTGAAATAAAAACGGAAGAGAAGCAGATCCAAGAAACTCAAAAGGCGCCTGAAGAGAAGTCTAAGATGGAGAAAACGATGGAAAGGGTCGGATCAATTAAGAAGTCAGATAAACAGGACAAGGCGGAAGCGAAGAAAGAGAAACAAGAGAAAGCGGAGATGAAGAAGCAAGAAAAAATAGAAGCAAAGAAAACAGAGTCGGCCAAGAAACTTGAAGGCTTAAAGAGACAAGAGTCTGTGGAAATAAATAAGGTAAGCTATAGGTATAAAAAATATTATTGACTTATACAATAAGCTGGCTGCGTATTGGCGATGTAATAGAATCATTCCGTGGGATGTCGTAAGAGGGGACAGCGGGAAATTGTATCAAAAGAGCTGTAGCAGCATCTTCTTGATAACAAGTTAATAGTAATGCGGTTGTTAACCCGCTTCACAAATTTAGCAACTATGGCAAATATGTCCGCAATGAGGATTGCCCGTGTTCGGCTGTGGATTGTATGTGCAAGCGTGCTTGAGTGTTTGCGTGCGTGCGTGCGTGCGTGCTTGCGTACGTGCCTGTGTGCTTGCGCGTATGCGTGTGTGTATAATTAGCTTATTCTAAAGATGTTTGATCATATTTTTATTGTATAATAAATATATTTTGAGTCTTGCTTCCTGGCACTGGCATAAATGATTAATTTCGATAACGGTCCTATAAAAATCGAGTTTGGCATACCTGCACTAAATGAAATTATTTTTACGATATTATATATATCTACTACTGTTGCTTTCATATGGTTTGTCTTTCTAATAAATTAATTATATTAAAACCTTCAAAGCTTCTAAAAATACTTAATCTGTCCAGTTAAACCGCCGTTATAACTTTTCTTGTTGTTCTTGAAAACATTACGGGTGATGATGATTTCGTCAATTTTTCATAGGTATTATCAGTACGAGTCGCAGCTGTGTCCCTCGGTTGCCTAGACGGAGCTATCGGGCACAGCACGACACTTAACCGTTAACACTAGTGGCTCATATCTGCACTGCACTTTTAGGGCTTGATAAAGATAGACCTCCTCGTAATACCCCTGGCTGAAAATCAGTTCAATTAGACACGATAATGGTGACGCAATATACTTTGGGTTCCAGTCACCAGAATCTTTGGAGCCGAACAGCGATCAAGCGCGGAGTAGGAACAGCATGGTGAGCAAGCTGCTGGGCGTCATGGGGCGGAAAGCTGGCCGGGACAAGGAGGACGAGGATCATCGCGCCACCAAAAAAGCTGAAAGGCACACTAAGAAAAAGGTCAGTGATTTTATTATGTTTTGATATTTTTTTGATTGACATTTTTTTTTATTCAGTATTGATTATTACATAATACTTATTGAAAGTCATTTTTTATTTACCACTGGTTCGGAAAACACCTCTGTCCTGGGAAGAACCAGCAAGAAACCCAGCGAGACTTTTTTTTAAACATATTTCAAGTAAAGCCATGCTGCAGCTATATTATTAGTATAGTTGTAGCACGAATGGGTCGGCTCGACCGGGGAAGGACGACGCTCTCACAGAAAACTGCTGTGCTTCGTATGGTTAGTGTAGAGAACCGGAGACCCTTTTTACTGGCAAAGAGGCATTCCATCTTAGTCCTCACGGGTGACAACGCATCTGCATTAGAGTCTTTATTGAGGGTAGATGTAGATGTTTATGGGTTACAGTAACCAATTACCATCAGGTGGACTGTGTGCTCGTTTGTCACCCTATCCTATAAAAAAAACGTTAACAATAATTTTGTTTATACAATTTTTAAATGAATTTTCATAGAACCAGCATGGTGGCGATCACCTTATTCCGAGGGGTTATTTTCATTCATGTATTCCTTGATATTATAATAACCCTTTTTGTACAGTTTTTCTTTAATAAAACTTTTAAACTTGTTTATTGACATACTTTGAACATGTTCTGGAATTTATTTCACGTAGCCACTTACCGTCAGACGGACTGATGATAAGTGCCTACCGCACTGTGAGTTCGTTTTTCAATTCAGTTTTATAAAAAAAAAATTGAAATACTTTTGAAATTTTATAAGAATATTAATTTTATTTGTGTGTATTTATTTCAAGAGTAAAATCAAATCTAACTTAAAACGGATCACCGACCAAGTTTTAAAGCACTAGTAAAAGTAGCAAAATTAAATTATATTATGTTGTAATGTACTAATTAGGATGTGTTCATTAGTCATCCATTATCAAGCCCATCAAAAGTTCACATCTGAACATAGGCCTCCCCCATAGATTGCTATTTTGGAGATTATAGATTATCATAGTTATGGCGCTTGGCTGGTGGGTTGACTGAAGATGCTACTGTCCATCCTCTGTTTCATTTTCCTCTGTTAGTTCTTATGACGCCCACATAATGATATATGGGATGGGGTAGTTGATTCTGTTACGCCGCCACTAAACAGCGTGGTTATGGTATGTTATTTTTTTATAGGATAGGGTGACAAACAACGAGCACACAGTCCACCTGATGGTAAGTGGGTGCTGTGACCCATAGACATCTACATTTATCCTCAATAAAGAATCAAAATGCAGATGCGTCGTCACCCGTGAGGACTAAGATAGAATGCCTCTTTTCCAGTAAAATGGGTCTCCGGTTCTCTACACTCACTATGCGAAGCACAGCAGTGTCAAGCTGCCATTTTACGCTGATATTCCGTGAGAGCGTGGTCCTTCTCCGGTTGAGCCGACCCATTCGTGCTACAACTATACTACTAATATGGCTGCAGAATGGCTCTACTACCCAATTTCACCAAAATGAGGTAACATTTTACAGGGAAACAACCCACCAACCCCACAACCAGCAGTTGCGCCACCGAAACAAACCGAAACGACACTTCCCGAAAGAAGCAACGAAAAGCAAGATAACGCAGAAGACAAAAAGGCGAAAAAGGGACGCGGTCGCGCATCTAGCTCATCTTCAGGGGAGAAATGAAATACTTTAACTTAATTTGTATATTTCGACTTTTCTACATAATTTGTTGTGTTGTGTAAGAAAAAAAAAGAAAATTGGCTGGCCAATCAAAACTGGACCTTATTAACAATATATAATATGATAACATTTGAAACTATTATAACAGGAAAAGAGAACTCTTTCGATTTTTTGTTCTGAATGTTTCATAGAGGCTACGTTTAAATGTGGACACATTATCTCACAAATATATCTTTATACAAAATTTGTTAGACTTACATATGAGGTTAAATAATCTTAGATTTACTATTTTGAAAAAATTTATCTTGTGTATGTTCTTAACATTTTAGAATTTGTCGCATGCATTAGAGTCAATTTTCCGTGGCAATGTCCTGTTTAAATTTATTCTGCTACTGGCGAATTATGTACCAAACTTATGTGTATGAGATGTACACTTGTCATATAAATATAATATATAGAATAGGATATTCCGGAGTTAAAAATGGAATTAGGTTTTAATATTAAATAACGTGGATACATTAAGCACACGCTTCGAAACATTAAAACGATTTTCATTCTTGTAACTGGCTTGTAACTTGGTTTGACTTGTTTGTGCTGAATTTATTCGGTATTCGAATTCATTAAAGAGTTAGTGTCGTATTTTAAAGCAAAGCTATTTAGAAATAAATTTCCTAAAATATCATATTTTACAAAAAATTTATGTACATACATTGGAATAATTAAAAAAAAACATTTTACTAACTGTCGTTTACTAGAAATTCGTGACAACAGTATCGTGCTAGGCTCTAGTGATTATGAATTTCTTGTGTACTTACTTCATATTCTTAATTAAAAGGAGAATTAAGAAATAAAACTGCAACTACTATATTTTCAGAATTAGGTATAAAATAAAAAATCATTAGATTGATCCTAGCCTATATATCAAAGAAAAACTATTTTCCTAAGACCATTAATTACTTATAGTATATTTCACTGAGTAAACTTTCCTTTGTAGTTTACGAATTCATTTTAATTCCCGATCTTGCAATTTTCTATGAATAAAAACATTTTTGTAAACTAAAAGTCTTATTGAATTATTAGGAAGTATCATTTCTGTAGCCATGGGAGCTTAAAAACTACTTTTTTTTTAATAGAAAAAGAATCCTATTCTATACAGAGGTTTCATTAAATTATGATCAGACATGAGTTTGAATGCAGATGACTACACTCTTGTCTTACTCTTAGTAATAAAGTATAATAAACATGTCTTTTCCAGTAGCTAATAGTAAGTCGTTAGCTGTATGTAAAGGTCATCGGTTGATAAGCATTTGAAACTTCATAATTTCAAGATTTATCTAAGAGACTGCAGGAGCTAAACGCAAGTTTTATAATGCCTTTAAGCATATGATCCACTGCAGTAAACAACATCAGAAAAATATATGATATTTTTCAGGATTTCCGCTAGTTAGATAGTGTGTTGAAAATAGAAAACATATACTACTAATTTGATACGACAGAAAAAAAAAACACAAAGATACCTCTAAAAATTTCTTTTAACGATTAAAAACCATACTAATATACATGCAAAGATTTTTGTCGGATTATTCTACAAGCAACATAACAATAGATTTTTTTTAAATCGCATATTCTTATTTCTGAACATAATACGTACGCATGTAACATAATATGTACGCGCAAACGCCTGTGTACCGACTGCTGGCCGAGGCCTGGTGCTATACAGAAATTGTGTAAATTTGTGCGTGCGTCGTTCGAGTTCACTTAGATCTTGTAGTTCTCTTAAGTAAAATTGAGAAAAGAACGTACAGTCCACTACAAAAGCAACCTTAACGGTTGCTGGTCTTACTTTTTAGTGGATAGCTTATGAAGAATATATTGAGATACTAGTAATTTGGTATCTAGTTCTTAGGTAAATGTAAGTTTATGAAATAGTACAGGCGGCAGAAAAAATACGTATGACGCTACCGTTTTGACGGTCATAGCAGAGTATCAACACCTATATCCATGACATAAGGTGCATTTTCGTCGTGAACGTTCGGGTAACAAAATTTTATTACGTTTAATGTCTATAACATTAAGATTTGTCTATATCCACAGTGTAGAAGGGATGTGTACAGTTTTATTTTCACGATATAAATTGTAAACTGCACCATTTTCTTAAAGGCACTTTGCATACGAAATATTTCGGATTAAGTAAGTTTTCTACTAATGTTTCAGTGTTGTGTACAATTAATACAATTTAATGTAAATTATAGTAGGCTTTCTTTAGACTGTATGTATAAAGCTTTAGTGTCTATCAAACTAACTGAAGATTGTTTTCTAGTTGATCTCTTCTGAAGTGACACTTCGCCGTAGCCTTATGATCATTTCATCTATAAATTTTTTTTGATGAGTGGTACTTTTTGAATCTGCTGCCCCTAATAGAATTAAAACTATGTAATATTTTGTTTTTATAAGGGTGTATCTTGTACTCTTTGACCATTTACGAAAATTGTTTGAATAAAAAAATACTGAATAAAACCCAAAAATTAATATTAAAAGAATAATGATTCTCTACACTAAAAATACCGATTGCCTCTTCAACGAGAGATCGCCGCTTCATAGTTGATGATTTGTTCATTCCAGTATTACATTGTTGAGGCATAAAAAATATTATTGTTTTTTTTTTTCAATTTAAATTTAAAATGACAAGGAATTGCGAACACGCTTGATTTTTGTATAAGGAAAAGTTGTAATTATTCGTGTAACTGAGTGAGAGAGACGATGATGTGTTTTTTTAATCTCATCCTAGTTTTTAGCTTAGATATTTTCGTAAAGTTCCATAGATATTAGGCAAGTTATGTGATAATATTTTTAATGTCTGTAGTTTTTTTTTTCTAACATCTGTCATCTGTTGTATACCTTGTACATTGTTATTGTTGCTTGACTTATTTTTATGTACCTATATATTCAGTAAGCTTAAATCATTTCTCATTAATCGTTCAAAAATAATCAACCAGTATGCGAATTAAGGAATTTAATATTTATTTCATAGATCGGAAATAACTTGAATCAGATTTTTTTTTAATTTTACTAATTCAGTCGACACTAATATTTCAATAACAGTGCCATAATTTACGAACTACGTTGTCGAAATGCTTTACAAGATTTCAAGAAAATATTCGGATAGTATGGGTTTCCGTTATTTCTTTAATAAACTTATTAGAGTTACCTAGATGCGCTGAATCTATTTAATGTCTTCCATTAAAAAAATATTTTATCTCTATATTTTAGCATAGACTCTGTTAACATTATCTACGATCAATGATGCTTTCTTGACTGAACATTAAAATAAAATTTCTGTATATTCTAAAGACTTCTATGTATATTAATATTGTTACGTTTGATTCTCCGTAACTTGTTTAGCCGACTGCGATTAAAGAGAACACAGTTCTTTGTTTTGTAAACCGCGAACGTTGATTTCGACAATCTAACACTGATTTTGTTTAATGTGACTTTCATTAGTCGTGCGCGGTACGCGGTCATTATTTATGTGCGCATTTTGTCAACCTAGTTTGAAGTTTATATTAGATAAGTATTCATTCTTTTCATTCTTTTTTTTTTTGTTAAAAAAACGTACCCCCCACACTTGAATTTTCTCCTGTATCGTGGAGACAGTTTATAACCACAAATTGTACAAAGACAAACATCCAGACCCGGAACAGTTATTTTTGGGCCATACAAATACTTGTTCCGTGCGGGATTCGAACCCGCGGGCCCTAGCGCAACAACTCTTTACTATGTCACTGCGCCACGGAGCCGTAAGTATGTAACTTTATTTCGTATTTGCCTAAAAACAATAATTGTTGCAAATGAAAATACAACTGCGTAGCATATTTACCGGGCCTCCTGCCCAACGGGGACATTGACGCAATTGATTGCCGCGACATAGTTTTTGTTCTGAATTGCCGGCTTAGTAGTATGCATAGAAGTCTTCGGTATATTTTGCAAAAATATAATTATTCGTTATTTCGGAGAATTTTTAAGGTTTATATATTATAGCAAAAGAACCTCCAAAAGGGTTAAAATAAAATTTCAATTTAATTGATGTATTACAATTTAAACAAACACAAATTATTTTAATCGTTTTTGTTATTTGAAATGTATTGATTATGGCCGAATTTTACTCGAAGTAAAATGTTGTTGATTACGAATAATGAACGTCTTGTCCTTTCTTGTATTTGTGCAAAAATGAACAAGATGTTTATTGAAGTTACTAAACAGTTGTCGAATTATGTAACATGTAGTTTTTCCATCTAGTTCCCCCAAATCACTTTTCATTATTTTTTTTATAAACCGTTTAGTTTGGATTCAAAGAAACAAACAAAAATAGGCAGTGCACTGCGTACATTTCAAAGTGATGCAAAAACAAAGCCTATATTATATTTATATATATTTATATATATATATTATAAATATTGTAAGAACAAAAAGGTTTTAGGTGTGTAATACGTAGCGGTACGAGCCCTGAGCACATAGTCGATTTATTTAGGTCTCTTTGGTGAAGTTACAAGGGCGAGGGCGGGATAGGCACGTTGAACAATCTTTCACTTGATTGACCCGATAGTTGATATTCGTCATTCATTGAATATTCGCGGGACATTCGCCTGCGGCCGGAAAATGTACATGCGCAAATGCTGTCGCTTAGTGCTCACGACTTGCGCCGCTATTTGTGTCCGTGCAGTAGTGAACTTGTACGGGCTGATAAAGAAAGAAAGAAGTGGCTTGAGCGCGTCAAGAAGTTGAGCAGTGTTCCAACTATCTTTGTTGATCTAAGATTTTAGAATAGTGTATTTTTGTTGCTCATAGCATACATATAAATTTATCAAATGCACGTTTATACGAACACGTTATTTTTATTTTATTTTCTACCCGTATTATTTTTTCTTACCTTTTTGTCAATACTATATGTTTATTGTTTCAGCCTTCGTTTTCAATTTAGATTTGTAATTACATAATACTCAATGTATGATTGAGAATTGCCTGAAAACGTGTTTTGATTTTCGTGCATGGTAACACAGGGTAATAATAATATTATTTACCCGATATATTTATTTAATAATTTTAATTGATTTATATTTGCAGTATTTGTATTTCACTTTGTTATAAGCCTTATATAGACCAACAAAGACAATGAATTTTATTGTAGGTCTGAGCATGATACATTGTTTTTTGGGACCACAGCTTCAAAATAATATATATATGTATTTTGTAGATTTTGTTATTTGCGGCGCAAAATTTATCTAAGAGCATATTGAGTACAGGAGTATGAGCTTGTTATTCGAGTACGCTCAACTTATTTTAATACTTGTTTAAAACAGACTGTAGTTAGATTAAGTTAGGCTTAATTGCTGTTTTAGATACTTACGTTTTGTCGCATCTTCAAAGCTTTACGTAGTATTATTTCATGTCACGTTTTTTATAAACTTTTGCCAGCCATAAATGTTGTAATTTTAATTAACTTAGCATAAATTTGAATGTGATTTATAAATAATGTATGGATAGTAAGCGAGGGAATATTTTCTCTAGAATAATAAATATGTGTACGATTTCATATAGATGCGAAATAAAGTCAAGAATTAACTGTTACTTGTGTTTTATTTTTATAATAATCTATAAGTATAGGCTAGGATATAAATCTATTCCATGTTATGTTATATTATTCCTGTATAGGACAGTTACTATACTCTCTAATTTAATCCAGTCTACGATTTTAGCTTTTATATAGTTACATGTTCTTGTGGTTTATACCGTAGTCTATACTATAAAGATTAAATTTTATCATGACAGCAGTAGATTTTAGTTTTACTATTTCTTTTTTCAAACCAATCTAGTGTTATCGAATAAGGTTGGCAACATTAGTTATATTAACCTAAGATGTACTAAATTTATGAAAGGAATTTGGTGATTATCTTTTCCGCATCGATTTCTTTTTAGCAACAGCTTTCGAATTCTATTCGTTCTTTAATTCGTTATACAGCCCATGTTAAGTATAGCTATTTTTATTTAATTTATAATATGGCTAGGGAAGATCCCACGGAAGATCAGCGTCGAAGTACTCTAGTGGTACCAAGACTAAGTTAAGTACCTTTTTGGTAACCATTTACCAAATTTAAAATATGCTATTGTTTGAAGCAAATTGTTTTAATGTGTTACCAACCAAACTTATTATCTTTCTTTATAGTGTAAGTACAAACCCACAGTAGTTCTCTGTTTATTTATGATGTCTATGACAATATGACTATTATGCCACAAAACACGCTTCTGAGCCACCTGCATCCATGAATTTGGTGCATGTCTTGCCAAGTCGTCGTTTTCGAGTTATATTACCGGCCTATTATTGCCACTTCAGTTTACCGATCCGTATAAATTGGTTACTCTGGTTCTGTTGCTGAAGTCCTCAATTCCGAGCATCTCTCTCCATAGCTCGCTAAGCGACCTTGGGCTTCATCGTACGGGCTGCAGTGAAAGAATACGACTCAGATTCTTATCACTGGCAACACGCACTGATTTGTGATAGAAAAAAACTTGTACGAAAAACCGTTAACACCTTGTGTAACGGTTTTTCGTATGCTTTATATTGTATCAAGGACCTAAAAAACATATAGAATTGATTTGCTGGCTAATTCATGTTTAAAGGCAGTCATGTAACAAAGCAAACAAGTTACACATCATCATCATTACAACCCCTCACAAGTACACTGCTGAACATAGACCTCCCCAAGGAATGCCACAAAGCACGGTCCCGAGCCACCTGCATTAATTGACTTCCTGAATGTCTTACCAGGTCGTCACTCCATCTAGTAGGGGGACGCCCTATACTTCGCCTGCCGTTACGAGGCTGCTATTCGAGAACGTTTCTTCCCCATCGGTTGTCATTCGTGTTCTTCGAGCTATATGGCCGGCCCATTGCCACTTCAGCTTATGGATTATTATTTATTATTATTATTTACGGATTGATATGAGACATATATAATATTAATTATTATTATTTCAATGGCGAGAAACTACGGGACAAATTTGAAATAAAATATTATTGTTCTTTTTTTTTCAAAATTTTATTTGTGTCCATTTTAATGTAACAACTGAAAGTCAACACACGCTACAACGAATCCGTAGCAAAGCTATAACATCCCATTCGGCTTTAGGGCTATTGATAAAATGATAGAGATGTCTTTGTGCGCGGAAAAATAATTCTGTCGGAAAAACATGAACTTCAATGCAATTTATGTGCCGGAACAAAGTATTGAGGAGGATGATAAAAACAAAAATTATAACACTTTTAGAACCTTTTCGATATTAGTCATGTATGAAAAAATAATGGCGTATTAATTTGATATTTTTACTTCGCTTTAGTGAAAAACGTTTCAAATTTTCATCAAACTCATAAAATTAATATATAACATTACATTACAAAATGTTTACCAACCGGTATCTACATAAAAATTTACACAGTTTTATCTAGATGCTTTATAAAATCGGTCTATACTTTTCGCACGTATAAAGGCAGGCACAAAATATACAGAAATGTTAAATTATAAAGTATATTCATAAGGTATCTAATCATTCAAAGATCTTACAAAAGATGCTATTTACCGTACCGCTACATAATATAGTAACATCATTACTTACAATAGTCTACACGGTTATAATTTTGCATCAGGACAAATCCTCACACATGTCAAAGATAAATTTAAAAAATTAACTTATAACTACTCATAAATCAATCGCATTTATTTAGCCTGTTTCTACGAAATCTCGTACAATGAATCATGAGGTACATTAAATAATCACTTCAGGAACAACGTTCAATAAACTGTTGTGGTAAAATGTAACACTTAAACTTACTTAAACAAAAATAACTTAAATAAAAATATTGTAAATATTAAGCTAAAAGTCTGAACGACCGAAGCACTTTTCCCTCACCTTTTTGATAATATTGTTATCGGGAAGCTTCCAGTCTAATGAGTTAGGATGATTTAATTCCTGTTCGTCTGCATCTTGAGATTCGAACAAGTCTCTGGAGTGGTGGCGAGGTCTCCCGGGCTTAAATTGACTCTTACAATTATCTTCTCGTTTTATCTTTTTTAGACTATCGTCCCATGATCGTGGAGTTTTCCAAATAGACGGTTCATTAGATTGTTTTAGAAGAACGTTAGGCGGTGAAAAGTAGGAGAAAAATGGGCTCGATGACTTGTCGTCTTCCTTGTCTTCGATATTAGACCTATCGAGGAACGAAAAAGTACTATCTGCGTCGTACACTTGTTCACGAACGTTAGACGTTACATGTCGCATGTTTATCGGATTTGGCAGCGCCTCTTTGGTATTTATATTTCTCTGACGTTCGTACATCTCTCTGTTACCTAATTTTTTTTGACACTTTTTAACAAATGTTATAAAATCGTAATAATTTTCAATTTTATCAACGCACTTGTAACAAATCGTGTTAAGATAGTCTGATTCTTCAATAACAAGTTTTAAGCAGACGAGTATTTTATCAAGCATGTTTGTTTTTCGACAGAAACTTCCGAACAGAGAAACATTAAACTCATTTTCTGACAAACATATGCGACAAGAACATCGCGATATTTCCATTTTTTAATCAACGATTTTTAATTTTTAAATAATAGCGACCTTTTAGAATTCCAGATTTTATTTTTAGCGCAGTAATTTACAAATTTCCCGCCATTAATGCGTTATAGATTATATCGTCCTTGGCATAGTAAAACCACAGATGATATTAGACATCATCACAGATAAATAGTATAAACCAACATATCTACTTTTAAGTCAGAAATAAAATTGTCATATTAAAATAAATACTTATTCGGTTTGCAAAAAATACTATATTTTGGACGGCATAGTTGTGTCATCTAAGTATACAATTTTTTTGTTGTTATTTGTATACACATTTTGTGCTTAAAATTTTTAAACCGTCAATTTGAAAATAATATTTTATATATAATTTATGTAATTAATGGAGACTTAGGTGAAACTACAATTGCAACACACACTCAATAAAAAGCATATTTATTTATTTGAGTATGTAAATAATTTTAATAGAATTGCATAAGAAAAGTCTCTTTTAGGGGCATTCCATTCACACAGCGATTGTAGTACGGACCGTCGATCAAACTATCGTAGCTTAACATTAGCACACGATTAGCACACATGCGTTGCATTTTGGCCACATGGATGATCCGCGAATGCGATGAATATCATGTCAATATTTGTAGAAAAGGGTGTGCTCTGCTGCGTAAGTTATTACAATATGAATGTTAAAGAGAAAATCTGCATTATTAATAGCATTATTGGAATTTGTGGCTTAATATAAAAGAAATCTTTTTCCAAACGCAGTTCTCGTTACAATTTTTTGCCAGTCTCGGAGAATACTATTCGGTATTTTCGAAAAAAATCCAAAGAGAATTTCTAAGTTGTAGATTACTCTATGCCTTATCTAAAGATGACGTTGTGACAAGGATTAAGAAAAGAATGCTTCGGTGGTTTGGTCATGTAGAAAGAATGAACGAGGAAAGAGTGACAATGCAAATTTATGTTGCGGAAGTGAACGGCAGGGTCGGGAAGGGACGCCCTAGACGAAGGTTTATCGACCAAATCGGCGATACATTAAAAATGGGCCAGATTAGGAGTACCCTTAACCGACGAGCGTGTATGCGTAGATATATGGATGTAAAAGAGGCGAGAGAGGTGTGTCAGGATCGCGCCAAATGGAAGTCCGTAGTCTCTGCCTACCCCTCTGGGTGACAGGCGTGAGTGTTTATATATATATATATATATATATATATATATATATATATATATATATATATATATATATTATCTAGTCTGCGTTAACTACAAACCCGAATTTCTTTCGTACGGCGATATAATTTCGGTCATAAATTTCTTTTAACTTTTTAATTGACAATTTCTAATTATGACACATATACTGTCCTTTCCAAAATCAACACTCACTTTAAAAAACATTTTACTGAACCTTCGACATGACCTTGATCGTACGGAATGCATAGCTACTAAAGTTCGTGAGATCGTGCGTTCGACCATCGCTACGTGAATGGCCTTCTTATGTACTTAAACTTATAATATCATACGATGTAAGTAATGCTACACTACAAAAAAGTAAATTGAAAAACAGTGATGTATATAAATTTATTCTTTAAAAAAAAAAGTGAAGAAAAAATGAGACGTAGACTATTCAAAAAGGATATAATCCGCAAAAGGGTAGTTTTGTCAATGATTGTTCTGAAAAACGAGAAGTCACTAGGTATGATCGACGCATACTTGTGACTTTTGTTGGATTTTTTTTAGTATAAGGGTGACAAACGAGCACACAGTCCACCTGATGGTAAGTGGTTGCTGTGGCCCATAGACATCTGCATCTATCCTCGATTACGAATCAAAATGCAGATGTGTTGTCACCCGTGAGGACTAAGATGGAATGCCTCATTTCCAGTAAAACGGGTCTCCGGTTCTCTACACTCACCATACGAAACACAGCATCATTAAGCTGCTATTTTACGCTGGTATTCTGTGAGAGCGTGGTCCTTCCCCGGTCGAGCCGACCCATTCGTGCTACAACTATACCAGTAATATAGCTGCAGCATGGCTCTACCACGTCAGAAGATGGAATTGTTTTAACCACTTGTATTAAATCTTAGGGGTTATAGCTAAGAATTATTTTGTCATAATATTCATTTACTTTAGGTTTCGCGTGTGGAATGATACTTTTTGCGTGTCTACGCCCATTTTAAGATATTTTTAAGTACCCGCCTGCCTCACTAAACGATAAAAGGCATATTAAATAATTTCACCTGTTTTTAATTTTACGACTTAAAACCTTAGGTACCTACATTTAAGTCCAAAAATTCGATACAGAATTATATAAAATCATCATTCTAAATATCCTTATCCGATTGATACATTTACGAATACTATATGATAAGCCACCACACTCCTGTTCCTTCGCCTGGTTTTGTATTATTATTCATATGAAATAAATAGGTACTTACGTTATAAATTATAAATTCAATAAGTCATAGTTAAAAAGCGAAGCTTTCTGATTTAAATACTGCATAACATTTTCTAAAGTTTCAATGAAAATTGTGACATTTTGAAAATAAAATAATGAGGGTGCAATGTTTTGCCAGGTATACATTTGAAAATAAACTATTTTAATATAGTATTCAGCTTCATACTTGAGTTTATGTCTCGTTAAGCAAATATTTTCAACTGTCACAATTCATCAAGACGCAATTAGAAAGTGACTGGAGTAACATTAAACAGTGTCTTCTTCTTTCTTTCCCCAGAACTTATCGAATCTGTTACGAGCCCTGTCAAGGACCTCAGCTGCTGTCAATCCACCAGTGTTGGGCGTCTCATTGACAACGGTAGTGTCCACCACACCTGGGGCTTTCTGAGTAGCCTCAATAGCTTTTTTGATGACCTCTTTTTCCTTTATAGTTTCTTGTACTGGTGTCTCGGGTGTTAATTGGTTACTGTTAACGCCGTTAATGCCATTTACATTATTCATATCCAAAGCCTTTGTTTCGTCGATTGGAGTCAGGCTTATAGGTGTTGTGGGAGTTTTATCCGTGCGTTTGCTCAGGCTTGTAGGCGAGTCGCTCTTTTTCAACGATCGAATAGGAGACATTTGCTGGTGATGTATTGGAGCGATTTCTGAAACAGCGGTATATATTATGTTTAATCGAAAGCCTTTAGATAAATTATAAAAGTCTAACAGCTTTAAATATTAGGTAAATATAATTTTGCTGCTGATTTTTAAATGCCACATACACCAACACATACATAATCTAAATACTTGCATTTTAAGGGATTTTTATTGACACCATAAACACATTCAACAAGCGCACAGATAACATTTAATTAATTGTTTAATTGTTAATAGTATCGTATGTATTCGGTACTTCTATAGTGACATATTATGTATATATTTTATTAATTAATTTTCAATGTGAATATGTGAGAAGTCAAAACAGTTATTACTGTTAGTATTGAAAAGGCAAAAGTTAAACTATTCATCAATTTTATACACTACTATTTTTGGACCACATAATTGTGACTTGGATTGACACTTGTTTCAGTTATATTTTGCTTTACTCCCCGACCGACCGGTTTACCTAATGACATTATCGGGGTAAAAAAAAAATAAAGACCGCCAATACCGGGGACTATGAGCTAGTAGTGGGCTGGAACAGGTAAAATCGCATATCTGTTTCGCCTGTTTCAGTTCCACTAAAATAACAGTTTCAAAAATCTGTTCAAAATAACAGTCCGTTACTACAGTCTTGGTAGGTACTTCTCTTTCTAACAAAGACGTTGAACATATGCGAGAAAAGGACAACCGACCCTGATTCTAGACTTCAGCAATATTATTGTAATGCCGCTGTGCAAGATTGACTGGTAGAGAAAACCTCAGACTTATATATACATCGTAATGTAAATATGAAGTTAAATAAGTAACATAATTAATAATTACGAGACGGGAAGGAGTAGTCCACTCCCAAGGAGGGTCGCCATGGTGTGGCCTACGTTGGTGGGACGGATGTGTGCGAAAGCATTTCCGAGGCCCTGCCAACGGCCACGACTAGTCATGGTTAGTCTCCGTTATATATATATAGCCGTAGTCCGAATGAATTAGCCCGATCGGGTTAGGACTCTCACAGAATATTAGCACGAAACAGGAGAATAATACTGCTGTGTTTCGTATTGTGAGTGTCGAGAACCTGATACCCCTTTTACTGGAATCGAGGTATCGCATCTGCATTTTAATGTCTATGGGTCACAGCATCCACTTACCATCAGGTAGACTGCGTGCTCTTTCGTCATGTCACGAAATTCGATCCGGAGGTCATTCCTATTGCACAATTTTTTTTTCCTAGACGTCAAAAACTCAGTTTTTTTTTATTTGGCTATACTTACTTATTATAAAGTGTCAAGTATTATTTATTATTTTGCATATTGCAGTAATTGTTACGCTTTAAACATCATACAAAATAAGCAATTTGTACCTATATAGATATTATGTAGGCACTTATCTCATTGGTACCTACCTATTTGTATCGAATACATACGACACGTACAACCACATTGTTGCTGAAAATTTTTCCATTGTTTTGTGTCACTTTGTTATCTATAATTTCATAGTACTTACTTTTTTCTTTAAAGCAGCAAAATTTTTCTTACATTTACTCATTATATGTTTAGCCAAGTATCACATATTGCGTTTTTAATTCTAAAGGTGGAATAATAGATTTCTAAAAAAGAGAATTAGTCTCTTAAAAATTACTTGAAAACCCTTTTTCGTACACTAGCTACTTTCTAAGTGAATAAGGGGAGATCTAGATTTCATTTCATTAGATTATTTAGAGTATAAAACGTCTTATTTGTAAAAACACTAATATATCTGAAACTTTAAATATTTGGCCTATGGTACATGCTGAGATATTCAAAACTCCTATTTTATTACTAAATAGAAACATTTTAATACATATTTAGCATATTTTGTCAAATTTCATATTCTGATAATTTCATGCGACTATTGAATATGTTAGTGATTAAAATGTTATGAAATCTGAAAATTACTAGTTCTAGAGCCAAGGGAATTAGCTTATAAGCCAGCCTTATAAAACAGCACGGAAATAATTTCGAAAAGGCGCCACAACTATACCTCCTGACGGTGGCATCTTTTCAATGACAGATTGATAGGGCAGGCATCATGCAGAAGTGAACGTCAAAATGACATGGGTAAAATACAGTGACAGTGCACGCAAACATCGAAATAGACACACACACAGACAAGTGAATACATACGTGGTCGACGTCTCAGCGGAGTACGGTCAAAATAAAAAAGCATCTCAATTATTGGATTAACACAATTTAATCATGAACTATTCAATAGATATAATAATATAAAACACATTATATAATATCTGGTGTCGATCGTGTGTCGTGCTTGAGACAGTGAGCTCTAAACTTCAACTTATAGTTGATATGAATAGAGTTCACTGTCGCATTGCTGTCTGTCACACTCATTAAAACGTGTATGGCCGATGGTCTAGGCGGTGGCGATGGTCGTCGTACCTGCCGGCTTCAGAGCGGGACCTTCTTCGGCCACGGAGCCACCCTTAAACTCAGAGCTAGGGCGCTTTACACTCTCATCTGAAATATGGTGAGTGACTTGTATGGTTGGATGAAGTGAAGCAACACACGTTCTACGTTCACAAAACAAATCTTCAAGAGCGAATTTACTGAAGGTGAACCAGTGGAATTAAGCATTCCTGAATTGAAAAGGAGGTGAAGAGAGAAAGACCTTATGTGCCTTATTGCTATCTTTTTCTAATAAATAAATAATATTAGAAACAGATAATATATAGACACACTAAAATTACATCTATTTCTCTCAGTCATGCTGTTAATCCATTGTGGTCACATCCGATAAAATCGCTCAAGGCACTACGTGATTGTGACAGAATTGTACATAAATTATGTAATATTAAAAAAGTACAAAAACAAAGTAGAATGTTAAAATAACAATGAACTCGTTAAAAATATATAGAACGCAACAACAATGATGCGAAAACAAAATGGATGATATAAATTTTAATGAGTGTTACCAATAGTTAAAATTGTGTTTGTACTAAGTTGAATTGTATTGAACATGATTTTATTGTGTTCGTTTTTCGTGTCAGTGTTGCAAGCTTTCTACTATTTAACTAGTGTGAGGTTGCTATTCACACGTTAATACGCAATGGTCGAATGAACGTTATGAGACAACTGGTCAGCTTACTGTCGTGTGGCATGGTAGTGTGATGGCTTTCGCGGTTTACGCATCGGTATCAAAAGTTGACTTTTATTTAAACTGTATTTTTTACGAATTATATATTTATATATCTATTTACATGAATATCTTTTTCAATGATCATCAACTGTGGATACTATAGTAATACCGGATTATCTATACGAACTATAGACAAAATTTTCTTACCGATTTAAGCAACACTAAGAGTATCTTGATCATGGACTGTAGCCATGTTTCTATTTAAATTGTTTAATTCTTTAGTTTTCTTTTTTTAACTAAAATTTGATATACCTATAATATGGTAAGAAAATAAACCTTAGTTCTAAATTTAATTACATATTTTGTTTCGTACATAAATCATTTTGGCGGCTTTTGGAGAGTTATAAACTTTTTCCCTATCCTATAAATAAGGAGATCTTTTAAAACAATAATTATCAACGTCAGATATTAAAAGAGTAAACTGCCTGTATGTAAGGTTTAACTTATTTCTATAGTCATAAACTAGTTTATTATGTGTATTTATTAAGGCAATTGATTAGTGAAATCATATTAGGTAGCAAGCACTACCACCATACAGTGCACAATGAAAAAGATACTCTTACGAATAGTGAAACTAATTTTACGAAGTATTTTACAATATATCCGTAACCCAACATTGAATCTAAATATTTTACAATGTCAACAATATAATATAATTTTTAAGGAATACATTTTGTATTAAGTACTAAATGCGTAAAACGGAGTTTCACAGATAATGAAACTAACTTAACCTAAAAATGTTTGCCGCCAACCTGGATAAGAGATTGGACTCACCGCTTTTGACGTTTTGCGTAACGGTGAACGTCTTGCCGGTGTCCAGGGGCACGGTCCAGTTGACCGGGTCTGGAGAACGCATATTCATTTGCTCCGGCGATTTGACCCGGGTGGGCTCCGGAGGCGACTTTACCACGGGAGAGTCGTCGAAGAAATGGTCCTTAGCGACAGACGCGCTGCGATGAGATATTATCTCATCTTCTGGAAGGTTCAATGAAGATTAGTCATTTTTTTATCTTATTAGGTACTTATAAAGCAGTATTATGTTGGCATTCTTGGAAAATTGAAAAAATTTAAAAGTTTGCATTTGTAGTAATTTCACCCTTTTTTTAAAGATTATAAAACTACGACAGAGTAGCTAAAAGGGAAAAAATTAAGGTCGTGCTAATTGTTTCATTCCTCACTAAAAGTTTAAAAACATGAAAATAAATTACTATTTCTATAACATCTATATCCAAAACGACAACGACTATTGACAAACAATACAAAAAGTTTCTATGCCATAGACTAAAGAAAGAAAGACGGAGTGTATAGATTTCAAATAACACGAAAGCAGAGCCAAAGGTTAACTTATTGTAAAAAAACGGACTTTGTACACATGCATTTAAAATCATTTCCAACCAACATCATGGTTTTAGGTGCATATGTGTGCACACATCAGTGAACATTTGCGGACTGTTAAATACAGAAAGAAGAAAGATAAGGGAGTTTTAAGAAGTTGAACACGGTTTCGGTATTACTTGAAATGTACGCAGCGCTCCGTCTATCTCTCTTTGTTGTCTAAGTTCTATGTAGACAGAAATGGGTATTGATTTGTTCTTAGGGCCTTTATGCAATGTTTCTTTATTAAACCTAGACACAAGACATTTAAACTTCTTCAAAATTTAGTTCTAATAAAGGCCCTAGGAATAAAGTATACATGCAAAATAAACTTCATCTAAAATTTTTGGGATTGTGTAAAATCTACCATAATCCACCATTTTAACCCAAAAACATTGTACATTAATTATATTAAACCATAATAATTAATCTTCTAGCAACAGTAACATTTTTTTCTCATTTAAGAAATATGTGTGGTTACTAGATTAATTTAATTGATAATATCAATCACTTTATATGTTATAATAACATGTAATGGCATCATTATTCCTTCATTTTAGATATAAGACTTATATCGATGTTATAGTTACAAACTCCATTCACTGTCCCCTTTAGTGTTCTAGTGCAAATATTTCAAGTGTTACACACGGACAAGACGAACAACCACTCTTTGTGTAGTGCCTAAGCCATTCCCAATCTTGGTGCCAATGCGCATTTTATGTGACATTACGTTGCGTAGACGCACTGACGAACCATAAATAACGAAATTTCAAATTGTAACATGTAAAGCTTTCAAAAGTCCTGTTGTGAAATTCTAAGTAAGTAACATTGACAATAACCATAAACACAACTAGAAAATATCACAAAAGCTTCACAAATACAAAAAAAAAAAACAATTAAGCTAGCCCGGTGAACTTTGTTGCCTTTGGCAAAGAAAAAAACACAGAGCGTCGACGCAACTGTCACCTGTCAGACTCGTACGCACCCAATTTAATGCCCACTTTTGAAATGCTGCGACTGCGTCGGGCCCGTTCTGGTGTCTCAATTGCCCCATTTGTCCCATTAATTTCCACCCCTGTCCCACTTTTGCTCGGTGCCGAAGGCGACCGTCCACCCCTCGATGTCGACCTAACTCTATTACTACCCAACGGCAAACCTACAGAAGAAATGTTGCCACTCTAAAATTAAAATAACTTCATATTTTTTTTCTATGCAGGCAAGAGTAAAACATTTTTTAAACATACAACACAGTAAGAATTAAACAGAATAGTACAGGGTTGTATCAGGCATTAGAATTACTACAATAAAAACAATAAAAACTTGAAATATTTAGTTAATTTTTGTTAACACAGTATACGGGAGGACTTAATAATCTTATACGCAAGATAATTGCGTTCACCTATTAACACTAAACACTTTAAAAGCATGCAATACTTACTAAAAATATTCTAAAATATTACATTGCTTTTTTCACAGTAACTTAGGTATGCTTTTAACCTTAATTTAACTGTTCTTTTATGGAAGACACATAATAAAATAGTGATTGTAGTACCTCCTGCCAGTAACCACCCAAAAGAGCACATAACTAGAGCGTTTATATTTTGCAATGTTAAAACTCAAGATGATCCCTCGGCAGCTTGCACAAGTTGACTTGAAGATCGCCATAACGAATTTTATTGTCGCTCATATTAGTCTCAAGTCTCGATATTCAAGGGTAACATCCAACTGTTAACTCCTACCACCACTACCTCTACTCCAGTTTTGCTGAACCTAAAGACTATTAATTTCTGCTCTAAAAGCTAAACATACAATAACGGCCATGTTCATAAAAATATGAGAAACGGTAAGATTTTATAGCATCAAGTGGCTTTAATGTTGGTCAACCGTCCGATATAGTCAATGTAATAATTAATCAAGCATCTCTTTATTAAACATGTTATAATAAAACGACAATTTAGATGGCTGTACCAGCTATACGCCAATTATAAGTTTAATTATATATATATATATATATATATATATATATATATATATATATATATATATTCTGGGCCTTTGTTGAATGAATGACTGATGATAGTACCCAGACCAAAAGAATAATTGAGTGTTAATAATATTGTAATTTCAAGACTTTTTCAAACACCTGCATACTTCCGTGAGTAGTCACACACTTTTCATAAAGTTTATTGTTTTTTATGGTTTTAATCGAATCGAATTATTCTTTTAAAGGTGATGAACTATTCAATTAAGGCATTTTTACGAATAAGGCCGTTATACCACAGCCTAAGAGCAACACAAGACTGTGGTTATACTAAGCAGTAGAAGATTGAAATGAAGACATAGCGTAGTGCGCACCTTGCGGCTTGTGCGGGCGCGGCTCGTGGTGCGGCGCGCGGGCGACGGGCGCGGGGTCGGCCGAGCGCGGCCGCCGCCGCGGCGACCGGAACGACGACTCCGTTTTCGCGCCTAATTTTATTATTATAATAGGCATAGGTATCGTATCCACGTATTAGATAAAAATATCTGATACTGAATCTATTGTTCAATATCCGATCATATTATATCGGATCATACTATCCGATATCATATTATATCGGTAGATATAAAATGATATAAAGTCAGTATCTATTACTACACGTCAATATGCGATTTTTGATGGATTCGGTTTGCTTAGATTATACATTAATATTTGAGTATTTGTGTTAATAGAGAGTAACCGACATAACCTAACGGATTAATAAGCTGAAGTAGCAATGGGCCGAACATATAGCTCGAAGAACCAAAAACTGAGGGGAAGAAAGGTTCTCAAGTGCCAGCCTCGTACCGATAGACGATATGTAGAGCGACCCCTCGCTAGATGGAGACACCTGGTAAAACATGCCGGAAGTCGATGGATGCTTTATGAGATTCCTTGAGGGCGGCCTATGTTCAACAGTGAATTTGTGAAGGGCTGTAATGATGATGATATATATCTTTATAGTTTCAAGTGTTGGCTTACCACTTGCTTGTTAAAGGAGAACATTGTGCGGAAACCTGCATGGCATTCCATTATGGTCCTCGGCTGATAACGCTTCTGCATTTTGATACTTGATCGAGGAGAGATGTAAATGATCTGAGTCACAGTATCCATTTACCATCAGATAGAATTTATTTTTTGGAACGAAATTTCTTACCGGCCGGTACGGGTTTGGCGGATAGAAGCTAGGCGACAAAAAGTGTAAAATTTTTTAGTCAAGCTACCCCTTGTGTCATAGAGTATTTTATTTTAAATGACGCTTTATTTTAATAGACGCTAATAATTTATTTATTTATATTTGTTAATCAATAATATAATACGTTTATCAATAACAATATACTATGAAAGGAACTTCGTTCCAACCGAGTGTTCTACGGCACTCACGCATGTTTTTCTTTATAGAATAAGGGACAACTAATGGTAAGTGAATACTGTGTCCCATAGACACCTATATCTATTATCGAATCAAAATGTAATAATGCCTTGTTACCAGTGAATAAAGTATCCATTTCTCTACTTTCATCATACGACATAGAGCTAAACTGCTATTTTACGTTGTTATAATGTGTGAAATAGGGCTAATGATAAAGAAAATCAATTTTTTTTAATCTATATTTTTTAAGAAAATTCTACTCAAAAACTTTGTAAGCAGTGTAGTGCGACGGCACAGAAGTGGTCATCAAGGGTCTGTCGAAACTGCGACGGTACAGTAATTGAATCCATCACGGTTCCGTTGGAACCATCACCCTATTTCCTCATGTAAATGTAAGAGTTAGCTTAAATCTAATAAGTGAATGAATTTTATATTTGTACCATCTTGGGTAGCACCTTCATCGAAGCTGTGTCCCTGCAGCTTCTTTCTCTGCTTCTGCGGCGAGGTCTTATGAGGAGATCGTTCTAAAGCCTTGGTCTCTTGAATTTTTGCGTGGATAGATTGATGCGGCGCTGAGCGGAACGATCTGAACTTCTTCGGGGAGTGGTTCTTAGACTCCTTTCCATCTTTCTCATCTCGGGGTAGAGCTCTGTAATTGCGGTGAAATAGTTTAATAGTAAAGTCTTATTAAAATTATAGGCGTAAACATAAATTTTCTTTAGCCTTATGGTGGCGGTATAAGAGACATCCAAGGTGTCATCAACCTTTTTCCCAGTGGTGTCATAAAAATGCGAAGGGAAGTAGCACCAAAGATGCGAGGCGTCTGGTACTCAGATCGTTATTTTTTTAATGTGGCAATTACGTTAAATCTTCTCAACATTACATGTAGCTGTGAAAATTTTACAAGCTAATTCACTTTTCCCATTTTTCAGGCACTATAAAATTTTTGACAACGTTAATTAGCTATATTGTATATGATATAGAATTTAAATAGCTATCAATCATCATGTTCCTCTGGTAAAGGCAATACATGCTAGTTACAGCTGGATCAAAGCATGTGACGAGGATATCCACGTCTTACAATTAAATTCGGCTGATGATTGCTAGTCTATAAATGGCTTTGAATTGCATTATAAGCCATTCTTGCCTGCATCAGCCGCAATGCTAACTAAATTTATGGTAGTGTTCAAGCGAGTAAGTCTATAGCGAAAGACCATAACTATTTATTACGTTTTTTTTTGTAGCATAATTAAGTAAGAGATACAAAAAATGGTCTTTCGAGCTGGACTTAAAAGGGACAAAAAAAAAGGTTTTTTTTTAAATTTCTCCTTTTTTTAGTGGCTTTCTTAAACATTTTTCTAGTGCATCACTTACTTGTGATTGGTGGAAGCTAGTGATAGGGCTGACAGCGAGGACCGACGGGAGACTTGGTACCAGAGCTCGATTTGCTTATTGTAAAGCTGAGTGATGTGTTCAGGAGCTAGTTCGGTACCCCAGCCGCGATACTGTCGAATTAATGGTAATTTTGGTTATGATCGAAGCGTGATTATTGTGTCACCTATCAAATGAATAAAAATTGACAAACGATTCATTTGACAGACGACACAATCGGCTTTATTGCGGCAATTAGTGCAGTGATTCAAGTGGCGTTTCAAGTGATATTTATAAAGATTTTTATATTTAAACATTTAAGAGCAACGGATTTATTTTTACTGTTCAGAATAGAGATCGTAATTAAATAATAATAGAGGTTATATGACAAAAATATTTTTAGTTGTTCATTTTTCATGACTCAATTTTTTTAAGATTCATTAATTGTTAGCGGGGACTGAGTGGAGGTATAGATGTTATTGGGCGCAGACCTTGTATTCGCCGGCGCGCTTGCGCAGGTCCAGCACCTCGCGGTACCAGGAGTCACCCTGCGCGAGCCCGAGCGGCTGCAGCCCGGCGGCGCGCAGCGTGCTGGCACTGTCCTCCCCCGCACCCCCCGCCCTCGCCCCCGCCCTCTCCCCCGCCCTTGCCCCCGCTCCCTCCCCAGAACCCCCGCTCTCGCCCGCCTCTACCACCAACCTCTCGCTCGCTTCCTCATTCGTCTTCCCCTTCCCCCTGCATTTCGTAAACGTCCCTTTAGATGCCTCGTACACGTACTGAGAGAACGGTCTAAATTTCTTTTTGTACTCGCTTTTGTAACGTTTCCTATTATCTTTGGAACGATCCTCCCCGTTGTATATGAGGGCCGATAGCGCGCTACGGAACGTCGATTTTCTGCAAAATTCCATTTCAAAGTCTTAGAACTCATGCGAGCCTCTCAACGATGAATATGCGGCAAAACAAAGAGCTCGCGCCGAGCCTGGTTAGTAAGGTAGTCATGCTTTTAAATAATCGTAAGCTCGCAATGGTGAGGTAAGGATGTTAATTCCTGAAAGAACTAGAGGAGAACCGTAAGTGCGGACGAGGCCGACGTACGGTGTCGGAAGTGTTAGGTGATACAGCGACAAACAATCTAACAAAAATTCTGTATGAAATTACACATCGACAAGGTGCAGGACACATTGATTATTAAAAAATATTCTATTAGCTTTCATTCCGTACTAATTAGTACCGTCTAAGCTACTCGGCCTAAACACCGCCACCGTGATAGAGTTTAGATTGAAGCAAATATCAAAAACGAAATTTAGACTTGTTCTGCATTTCCCAGTATGGTGTGAAGGTTAGAGGGTGATAGGGGCAGAACATGGCGCGAAGGAAACTTTTACCACTAATTTAAAACGTTCGTTTTGTAACGGTATTAGCTATACATATATTGTGCATACAAAGTTAGAGCTCATGTTTATGGTCGAATAATATCGAAGCATCCTAAATTTAAATTTTAGCTAACAAACAGCAGATTACAGATAAAAAATTAATATTTAAAAATATTTTGATACTTTACGACATTATACGATGTAATTGGGGTGTCCACATTATCTAAATAAAAGTAAAGTACAGTTGCGATTTATTTACGTCAACTTGTTATAGTTTTATTATTTTGAACTTGTATGTACAAATGTTAATTAAATGTAGAAGAAAAACGTAAAAAGTAACGAATTCAATATAAATTATTAAGAATAACTCAAAAACTATTGGTCAGACCTTGATCAAATTTATTCAAACTTCAAACGACCGTAGTTAAAAACTATTTTATTGTGATTTGAATCCTTCCTGAGTTTTTCTTCTACATTTAATTAATATTTGTACATACAAGTTCAAAATAATAAAACTATAACAAGTTGACGTAAATAAATCGCAGCTGTACTTTACTTTTATTTAGAGAGAAGTAACGACTTCAATATAAATTATTAAGAATAACTCAAAAACTATTGGTCAGACCTTGATCAAATTTATTCAAACTTCAAACGACCGTAGTTAAAAACTATTTTATTGTGATTTGAATCCTTCCTGAGTTTTTCTTCTACATTTAATTAATATTTGTACATACAAGTTCAAAATATAACAAGTTGACGTAAATAAATCGCAACTGTACTTTACTTTTATTTAGATAATGTGGACACCCCAATTACATCGTATAATGTCGTAAAGTATCAAAATATTTTTAAATATTAATTTTTTATCTGTAATCTGATGTTTGTTAGCTACAAATTTTTTTATTATTTTACGTATAGAACATGAAGAGCATGAGAATTATTTTTGCATATTTAATATTTTTAGGTTTAATTGTTAAGAGTCAAATTAAAGATTAAATTGTTCTGATACTAATGTATTTTTGCCATGTTGTAGTACCAGGGATACAAGATTAATTACAATAAAACCCGAAAGAAAATGCTGTTGCACAAAATGTCACCATTCGCCTAGGTAATTATATAACATTGCGGTAAGCATTTGACATTGAAAAATCGAAGCGATTTGATATATAACTCCGGAAGGCATAAAGGAAATTGGCAATTTCAAATGTCTGCAACTTTGTATATAAAATATCAAAGGTTGAGTTTGAGGCTTTTTTCTCTAAAATATTAAACTGATCTATTCCCGTTAACAGACTACCCCATGAACAAATTTATAAATCTGTGGTCAGTTTTATTGCTAAGCGTTTGGCGGCCGTACGAAAATGAGCTTTATAGCAAAACTTCTATTTCGTTACTTGTTTTGATAAAAGTTTCCTCCATCACAAGATTAGTACACAAAGCTACACATAGAGAATATTGAAAGCTAGCAGTGATAGTCGAAGGATTTCTATTTTCTTGCACCTTTTTTTTATAGTATAAGGGTGATAAACGAGCACACAGTCCACCTGATGGTAAGTGGTTGCTGTGGCCCACATCTACATCTATCTTCGATTACAAATCAAAATTCAAAGGCGATGTCACCCGTGCGGACTAAGATGGAATGCCTCATTTCCAGTAAAAAGGGTCTCCGGTCCTCTACACTCACCATACGAAACATAGCTGCTTTAAGTTGCTATTTTACGCTGGTATTCTGTGAGAGCGTGGTCCTTCCCCGATCGAGCCGACCCATTCGTGCTATGACTATACTATTAATATAGCTGTAGCATGGCTCTACTACGTATGAAAAACCTGAAAAAATTATTTCCTTTTCTAATAACATAAAACTATGAAATAACGTATAATATATTATTAAAATATACTAAATATAATTAAAAATACTACTAATAAAAATATCCTAATAAATATATTATACCGGATTCTCACGGGTTTTACTAATTGTGTTACTGTGTGATAGTGTCAAGTGTGAATTAAAATTTATTTTACAGTTTATTTATTTTAGTTTATCTTATTTCATTTTGATTTGTTATGAAAATGGGCGTGAAAAAGCTTTGCAGCTGAAGCGAAGCGTTCCTGACGCAAAACGACATGAATTCAGTGTATGTATAATGAAAACTATCGATTATATTTGCCCTTGTGTATGCATATTGCATAGTGTTCTGTATATGGAAATAACGGCATGCTAAACTAAGAAAATATTGATAAATAGAAGATTAATAAAAGATACAGATTATACAATAAAAACTAGAAAACATAATTTAATGGTAAGCATTGAATGATGAAGTGGAAAAGCTGAAGCTAGTTTTTCAGAGACTTTTTACAAATACCACATTGAAATATGTTTTTGTAAAAAGTAACTGGTAAATTAAATTTTTATTTACATCAGGCAAATGTCCACTTGAAATATTTACTCTATAAATTTTATATTTCAATACAAAATACAAGTGAAGTGGACAAACCGACCTGTGTATGGTAGAGTGATCATTGTTTTAAAAGATGGTTCGTAATAGACATACCTCTGAACACCAGGCTTTTGGCCATTCCATAGATAATCTTCTATATATCTTTTATGGCCATGATCGTCATGGTCGCCGTCGACGTGGTTCATCAGTGGTTCAGCCTCGACTGATCCTGAAATTATTTTTTTTATATATTTTAGTGTATACTCTCTAGACGCGGAACTACAGTATATTCACTGTGTCGAAACAGCTTGTCGGTATGACCAAGTTACGAATTTTTTTTGATCTTAGTTATTTATACTTGAAAAAACCTCATAGACAGAGAAGCGGCATCTGAAGTACTAGATTTCTGGTATAAGGTGTAAAACGTGACACAGCCATATTCTTCTTCTTTATAGTTCTGTAAAAGTTCACTGCTAGACATGTCCTCAATTTTTTTTGTAATTTTAGTTAGTGATTAGTCGTCACACTTAGTGGACGAATTGAAGATTGAACAGAGTCAGAAGATACGTCTTACACCGTGGACCGTCGTTTTGCACCGCACTGTTTTCCGCCGGTATGGGAGTTTTACGTTTGAAGTAAGAACAAATCTATCTCTAATCCTGCCTCTAATATATCGATAGGAATACAATTTTTCTGGCATTTCCCAAAGCGGCCTCTTAAGACACTCACGTGATGATATGGAGAGACAACTTAAAGACAACTAAATTAAAACGGTAAATGGTAAATAGCATTTACACGTAACAAAATTTTAAAATTGGATCACCCATGAACATGTTCAAAATTTTGATTTTACTTAAAAACGAATGTCAAAATTGCGGTTCCTCCGGTTTTTAAATTTCGGTTTTTATTTAAAAACCAGATATGTGAAAAATATGAAAAGATTCAAGTAAACGAAACCTTTATTGTTTTTTTATTTGCACATACGATTCTTTTTTTTTACTAATTATTTGTAAAATAAAGCTATTTTTACGGATTTTATCGCGTTTAATTTACTTATTTTAATTCACGACCGGGTTTAATACACAAAAGCACTTAACGCGACGTATAAATGATGTAATTTTTTAAGGTTATTACCGGCGGGTGTGAGTATTGTTGGTCCCGTATTATACAGCATAATCTTGTTCAGTACAATAGGTACGATCCAAATAAAAAATAAGAACGTCAATAATCTCGAATGACCGCGATCTGTCAACTGTCACTTGAAAGTACGGCTTGCAAAGAAAATTAATATGCGTATTACGATTTATTTTCGCTTTTTTTAACTGCATCATAGTATTACCAAATCTATTGAACTCATAATTAATTTTATAAATTAATTTCAAAATATTGATACTAGTCCGTGGAATATTTTAAATACAATCTAAGAGAAAGCAGCAATGGTGATAATGATGACAATAATGACTACTCAGATAGTGATGCAGAGATGAGCGAAATCGAAATTCTAGATTTAGATTAATACTTTTTCGTTCATGATTCTTTTAAATAAATATTATTTCAAAAATATATGTTTTGCTCACCCTAGCTAGCTAACTGGTTTGAATTGACAGATAAGATGTCACAATATGGCGCCAGGTTAATCCTATTCTTATTTGAATCGCATATACGTTCCTTTTATACGTTGATAAATACCAGTTGCATATCGGTAAAATTATCGGTTATAATTAACACCTTATGTCAGTTCCTACACTTGGCAACGTTTTAAATTTAAATTATAATTTTAAATGCATAATTTAAGCTTTGAATTCATCATATAAAACCAGCCATCATATAATGTAATAAGGGGCAAACGGGGAATCATTTTAGTAGAGTAGATTGTTCCCACTTTCAGAATGTCTGTAAACTTTCAAAACAACGCGACGACGCTTCTCCCCGTCGAGCAGTTCACTGGCTCAGTTATTATTTAAGTGAAGCTTGAAAGGCAAGTTACTTTTCATGCATACATTAACCAAAGAGTTAGTCTTTTGTAAGTTAAATATTTTGCTCACAATAATTAGGTTTTTATGTAGTGCAAAGTGAATTTGCAAAAATTTTGTCCAAATGACCGACTAACGTGCGAGGACCTGACATTCCAAAGCCAAACATTCATCCGTTATCGTTACAGCCTATTAAAGATCACCGCTGAACATGGCTTATGTTCCCCATAGATTAATCCTTTTTTCCTTTTTTAAAATCCATCTAAACTCGTCAAACCCAAATCCCATAGACTGTGATAGACGAAGATGCATTTACAGTACGGGGATCCTAGATTTACGCTCACCGAGTCATCTACGTAACATGGCGACTATGCCATCCTTGTAAAAATCTATTCTTGATTGAGTATTCTTGAATGGGCGTAAGCCTAAGTCCAGCTTTAACTATAAACGCTAATGATTAGTGATGCAAGTCTGCATCCATCGAGTTGGGCATTTATAACAAAAAAAAATCTACGTGGGAGAAGCGTATGTCCAGCAGTACAGAACAGCTTTATTGGATATTGGAGGCAAGTTATTATATTTATCATCACTCGTAAAGTCTCCAGAGTCTATCTCCAATAAGGAGGATTAATATTAACACTGATTTTAGGACGTAGTGGTAAAAATAGTAAGACACTTACGGGAACACAGTTCCGTTCTTAAAACTATATAATATACAAACGTTATATTTTTGTCGTTATTTCTGTTATAACTTAAAATAATGTGCGGCAACACACCAAGTAAAACGTGATTTAATCGCAATGTTAAATTACAAAAAGGATTTTAATCCTCTCCCATAATCCACGACAGAATATAAAACATATCAAATTTATATAACAAAAAAGTTAAAAAAAATTTTAAATGTCGACTGTCCCCATTGTTTCGCAAAGATAGTTGCATTAGCGCGGCGTTCTGATTTATGTTTTATGCATGAGTAAATAGCAAGCCAGCATCTATCCGTTCGTGTTTAGACAGGCGGCATTCAACTGCCTGTCTAATGAGCCATTGTTCTGTCCGAGCGCCTAGCTACTAGGTACTACTATTACTTAACTAGATGGTAGGACTACTTTTCTGCCTCGGAGTCCGACTAGGTCGTTTTTTTAAAAATAGAATAAGGGTGTGAAACGAGCACACAGCCGTCTTTATGGTGAGTGGATGCTGTGGCCCATAGATATCTACATTTATTCTCAATTAAGAATCACAATTCAGATGCGTTGTAACCCCTGAGGACTAAGATGGAATGCCTCGTTTCCAGTAAAAACGGGTCTCCGGTTCTCTACACTCACAATACGAAACACAACAGCGACCAGCTGCTACTTTACACTGGTATTCTGTGAGAGCGTGGTCCTACCCCGGTCAAGCCGAGTCATTTGTGCTGCAACCATAATATAGCTGCAGCGTGACTCTACCACGTAAAAGGCCACCTAGCAGCTTTGGACTCAATGGAAAGGCGTGCTAAGAGGCTCAATGGTGACCCAAATTTGGTTAAAACCAATCTTACCAGCCTAGAACACAGGCGCAAAGTAGCCAGCCTTTCGGTTTTCTACAGGATGCATTTCGGAGAGTGTGCGCAGGAATTGCATAATTTATTTCTCGCTCTCCTTTCCACCATCGGACATTATTACTTATTTCTGACGTCAAATTGCAGTGCTTGCGCTGCCGTGTTTCGGTTCAAAAGGTGGTAGAAATATAGGCTGTTGGGTATTCTATCTTAGTCCTCAGAGGTGACAACGCATCTGTAGCCTTTTTTTAAAGTTGGTTGGTAGTCCATGGGTTGCAGTCACCACGTAATATTAGGTGGGCTTTAATATCGTTTGTCACTTCAGTTTTATGAAAAAAATATTAGCAAACTGGACTACTGCCTAACGAGTGGTCGTAAGTGAGATTGTTAGATTACGTGGTCGGGCTAAAAATCGGTTATTGGTATTTCCTGTCAAGAAATATCAATCTTGGTAGCAGCACGGAATCAGGAAGTTGGCTCTTTCCCTCACATACCACGGAAAGAGAAAAAGAAAGCTGAAAAGCGTATTATTGTTGTTGGTCCTGCTATTAAAAAAAAGTCCCGCTGGGTTTCTTGCTGGTTCTTCCCAGGACAGAGGTATTTTCCGAACCAGTGGAAAATAAAAAATAACTTTCAATAAGAATTATGTAATAATCAATATTGAATAAAAAATTATTCTATTCTATTGACCTATGGAAGTGAGGGAATAGAGTGCACCTGTGCTTGCATTCACACTCGTGCACTGCGCCTGCGCCGCTGGCCGACAATCGAAATTTGGTCTAGATTATATACTATATAATATTATCTAACTGGGCAAGTACTTTAGAACAAAACCGTTTTTTTTTAATAGCGGGTCCTTTGCTTACAACTCATTTCTCTTTTTTAAAGACTGCTGGAACAACAACTTACAACACATAAAAAAAATATTGTTAATTCATCAATAAATACACATCACAGTCTAAAGGCTCTCTTCTATAAAAGCACCTTAGCTTACCTTCAGCCACTGCGGCCTTCTTGAGCGCACCCATAGAAATGCTCTTTCTAGGGGCGGAGTCGGTGGAGTCCTTGGGCCACGCAAACTGGTTGCGATACTCCGTGCTTACCACGGTCTCCGGTTCCTTCGCCGCAAGCACTTCGCCCAGGGCAGTTGTGGCCTAGCAAAATAATATGAAATGTATTAACACGAAATTCCTTATCAATTTCGTTTATCTGATCGTAAACAAGACTCCCTACTGTAGGACATGGGCCTCCACAACAGTTTTTTTTTTAAGAATAAGGGTGACAAACGAACACACTGTCCACCTTAAGGTAACTGAATGCTGTGGCCCATAAACATTTATAACTCGTCTCTAGTAAAAGGGGTATTTGGTTCTCTACACTTACCATACGAAACATATTCCACGCTGGTGTTTTGCGAGAACGTGATCCTTCCCCGGTCCAGCCGACCCATTTGTGACCCCATAACATACACACATACATATGCTCTGGTGGTTATACGCCATCTAGTTGAGGCCAATAGACCATTTGGACCTTTCGTTATTACGTAGGTACGTGAGGAGTTCTCTCATGCCGCCATCAATAATTATTTATTGACATATGGTTAATGCCTTGTCCAGTCAGTCGACCTGCTGGTAAGTCCTAACATTGGCTCGTGGAAATTTGCAACTACCTTCGATGCGACGAAGGTTGCGAGTTTAAGTCACTGCACTCAGATACATTGACCACTTAGCAATGCAATTATTCAATTATTTTATAATTGCAATTATATAATGAAAAGATACACATACCTTGGGTTCGACGGTATCGGTCCAGCGTGGCTGACGTGGACCCTCGGACTTGCTACGCCGCCCAGCGCGATCTGCCTCGTTCCTCTGAGCGCTCTTGAGAAAAAACATTTATATTACTTGTTGTGTACTAACAGATGGGTGGTGGATGATAGAGCCCAAGGAAACCTACAACCAAATTCAAAAAACGAAGGCCAAAGATGGCTCCTTACTTCTGAGGATTGATATGAAATAATCAGTTCAATTCATTTCCGTTACAGCCTATCAACATCCCCCTGCTAAACATAGGCCTCCCCATAGATTTCCTCATAGGCAGATATTCACCATAGTTGCCACGCTTGCTGCCCATCTCCTGGTTTGTTTCTCTCCGGAGTCTCTTACGACATCCACGGGACGGTATGGGGTAGTGGAAATTCTTACACCGCCAATACACTGATAACATCCCTCTAATTACACCGAACCAACCGAACTCAAATTAGACTGATTGGTAATAGTCGACAATATTATCAGCGCGAAAATATTGGCTATGCGCTCTCTGACCAACATACAGCGTACCTAGTCATTTTTTAGAATTATGGGTAATAAACCAGTGCAGCAACAACAATACTGTGTCCACTTTATACACTTACCAGAATGCTATCTGTCCCCGATTAAGAATCAATATGCAGATGCGTTACCACCCATGAAGATGAAGATGGAATGTCTCGTTTCCAATAAAAAGAGTTCTCGGTTCTCTACACTCACTATACGAAACAGTTGATATTTTACGATGGTATTCTGTGAGAGCGTGGTATTTCCCGGTTGAACCAACCCTTTCGTGCTATATATGCATAGTTGCAGCATGGTTCTACCACGAATGAGGTCTTGGTGAGTTTGGGCAAATATTGTAAAAAATATTTAAACACCTACAGTTAGTAATTTCTTGGAAAGAATAAGGGACAATAGTAGATAATAGGCAGATAGTTCTTTTCCATCAGTCCAGTGTCTTTTTTTACATGGTAGAGCCATGCTGCAGCTATATTAATAGTATAGTTGTAGCACGAATGGGTCGGCTAGACCGGGGAACGACCACGCTCTCACAGAATACCAGCGTTAAATAGCAGCTTAAAGCTGCTGTGTTTCGTATGGTGAGTGTAGAAAACCCGGAGACCTATTTTACTGACAACGCATTTGCATTTTAATTCGCTAACGAAGATAGATGTAGATATCTATGGGCCACAGCAACCACTTACTATCAGGTGAACTGTGTGCTCGTTTGTCACCCTACTTCTATAAAAAAAAAAACAAAAACAAAATATCACCGCTGAACATGGCCTATCCCGTTGTAGGAAGGATATGTTTTAACCGTTACCCTTGGGAGGCGGATCGGTTTTCGGAATACCAGATGTCGTGCAGCTTTGACGCTCGTGACCGTCACCCTTCATGATATATAACGCCATCCTCTTTCGTCCCGTGGATATCGTAAGATACGAAAATAGGATCGGCCAAAAATGTAGCCAGCAGGAAGCAGGAAGCAGGGCCAAAGGTGCGAGACATCTACTACAATTAAAGCAGTGACTATTAAAGCATATCCGCAAGGCTTGTCAAGCAGTGAACTCTTACAGGCTAAAGGAGAAGATCTTTTTTTTTATAAAAGCGAAGTGACAAATGATCAGCCCACTTGATGGCATGGCTACTGGGGTCTTCAGTCAACTTCAAAGTTATAGATGACTTGTCACCATTGAGGGTTAAGATGGAATGCCTCACAGCCTGTTTTTTTAACTTTTTTATTTAATATTTTTTTATAGAAAAGGGGGCAAACGACCGCCGCATCTCACTTGATGGTAAGTGACTACCGCCGCCCATGAACAACCGCAACACCAGGGGAATTGCAGATGCGTTGCCGGCCTTTTAGAAAGGTGAAAGCTCTTTTCTTGAAGGTCCCTAAGTCGTATCGGTCCGGAAAAATCGCCGGTGGTAAACAATTCCACAGAGAATTTGTACGAGGAAGAAAACTTCTATAGATTATAAATAATACTTATTGAAAGTCACTCTTTTGTTTAATTACCACTAGATCGAAAAAAAACCTTTGTAATTATACTGGTTCTATATCGAAATTGATACGAATTCGATACTCTCAAATAAAATCGATATATCGATATATCGCGATTGAAAATATCAACGATATATTCTTTTTAAAGATAACGACATTTCGATATATCGATATTTATTGCCCAAGCCTATCTCAAATGAATCAGTGCTCACCCTCGCGCGGTCGAAGGCGGACGTCTGCTGGGGACGGATGTCGTCAACGGGCGCCGGGTCGAACAGCTCGTTCGTCTTGTACGCCACACCGGGGTACTTCTTGCGACGAGGTATCGCCGGCTCCATGGGCCCTGGGAACAAAACTTTATAAATATAAAGCACTCGAAATGCCTAAGCAATGGCAGCTCTCTAGCTCCTCTGATAAGCATGTGGTAGGCCACGTATTTTAGTGACAGCTTGAATGGGTTGATCTACTGAGGATCACACTCACATCGCTCACACTCACATCGCTCAGAACACCAGTGTGAAACTTACTAGCTACGTACGTACTATCACAGTTTAATGAGAGGCAGCTTAAATACGCAAACCCAGTTAGCTAATTCTGTTTTATAGCCAACGAACGGTTTGACTTCATCATCATCATCATCATTACAGCCCTTCACAAGTCCACTGCGGAACATAGGCCTCCCCCAAAGAATGCCACAAAGCACGGTCCTGAGCCACCTGCATCCATCGACTTCCTGCATATCTTACCAGGTCGTCACTCCATCTAGTGGGGGGACGCCCTACACTTCGCCTGCCGATACGAGGCTGCCACTCGAGAACCTTTCTTCCCCATCGGTTGTCGGTTCTTCGAGCTATATGGCCGGCCCATTGCCACTTCAGCTTACTAATCCGTTGGGCTATGTCGGTCACTCTAGTTCTACTGCGGATATCCTCATTTCTGAGTTTATCACGCAGAAAAACTCCGAGCATAGCCCTCTCCATAGCTCGCTGAGCGACCTTGAGCTTCCTCATCCGGCCAGCAGTGAAGGACCACGTCTCAGTTCCGTATGTCATCACTGGCAACACGCACTGGGTGTACAGTCTCGTTTTCAAGTTTTGAGATATACCTGACGAGAAAATGTGCCGTAATTTCCCGAACGCTGCCCAACCGAGTTGAATCCGTCGATTGACCTCTCGGTCGAAGTTGGACTTACCTAGTCGGACTATTTGTCCCAGGTAAACATACTCGTCAACAACTTCGAGCCCAGTGTTCCCAACAACTACCGGCATAGGTGTGACATGGACATTAAACATGATCTTTGTTTTGTCCATGTTCATCTTAAGACCTATCCGTTGGGAAACACTATTGAGGTCATTGAGCATAGTGCTTAGGTCCTCCAGCGATACTGCCATAAGGACTATATCGTCGGCAAATCGAAGGTGAGTGATGTACTCGCCATTGATGTTGATACCGTATCCTTTCCAGTCCAGAAGCTTGAAAACATCTTCCAATGCAGCGGTAAAGAGTTTCGGGGATATGACGTCACCCTGTCTTACACCTCTCTGCAATTGGATAGGTTTCGTACTCTGGTTCTGTACTCGGATAGCCATCGTAGCCCTACTGTACAAGCACTTCAACACTTCGATATACCGACAGTCAACTTGGCATCGCTGAAGGGACTGCAGCACCGCCCAAATTTCGACGGAATCAAAGGCTTTCTCATAGTCCACATACGCCAGACATAGGATATAGGTTTGACTTGTTCATGTTTATTTAATTATATCTTAATTCACAATATCCTAAAAAATATTAAAAATAAAGCTTATAAAGTATTTAAGTAAAAACAGTAAAAGGGTCGATTTTTTTTTAATTCGCATACTATGTATATAGCGGGCGTGCACACAGCCCCTTGAGTTTGCTACGGGGGTATAGGCCGGACCACGGAGTACCTTTATAAAAACCGAAAGGCCGCATTCAAAATCTCTGTGCCCCCTTCTCCTAAAGGGGGTCATTTCCGATACGGCAAAAAGGCCATACAGGCCAAAGCCAGTACCACTGGTGGTGTTTAGTGGGTAGGCACTTCTTAGTTAGTCCCACATAACCCGCAGCCGGCTGCGTGGTATACTACGAGCATTCACCACCTCCCTCCCTTGCTTTGGCGCAAAAAACCTCTATCACTCATTTCGCAGGTATATGCTGCAGTATTGGTTTTTAGTGTGAAAATACATTGATCACTAAAACTTAGTACTTCGTTTCATTCGTATTTTTCCTGTTGTTATTTTTAACCCCCGACCCAAAAAGAGGGTTGCTAAAGTTTGACAGCTATGTGTGTCTGTCTGTAGCATCGTAGCTCTTAAAAAAACTCTCAAAGCTCTTAAACGGGTAAACCGATTTGGGTGCAGTTTTTTTCTTATTATAAAGCAGGTATTCTAGCGGTGGTTCTTAGACATATTTTATGAAAATCGGTTCAACCGTTTGTTGCAAAGTCATCAGCTATTTTATCGTGGGTTTTTAAATTTTGAATTTGATTTATTTTATTTATTGTGCTGGAATGAACGTATTTTCTTTCTTTCTTTAAAATACTGCTATTTTAAAGAAAGAAAGAAAATACGTAACATTATGCTGCCATAATGTTGCTGTATTTCGTATAGTATGTGACATGAAAAGTAGATAAATTTTAGTGGTAATGGAAGATTCTTTATTAGTGTTCCTAGTTAGCTTTATGTGATAGAGTCATGCTATATTATAGTTGTAGCACGAATGGGTGGGCTCGACAGGGGAAGGACCACCCTCTCACAGAATACCAGCGTAAAATAGTATCTTAACACTGATGTGTTTCGTATGGTGAGTGTAGAGAACCGGAGACACTTTTAACTGGAAACGAGGCATTCCATCTTAGTCCTCTGGGGTGACAACACATCTGCATATTGCGTCTTAATCGAGGATAAAGATGTTTATGGGTCACAGCATCCACTTACTATCAGGTGGACTGTGTACTCGTTTGTCACCCTGATACTATAAAAAAAGAACCCTGTAGTTATGTAATGTAGATGTATTTCGTATTTTATGTGACACGAAAAGGAGATACATTTAAGTGGTAATCAGACATTCCTTATTAGTCTTTAGGGATGACATTTTGATTCTTAATTGAGGGTAAACGTATTTCTATTATAGGCGACATCACTTATCACCAGGTGTATTGCGTGATCGTTTATCATTCTTACTTCTGTAAAAATAGTGGAATAGATTTCTTTTCAATATAGTTTACAAGTAATGCTTACTGAAAGATATTTTATGTTTTTACCACTAGTAAGCGAGCAAACCGAGTTCCACCCAAGCAGCATGCAAGTTGTATACGAGCTGTATTAAAGTTCGTTTTTATACTAGAGGCTTTATTTTCTGGCTGTATAAGCGCTTATATAGTTCTTATAAGTAAAAAATTGGCACAAATTATACAGCTTTAAGCGTCTCCCACACACAAGCGGCTTGCGGTGGCAGCTAACCGCGAGCCGCGGCTCCAGCCGCTGCAACAACATACCACCGCGGCCGGAATTGCGGTCTGAAGCGCCATTCGCTGTGGTGTCTGTGCTACGATCGGGCGTCAGTAAACATGACAAACCGTGCCGAAGTTTTATTATATTCACCAATATTATCATATATTTTGTTTTTAATCCTAATGCTTTTGTGATCACGATGCGAATTATCATAAAGTACAGGATAGTTTTGCACTGTTTCTATTAAAATCTCTGAATTTAGCACCATTTTTCACGCAGTACACGCGGCCTGTTACAACTGACCGCCACCGCGGCCACCACCGCCAGACGCTTGTGTGTGGGAGACGCTTTATGCGTTAGTAGCGCTGTAATGTACAAGTACAAAAGAGGCTGCATAATAGCTGTATAACAATAGTTATTTGGTGTGCACGGAAACTATAACACGACAGATATAGCCTTATAACTAACTTTTAAAAACAAGAGTTCTAAATTGGATTTTGAACAGAATCACAAATTAATACAAATCAAAAAGAACTTTATTTTCGATGAAAAGATTCTATTTATATACTTTATTGAATGATGGCGACATTTAACAGTGGTAGAGCTAAGCGGTAGCTTTTGCTGTCGCACGGATGGGCCAGCTCGAACCGGGGTGGTACCACGACCTCACAGAATACCAGCGTGAAGGAGAGGTTTACCTCTGCGTTGCGCTTGGTGAGTGCAGGTGGCCGGAGGCCCAATTCCCCCCCCCCCCCCCCCCCCCCCCCCATCAACATGGTAGTGGAATTAAATACAAGACTACCCCAGGAGGGTACCAGCACCCCTGGAGAATCCCTCGCTGAGCATCCACGACCACGACCAAACTACTTCACTCCTGAGCATGGGTGCTCAGGCTGCCCCGCGTATTCGGGGGGGGGGGGGGCAAAATTCCGCTCGTGACTAATGCTGCTCGGGGCAAGCGGAGCAATACAACCAAGGCGACCCCTGTCACGCTATCCGTGAATTTTTGCAACATCAGGGGACTTCATTCCAACCTTAACGCTGTCCATTACCATCTAGAGACGGCGAAGCCGGCCTTGCTCGTTTTAACCGAGACTCAGGTGTACTCTCCGGGTGATACTTCATATCTCTCCTACCCGGGGTACAAATTGGAACACTCCTTTGTGCCCCGGGCTGGAGTTTGTGTATACGTCAGAGAGGACATCTGTTTTCGACGCCTCGGCAGCCTTGAAGGTACGGACCTATCCATCCTATGGCTGCGCGTAGACAGCGACGATCATCCCCGCGTCTACGGGTGCCTCTATAGGTCCCATAGCGGTAATGCCGACACAGACCGACTCATCGACCACGTCCAAATGGCTGCAGACTCCGTGCTACAACAGGTCCCATCCGCAGAGATCGTGATACTCGGTGATTTCAACGCCCACCACGCTGAATGGCTTGGTTCTTGTTTAACCGATCATGCGGGTAGATCTGTGTACGACTTTGCTTTGGCATATGGTCTAACAACTGGTTACTTCGCCTACGCGGATCCCAGATGTGGAAGACCATGTACCTTCCCTGTTGGACCTTCTGCTGACCTCTCATCCGGACGGATATCAGGTCTCCGTCGATGCCCCTCTGGGCTCTTCGGACCATTGTCTGATCCGGAGCACGGTGCCACTCACGCTCCAATCGCAGTTGCGATCTGCAGCTTGCCGCCGTGTTTGGCACTATAGGTCAGCTGATTGTGACGGGATGCGGTCTTTTTTTGCATCCTACCCTTGGGGGCGGGTTTGCTTCTCGCCGGAAGATCCCAGCGTTGTTGCCGATTCTGTTGCTGATGTGGTACTTCAGGGTATGGAACTTTTTATTCCATCCTCTGTGGTGCCCATCGGAGGCAGATCCCAGCCATGGTTTGGTCGCTCCTGTAAAATAGCATCACGCTATAAGCAGGAGTGCTACCGGGCCTGGGCTGATGCATCAACGTCTCGGGATTTAAACACCAGCGCACTTAAAAAGAAGTATAATTCCGCCTCCAGGTCCTTCAAAAGCGTCATTGCCAAGGCAAGGTCTGAGCACATCGGCAGAATTGGCGAGAAGCTAGTTCGCCTTCCTTCGGGAACCCGTGCATTCTGGTCTCTCGCCAAGGCTGTCCAAGGGAACTTCTGTCAGCCATCCCTTCCATCTCTGCACAGAGAGGATGACTCACTGGCCCATGCCGCAAAAGAGAAAGCCGATCTGTTGTGCTCTCTTTTTGCGTCTAACTCGACTCTAGATGACGGGTGGAACACACCGCCGACCATCCCGCGATGTGAGTGCTCGGTTCGCAAAGCACTCTTCTCCCTGGACGTCAGCAAGTCGAGTGGGCCCGATGGAGTCCCTCCCATTGTGCTGAAGACGTGTGCTCCGGAGTTGGCACCGGTTTTAACGCGTCTTTTCCGGTACTCCTACTCCCAAGGCGTAGTCCTGAATTCATGGAAGACAGCTTTGGTCCACCCGATCCCTAAAAAAGGCGACCGCTCAGACCCGTCCAACTACAGGCCTATCGCTATCACCTCCTTGTTCTCCAAAATAATGGAATCCATTATAAACTGCCAGCTCATGAGGTACCTTGAAGATCACCAGCTGATCAGTGACCGTCAGTACGGTTTTCGTCGGGGTCGATCAGCGGGTGATCTTCTAGTTTACTTAACTCATAGATGGGCGGAGGCAGTAGAGTCCAAGGGGGAGGCATTGGCCGTTAGTTTGGACATAGCGAAGGCCTTCGATCGGGTCTGGCACAAGGCGCTTCTTTCGAAGCTTCCTTCCTTTGGGCTTCCCGAGAAATTGTGCAAATGGATCACCAGTTTCCTTGCTGATCGGAGCATCAAGGTCGTAGTAGACGGTGCATGCTCTGATTACAAGCCTATCAACGCTGGTGTTCCACAAGGCTGCGTGCTATCACCAACGCTGTTTCTCCTGCATATCAATGATATGTTGCTAGCTGGTAGCATTCATTGCTATGCAGACGACAGCACTGGGGATGCCTTATATACCGGCCGTGCCAATATTTCTCGGGAAAACGTCGCCGAGTACCGGGACAAACTTGTGTCTGAAGTCGAGTCTTTGCTTAACAAAGTCTCGGATTGGGGCCGACTAAATCTAGTCCAGTTCAATCCCCAGAAGACACAAGTTTGCGCGTTTACCGCTAAAAAGAACCCCTTTGTCGTATCTCCTCAGTTTCAAGGCACTCCCCTTGCTGCCTCAGCCAGTATCGGAATCCTTGGCGTCGACATATCGAATAGCGTGCAGTTTCGTGGTCACTTGGAAGGGAAGGCCAAATTGGCCTCTAAAAAGCTTGGCGTGCTCAGCAGAGCGAGACAGTATTTCATGCCGGCACATCGCTTGCAACTTTACAAAGCGCAAGTTCGGCCCCACATGGAATACTGTTCTCATCTCTGGGCCGGGGCACCCCAGTGCCAGCTCCTTCCACTTGACCGCATCCAGCGCAGAGCGATTCGAATCGTCGACGACCGAGTTCTTTCCGATCAGCTCGATACACTGGCACTGAGTAGAGATGTTGCATTTCTTTGCGTATTTTATCGCATCTATCACGGGGAGTGCTCTGAGGAATTGTTCGGACTAATTCCAGCCGCTCAATTTCACCATCACACGTCGCGACAAAACTCGCGTTACCATCCGTACCATCTAGATGATTGGCGGTCCACCACTGTGCGATTTAGAAGAAGTTTTCTCCCTCGCACAACTTCTTTGTGGAATCAATTACCACCAGCGAATTTTCCGAACCGATACGACTTAGGAACCTTCAAGAATAGAGCTTACACCTTTCTAAAAGGCCGGCAACGCATCTGCAATTCCCCTGGTGTTGCGGTTGTTCATGGGCGGCGGTAGTCACTTACCATCAGGTGAGCCGCAAGCTCGTTTGCCCCCTATTCTATAAAAAAAAAAATTTTAATGTCAGAGTAAAAAAATATATTTAACATATTAATATTATACTCGGCATGGAGTTGTTTTGACGGTGATAATTGGTGAATTGAAAGTGCAAAATTAGATTTACAGTAAACTTGTATGTTTTTTTCAATAAATTGCCGTGCCAGTAAAATAATCGAATAATATATGGACAAAATAATAAATACGGTAACTGAATGTCGGTTGTATAGGTTAGAATAAAAAAAAATTAAATTAATGGATATGAAGGCACATTGGGGTACAGTGATCATTAGTCAAACTGAAAATAATGGTATAGGCTCAAACTGATGTCTAATATTCATAAAATTATATTTTAAATTTTGTTTTTATGGTTCCTAAAATGGCGACAATTTGCTTAACAGCTTAAACGGTATTTCGAGGGCCTTATAGTCTTAGTGGCTGTACTATGTATGTTATACAGCCATTGGTTTTTAATTAGTTATATAATTAATTACTACTACCACTAATTATTTTCAACATAACATAAAATTCCCTTTGGAGATACGTATTAAAAGATGAAAAACCTTGTCTTGGGAAGAGTGTTGGATAACTTTTATTTAAATTTAACAAGATCTTCTAACTGCACCAAATATTTATCTTTTTTCCACATATTGATAACAAATTAATTTTGTTTATTGTGTTACAATATAAACACACGCAACGCATGCAAAATGGCGATATTCTATTACTACAGATTTAAATTGTACTATGCCTGTAATTTATTCTTTTACTTTTATATCAGCCTCAGAAGTCATAAAACTACTGTATTTACAAGAGTGTGGAATTACACCATAAAATAAGTTTTAGAAAGGAATTTGCATAAACCATTGTTCAGAAATACTATAACTACACTTAGAACTGTATAAGCAACTGACGGCATGCAAAAATAGCTTCTATACAGCTTTCATGATAAGATCAGATTCAAATGTTACAAAATACTTAAAGAGTGGTATACTAGAGTTTTCATATTCTGATTAAGAACCCTAAGCTTACTTAGAACCCATAATACAGACTTTATTCAGCTTCAGCTGTACAATAACTCATAAACTACTCTTAAAAGAACTCTAAGTTCTATGTAGGCTAATGGGCTGGTATATTGATTTTCATAAGGCTTGTGTGCTGCTTGGCACTGGCACCACTGAAATTCTTAATCGCAATTCAGTGATGATTTACTACGTAAAATGCCGGCATGACTGAATTAAAAAAAAATACATTTTCCCTACACTAGGTACTTTCCTCCTGTATCGTGGTAGCGTTTTAAATTATAAATTGTACAAGGACAAACATCCAATTATTTTGTAGGCCATACAGACACTTGTTCAAACAATACAGTTAGTAAGTACCACGAACACGAATATAAGTATAAATATTAATAATAATATTGTCCTCCAGACTGAATTTCGGTAACGGCGGCCAGTCTTTGCGTACAGTCCAGCTGATGGTAAGTGGTAGCTGCGGCCCATAGACTCTACATCTATCCTCGTTTGTGAATCAAAATGCAGATGCGTTGTCAGCCGTGAGGACTGAGATTCTATCTCTTTCTTTTCCAGTAAAAAGGGTCTCCGGTTCTCTACACTCACCATACAAAACACAACAGCATTAAGCTGCTATTTTACGTTGGTATTCTGTGAGAGCGTGGTCCTTCCCCGGCCGAGCCGACCCATTCGTGCTTCAACTATACTATTAATATAGCTGCAGCACGGCTTTACCACTTATGACATGGATCTATCACGTATGTCTCAAAGAAGTCTAGCAATCTGCAAAGTGCAGGACAGGGTTGTAGTATTCAAGTGTATGCGCATGCACTGGTGTGTACTCTATTACTTCACTCTCATAGTCCGATGTGACGCTAATCCGACACGACCAGACAGAGATCAGGCCCAGGACTTTCGCGTTTAACGTGCTTTCCGTTGCACGGAGGTGGAACACCGCCAACATCCTGAATAGTCTGCTAATAAGAATTTCTTGTCAGAAAAACCCAGTAACTGGTTTTAGCTCGAAACGGGATTCGAACCCCGGACCCCATGATTAGTAATTGCGTCTCCAACCACTAGACCAACGAGGTATTACTATAACATTTGGGGTAGACTTAGGCCATTATCGATTTTACGATACGATAGAGATGCGACGTGTCTTATAGAAGTTTTATCGATGTCGATAATGCGTACATATTTTGACTGGTCGACTTTATTCAGCGCAGAATGCGATACTTATTCATTATCAGTATCAACATATTTTTTATACGATACGATATATATCTTAATCAAGTAAAGATATCAAACACACATAAAAACATATCACTATTTATTTTTGTGAGCGACAATTTTGACAGATATTGTAAAAAATTGATTGTATGATTGTTAAGCCAATAGCAAGTAAGGTATTTTTAATTAGTTGATTTCATTATAATAAACTACATAAAGTTAATAAAATCAAACATTTTATAGTTACTTCGCCTATCTAGATAATTTGCATTTTTTAATTTGATGCCAAAAAGATGTGAAAAGATGATATAAGAAATTTCCAGAAAGAAAATATTGTATAATTTATTAGTATAAGTAATTACGTAACTATTTCATATTGTTTTGTTGTAGTTTATGTCGATTTTGTCAAAATTCAAACATTCCTAAATAAAATATCAAACAAGCTACATAAAATTCATATCATTCAACATCATCATTATTACAGCTTTGATAAGCTCCATGGCTAAACAACATAGACCATCGCCATATGATAAATCGCGTCATAGGAGGTCTATGCCAAATATTTGCCATAGGTGCCAAGCGGGTTAGTAACCGCATTTTTTATTACTTTTAATCAATATATCAGTTTCTAAAGCATGAAGAAAAATATATCAGTTTGTAGAGCATAATGATTCTGTTGCTCAACTCCAGTAGCATATTTTCTTACGGTGGATCAGAGCGAATAAAAAATTAAAATTGCAATTAGGTAATGACAGCCCTAATAAGAATGAATAAAAATTAAGAAAAACCTTTTATAATTACCTAACCTAAATTATCTAACCATTAAGAACTCTTTATGTTCTGTAATAACCAGGTGCCAAGTACATCGTGATATGTATATAGTCAATGTTAAACTCAGCATTTAACATACCGCTCCAACAGCGTGTTTCCAGCAAGTCGCAGGAAATCCTCATTTGCCGTAAACCTGGAGCAATATACGCGCGGAAGTCTGAAGATTTAATATATTCAACATCCTACTCCAGGCATTTACCTAAGCGAAGTGGCATTTTACATATAAGTTCATATAATATAGCTTTCACACTTTGTTCGTTTATTTATTCATTTCAAAATTAATCAACAAAATTATAATGTAATTAATTGTCATTATTTTTAGCCTAGTTTCGAGGTAACATATAGCCCGTTGGGTTCCATTGCCCTATTCCAAATTTCCCTACCTTCAGCTCACCGTTCTCTATTGTGCCTAGTTTTGCGTTGAAATCTCCCATTAACACCGTATACTGGGTTTTGGAAGAATGCATACATATTAAGATTAATGATAACATAAGAAAAATATAAAATAGTAAGTAATTGTCCAGTATTGTCCAGTAATGAAATTGTATACTTGGGGAGTGCTTTTAGCCGGGATGGAAGATGTGATTTAGATGTGGACAGGCGTGTCGCTGCCGGGAACAAAGTCAATGGTGCCCTGACTGCGTTAGTCAAAAGGCAAGGCGTAGCGAAGAGTGCACGCCTTGCAATACATAACGCAGTGTTGGTACCGACTTTGTTATATGGCAGCGAAACCTGGGTATGCCAGAAGAAGCATAAAAGTAAGTTGAATGCAGTGGAGATGCGATCTCTTCGTAAAATGTGCGGCGTTACCATGGCCGACCGAAAGCGAAACGAAGAGATTCGCAATATGGCAGGTTTGAAAGATGACCTTATCACAAAAATTGATAAGGGCGTGCTTCGGTGGTTTGGGCACGTTGAGCGAATGAGTGAAGACCGAATGGTGAAGAAAATATATAGCGCGAAAGTTAATATTAAAAGGTGTCGAGGTAGACCGAGACTAACTTTCGAAGACCATGTGAGCAAATTGCTCGAAGAGGGTAGGGTCAAAAGTACTCGGATACCTAGACGTGCATGCATGAAGAAGATAATGAATCTGAAAGAAGCGAAAGAGGTTTGTAAGGATCGTGACACTTGGCGATCTGTTCTCTCTGGCTACCCCGTCAGGGATTGTGCGTGAAGATAAGTAAGTAAGTAATTGTCCAGTAATAATGTAAGGATCTTCAACAGGACGAGCTCCAATTCAAGTTACGTGGTAGAGCCATGCTGCAACTGTATTAGTAGTATAGTTGTAGCACGAATGGGTCGGCTCGACCGGGGAAGAACCACGCTCTCACAGAATACTAGCGTAAAATAGCAGCTTAACACTGGTGTGTTTCGTATGGTGAGTGTAGAGAACCGGAGACCCTTTTTACTGGAAACGAGGCATTCCATCTTAGTCCTCACGGGTGACAGCGCATCTGCATTTTGAATCGCAAACGGGGATAAATGTAGATGTCTATGGGCCACAGCAACCACTTACCATCAGGTGGACTGTGTGCTCGCTTGTCACCCTATCCTATAAAAAAAAGTTAACAAAATATTAATAGATACTATACAGATATAATATTTGATTAATTGGATAAAATTGAATTCCTTGAATTTTTTTATTAATGGTTAAAAGGGAGAGTAATAAAATTAAAATAGATATTACTAATTAAAATAAAATATAACTAATATTTCAGTAAGAATCATTAATCTCTACACTTTACTAACAAATTCACTTCCCCCACTACGAAATCTGTCTCATATTTCACCTCATGCGTAAGTGGCGCCGTCTTGGTGACGGAAAAAGTCGTGGATGCCCTCATTGCTCCATAAACTTCTCATAAAGGACCGGAGACCTGTGTCCAGCAGCAGGGCGTATGTAAATTCACTTTTTTTATTTCTGAAGAGGTCGCTTACCCCTGGTGAGATTCAGGGCGGAGGGAGGGGTGGGGGCGGGCTGCTTGACCACCCCCTGCTGTTGCTGCTGCTCCTTGTATTCGTGCCATCTGTACGTGCTGCGGTACTCCGAATGCAGCTGCGAACAAAGAGAAGGCAAATTTAGAACGTTAAGTCAAATATATATTAAGTAAATTAATACTGTCTTGCACCGTGTGCAGGTGATACAAGAGAATCTCCATTTTGTCCCGTGGGTGACGTAAGCGCCAAAGGAATGTGCCAGGAAAATATAATAATTTCCGATAGATGGCGGTAGTGGTAGCGTAAGAGTATCCACTACCACTACCACATATGGAGGATGGGGGGTCATAAGAGGACGTGGGGGTCATAAGAGAAAACAAAAGCGGGAATAGGACAGCGGCATCTTAATTATAAGAACATAATAACAGTAAAACTGCGGTTGCCAACCCTCCTGCCAAGCGTGGCAACTATGGCAATACCTGTTAAGGTGTTCACCGACATCAGGTATAGGTTAGATGCTGCTATGAGAAACAATAATACCTACATATCGAAAAAATTGTAAGTCGAATAAAATAGTGCTTTTTGTCCACACGTTTCACCTTCTTTATTTTTTACCTGGCCGTGTTCTTTGTTGTTTTAATTTAAAAATTATAATGTACCTATTTGATCAGTATACTTTGAAGTAGGCTTATCCAAATAAAACATTATCCATATATAGCTTTCCAATCTCTGTGCCGAAATTGCTCCATTAACACTGTGTAAATTAGATCAAAGCTAGTGATGTTCCATTCGTTTATCGACAATTTAATTTTTTAGTTTCGTGTAAGTAATTGACGAATTTTAAATAAATGCCAAATATTTATTATGATATATTGCAATCTTTCCTATTCAAAATCAATAAAGATATATACCCAACAGGAAGCAATATTTTTAAATATATTTGTCAGAAATTTTTATTTTACGATATTCCATAATTTTACGAAAATTTTTGTTTGCTTTGAAAGCTGACAATCAAGGCTAGTAATTTAACGCTCATCAGATGTCGCTAGTTGTGAGTGATGTGCAGTTATTTGTTACAAAAGGTCATTTTATTTGAGAAACTGAGTTTTAAATAAAAGTTTATTGATTTCTACAGCGTGTAAATACATACAACAATGCTTCAGTGGTTTATCTTTTATTTTTGCACTTTCTTTAATTAATTTTCCTATTTTAGGAATATCCGTAGTTAAGTTTATCCATTTCTAATCTAACTAATATAAAATATAACTAATATTTCAGAAAGAATCATTAACCTTTACATTTTTCGACTTCCGAACAAGTTAACTTCTCACGCTATGAAAGCTGTCAAATATTTCATTTCATTCAAGTGGCTCCGCTCTGGTGGCAGAAACGTCGTGAATACATTGTTGATTGGTTGCAGAAAATATATACATAATCACCAAACTCTAATGTCACAGGAAGCAGCAACACATAGTACTACAAATATACTAACATAACATAAATACTACAAGTTACGGGAGCCTGGTAGCGCACACTTGGAATAGTCTCTAGCAGTGACTGTAGATGATGACCTGACTGAAACACATTAAAATGCTGTACGTCTTCCATTTACAATGTAATGGAATCTCCATAAACCTATATTTAAATTACAAGCATTTGTATATTTCTCTATTAAATGAATGACAGTAATAAAGCCTAAAATAGACTAATGCTTTGTTGAGATAAACATTCTGTACACGTGGACGCTATCGAATTAACGGCCCCTCGTAACTTATTCCTCGCACGTAAACTCGGACATTGGGGTTAGCATAAAAATGAATTTCTGTGGATTGTGAAGTTTTTAGCTCTACTCGTCGTTATATTTTTAGACAAACAAGCTCTGCTACGGTATTGCAATTGGAATGTTATCTTTAAGAGATATATTGATTCGTAATGCTACTATTAATTGAAATTTTAAGTGCTGATTTACCGTGGTCTTCACTTTGAAAGAAACATCGTAAATAAAACGTCACGTCTAAAAAGTTAAAAAATATATAGGAGGGCATAGAAATCTGCCAAACATACTAGTGCAGAATTTGATCACGATTATTTGTGTATATTCTGGTCAGAAATTTAAAATTGCTGAACATTGCAGAAAATCTCCTAGACGGGAATTCAAATTGGCTGTATCAGCTGTTCGAAGTTATACTTACCTCACTCTATTTCTTTTTATAAAATTGAAGCGACAAACGAACTTACTGTCAATCTGATGATAGGTGACTACTATAGATAATAAACGCATGCAACTAACTACAAACAAATAAATATCATAGATGTTTTTATTACCTATGAGGATACTACAATAGAAGAGGGTCGACCTGAGTAAGCCTGAGGTAAGCTTCACGTTCGAATAAAGCGAGCATTCTAAATAGTGATTAAAATCATCTATCTAAAAATAATAGATAGTTCGTCGTTGACGCCGCAAAGGAACGAATCTCAATTTTAAACTTTTTTCGAAGAATATTAAGTATATTAGACTTAATGAAAAACTACAAATAAGATTAATTTTCTGACGAAAAAAGGTAGTAATCGGGGAATAATAAATGTTTTCTCACTCTCCTGTAATTTTTGAAAAATTGAGATTCGCCCCTTTACGGCGTCAACGACAAATTTCATCGACTCTTTTACAAAATAAAACATGAAGTTTTCTGTTAAAGTTTTACAAAAGTAATTGAATTGTTTCATACAGTGACAGCATACGAAAAACCTTGCTCCATCTCATACCATGAGGCATAAGAAGTGGCTTTGGGAAAAATCCACAGTATGTCGTAGCTTTCCAATAGATGGAAGTACAGATATCACGGGATAATGTGAAATACTGTACTAGACTTGTCAACAATTTTATTAGAATATAGTGGTAAAATGGCATAGATTATATGGTCAAATAATCATATAATTTGTAAATTTTAAAGATTAAATTTATGTAATGATATAAAATACATATTTTAGATTAAAGACTATAATAATAAAAAAAAATTCAAACTAGAAACTTAATTATCATATAGTCCTACTCCCCGCGGTATTGTGCCAAGAACGCTGGCTGCGTTTCCCCGCTAAATGGCTATACTTAGATTTTGAGCGAGAAAAGAACCAGCCCTCTTATCACGGAGTTCCTTTAGGAACTTCACCGCACGTGGACCCCACGGACCGATAGTCTCTACAGCAAATGGCACAAATATGTAGTCATCTCTCAGAGACTCATATTTGCGCCACTTACTCAGTTCAGCTGCCTCTGATGCCGCCCCGGCTCTAAACGAGGTACCCCGGAGATGAGAGGCCGCCGGAGTGTCTACGCAAGTAGCATCCCACACTAGGGCTTTACCTCTCTCCCAAGGGACCAATGTCATATCGTCGGGTCTCCTGCCATCGTCTCTAAATATTCCACAAGTCTCTACAACCGAGGGAACATTTATAGAGACAGCCCTTCGGATGACATCGTTCAAAGAACTGTGTCGTGAAAACCTACCAGCGCTTTTCTTACATGAAAGTCCGTGGAGCCCAAACTTGTCGACGATGCTACCACAGGGGCACTGATGGGGTTGACAAATCGACGCTCCTAGTCGGATTCCTACGGCGATGCGCAAGCTTTCCCCATCAAGTAATGTACCGAGATTACTTGATGGTAAAGCGTGTAACCAGTGACTAGATTCCTTAGTCGAAACAGCTAGAAGGCGTGCCTTATCTTGATCACTATGGAAATTATGAAACAAATCTTTCTGCACACCTTGTACCAACGGAATATCCCACTGGCTTTGTTGGTTAACTTCCAGTGGATTATTTTCACCGGGACAGAGCGCTTGCCATGTCTGCCCTGTCTCCGTAGCAAAGCATAGGTCTACTTTGTTATTTAAAATTATGTTACATAAGTCACTGACACTATGCACGGAAGCAAGGAAAGCAGGCAATGCAACGCTAGAAAGATTTCTCACACCAATGCCACCAAATTTTATAGGTAAAGTAGCTTGAGTCCAAGCTGTTGTATTTAAAGTTAAATTTAGATTTTTTTTTCTATAGCTATTTTAAGATTATTATCAATATCTTTTAAAATATCCGAACATTTCCAGACTGGACTCGAGCGGAGTAAGTATGTAAATCTAGTTACAAGGAGACAATATTTTAAAATAGTAAGAGCTATGTGGGGGTTTAATTAATACAACTTATCAATTTTAAATACTAAAAATCTACTTAATATTAAAAATAGATCAAATATTAACAATTATTAAATGTACTTGAACAGATGGTCATACTAGCGATCTGAATTAATTCAATTGAATACCGGCACAGTGCACTGATAATCCGATTTTCACGAAAACGCCAAAACGTAACGTAATTCGTATTCGTAATGCGTAACGGACATACGTATAAAAGGAAATATTTATATTCGTTACGCTATTCGCTCATATTTCCATTTTCAATTTGTTGTCATCTTGTTAAGAGTACATCTCACCCAACTCTTTGATCTCTTATTTTTTAAAAGCGTAATGTTTAGCAAATGAGTTATCACAATGGATTTTTTATATAGAATAATAGTTACAAATGAGTACACAGTCCATCTGATTATATGTTTCATAGCGAATGCTTTAAACATTTTTAATTAAAATAAGGCAATGCCTTAGATATATATTTTAATGGGTCGGCTCGACCGGGGAAAGACCACGCTCTCAAAAAATACCAGCGTAAAATAGCAGATTAACGCTGCTGTGTTTCGTTTGGTGAGTGTAGAGAACCGGAGACCCTTTTTACTGGTAATGAGGCATTCCATCTTAGTACTCACGGGTGACAACGCATCTGCATTTTGATTTGTAATCGAGGATAGATGTAGATGTCTATGAGCCACTTACCATCAGGTGGACTGTGTGCTCGTTTGTCACCCTTATCCTATAAATAAAACATATATATATATATAAAAAATATCAAAATGCAGATACATTTTCACACCTGAGGACTAACATGAATTTTATGTTGCTGTATTTCGATCTACCTGTTTTTTTTATTTTACGCTAATATTTCATGAGAACGAGGTCTTTAACTTATGCCGACTCATTCGTGCTGCAGTCATAACAGATTATATATATAGATAATACTCCAAGAAATAATACCCTCACCAAAAGTAACACAGCGGTATTATGCTGCTATTTTTCGTCAGCAATATGTAAGAGCGTGTGTCTTACTCAGTAGAGCCCATTAGTGAGAGCCAATCATTGTTTATTTCCTAATTTAGTACGCACGCGTGCTGAAAGTTCTAACGTATATTCATAAGATTAAAGGTTTTTACCTTTTACATTTAAATCTCTTTATCACTTACGTGACAAATGATGTGCCCTTAACCTATTGAAACTAAATGTGAGACAGGCTTATATCAAATAATTATGTTACTATATTTTATTTATTTAACGGCCATTTGATGACATTAGCACAGCAGAAATTTTTTTTATAGACAATGTTGCCAACACAGTAGCGTCATAATGTAAATATTAAATAATCAACCTTCAACAATTTACTTACCTTCAAATATTGCTGCGCTTTTTAGCGTCAACAATAACCTTAACCATTAATGCTAGCAACACTGTAGTACGTTATAGAAAACAAATAAAGCATCGATTATTTTGTACGTAACAAAATAATTGGTAGGTATTATGTATGATTGCCATGCTGTCATGAGTCATTACATCATGATAATAATAAAAATACAGATCTTTCGTGATACGCGCGCTTGCCAGTTCAAAGTGTATTAATCACTTGGCCCAGTTTATAAGCATATCGATGTGTGGGGCAATACTTGAATCATTCAAATAAATTTTATTTAAGCGTAAACAGACGTCAATCATCTATCGTCTTAGGATTTTATAGAACTAACTAGGATAAGGCTAATTCTTACCCGACTGTGGCGGAGTTCGTAAGGAGAGTAAAATTATTGGTTGGTATGTATGCAGGTATGTCCATTATTTTAAAAAAGGATACATACTATAATATAAAAATTATCTTATAATTAAAATGCTATAAACTAATTTAGTCTAAATTAAAACTATTTAATAAAATGAGGAAAAAATATTATCTGAGATGCTTAAGATTATTTTTGCAAAAATTTAAAGCTATCTTATTAAAAAAGAACAATATTAAAATATTTATATCGAGTAGTTTGTCTATTTTTCTAAAATGAATTGACACTTTAATGTGTCAATTCAAATCACAAAATGAAGATGAAGTTGCATCAAGTGATAACATTCGAAAATACAAATTATACATTGTATATCGATTTGTAACCCATAAATTAGTCGTTCGTTTTTGGCAGATGATATCTCAATCGATTTGTCATAATTCCATTGGTATTTAACACCTAAGAGGTAGGTAACACAGGCTAAATGACGTCATCATGTATTGCATGAACATTTTATAGAGTAATTTAAATAATACGAATTATCCAGTTAACAATACATATAATTGTATGTGTTTAACCTACTTGTGGGATAAAATAAATAAATCGATCATGTACACGCTATACTAAAACAAAACTAATATTCTTTAGACCGAATTTCAGTTAGGGCGTATACTAGCCATCTGCGTAGGACAGGATAATCCTATGTGAGTGTGTGCAGCACTCTATTCCTTCACCTTTATGATCCGATGAGTCGGCACTCCGACACGATCGGAGAGAGCTCAGGCGCAGAACCAACGGTTTTACGTGCTTTCCGAGGCACGGAGGTGTTACACCACCAACTTCTTGACTAGGCTACCACTAAGAATTTCTTAACAGAAACACCCAATTTTTTTTATCAGTGCCGTATGATCAGTAGTCGAGTAGTCGCGCTTGCGACCTTTAGACCAACAAGCAGTCAGCATGCTTTACTGACACCATCCATATATATGTACTACGTACTAGATTGCGCATTCCGAACATACACTATGTTCAACTGAACTGTACTGCAATCCGTACAGTGTGTCATTTAGTGTGGTTTCAATCTACTAGTTAGTCTGTGCTTTCAATATTCATGCAGTGTGGAGTGGCTCTAATAATATAAGATTTCAAATTAAAGTTTAAACCTGGACTTAAATAACAATTCAGTAGTCAAGTTAGTAAAATTATTTGTTGTTCAAGTGAGTAAATAGGTAATAATATCGTAATATTACAAAAGAAAAAATCATGAAAAAATATATTTCTTTATATAAACTGAGCGCGCAGGCCCAACGCGCCGCATGCACGACTACTAACTCCCGCTCATGCGCGAAGACATAGAGTAGTGCACATTTTTTGTTTAGAAAGGCTTCTCTAGTGCGTAGTACATATAACCAAAGAGAATATAATCACTACGTTTAAGAGGCGGGACTTCCATAGTAAAAATAATTGCATGTAATTACGCCAAGTTACTCTACCAACATCAAGATATGATATTTAGTTTTGAGAAACAGTGCTGACAACATTGACGAACTACAATAGTGCTGTAAATGTCTATCCTCGAATAATTTTATCGATATAACCTTTATCGATATATTGTTTATCGATATTTTTACATAAGAAAAGTTAGATTTCTATACTGAATTATTTATGAGAAATAAAATTTTTAATGTGTGGATTGAGTAAAAATGCCGATGAGGATAAGAAATCAATGTATTTTACACACAGTAATTTGTATTTATATCTCTACAATTAGGTACAAAAGTATGTATATGTATAGAAAATATAAAATAAAAAACGAATTTTTATACAATTAATTAAGTAAAAAATAAATGACGACTCCGTAGCGCAGTGGCTAAGCGTTTGGCTACGGCATTGCAGGACCGAGGCTTCCTTCCCGCACTGAACAATTGTTGCTATGCTGTAAAATAAATAGTCTGCGTCTGGATGCTTGTTTTCAACGTTAGTTTTTTTAATGGTAGAAATATTAGGTTTTTAATACTGATTGGATTAAATTGCTTTTATGTGTAACAAATACTATGTACAAATCGCTAGGCTTCTTCACAGAGGCACCTATGTACATACTATTCGCAGAGATCGTTTACTAATTGTCGCTTTCAAAATAAGTGCTCATTATACGAGTAGCTAATGTTTATTGATGAATAAAATAATGATTTAGTTATATAATCTAATTCTTGCCAAAATGTGACTTTAGAGGGATATTATCTTTTGCTACATGTAAATGAAACCTAATTAACATACACATAAATTGTGGAAGTTTAAAGTAAGTCCACTAAACAAATAACAGTTCGTTTTAGTTGGGTTCATATGCAATGTTTGTCAGAAATATGTCTTAACATGTGAATCTTTTCAATTGGTGCATGTGCCAGCTAACTCACCCATTGCTTGCATCTGCAAAAATAATATAAATAAAATCACATTATTATTGAACAAATAGAATGTTAGCAGTCAGAATTGACTTGTAGTTTCTAAGTATAGTTCGTTTCGGATTGCCAAACCATCGAACTATCAGATTTAGGAAATAGTGTGTTTGTATTTGTGCACACAATCGTACACTATAAAAAACATGTCCTACATAGATGGCTAGTCCAAAAATATACTCGCGTTGAATATCATATTACTATTAAAGTTTAAATCACCACATAACTTTCATCATCTAAGGGAAATATTGTTACGAATAGCCTTTTCTTGTTATCATTTTTTCCGTTTCTTGCACCATTTAATTGGAAAGTTTTATAATGCATATTTAATTTCTTAACAATTCTGTAAATGAACAACGGCTCCTATAGCAAAATTAAAAGCAATCTTTAATAAAATATATACAAATATAATTGTTTGATTTGACATTTGAACCTATTTCATTTGACAATGTCGTTAATAGACATATCACGAAAAGCATAAAGAAGAGTAACCGTCATTAAAATTTGACCCCTGTAGTACATATAATTTTTACTGTGGAAGTTGCACCAGCCTGCATATAACTAACTAACACAGTTACACTTTAATCGTTGTAAATCGCTTACTAAAATTTAGCATTAATTTTCATTGATCATTAAGAGAAGAAAGAGAAACAGATAGATAAATTTTTATGACGTAAATAATTCGAAATTGATCGTGTTATATTTACATACTTTACAGTCAATTTCTCACGTTTAAACACAAAATAACGAATTATCGAAACCGATCCAATTTTTTATTTGTCACCTACCTACAGGTGACTTTTTAGCTTGCCATTTGAGTCCCTAAAATAAATCTCTTATGTTTTTAATTTATAACAACCTTTATATCTCAAACATAAATCACCTAATGGTTAGTGTATGTCGTAACACCTACAATTAACTACAGTTAAGAATCAAAGGTGAATAAAAATAAATTTTATTTATATATACAATATTAAAAAACTATAATAAAAAAAACTAATAACTCGATTATCATACAGCCCTATTCCCAGTGGTATCATGTCAAGAATGCTGTCAGCCTTTGATCGAGAAAAGAACCAGCCCTCTTATCACCAGCAGCAACGACTAGTCGCGGATGGAGTTCCTTTAGGAACTTCACCGCACGTGGACCGCACAGACCGATAATCTCTACAGCAAATGACACAAATGTGTAGTCATTTCTCAAAGACTCATATTTGCGCCATTTACTCAGTTCAGCTGCCTCTGATGCCGTCCCAGCTCTAAACGAGGTACCCCCGAGATGAGAGGCCGCCAAAGTGTCTACGCAAGTAGCATCCCAAATCAAAATAAATAACTTTTTTAAAATTATTTTTATTGGTATTGGTTCAAGTATTGTTACCAATAAAAAGAGCCTCCGTCGGTCACCATACGAAACAGTAGCATTATACAGCTGCTAGACTTCACTTTCCTGTTTGCGCTGGCCCATTGTGCTGCAGTCATATTTATGAATCCTAGCTATAGTAATAATAATGTCATCCAGACCGAATTTCGGTCATGGCGGCCAGTCTCAACGGAGACTATCCATCGGCGCAGGACAGGATTATAGAGCCCAAGTGTATGCGCAAGCACAGGTGCAATCTCTATTCCCTCACTCTCATAGTCCGATGGGACGGTAAACCGACACGACCGGAGAAAGATCAGGTGTAGGACCAACGGCTTAACGTGCTTTCCGAGGCACGGGGGTAAGACACCGCCAACTTCCTGACTCCAGGCAGCTACTGAGAATTTCTTGATGGAAAAACTCAATAACTGATTTTTTTTGGCCCGACTCGGGATTCGAACCCGCGACCTCATGATCAGGAGTCGCACTACTACAACCTCTAGAACAACGAGGTAGTCTACAGTAAAAGCATGCATCGTAACGAGATGGAACACACTTTTCCGGATATTTCTTGCGCAATTCTCAATTCACTTTGTGCAACGCGAATGGCTTTATGATAAAACAATATCCATTACATAAACGCGCGAGCAGCTAATCCGTCTATGTAGACCGAGTGACGAAATCTCAACGTCGAGAAACAAAGGGAAAGTGTTCTCGACACTAGCGAAGAAAATCTACACCCGAGGTCGGGGATCAAATTTAGCGCTTTTTTACTCGAGTAAGACAATCCGAGAGATTGCACGAACAAAGCCTTTTGTATTATTGAGATCGATGATATTAAAAAAGAAAGTACAGCCAAGTTTAAGTCAGATTTTTTCTTTTCAAATATGATAATACATATAAACATAGAGTTTTGCGTTCATGCTTCTAATGATGCCTGAAAAATAATTATGATGCAATTTTCAGCTCGTAGAAGGAAACTAAACATGTTTAGTTCCAGTTTAAAAATCAAAAAATATAATCTACTACTAATATTATAAACTTGAAAGTTTGTGAGGATGTATGGATGTTTGTAACTCTTTCATGTAAAAACTACTAAATGGATTTTAATGAAACTTTAGAATTATACAGCTTATATGTACATCAGAATAACACATAAGCTGTAATTCATAAAGATATTGTATAAATTGCCCAAAATATAACGACCAATGTTAAGTAAGTCGGAAAAAAACATCTATGGTGGAATTGTTTCTGCTAAATAGTTCTACAAAAAATTCCGAGACAGTACATATCTATATTTTATGTGTAAGCCAGGGAGTAACTTAGGCTACTTTTATTCTAGGGTTCCGCGCAAAATAATTCCATGCGGACGAAGTCGCGGGTAACAGCTAGTTAAATAATAAGCTATGACCAAACTGAAGGAAAATTATCAGAATTAAATTATTTTTATTCATTTTATGCCCCCGATGAAAAAAGAGGCGTGGTATATGTTTATAGTGTGTACCTGCGTATATCTGTGTGCCTATCTCTGATATCATAGCTCCTGAACGGATAAACCAATTTTGATTGAGTTATTTTTCGTTGTCTATGCCGACTACCGACTACCGAGTCTGGGACAAATAGTACTAGGTAAATCCAACTTCGAGCGATAGGTCAATCGGCGGAGTCAACTCGGCTGGGCGGCGTTAAGGAGATTATGATACATCTTCTCGTTAGACATACCTCAAAACCTCAAAACTAGATTGTACAACCAGTGCGTGTTGCCAGTGATGACCTATGGAACTGAGACGTGGTCCTTCACTGCTGGCCGTAGGAGGAAGCTCAAATTCGCTCGGCGAGCTATGGAGAGGGCTATGTTCGGCGTTTCTCTGCGTGATAGACTTAAAAACGGGGATATCCACCGCAGTAGAACCAGAGTAACAAGGACAACCGATGGGGAAACAAGGTTCTCGATTGGCGGTCTCATACCGGCGACCGAAGTGTAGGGCGTCCCTGCACTAGATAGAGTGACGACCTGGTAAGACATTCAGGAAGTCGATGGATGCAGGTGGCTCAGGACCATGCTTTGCAGCATTCCTTGGGGGATGCCTATGTTCAGCGGTGGACTTGTGAAAGGCTGTAATGATGATGATGATGATAATGTAGCATGAGCCAAACCAAAATTATCAGGATTATAAAATACTACCTACTGGCGCGACAAGGAAACCCCTCGAAATACTTACTTCGAGGAAAGGTTTCAATACCCGCCGTCACTAATAAAATTGTTAATTGCAATTTTAGGTGCTAATTTACCTCCGCGGTGGACGAAAATGTCGTTAGGTAACCTGCATATGTGAACAATAAAATATGTCGAAGTCATGTGACGTCCACCAATTAGCACTGGTGCAGACTAATCACTTCATAACCCTCTCAGAAGTGAGAGGACTGTACCCAGCAATGGGACGTATGTTAGCTATAACTTCACTTTAATTTTACTAGCGTAGTCAGTCTTGAAAAATTCGATAATGTGGTTTTTCTTTTTTTTTTCTTAATATAAAAACATTACACTGTATATTTTACTATGTCTTGCGTATGTGGACTATGAGAAAGCCTTTGATTCCATCGAAATTTGGGCAGTATTGCAGTCCCTTCAGTGCCAAGTTGACTGTCGGTATATGGAAGTGTTGAAGTGTTTGTACAATAGGGCTACGATGGCTATTCGAGTACCTTACTTTACTAAAGTCGTTTACGTATATACGTAATATATACCTTACTTTACTATAGTACGTTTTATACCTTAATTTACTAAAGTCATTAAATTACTTAGACAATAAGCAAAATAGAAACTCCATGTTATTAACGGGGGGTAGTTTCTTAAATAAGTAAAAACGCCTTACTTATTCAGAAAACTTAATTTTAAACCTCACCCCACTTTGTAAATTACCGATAATTTTTTTTTTATACGAATATATAAGAATATGTTTCCATGATCTTACCCATATTTCTATTTACAGTCTTTTTACCAATGACTGCCAGAAAATACGGTCTTGAGCCACCTGCATTCACCGATGTTTGTATATCTTATCAAGTCACTCCATGTAGTGGGGGACACGCAACTTAGTTGGAGGTGTGTATTAAATACTACCTATATATGCTATTTTTATAAGTTATAAATTAAATAATTTCATATAGTCGTAAAAAGATACTGCTGTGACCTAACCCTAATACCAGAAAGACTTTAGCTAAGCTAAGAGCTAAACCACAGAATAAATAATGCTTAACTGTCTCATTACTATCGATATCTTTTATGTTGGTTGATGACATCACTACTCCGCTAGGCGACGCAGAGACGAGTAATTTCGCGGTGTATCCCTTGAACCGCAATAACCTTTTACTTTGAGTACATCCGACTACGTCGGGGGATATTGAACGCTCCGACCCGTATTACCTGTCACGTGATGCTTCAATCTTTTCACATTTCGATAACTTCATAGAAATTTTTAGTTCGTATTTTAGGGAAATTTCGACGGCATTGTAAAATTTTAGTGAGTAATCCAGTTAACAATACATATATATGTAGTATGTACAGTCATATGCAAAAGTCTTTTTTATAAGTCTATTAATAAAAGCTAAAAGCGCGGGCATACGATTTACTTACATCTCTTTGGGCTTACACAATTATTATAATCTATCAATAATGATATTTAGGTATAAACATTTTCGCAACGGCTTTAAGTTCAAAACATTTTTATAACAACAATGCAGCAACTGTGTTCGGCGTTTTATGACATTTTTTCCGCTTATTCTGTAAGAACTTTTACAAATTACCGTACATTACATACTACAATACATGCTGACGTCATTTAGTCTTTTGGTGTTACCAATGGAATTATGACAAATCGATTGAGATATCTGTCAAAAACGAACGACTAATTTATGGGTTACAAATCGATATACAATGTATAATTTGTATTTTCGAATGTTATCACTTGATGCAACTTCATCTTCATTTTGTGATTTGAATTGACACATTAGGTACGAGTACATTATAGTCTGAGAGCTGGTGACGAATTTTGGGAAGGTCCTTTGGGCAAGTTGAAATTGTGAAAACATATAATTTCGTCAATTGGCGAATCCAGTCCCGCGAGTCTGGCAGAGCATTTGCGGTTATTTTGTTACTGCGCAGCATATAGCAATTGCAAAAAAAATTCCAAAAAATTTTTTTGTGGCAACATGATTTCTTTTTTATCTTTTTATTTAGTTTTTATATAATTCCAAAAAATAATCCCAGACGTTTTTGTCGCTGTACGACTGGATTCGCTAATTGACGAAATTATATTTTTGCACAATTTCAACTTGCCCAAAGGACCTTCCCAAAATTCGTCGCCAGCTCTCAGACTATTGTCAATTCAAATAAAAAGAAATAGACATAAAATGTTTAATACTAGATATAAATATTTTACTATTGTTCTTTTTAATAAGGCAACTTTAAATTTTTGTAAAAATAATCTCAGGCGACTCAGATAATATTTTTTTCTAATTTTATTAAATAGTCATACATTTCATCTCTCTCAGTCATCAGAGGTGACAACTCATCGGTAACCTTCTTTGTTTAAAGTTGTTTGTAGGTGTCCATGGACTACAGAAGCCAGTTAGGGACTATCACGTGGACTGTTAAATCGTTTATCACTTCAGTTTTATATAAAAAAAAAATCAAATCATTTCGTCGTTCTCGAGTTATTTTGGAAACATACAATTTTATATTTACCACCGGCTAATCGACGGTGACGAAAGATATGTTACGTGTTATTATGTTTTTATAACTATTGCGAAACATAAATAAAAACATCAATTTAATTAATATTAGTGTATCCTCCTTATATAAACTTGCTACATTTATTAGTGCTGCTTAAAAACAATAAGCAAAACAGGGCTTGATAGTGGGGCAGTGGTATCAGTTGGAGCACTCGCTTCAGGTTCCGTCTGCACTGTTTCTGCACTGCTTGCTGCAATAGAAAAAATATATAATATTTAGGTGTTAATAAGCAGGGATCCCTGACCATGTTATGTCGATACCTGTGACCTCTCTCGCTTCGCGTTTGAAGTGTGCAAAAGTATCGAAATGCAGATTCGTTGTTAGTTGCTTCACCCGAGGTCTAAGACGGAATAGGTACCTTATATCGGTAAAAAAGTCTCGAGTTCTCCTTACTCACTACACTCACTGTACATAACGGCAACTCCCTCTTTTTTATTTCTTATTTCACCCTCACTTACTGAATCGATACAAATTCTACGTAATGGATCGGCCAACAATCCAATGCTCGTTCAGGCACTCGTTAGTTATTTGTAAGTGAGGCAATTTTATTGTTTTATTCTCAGATAGATTCCATTTGCTAAGGATTGATTACTGTTCTTTATCTTTTAACAATGAAAAATGCAGAGAAAATAACTTTTTTCCGTACCAATGGGTCAACATCACGGTTGATAATTAAGCTGCAAATGAACCGTTTGAACTAATAGCAAAAAATATTTTTGAATTGATATAATCTACAAATTTACGGTTTTCGTATTTTTGCCTGACTGCAGTGAAACCTTGCGTAATGCCTAATTTCATGATCAAGTTTTGATGAAGAAGTTTACGAGTATGAAAAGATGTGTAGCCGTATCTTATAATTGCGTTGACTTAGCTTGAATTTTTTACATCTCCATAGACATCATCATAAACCTTAGTACTTGATATTAATTTCAATTTGACGCCTCTATTCGTTCCTGAGAAAAAGTATCTTGACAGACAGATAGACAGGTGGACTGACGGACAACAAAGTGATAGGATCACTTTTTGTAAGAGCAGAACCTTGTTTATTTCTTTTGAGGTACGGCACCATACAAATTACTCGACTCTTAGGTCTGGAAATAGGTTGTATATAAATGTCTCATTTCACGAGTACGTCTTCAACTAGACTGCCCGCGGTTACCGTCGTCACTCAATTTACCCGCTTTAGACTGAATCCATGCGTATGGAAATATTTTTCTACAGAGGATTTACTTTTAAAAATTGTATTATCTATATAACGAGGTTCTTTATGGCAAGAGCTTTATTACTTTTTTGTTACCTTCATTTTATTATAACCCAATTCAATTTTACCGTAAACGATAAATACTAGCCACTTCGTACCGACCCGGTTTCGAAATTTAGTGAGTTATATTCAAAATTAAAAAATTGAAATCTGAAATTCGAAAAATAATTTAATCGTGTGACTATAAAACTAATTTCTGTAATTTTTCAAAAAGTAATTTCAATTCGCCGCCCCATTCACTCTGGATAATTTTTATCCTCTTCAATCCCTCTGTGGATTTATTTCATTACTCGCTTCAGATAACTGGCGACACATTAAGTGCGTTTTTCATGTTCATTGTTTTATATAAAAAGAGTATAAAAATACTATTAAAAGATCATGTCATTCATCAAATATAGGCCTCCAATGCTTTCGCCGGCTTGAGCCTCTTGATCCCCAGAACAACAACGCGACTCTACTTTTTGTATAGTGAGGTATTGTAATTCCCGACAGTACTATTTGGTAAGTTCTAGTGGGGAGGAGGGTGGTTTCTTGACACAAGCACAACTGTGTTAAAGTAAAACCGTGCTGAATAAAGCGCTTTATGCTTTTAAATCACGGAACCGTCTGGATCATCCATATCGGTATAGTAAGAGGTGGTGAAGACAAATAAAAAGATAAGAGTAATTTATAATACCCTGGTCCTCTTGATGTTAAGCTAAAATCATAATTTTAAGTAATTTTTTTACGTGGTAGAACCACGCTACAGCTATATTACTGGTATAGTTGTAGCACGAAGAGGTCGGCTCGACCGGGGAAGACCACGCTCTCACAAAATACCAGCGTAAACTAGCGGCTAAACGCCTATGTGTTTCGTATGGAAAGTGTAGAGAACCGGAGACCCTTTTTACTGGAAACGAGGTCTTCCATCTTAGTCCTCACGGGTGACAACGCATCTGAATTTTGATTCGTAATCGGGAATAAACGTAGATATCTATGGGCCACAGCAACCACTTACCGTCAGGTCGACTGTGTGCTCGCTTGTCACCCTTATCCTATATATACTCGTATATATAAAAAAAAAACCTGTAAACAATAAAATATTTTGCGGTAGTCAAAGTTGAAAGCCATATTTTTATTTTTACTCTAGCGTGACGATAACGACAATTCCTATTCAAAGGCACGAAATCTATACAGATTTTCGGTTTATATATTGTAAATGGAACCTTAAGAAAATTATTATCATACCTTCTTCCAAGAATGAAACTAAAAAACGATAACCCAACGCTGGTTCAAACATTCGTTAGTTTACAACGAACTGTTATCATTTGATGAGTCAATTTCATTGTTTGGTTTCTTTCTTATCATTTCATTTGACCATAAAAGATAAAGATAAAAGAGAAGTGATTTCAACACTTTCAACAAGGATAGTCAGTTTGCGTCGTGGACAATTGTTTGGGAATGAAACAATGTTCTTTAATGATAATATAATGTGAGAAGTAAGTTATTTTGCGTGGCTTTACAACGGTAAATACAAGCTTAAGACTGATAAAAATATAATAACAATAATTTATAACAATTAGTACTAAATATCTTATTTTAAAAATATATAGTAAGTTCATAAAATGATTTTATCCAAGGTCAATCGTCTGATACTTTGTCCAGAAGCATGGGTAAGATAATACGACAAGCATGGGACTGTGAAACTGATACCTAACTGAGATTTCGCTTGGCAATGCGTATTGATAATTTGTCCAAGGTACTAATAATACGTTGTACTACTTACGTGTTGGAGCCATGCTGCAGCTATATTATGGGTGTAGCACGAATGGATCGGCTCGACCGGGGAATGACCTCACTCCCACAGAATACCAGCGTAACATAGCAGCTCAATGCCAGACCATTTTTACTAGAAACGAGGCATTCTATCTTTTTCCTTAAGGTTGACAACGCATCTGCATTTTTGATTCTTGATCAAGGATAGATGTTGGTACAGCCCACAGCTGCCCTTGCAAAGGTCACCTTGTCTAGGGCCAATAGTAGCCTCCTCGACGGGCAGCCGAGGGCTCGGGCGCAAATAGCCTTATGGCAAAATGACCTATCATACTACACAATAGGGAGAAGGCTAGGAAAATAAACAGTGCGTACCTGGATCCGAATCTAAGACCGCCCCAAGGCTCGGTCAGGCCGTAGGTAGAGTAGATGCATGTAAAGTAGTGCTTAGTGGTGTGTATATGTGGGTGACCTGGCCCAGCTGAGGTGACCTGGCAGCGGCCGGTTTCCATGCTGCCCCACAATGCTGCATCACTCCAGCAGGCGTCCACAATGGACAATTTCTTTCTTTATTTCACTATTTCAGTCTATCCACTTTATTGTACATTTAACTAACTTCAAGTCAACTAATTTAACGTTCATCGTAGAATCGAACACGTGCTACCCGACACAAGTAACGAACAGTAGTTCAAAGTTCCACATTCAATGTCCCGGATTCATTTATCACCAAATTACAAATAGGGAACTAACGCGATCTCTTCATGAGTCACACGGTTCAGCGTTACAAACACAACTAAGCTCCTTCGTTCGATATTAAATAATACGCCGCAATAAGAATTCAAAACCAACCTAGCTGACACGCAAACTAGCTACAGAGTCAACACACAAAAGGCTCTTAATGCGACGGTATAATTAAACAATGATTTCCAAAACAATCAACCGGGCGACGCCTCGGAAAAGAATGCGCGGTTCAATTCCTGACCGTATCTCTACTCGGTGCGCGCGCAAATTCCACGTCACACGAGCAAGTTAAATATTGTAAAATGCACTTCAACACGCAATCACTATGTAATTGGCGCAATTACTTTCAAACGAAATTACCTTAATCAGTCGAATACAATACAAGCCTCTTATCACGAACTTAAAACCTAGACAAACTAAGCCGAGGCGGTTTTCAGGAAACCACAATTACGTAGCGAAGTAACGCGCACAAATTCTAAAAATCTAGACCATAACCCAAAACCGGTCGCGCAAAACTTCGGCAGCGGCCACCGAGACACGCTAATTAACTGCATCGCTGCCCGCGAGCTACTGTCTCTCGTCCGACAGCGCCAAACGCTGGGAAGCTGCCTTCTGCTGCCCCCTCCCCGCGACACGCGTGAAACCTGGTACCATCGGGCGATTCACTAAGTCGAACGTGATTGGCTGCCGTCTCAAATTCACCATTTTTGGCCTAAACAGATGTAGATATCAATGGGCTACAGCATCCATACACCTAACCTTTTTTCTCCTTTATACTGTAAAAAAAATACGATGTGGAAAAAATGGCCGAATGTAATTGTCCGGCTGACGGACAAATTTTTTAACTTTACTTATTCGGCTATTTTCATTGTCTTGTTTTTATAATTAAAAATATAAACCAGGTTTAGCCACAGCTGATCAAAATTAGGACGAGTATTCAATTTATTCATGTTACGAGTAATGCCAGTAATACTCGTACATAATTTATATTATAACTATGTCGAAATTTAATCATCTACATACCAATCCTGTGTTACGATGTTCGTTTACGCTAATCTCCGAACCAGCTCAATCGATTTAATGAAATGTTGTAAATGCGTATTGCTTGCTCCAATTTGAGATATAAGATAATTTTTATCCTGATAAGTGATCCTCAAAATTTTTGATGACAATTTGAGAATTTTTAATAGGACAAATTCTACGTCAACAATTAAATGCTTGTGCAGGAACTCGTTAGTTATCTGTAGTGAGGCAGTTTTGTTGTTTGATTCTCAGTTTCCATTTATATGGTTTGATTATTTTTAGTTATCTTTTAACAATGAAAAATGCAGTGGAAAAATGTTTTTTCCATACATTTTTCAACATCACGGTTGATAATCAAGCTGCAAATGAACCGTTTGTAATAGCCAAAAATATTTTTTACTTGGTATAATTACAAATTTATGTTTTTCGCATTTTTGCCCTGAGTGCAATGAAACCTTGCTTCATGTCTAATTTCATGGTTAAGTTTTGATGAATAATTTTGCGAGTATCAAAATATGTGACAATGTGACTTAAATGGCTGTATCTTATAATTGCGTTGACTTAGAAGCTTGAATGTTTTACATTTTTTCCTTGACTTGTATAATGAAGCAGTTGAACCTTGCGTCATGTCTAATTTCATGCTCAAGTTTTGATGAATAAGTTTGCGAGTGTCAAAATATGTGACATAAATTGAATTTTTTATATTCTCCAAGGGACAATAGACATTAGTAATTGATATTAATTTCAATTTGATGCCTTTATCTGTTCTTGAGAAAAAGGGCCTTGACAGACGGACAATAAAATGAATAACTTTGTATAAAGATCCAGTTTTTTATTTTGACTGGAAATACGAGTAGTTTGTATGTAAATATCTAATTTCACGAGTACGTCGTCAACTAGACTGCCCGCGGTTATCGTGGTTATTCAATTTACCCGCCTTAGACTGAAATATTTTCCTATAGAGAATTTACTTTGAAAATTGTATTATCTATATAATAAGAGCTATATATATATATATATATATATATATATATATATATATATATATATGTGTATATATATGTGTGTACATTTATTTAGAGATTTTTTTACTTTTTATTAATTTACGCTTTATTTTATTGTAACTCAATTATCATTAATCTAAATATATATTAATGTATATAAATAGTATCTAGAAAACTCCTGTGACATAGGCCATGATAAACATCGAGCTAATTCCTACTGAAATAACACAAAAACATGGTAACTTCAACACGAAATCAAACAATGTGACCAAATTTCGTGGACAGTATAACATGGATAATAACACGGTTAAACTTAACTGTTAATTTTGTATTCTTTGACCTGTGCTATTGTTTAGGTATTAATTGCATTCACAAACGCTGTACACGGACTTACCGAGTAACAATGCAATCATATCTCGATTTTACCTACTTTCGGCAACTTCTAGGGTTACCACCTTTTAATACCAAATTAAGTGGTTTTTTTCTTATAATCAACCCGCTAATCCAACAGCTCTAAATGTCCGCGGTTTAAGTTATTAACATAAGTTTAAGTTATTAACATACTACCGCTGTTATTACAGTACTTTAGAATAAATATTGTTCATCCGTTAACTTCGTATTGCCAAAATATGACCGACCACATAGAGAAGATATATAGTGTAGAGCAGCATTTACATATTATTATTGCGAGATACTTAATAACTTAAGCACAATTAGATGGGAAAAAGTTTGAAATAATTAGATTTTAATTATAGTTACTTATACATACGTTATTAAAAAAAAAAACTTAAAATCTTACTTTGAAAAACAAACAAAACGATGTCGCACATGTCTCTCCGTTCAATCCTAGTCTTAACTGACTCGTTTGCTGTGCCGCTTGCAACTATTGCTGTTCTTAGGAATGATATTAACATTTATTCGTTTGTGATTAAGCTGAAATTACGAGTATATTTTTCGATACGATTATTTCCGTTGTTTACAGATGCACAATATTTATTCTCAAGTGCTGGGCTTCAAATGTGCTTTTGTATTTTGGACAAAGTTGCAATTATTAGACGTGATAGTAATTGTAACTATTATTCGGACTTTACTGTACCTAAAGCCATGAATAATATATATAAATAAATATAATCGTATTCACCCAATTTTAACAATTAGCTATCAGCTGTATCCAATTGTAGTGATCAATACCCAGGTGTAACCGCACTTCATCTTCTTGGCACCGGTAGGTCGGAACGGCGACTCTGTGGGTATTCCAAAGTTAATAGCGAATGATGCACAGTTAAAAATAAAACAAAAGTAATTTTTTTAACTATTAAAATATAATATATTTTCCAATATATATTCGTAGATTTATAAAAATACTAGCTGTTCCCCGAGACTTCGCCCGCGTGTAATTTAGGGTTTTAATTATCTTGCGAGGAACCCTAATTCTTTTTCAAAATAAAATAGTCTAACTTACTCCTTGTGATATCAGCTATCTGCCAGTGAAAATCCCGTCAAAATCGGTCCAGCCGTTTCGGAGATTAGCCGGAACAAACAGACAGACAGACAGACGGACAGACAGACAAAAACTTTAAAAATTGTGCTTTTGTTATTAGTACCGTATATACTTTCATATGCATTTAGTAAAAAGCTGTAATTTTGACATTACAACCAGACACTTCATTTTTATTTATTTGTATAGATTAACAAATACAAATAAATAAATTACTAGCGTCCATTAAAATGAAGCGTCATTTGAAATAAAATAATATTTCTTTCATCGCAAGATAAGAAAAGTGCGAGGGAAATGGATATTATTTCATCTCACTTCTTTATTTCGCCGCCAAGGCCGTCTACACTATGATACAAGGGGTAGTGACGAAAAAATCTTACTTTTTGTCGACTAGCTCCCATCCGCCAAACCCGTACCGTCCAATAAGCAACTTCGTTTCAAAAATGAGTATGTTTACAACATCGATCTTTTAAACGAACGGGTGGCAACCCTACCCGTGTTTGAAGGAACAATGCGTCTTTTTGCTGTCGCTTTTTCATCGAGTTTTCAGTTTTTTTTACGAGTATCTCATTTTATATTCCGTCGGTCAAGGCTTCAAGTTTTATTTGATACAGACATAAAGTTAATTAATGTTTTAGTTTGGTTGTTTTTAGTGTTGCCCAAATGCAAGAACAAGACGAGACTTAGCAAGTCTTGGTCTTGGTCTTGCGTCAATACACCTGGTCTTGGTCTTGGTCTTGGAATTGCACTCCAAGTCTTGGTCTTGGTCTTGGTCTTGCAGCAAGAGTCTCGCAAGTCTCGCAATGACCTATTAGCCTATTACTATTTATTAAACTACTTTAGATCTTAGAACAACTTAACAGAGTAGGTACATATTGAGCTTGAATTAACATAGCCATAGTAAAGACCAACCATATTAATAAATGTCGTGGGTTTGAACCCACGACCTAAGCGGTCCGTGCCGATGCTCTAACCAACTGAGCTATCTACCGTATCCCACGGCCATGGGCGTCAGTTTCTTAATAAACGTTTACATTTAATAAGCTTACATGTGCTAAAACGTGGTTAAACATACATATAAAAACAAATTAATGGCAATAACTACACTGTATTTTAAATAACATTATCTCTCTAGAAAGAGATTGATGGACCCTCACCATATATGAAATGGAATAAAGGAGTTATACAATATACCATTTATTTAAATAAAAAATAAAATACGATACAAATTAATTTACTTCACAGTATGTTCACAACAGCTTTGACATTACTGTTAGGTACTTTATATTTATTCTTTTGACAAAGCATTAATACAAAGTAACCATCTGGCTGACTCATCACTTAACCTATTTCTATGTTTTCTAATTACTAATGATGTTTTAGAAAATAATCTCTCAGCAGGTACTGAAGTTGCAGGTATTAAAAGAAAATCACGGTCCATCTTCGATAAAATCGGATATTTTGTCTCATGCGTCCTCCAACAGTCTAAAATGTCTTCCGAGATGACGGCTCTGGGTTTACCTAGGTACCCCTCCAACTCCTTAATAACTAAGCCTTGAAGACAAGATCCAGATACATTTTTACACATTTCAAGTGTTTTAAAAGTGCTATGGTGTCAACCATATTTATCAAATGTGTGACGACATATTCGAGCACTTTGTGTTTTAAAAACACACACTTGCAAAAGTCGAGATTTGCAGTGAACTTACTGAACATGTTTATCTTTTAGGTAATAATAATAACAATAATAGTAAGTAATTATTATAAATCCATATAGTTAATTTTATAATAATTACTTACTAGAATAAATTATTATGATACCTACCTATTATCTAATTACAATATTTCTTGCGAGATCAGGATAATGTATTCGTGTCCATTCTGAGCACCTGGAAACTTGTTTTATTCTTTGAAACATGTACTCTGTGGCGGCAATCAAACAGTGTCAAATGTAGTGCGTGTGGCGCAGCGGCGACGATTGTATGCAATATCCATAGTAGCCGCCGGCACGTGTATCTTGACCTTGTACTTTCGAATAGCTGCACAATTTCTTTGACAGGTCAGTATCCGACCTTTGATGACGCCGACAACAAGACGCCGCGCACTATCAAAGTGCCGATGGTCAAAACTAGGGATACACTCTTTTTTCTTTTAATGGATATTTTCATTCGCTATGTATATTTATAGTATTGTTCGTAATGCGCATAAGTCCAATTTTCCAATTTTTTTTTTCATTATATTTTTTGCGTCTCATAGAGTCCCTAAGCGTATACCCGAACTCCTATACTCCCTGAAACGACACTTAGTCCTAACTGCAAGACGCAAGAGTCTCGCAAGCTTAGTCTTGTTCTTGCGCAAATCTTGCACGGTCAGTCTTGGTCTTGGTCTTGCTAAAAAGAGGCGGTCTTGTTCTTGGTCTTGGTCTTGCAAAAATGCAAGAACAAGACCAAGACTGCAAGACCAAGACCGATTTTGGGCAACACTCTATAATTTATATTTTGGAATCTGCGTCCATTTTAGCCACTGTAGTTTTTAATGTAGAAACTAAATGACTTGCGTGCGTGCGAATGCGAGACGGGAGGTATGAGGTACGCGACGCTAAAGCGTGAATGACAAATTAACAAATACACGCCCTTGTACTGGCCTTAAAGTTTTCTATAACGGCTTATAGCATGACCGAAACCATTTCGTCATATGCAAAAAAAAATCTTTGTATATATTAATATGCCATAACTCCCAATAGACGTTCCGTCACCGACCAACACCGTGGCGCACAGAACACTAATACCCTTAGGCCGTGGCAGACTTAGGACGTGATCGGACTGACAGTGATTTCATGTCTCGACATTTACAATAACATTTTCCAGGTAGCGATACGCTCCATGCATGGCACGCGACATTACGATACCGGTTTATACAGACGATCACACGGGTTGTAACGAGGGTTACCAGATGGAAAATTGAAAAATCCTTACAAATAACCTGATTGCCATAGAAAAGTCCTCACATTTTATTGCAAGCGCAATTTACTACAGTGGAAAAATGTATAAATCAATTATTGATTTTGTATACTCACGCGATTAATTCACGTCGCAGATTACACCTCCCCTGGGAGCCCTCCCCTCCCCTCCCACGTAGTTATAATATGTAGATAATTTTTATTTACGTATAGAAAACATGACATTTCCAAAATCCGAACGCAATGCTGACAAGAACCCAAAAGTACAGACATGTTAGGGCGAATCCTTACATATGGCATCTCTACTTGTAACCGCGTATTAAGCATACGTTGTCAAAAATAATAGCAATAATTGCTAATTCTCTTACAAATATTTTTTTAATAACCACCGAATAGGTAAAGTTTAATTAAATAAAATAACAATTTCACTGATGCCGGCTGGAACGAATCTGAGTTTTTTTTTATAGAATAAGGATGACAAACGAGCACACAGTCCACCTGTTATAAATGGATGATCTATGGGCCACAGACATATACATTTATCCTCGATTAAGAATCTAAATCCTGGGTATGCCAGAAGAAGCATAAAAGCAAGTTGAATGCAGTGGAGATGCGATCTCTTCGTAAAATGTGCGGCGTTACCATGGCCGCACCAAAGCGAAACGAAGAGATTCGCAATATGGCAGGTTTGAAAGATGACCTTATCACAAAAATTGATAAGGGCGTGCTTCGGTGGTTTGGGCACGTTGAGCGAATGAGTGAAGACCGAATGGTGAAGAAAATATATAGCGCGAAAGTTAATATTAAAAGGTGTCGAGGTAGACCGAGACTAACTTTCGAAGACCATGTGAGCAAATTGCTCGAAGAGGGTAGGGTCAAGAGTACTCGGATACCTAGACGTGCATGTATGAAGAAGATAATGAATCTGAAAGAAGCGAAAGAGGTATGTAAGGATCGTGACACTTGGCGATCTGTTCTCTCTGGCTACCCCGTCAGGGATTGTGCGTGAAGATAAGTAAGTAAGTAAGAATCTAAATGTACATGCGTTGTCACTCCTGAGGACTAAGATGGAGTGCGTCGGTTCCAGTAAAAATTGTCTTCGGTTCGCTACATGCACCATATGAAACACAGTAGCATTGAGCTGCTATTTTACGCTGGTATTCTGTGACAGATAGAGACAAACCCATTCGTATAACAACCATAATATAGCTGCAGCATGGCTCTACCACGTATAAGAGTTATTCGCGTACTGTAATATTTACGGCGAACACTAAACCTCTGTGCTCTAACGTATAGCTATATTTTTTACAACAACAACGCTAAGTTCCTTCTTCTTCTGAACAAAATGAGCAAATTAATAATAATAATTTATTTGATACTGACAACACTGATCCATTACAAAATATTTTTTTTTACATTATACCTAAAATTTTAATTCTAATTATTGGTTAATTAATGATATTATTAAATATTATTATTTAGATATGAATAAATTTGACCACATACTAAAAATTTCACTAAATGCACAAATATTACAAATAATTATTTAAAAATAAAACGCGCGATACACGGGCCTCTGCAAACATCTGGGACGCGCTACAGTATCGTGGCTGACAGAACAACAAGTGGAACGAATCATTATACTGCACCTTCAGCCTCCGATATTTCTCTTTTGTGTAATTCGTCCACAGCTGAGGAGTGTAAAGTGGCTGACAGTAAGCTGAAAACAACGCCAGTTTTGAGGTATAAGAACACATTTGAAAGCAAAAACGAATGGAATGCGCATCATAACAACATATCGAACGAGGATGATACGGATACGGTCACTGAAAGCGTTGTATACCTACGTTGTGACTGCCGTCTTTGTCTTACCTGACATGTTCTTAAAATAAAAAATAAATAAATAAAATAAAATAAATTTATTTCAGATTTTTGGTCCATAAGAGGGTTAGTACAAAATATGGACTTACAAATTATGTTAGTAAAACAGAATAAAAACTACACTATGACATTAATTTAAATATTTTCGAGGCCAGTTTGTAACTCTTGTTAAACACGTATGTGTGTATACCCAGTGCCCCATGACTGGACAATCAGGCTTATCACTAATGACACAGTAAATTTTATACTGTGCTAATGACCTTCAGAATAGTGTTGGAACTCCCTCACACTCTGCGCATAAAAGACGCGATTCGTTGGCGTATTACAGTGTGAAAACCGTCCCAACATCACACCGAACGCATTATTATATTGAACTCAGACAGCATTCATACCCCCGGTAGGCTTTAAACTGTGTAATTTTAACTTCTGCGTTACACCACAGGTTACACCGAGCAAATCTGCGGTCCAACAGCGGACTGCCATCCTTTCCCTTTCAATTTCACTGTCATCCTTCAAGTCTTCGGTAACTGTGTACATACACACACACATATACACACATACACACACACACACACACACACACACACACACACACACACGCACGCACGCACACACACACACACACACACACACACACACACACATACACACACACATACACACACACACACGCACGCACACATACACGCACACACACACTCGGTAGAAGAGAAATTACTTAGTTTTATTAAAAAAAATTGTGATATAAAAGTTTGCGTAAAAAAAAATTTATATGGTATAATTGTATGGGAAGGTACTGATATCCTAAGATACAGGATTAATCGTAGTTTAGGAATCAGTACAACATTTTGTTTGTAACCTATATAAGTTTTTAATAAAGAATCTTATCTTATCTGTGTGGCCAAGTCACTTGAAGGACGACACTCTCATAAGAGTAACCATGTTTAAATGTAATGGTGGAACACAAGCCACTTTACATCCCTTCGCTTGAAACACCATACGCTCGCTCTTAGTACTTTAACGCGTTCACAGTATGAGCGATTGTAGTACGCCGAGACCTTAAGACATGAAATTCTATTGAATTCCTTCATCTCTCGCTTAATTTAATCTTTATCATATTTCCATAAAAGAATACACACCATTAGATTTTATATCTACCAGTTAACCAATGTTGGTGAGAACTTGACTCAGGTGTAGAAAAATAAATAAAGATAATTATAACAAACACAAAACAAATTTTGTACTTAGCTATATAATTAAAAAAAAATTATATAAAGATAGTTACGCCTGACTTCAAAAAAGGAAGAGGTTCTAAATTTTTCTTAATGGATCGATTTCGCTGTTTATTTTTACCGACGAAAGAGTCTATACTTCTACAGTCGTTGCATACAAATATTGACCAAGTTAATTAGATAATTCAAAGAAAGTTTTTATTTTGTAAATTATCACAGTTGGTATGTGAATTATGGCTTAAAAACATCAACTTCCACGTTAAATCACCACAAACAAGCTTTTTATTAACTTGTCTTGTAATGTCTTATGGCATTTTGCTATGGGGAAATGAAACTATTTTTCTGTCGACTTCCAAACAGGAGACGGTGCTCAATTCGACTGGATGTTTTTGTTTTATGTTTCATTTTTAATGTGTTACCTCGTAACTTTTTACTGGGTGAACCGATTTCGATGATTTTTTTATTTGAAAGCTGGTACTTCTCGTGTGGTCCCATATTAATTTAATCATGGTCAGACCAATAGTTTTTGAGTTATTCTTAATAACTTATATTGAAGTCGGCTGTACAAAATTTTTAATTTTAAATTATTATGTTTTGCAGAAGAGGGCCATAAGAGCTATTTACAACTTTAAACCAAGAGAGTCTCTTATAGGAAAATTTAAAGAAATAAATATATTAACTTTGGCTTCTCTGTATGTTCATAAAAACAAAGATAGTTTTAGTAAAAAAAGTGATATATACTCTGTAAACACTAGGAACAAACACAATCTAGTGATACCGGTCTCTCGACTCCACAAAGTCAGTAATTTATTCTTGGGGCAATGTATACGCTATTACAGCAAAGTCCCAGAAAATATACAAGGTCTCTCTATTACCAAGTTTAAATATTTAATTAAACAAAAGCTGTATAAAAAGGGTTATTATAATATAAATGAATATATGATTGATAATAACCCCTGGGAATGAGGCGATCGCTTCCAAGCCGTTTCTAAAATAAATTTTGTAATCATTTGTATTGTAAAATTTATTTAAAAAAAAGTCCCGCTGGGTTTCTTGCTGGTTCTTCCCAGGACAGAGGATTATTTTTCGAACCAGTGGTAAAATAAAAAATGACTTTCAATAAGAATTACTTGTAATCAATATTGAATAAAAATTATTCTATTCTATTCTGTTCTATTCTTGCTTTCTCTGAAACCGATTTTTCTATATATTCTGGTTCAAAACTTGTAATAATTTTTTGATTCTCTAATCTGATGCAACTTGTGATAATGGTTTTAACGGGGATCCAACTCAGGTGATTGGTGATTTTTAAAATATGCGTCCACTTTCAATATAGCTATAATATATTTTTTAAGAATGTTAGTCACCCAGAATCTCGGCATCGGCACCACTGCCGCCGTGTCGAATCGGACATAGACGTTCAGTTCCTCAACGGAATACGCGTTGCCTAATCGATTTGCGACGTAGCTTGAATTCTTTGAATTATTTATTAATTATCTTTTACCTATTTTAACCCATTACAGCGTAAAAGCCAAAAGCCAATAAACGGTAATAAAACATTATGCTATAAGCACTATCCACCGCTAGAAGTTCTAGAACGTAATCCATCGCCGGACAACTGAAAATTGGCGGGCATCTCCCGACCAATTTTCGGACACGACGCCCGAAACTCCATGGAGACTAGCCATCTATAGGACAGGATTATAGTATACCAGTATGTGCGTAAGCACAAGTGTACTCTCTATTCCCTCACTCTCATAGTTTGATAGAACAGCAATCCAACATGACTGGAGGGAGATTAGACGCAGAACGAACAGCTGTACGGGGGTGAAACACCGCCAATGTCCTGACTGCCGGCTTCTACAGAAATTTTCTTGATAGAAACCCCTATAATGAATACGGCCCGACCTGTAATGAGAAACCAACGCCGTATGATCAGCTGTTACTTTTACGACTACTTATTCGCAGAGTCCGAGGGAGTACCAACGAGGCAAATCAATATAAACAAACGTTTCGCATCTTTGCCGTTTATTAGTAAAAAAAACTATTACTGTGGTAGGTGAGGGTAAGCTAGAGGTTAAGCTTTGCCGTCCTATAAAATCAAAACTAGGAGGACAAAGACAAAAACACAAAGTCATATGCTATAACTAATGTATTAAGAAAAAAATTGCAAACAAGCCTAGGTAATAATTAGGAACACTTCGAAAAGTCAACTTAAAAAAATAACTATACGACAGAATACTAAAATATTTACAATAAATTCAACTGCCAAAATGGCGTCGATAAAGCGGCGCCATTTTGACTCGTTATTATTTGATTGACTGATGAAAAGCTATCATACCAAAGAGCCATCTATGCAAACAAGGCTGTAGTTTTATATATTACCCTCACGTACTATAGTGTAATACACACTATAAAAATTCTACAATTTCTAGAGGTGTTAGCTTCGACAACTCATAACAAGTACTTCAATTGACTTGTTCAATTAATTTTTAATAAACTTAGTGGATCCGAACATCTTTCTCTATCTCTCGATCTAGCTGGAACGCTTTTCTACCGACTTCAAAAAGGAACCAGTACTCAATTCGACTGTATGTTTTTTTATGTGTGTTACCTCATAACTTTTTACTGGGTGAACTGATTTCAATGATTCTTTTTTTTATTTGAAAGCTGGTGCTCCACATGTGGTCACATATAAATTTGTGAAGTTTGTTGAAGGCGGTTATTGTACAAAATTTTTAATTTTAAATTATTCTACAGTGACAATTGGTCAAAACGCAATGGAACGATTTTTTTTAACGTTACCCCCCTACACTTGTATCTTCTCCTGTATCGTGGAGGCAATTTACAAACATAAATTGCATACTTGCACAAAGAAAACCATCCAAATCTGGAACAATTATTAGTAGGCCGTAAAAATATTTGTTTCATGTTAGCGCTGCAACCACAGAATAAATAATAGCTGCAGCTCAAGTTAAGCCACTGCGCCACGGAGCCGTCGAACGTACTTGATCCTTAATCTAGAAGAGACGGAAATCAATTGCACTCAAGAGTAAGCGAAGGGGACCTAATTCTCACCGTATTACATGCATTTCTGACGGTGGAAAAATATAATGAATGCTTTGCTACAGTTGCGTTATCACCTCTGTGAACCAAGATGGAATAACTCACAGCCAGTAGGTGGTGGAACACAGTGATGTATGTCCGGCTTTATAGGTGATACCTACTCCGATGGACACCCAGGCAAATATATAAATTTTATATATAAAATACTAAGAAAAATAAGCTTTTCACCCATCACCCATTTAAGCCAATAATTATACACCATTTTTTTTATAGGATAGGTTGACAAACAGGCACACAGTCCACCTGATGGTAAGTGGTTGCTGTGGCCCATAGACATCTACATCCATCCTCGTTTGCGAATCAAAATGCAGATGCGTTGTCACCCGTGAGGACTAAGATGGAATGCCTCTTTTCCAGTAAAAAGGGCCTCCGGTTCTCTACACTCACCATACGAAACACAGCAGTGTTAAGCTGTTATTTTACGCTGGTATTCTGTGAGAATGTGGTCCTTCCGCGGTCGAGCGGACCCATTCGTGCTACAACTATACTACTAATATAGCTGCAGCATGGGTCTACCACGTATATATATTTAAAGATACATTCGTACTTTCATATATTTATTTTTTATTTATTTCTATATATTATATGAATATATTTATAAATATTGTTTCTGCATTAACCACACAATTTTCTGCTTTTTGTGATCCTGTCCATCCAAAAATTGCCTGTAAGTAATCGATTTTAGCGATTTTAGTTTATTTTTCTTCTTTGGTTTATGTATTGTTTTGGTGTACAATAAAAATTTATCTTTCTATCTTTGTTCACCACTGGACATTTGATAGGCTGTAATTAATGCATGAATGTAGGGTAAATGAAAATTTGATTACATAAAACGAAAACGAACTTTGTAAAGTTAGGAAACGAAATTCTTGACCAACTTCAAAAGCGTATTGGTATTCTCGTTTGCTTTAAAAAACTTAATTAGCAAGCAAAGCCCTAAAAATTTTCTCCTTTTAAACACGCCTCTCGTTGATCCGAGTGAGGGATTCTTATAATAGTGAAATTAGGTCAGCCTTAGTGCTTGCCGCATTACGGTCTAGGGCGAGGGTCAGAGCTGTCTATAGTGCTCTCTTAGATCTTTGAGCGCATCATACTTACCTAACTGTTTCTATGTGCTGACAACTTATGTATTTGTATATAAGGTCTCCTGTCTGTGTGTTATTTTTGCCATTTTTAACCTTGACAACTAATGTTTCCGAGGGCTATCATCTTTGTTTGTCGAATTATAGTGACACACTTGTACGGCTCTTAAAAGTTGGTATTATGGCCAGGCATTTTTAATATTTAAATACGAGGGTGGATTGAAAAGTACTCGGCCTAACACAGATCCATTCAATTCTAAAAATCAAATCTACTCACATTATTTAGTTCAGTTCAGACTAGTTCATTGTGTGAAGTTCGAAACGTGTGCGATAATTAGTTGTGATTTTATAAATTTATTAACAAAGTAATCGGACATAATTTCCGCGAATGGAGCAAATCGAGCAGCGTGCCGTCATTAAGTACCTCCATAAGAAGGGGCTATCATCAAAAGCCATCCATGATGACATGGTCAGTACATTAGGCGATTGTGCTCTGTCATATTCATCCGTCAAAAAATGGATAGCAGAATTTAAGCGTGGTAGAGAGAGTGTGAAAGATGAACCCCGCTCTGGAAGGCCTTCGACGTCAACTACTGACGAAAATATTAAAAAAGTACTTGATTTAATAATGGGAGACCGCAGATTAAAAATTAGAGAGATAGCCGAGATTATAAGCATCTCTTATGAACGAACTCAAAACATCATTGTCAACGAGTTGGGTTTCCACAAGGTGTCTGCGAGGTGGGTTCCGCGACTGCTTTCAGTTGAACAAAAAAGGACGCGATTCACTATTTCACGCGACTGTTTGGAGTTATTTGATGTCGATGCAGATGATTTTTTGAATCGTTTTGTTACTATGGACGAAACATGGGTTCATTACTGTACACCGGAAACAAAACAACAATCAAAACAGTGGAGAAGACCTGGTTCACCACCCCCTAAAAAGGCTAAGTCGATTTTGTCGGCAAATAAGGTGATGGCTTCAGTATTCTGGGACTCGAAAGGTGTGATTATGATTGATTATCTTGAAAGGGGTCAGAATATAAACTCTGATTACTACTGCACCTTACTACGTCGTTTACGAGAGGAAATAAAAGAAAAACGTCGAGGAATGCTCAGAAGAAAAGTCCTGTTTCATCAAGATAACGCCCGTGTTCACACGTCAGTACAGTCAATGGCTGAAATTCACAACTGTGGCTTTGAACTGTTACCGCATCCGCCGTATTCACCTGATCTGGCACCATCAGACTTCTTTCTGTTCCCTAACCTAAAAAAGCACTTTGGAGGTCAAAGATTTCCGACAAACGACGAGGTCAAAGCAGCTGTAGACGCATATTTTGACTCTAAGGAAGAATCATTTTTTTTCAACGGTCTAAATGCTTGGAAGGGGAAGTGGCAAAAGTGTATTGAACTTGATGGTGATTATGTAGAAAAATAAAAATATAACTGATTTAAAATGTGTTTATTTTCTTGGTTAGGCCGAGTACTTTTCAATGTACCCTCGTACATAGGTCTCTCCAACAGATTGCCTCATAGGCAGGGTTTGTGACATAGCTGCCATGTTTGTCAGGTAGTTCGGCAAGCGCAGTACTGTAATATTTTTGATTGTTATTAGGAAGATTTTGTTCTCTTCAGTTTAATTTCCTTCTGTCACTTCTTACGACACTCACGAGATTATATAACGACGTCGTGGATTACTTACTCGGCCACTACACAGTGAATAATTAAGAGGAAATGCAGATGGTCTTTTCTCCATACAAACGCTTTCGTTTGTTTTCTTTCTGGTTTATGACCTTATATCAATGAGTTTTTACAGTAAAATAAATATCACCCTGTTCTATGTCTCTCTGTTTTCCCTTTCGATGATACGTTATTTTTATAAGAACTAGAACCTTTACAAAATGCTCAAAATTGCCTATTTAGACCGCTGTCAACAGATGCCTAGTCTAGTGTTCAAATTTGATAACTAATAATGAAAAACGAAAAACATAAGAACACAGTGTATATCCTTCTTATTCAGTTTATGAAATATCTCTTAAATTGGTTCAATATTGGAGGAGAAAATAGTAGAAAATACTATTCAGTCGGATCTGCAGTCGTCCTTATCGGACGCCGAGCGTTCGCAGAGCGATAGCGATAGTTTCTTCAAATTTAAATGGTCTAAGCTTCAAAAACCTAATTTTCAAGTCTCTTGGCCAGCATTTCCTTTAAAACAATTACGTTTGAATTGGCAATAAGCAAAGTGGCCAGTGACATATATAACATATTTATTAAATAAAGTAGATTAGGATTACATATGCTTCGTTTTTTCTGCCTAGTTGTCAATAAGATAATCACTTTTTAGGGTTCCGTACCTCAAAAGGAAAAAACGGAATCTTATAGAATCACTTTGTTGTCCGTCTAGGTATCAAGCTGGAATTCAAATCAAATAGTCAAGTCTACAGTCTCTTGAAGCTATGAAAAAATAAAACTTCTAAGCCAACGCAATCAAAAGATACAGCTGTTTATGCCGCAAATCTTCGACACTCGCAAGGGAATCAAAACCTACAGGGTACTTCCCGTGAACTCAGATTCTTAAAATTTGGTACGAAGCAACGTGCTATAGCACTGATAAAGGAAAAATTGCGAAAAGCATAAATTTTTAGTTAAATCATATAATAAAAATATTTTTAATAATTTTATTATATGATGTACGGATTTGTTCGGAACCCTCGGTGCGCCAGTGCAACTCGCACTTGGCCGGTTTTATTTTAAAGTGATCCCCATGCCAGGATTTGTTTTTTTTATTGTATATCGACAGCTTACGAACTTATAGTTCACCTGATAGCATTTAATTATACTGGTTCTTTACATCCTTCATGCTACCAAATATCTTATAATAGTTTATACCCCAGACATGTATCCTTACGATAATTTCCTTCAACGTCCATTATTAGTTACAATTTACAATTTTTTTTTAATTTAAGCGACAAAACAGGAGCAGCAATTCACCATCGGTCAATTTCTCGCCGAGACTGGTGATTTTATAGACCGATAGTCGCTTGAATCGATCATTCAAAGGTTTTGTTTATACGCACACACGAAGTGCCTTACGCACACAACGATACAAAATAAAGTCTTTATATTAGCCGCAAAGATAAATCTATTGTATTTTAAATGAGTTCAGAACGTGGGAAAGATCGATAACTGCCAAGAACTTTCACCATTGGAGCGTGCGCGTGGCAAAATGTATGGGAAAATAAAGCGCGGAAGTTTAGAGGTGTACTTTTTATATCGATTATTTGTTTCGATTAGTTTTTTTTTTTACATAGAGCTATGTGACATCTGTTGGTTACAACACAAATGGGTCGTCTCGATCGGGGAAGGACTATATCGCATGGAATACCAATTTAAAATGCCACATATTAGTGGTTTATTTCGTGTGGCGAGTGACGGGACGGAGTCTTTTTGTTGAAAACAGGGCATTCCAGCTTAGACCTCAAAGGTAACAACGTAGCGGTATTTTGATTCATATGAAGTCATAAGTGTTTACTGGCCACAGCATTTACTTACCATAAAGCGAGCTGTGTGCTCGATTGTCATCATTAATTAATATTATTTTTAAAAAAATCCACCTTGCAAATTTCAACAACGTGATTGAAATTTAAACCAAAAGAAAATAAAAAATAATTTCCACATAATTGCTTCCAAGGTTGAGGCTTAAATTCTTTTATACACTATGTCTTAGCACTGACTTCGGAAGCTATTATATCCAATTTTTAAAGTGGATTTTTTTTAGAATGAAAAGTAACCTTTCCTTATGGGAACAGAAGATGTACATATGTGTAATAACGTAAAGGCATGCACTCGACTTAACTCACGTGTTAACTATGAACGATGTAATTCTAGAGGGATAAGAACAACATAACTGGTTAGGATACCACGTCAGCGGCTCGGGGACATTATAATATGTACAACAACAAAAAATTGAATAATATTTAAATACTTATATTCAATTATATTAAACAATATTAAAAAAGAAACACAATAATAAAAGTAAAGTTAAAACTTAAATTATCATACAGTCCTAATCCAATTAGCCAAGAACGTTGGTTGCGGTTCCTCGCTGAATGCCATCAGCTTACTTTCCGCGAGAAAAGAACCAGCCCTCTTATCGCCATTAAGGATGACCAGAATTTACATAAGTTTACGTAAATTCATAATCTTTCTCGCCTATAACCTAGAGGAAGAGGGAAGAGACTACGGGCTTCAATTCGGTATAATCCTGACACACCCCTTTCACTTCTTTTCCATCCATATATCTACGCATATATGGTCGTGGGTTAAGGATAATCTTAATTTTTCCTATATTCAATACTACCTGATAACCGTGACTTCCTCCACGTGCTTATAAAAATCGTTGTTTCTTAAAACTTTAATAACTTTATACTAAATGAAGATATCGCAATATTTTTTTAGATAAGGACCAAGTAACTTTTGATATGATATACACGTATAATGAAGTGGCAATGGGCCGGCCATATAGCTCGAAGAACCGACAACCGATGGGGAAAAAGGTTCTCGAGTGGCAGCCTCGTACCGGTAGTCCAAGTGTAGGGCGACCCCCCACTAGATGGAGTGACGACCTGGTAAGACATGCAGGAAGTCGATGGATGCAGGTGGCTCAGGACTGTGCTTTGTAGCACTCCTTGGGGGAAGCAGCTGTTCAGCAGTGGACTTGTGAAGGGCTGTAATGATGAAGGGCCAAGTGTCTAAGAAATAAAATTTAGAAAACCTAATTAAAATTTGTCCAGTAAGTTTACCGTGATGTGCGCACAAATGCAAAACTCTATAATTTTATTTATATAGATATCGCCAATTTGGTGAACAAACTTTCATCGACGGAGTCCGTCGCCAAATCCACGACTCAATTCTCTCTTTCTTTACTCATTCCTTCTACGTGTCCAATATAACGAAGTATTTCTTTCTTTATTCGGTCGTAACATCTTGCAAATCACAGTTTTCTATAATCACACAAATTTTTCCTCCAAATATCATAATTCACAGTAAAATTGCGTTTAAGTGGACAAGACTTGGGCGCTCTTTGCGTTTTAAATTCAAATTATGTTCATCTCTAGAATGCCGTTTTTTTTATCAACATCGCAAAATGGCGATGGCTAAAGAAAGCCCGGGAAATCTTATGACTAACGAGGCGCTGAGGTAGAAAGTAAATTAACGGCGCGCTTCGTCCGCTACAGTTGCTTATAAATATGTTTTTCTTCGTTATTTGTATAGTTATTAATTAGTTTATATATTATATAGTATTACTAGCTCGCCAGGCAGACTTTGTTCTGCCCTTTCCAACGACCCTTCCTATAAAAATACTTAAATAAGCAATAAAAAAATTTAGGGCCATTTAGCGGGATAAAAACTATCCTATCTCTCAAGTTGGACAATGCACACAGTGTGCAAAATTTTATTGAAATCAGTTCAGTAGTTTAGGAGTCCATTGCGGACAAACAACGTGACACGTAATTTTTATATATAAAGATGTTATATTCATACTAGTATTGCTTATAACGACCGCGTTCTCTACACGATAATGTAATGTAAGAATTTCCATTACCCTATACCGTTCCGTGGTGGTCATAAGAGGCGACAGAGAGAAAACATTTTTATACGCGGTAGAGCCATGCTACAGCTATAGTAGTAGTATATTGTACCACGAATGGGTCGGCTCGACCGGGGAAGGACCACGCACACACAGAATACCAGCGTAAAATAGCAGCTCAACACTGCTGTGTTTCGTTTGGTGAATGTAGAGAACCGGAGACACTTTTTACTGGAAAAGAGGCATTCCATCTGAGTCCTCACGGGCGACAACGCATCTGCTTTTTGATTCGCAAACGAGGATGGATCTAGATGTCTATGGGCCACAGCAACCACTTACAATCAGGTGGACTGTGTGCTCGTTTGTCACCCTATCATATAAAAAACAGGATAAGGGCAGTAGCGTCTAAAAAACTGTGTGGCAACCCACCTTTCAAGCGTGATAACTATGATAAATATAGGGGGGATCCCTATAAGTCATTCTATGGGGGAGGCCTATGTTCAACAGTGGACTTTTGATAGGCTATCATGGTACTGCTTATTTTTAGGGTTCCGTACCTTAAAAGGAAAAAACGGAAAATAGGTTCTCTTTGTTGTCCGTCTGTCTGTCTGTCTGTCTGTCAAGACCCTTTTTCTCAGGAACGCGTGGAGGTATCAAGCTGAAATTCATATCAAATACTCAAATCTACTGTCTCTTGGAGCTGTGAAAAAATCAAACTTCTAAGCCAACGCAATCAAAAGATACAGCCGTTTATGCCGCAAATTTTCAACATTCGCAAGGGAATCAAAACCTACAGGGTACTTCTCGTGAACTCAGAATCTTAAAATTTGGTACGAAGCAACGTATTATAGCACAGATATAGGAAAAATTGCGAAAAACATAAAATTTTAGTTACATCATATAATAAAAATATTTTTAATAATTTTAAACTTATATACCTACGGATTTGTTCGGAACCCTCGGTGCGCGAGTCCGACTCGCACTTGGCCGGTTTTTATTTTTTATAAATTGAACTGACATACGAACTTAACCTAGCCCTGCCTAATCACTTGTAAATATCTTCAGACAATGAAGGCTATATATAAAAGCGTGGTCACCTCTGAGGATTAAGATAGAATGCCTCTTATAATGACGGCTAATAATTTTCTGCTCACCAGATGTCGCTAGTTGACACTGAGGTAAAGTTTTTTGTTACACAATGTCATTTAATTGAGAAGTTGGTTTTAAATAAAAGCTTATCAGTTTCTAGAGTATTATATTAATACACGAAACAAGGCCGCAGTGGTTTGCTGTTATATTTCGTGCACATTGTTAACTTTTTTTTAAATTTCTGCTTTTATGAATATTAGTGGTTTGGTTTATTTCGTTTAATCTTATTAATATAAAATATAGCTAATAGTACAGAAAGAGATATAACCTTTATATTTTCCGAACAAATTAACTTCCCCGCAATGAAGTCTGTCAAATATTATCCCTCACTTTTTAGTGGCGCCGCCCTGGTGGCAGAAAAAGTCGTAGATTTCATTATACTGCCTCTCTATACTCTTCAGATCGAAACACAACAGTGCACGAACTGCTGCCTGACGGCAGATAAAAGATAACAGTGTGCTACCCACCCACATGGACTTCTAGACAAAACGGCTAAAGGCTCCTTTCTAAAGCTGGCTCCGCGGCACTGAGTCGCAGCCCTGAAGGCCGCGGGTCCGAATTTGTATGGTCTACAAATAAACAGCTGGCTGGCTGTAGGTATGTCAGGGGTAAAATTATTTTAAATAATTAAAAATTAAAAATGTTGTATAGCCGAATTCAATAAAAGTTATTAAGAACAACTCAAAAACTAACAACTGACCTTGATCAAATTCATATGGGACCACACGAGTAGTATCAGCTTTCATATAAAAATAGAATCATCGAAATCGATTCAACCAGTAAAAAGTTATGAGGTAACACACATAAAAAAAAAACAAAAAGAAATACAGTCGAATTGAGTACCGTCTCCTTTTTAGAAGTCGGCAGAAAAAATTAAGTAGCGACCAAAATGCGCTGTGTAGTGGTGGCGAAAGGAAATCAATCAGATCATCTCTTCTCGTTATATATCATTAATTGGATAGGATACTGCAGCCCATACACACATACACATATTGTCGGTTAAGAATTAAAATGTAAATATGCTGTGCTGACATGGCGCCCATGAATACCCCTGAATATTAAGTTAAAATGTCTCGTTATCTGTGAAAGTGTGTAAAAAGGGTCTGAATTCTTTATTGAGTATACATGCGTGAGTGCGTGCGTGCGTGTGTGCGTGCGTGTAAATCTATGTGTATGTGTGTACTAAGTATATATTTTTAATTTTTATTTACAATATTATTACACTGCTACATTTTTTATAGAATAAGGGTGACAAACAAGCTCACAATCCACCTCATGGTAAATGGATGTTGTGGTCCATAGACATCTACATCAATCCTCGACCAAAAATCAAAATGCAGATGCGTTATCACCCCTGAAGCCTAAGATAGAAAGCAAAAAGGGTCTCCGGTTCTCTACACTAACCATACGAAACCTTAAGCTGATATTTTACGCTAGTATTCTGTGAGAACGTGATTCTACCCCAGTCGAGCCGACCCATTCGTGCTACAACTACAACTAATATAGCTGCGGCATAGCTCTACCACGGACACTACTCTTTAATCTATTCGAATCCGTTTTAATAAAACGGAAAGAATTTTAGGTCAGATGACTACAGATAAATTTTATCAGCTGTCGCGCTGTGTTATAAGATTGTAAGAGAGACTTGTCTACACACAGACCACTTCTATGACTACTTGCGGTTGAAATATGCTAACAAAATAATATATTGTAACGTGATAAGATGTTAGCGTCACTGTACATACATACATATAATCACGCCTCTTTCCCGTTGGGGTAGGCAGAGACCACTTCTTTCCACTTGCTACGATCCTTACATACTTGTTTCGCTTCGTCCACTTTCATCATTCTCTTCATACATGCTCTACAGTTTAGGGTACTCTTGACCTGGCCTTTTTTCAAGACGTCCCTGATTTGGTCTAGAAACGTCCGCCTAGGTCTACCCCTTCCAACACTTTCATTCACACTCGCCTTATACACTTTTATCGTCAAACGTTCTTCGTTCATTCTCTCGACATGGCCAAACCATCTCAGCATACTTTTCTCAATTTTTGTCACTACATTTTCTTTCAGACCACAACGTTCCCTTATCTCACTATTTCTTATCCTATCACTCAGTTTAACTCCTATCATACTTCTTAACGCTCTCATCTCAACTGCATTTATTCTGCTTTCATGTTTCTTCTGCCATAACCAACTTTCACTTCCGTACACGAGTGTCGGAACCAACATCCCCTCATGCACAGCCAAACGAGCCTTGTTAGACACCTTCCGACTGCTCATAAAGGAGTGCAAAGCTCCATTCACCATGTTTCCTGCATTCACTCTTCTTTCGATACCACTCTCACACTTTCCATCTCTTGTAAACTTTGAACTCAGATACACAAACTCCTTCACCTGTTCAATTTGTTTATCTCCAATCACGATATTGCAATCTGTCACTGTTCCTTACATTCATCTTCATTGCCTTTCTAACGAAAGCTCCACTCATAGCAGTTACCATCTCCTGCAACTCCTCGGCCGAAGACGTAAGTAATACTTGGTCATCAGCATAGAGAAAACATTTGACGAGTAACTCATTCATTGTCAACCCACTTTCATTCTCTTTTAAATCTGTCAAGCAATTGTCCATGAACAGATTAAACAGCCACGGTGACGCTACACATCCCTGTGTAATACCTTTTTCGATATTAAAACCATTCGGTGTATGCCCCGTTTATCCTTACACAAGCACTAGAATCCCTATAAAGAGATTGCAATGCTCGTATGACGATACTGCTCAGACCGGTCACGGACAGTGCTGACCACAATTCATTCCACACCACTCTATCATAGGCCTTTTCTAGATTCGTCACGGTACAATCACTACAATATTCAAGCTCAAAAATATATAACCCTGACAAGTCGCGGCACGCAAGTCTAGCGCAGAACGAGACGTGGAGGGTTCGCGCACGAATTGAATTGCACGAATGCGATATGCACGAGCCAATCTCCATAATCACCGCTAGACTTTCGTGCCGCTACATATACATTAACTTAGGACCAAGTTTCATTTTAAGATCTAAATGCTCAGCTCCCCAGCTCTCCTTGTCAGACTCATTATAAAATGATAATTAAAAAAGTCAATCACGTAAAACTGTTGCTAGGCTGTCGCAATCCATCGGCTGACAGAAAGAAAATGAATGAATTGGAAACCGCTCTCACGGACACTATTAATCGATTCTACTACTCACCGCCCTCGCTGTAATTAGTCACGGCGAACGTGGAGACAGAGATAAGTGTGATTGTCTATGGTGTGAATCGTGGCCAGTGGGAATCACCCCCGCATCTGCGTGATGCTTATATTTTATAATAAACTAAAAACAATAAGATACTAAGCTATATATGAATACTTAGAGGGATAACTTTATAACACTATTACCCCATATTAAGCGCCCGGAGGATTGTGAAATTTGGCATATTATATAAGTTAATATGGGGGAGGAATGCAATAAGCTAAACTTTACCAATAGTCTGAAGAGGGTATATCAAGACAAAAAAGCGTTTATTTTATATTTTGTATAGTATGTATATATATATATATATTATGGTTATAGTAAGAATGGCTGGACTGGGGAAGGACGCTCTCACAGAACACTAGCGTGAGTGTAGAGAACCTGAGACCCTTTTTACTGGAAATGGGCCATACCATTTTAGTCCTCAGGGGTGACAACACATCTTCAGTATGATTTTTAACCCTTATTCTATTAATGTGAGAGTTGAAAGTGAATTACAGCTTGCTTTATATTATGTACTTAAAAATGAATAAATTACGGTCAAATTTTCAGTTTACAAGCAATTCAGAATATTCAAGTTTTTTTTTTAAACTTTATTATAAAATTCCATTTCATTTATTCCATACATATATAAATACATACAAGTTAAAATAAAGCTGGTAAAATGTTCGACTACGATACTGATGCATATTAAATTACACTCTCCGTTACCGTTATTGGTACAGCCTATTAAAGTCCACTGCTGAACATAGGCCTCCCCCATAGATTGCCTCATAGGGGGGATATTTACCATAGTTGGCAAGCTGGTCGGCAACCGCAGTTTTTTATTTTTAGTCGTTATTAGGATGGCACTGCTGCCCATCTCCTGATTTGTTCCCTCTTTTGCCTCTTACGACACCCACGGTATGATATGGGGTAGTGGATATTCTTACACCACCACTACACGGTTCAATTTACACTCGCAATAGAGTGTTCTGTGATTTACACAATATAACAAAAACAAACGCCAAATGTCAAATTGAAGCCAACCACGATTTCCACTAGAGTTACACAATCGCACTGATTATAGGAGGAAATAAGAAAGTCGCAGTCAATTTAACTTTCATTTTATTAGAAACCATTATATTATATTATGTTTTAATAAAGAAAGGTTTGGTGTATAAGCGTATTATAATTTGTCAGAGGTATAAGCAGTTATATACATTTTTTTTATATACTGCGATATTGGCTGCGAGCCTTATAGCCAGAAAACATACCTACGCTGCAATTCATTCCTCAATTACATTTTTTTTAATAAAATAAGGGTAACTAACAAACAAACAGTCCAGATGATGGTGAGCGGATGCAGTGGTGAACAATTAAGAATCAAAATGCAGAAATGCGTTCAAGTTAAAAAGTCAATTGAAAAAGTCCAATTAAAAGATTCATCGAATGTTTACACTCAACACATGAAACACAGCAGCATTAAGCTGCCATTTACAGCTGCAACTTGACTCCACCTCGTATAAACTATCATTATATAAATATTTTTATAAAATTCTTCGCAATTAAATATAATTACATAATATAATTAAATATACACAATAATGAAATTAAAAAAGAAAAAAAAATAGTTAAATATAAATATGACAATTAATTACACACACATTTCATAATTTCTCGGACATTTTGAAGACAGTTCAAACAGACACACAGTCGAAGACGGTTATAGCTCAAGGCTACAAAACGTTTACAATATCTTGAGGTATTGACCACAATCGTAGTTTTTTTTTTTTTTTGTTTAACTAACAGTTGTCACGCGCAGACATTTCATACACAAAATTGCCTCACTTTTTACCCGACTGCCCTAGGATGAGGTAATGTTTTTCGGGAATATATATGTATGTCTATTTCTTTGGCACGCTCTGTGTACCCTAAACAACTTGATGGATTTTAATATGTAAGGTGTTGCTAGATTCATCTTAATTGTAGGTATGATATAGGCTAGGTATATTTTATTTATAAATTGCATTGGGAAGTTAGTTTTTCAGTAAACTTTTTAATGCAGTCGGGGTTTCTTTTAATCACTGTTTTAACCATTAAGCTTGCACGTTACATAACTATGCCCACGGATTCATGGATAATAATATATTGAGTCGTCGCAACACTAATACCAAGCCTTTGCCACTTCCATTTTTCAAGGGCTATTGCTAGTTTCTCACGAGATGTCGTATATGTGGCAACATCACCTACGTATATGAATTGCCAGGAAGCTAATTATTCGATAAGGGCATCCATTACTAAGCTAAACCATAGCACGGAACCTTGATTCCAGTTTTGTTTGCCCCATCATAGTCCTTATCACCGACCTCTCCCTTGGTCAATCTTATGTCACGAAAATCAATGGATTTAAACGCTTTCTAGAACCGCCGACACGTGATAAATTAGCTATAGGTATTTTTCATATACACGTATATGCTTATATTTGACATACGCGAAAAAATATTAGGTCGGCTTGATTGAAAAAACTAGTTATGTCCTTGGCCGGCATAAATATCTAGTTAAAAGTTCTCATTTCAAAAGACACGTATACATGAACTGCTGCACTAAGCACAATGCACTCACTAAACGGATGTAAAACATATCAATATCTTTAAATTAAAACTTTAATGGAAAGAAATAAGAGTTAAAATCAGAAATTGTTTGCTTGTCAACTGTCGAGGTCACTTTTTTGCACATAACAACACTTTACAAGACAAATACGGTAGTAATAAAATTAATAATTAGGAGCAATATAAGAGACACGAAAAAGTCTATCGTCCATTTGGGAAAAACAGCTGGATAAGTGTACGCTACAAAACATGAATTTCGTGACAATTGTCACTTCGGGATACAGGGCTTCAGCTTTGATGGTTCAATTGGATTTTAATCATTCGAAAAATAAAAAAATGTATAAACTCCACTCATTGAGTTATATGTACTACGTACTAGAGAAGCCATTCCGAACATTGACTATGTTCAACTGAACTGTAGTGCAATCTATACAAACTAAATATTTCGTAAATTTAAGATTTGTGAATTCCATAAGATAATTATTATTACATTTTATTTAGAAATAAGTTTGTTTAGATTAAATTAAGATATTTTATATTAAATTCTTATATTTATTTTATATTAATATCTTATTTTATATTAAAATAAAGTCTTCGCACATGCGCGACTACTACTCCCGCGCATGTGCGAAGACATAGAGTAGGACACATTTTTTGTTTGGAATGGCTTCTCTAGTACGTAGTACATATAACTCAATGACTCCACTTGAATATTTATGATCCACTACGAAGTGTAATTGGTGGAAATTGTAGATAGGCTTTGTTTTGACGTTTGAAGTTTGTTTTCGTAGTGTTGTGTAAATACATTTTATTGATTATAAGCCAATGTCTTTTTATATATATTTTTTTAATTTAATACTAGCTGGCCAGGCAGACGTTGTTCTGCCCTTTTCGACGACTTTTCATATAAAAAAATCCTTAAATTCGTAATAAAGAAAATTGAGGGTCACTGGGGATAAAATCTATCCTATCTCTCAAGTTGGACCAAACTGCACACAGTGTGCGAAATTTTGTTAGATGGAATGTCTCATGGCCTCTAATTATACAACGAAATAGACATATGTCATTCATTCATTTTTAGTGATCCGAACATTCAAATACTGACCCGTCTTGAGAACCGGGTCATTCTGGTCGATCATTTAAAGGATCATTTCGAGTTTCAGTACTCTGTCATCTGTGAGGCCTGCTCGTCTGCTGTCGGTCATCGGACATTACTACACTCTATGGTCGTATCGTTTGATCCGGAACGTTCAAAAAATGTAATTGCAATCATCGATACTTTGATGCGACCCGGGTCAAATGAACTAATCATTTACGATTGACACATTTCTACAAATAAAGTGTGATCATAATAAAAAACTTAACACAGTAGCCGAGTAATCCTCACCGGCAACGATCCCCACCCGAGTTACACAATCGCACTCCTGATCGACTAAGAATATCGGCAAAATCGGTTCACTAAACTCTAGTTTATAGGTAGTTATTATACGAGTATAATCTTCTTTTTTGTAGACGTTTGAAATTATTATATTTTGTTATATTTATTTGGTCGACGATCAAGATTATAAAATCAGTTTGGATTTTATTAAAGCATTTTAGAATATAATTAGGGCTAATAATTTTCCGTTCACCAGATGTCACTAGTTGTGACCGAGGTGAAGTTTTTTTGTCACACAATGGCATATAATTGGGAAGTTCCATAAAAGTTTATCAGTTACTGGAGTATTATTTATATAAACATACAAAACAATGCCTCAGTGGTTTGCGTCTTAATATTTTTCATATTTTGAACACTTTTTTTTTAAATTTTCTACTTTTAGGAATATCCGTAGTTTGATTTATTCATTTCTAATCTCATCATCATAATCATTACAGCCCTTCACAAGTCCACTGCTGAACGTAGGCCTCCCCCAAGGAATGCCACAAAGCACGGTCCTGAGTCACCTGCATACATCGACTTCCTGCATGTCTCACCAGGTCGTCACTTCATCTAGTGGGGGGTCGCCCTACACTTAGCATAGCCCTCTCCATAGCTTGCTAAGCGACCTTGAGCTTCCTCATACGGCCAGCAGTGAAGGACCACGTCTCAGATCCGTAAGTCATCACTGGCAACACGCACTGGTTGTATAATTTAGTTTTCAGGTTTTGAGGTATGTCTAACGAGAAGATGTGTCGTTGTTTCCCGAACGCTGCCCAGCCTAATCTAATTAATATAAAATATTACTAATATTACAGAAAGAAACATCTTCTTCAACTTCCCCGCTATGTAATCTGTTAAATATTATCCCTCATTACTAAATGGCATGGATATCAACAAAATAATATTAACAAAATGATAATCGTGCCCAATTTTACGAGTATTTGTCTAATTACTTTGAAGGTTCGTCCATATTCGTTCGGCCAACCATCCATACGTCAGACACGTGACCTGTTTTTTTTTATTAATTTATTAAGGCGAAGGCCATGTATTTCCTGATAGGATTTGGTCGGAAAATTTTGCATTAACTTATTACACTGTTTTTAAATAAAGCGGCACCATGTTAATCGATTTTGGTCACGGCAGTCACGGTGACCACATTTTAACTCTTTTTAAACTGTGCGGTGACACTTCTCGGTTAACAGAAATTGTTACCTACCTCTGTGAAATATAATCTTAGAGATTATTCGGCAGTGTAGGAGTCGGGAACCATTCCACAACATCAAAAATCTAAAAGAATTACAAATGTGTTTGTTTTGGTCAGAGTTGCCATCCATTCGCATTTTCTCGAATTTGTTCTAGTTTGAAAGGCGTTCGGGGACCGCCCGGAAGAGGTTCATAAAAATTGGATATACCTATATAAAGACACAGAGTACATTAGTACTAGACGAAGTACAGGTAACTGTCTTTTTCAACCATTTTTAACATGGATAACTTCCGCTGGTTGATCGGAAAAGTTATTCCGAACTTATACCGGCTAAAATCGCAAGGTGCTCACCATAAATTTAGTCGCGGAGTTCCGGGATCACCGTTTGCAATGGTTTGTAGCCGGGGTTCCTCGATCGATATGCTGGATACATGTCCCCGAGGCAGTGATTGCTACCCCCAGCACTATCGCAATGCCATCACAACGTCTCAAGACCACTATTGAGTCATCGTCTTCCTCAGGGCTTACATTAATAGACGTTATATGCCTTACAGTAATAAATAATTATTTTTGTTACGATATTACCTCAAAAAGAGTAAACTGTTATCATTTGTTAGTTCCTAATAAGATGTAATTATTTAAGTAAATGTTTCGTTTGTTTTGCTATAGTTTAAGAGAAAACTATTTATAATTCTTGTAAACAATATTTTTTACTGGTGTCTGAGGAAAAATGTCAATTCAACCAAATGTTAGAGATGTTTATGAAGAGGCCAAAGTCCATGACTTCCCTAGAAGTTATGGACTTTGGCTTCTAGAGAATACATGTCCATAACTTCTAGGGAAGTCATGGACTTTGGCGTGTTCTTCTCTTATATCAGCCCTTAGGCTGATAGAAAAGATGCTGAGGACAGAGCGTTCAGCGGGGCGTGCGGTATAGCGACACGTTCTACATAGACGCATTATAGCGGCTTAAGTCATGATACTATAATACAAGAGCGTCAGTCATGTACATTGAACGCTGCGTCCCGCTGCACGATCCTCACAAAAAGAAACGGAGTTTATAATATTATGTTGCGTTACAATTATACATTAAATAAAATAAAAGAAAACATTAATTGTTGACGTTCCTACTGCCAATGTCAAACACGTAATAGTCTGTGGTGAAACAGTACCGAACAGAGTAGGGATTGACGCCATAGAATTTTAAAAAGTTTCCAACAAATAATTAGGTACTGACAGATATTTTTAAAATGTTCCTTTTTCAACAGTCTGTGGAATGTAAATGTCGAGGCAAAAATTACGGTCGAATTTCTACCACTGGGCGACCAATAGTTATGATGATTGGGTTTCTAGATGAAATACTTGAATTCATATTTTCTTCGAACAGCAAACATAAAATAATATGTTATAAACATTATTATAGCTCACCAGATATCCACTGCAGAACCTATCAAAAACACTAAGAAGCTACAGTAAGCGTTTGACCAGAGCATTCAGCGGGTCACATGTTCAATTCCCACACGGAACAAGTAGGTAGCAACTATCATCTGTAAAAAATGCTTCCAAGGCACAGTAGAGAATATCTACAGTAATGGTAACGGTGCAATAATCGTTGAAATAATTGATCACGACAAGTATTAAAGTTTACATTGTCACACTTTTTAATTGCACAATAGCGAAAGATTAAATAACTGTGCTTACTGTGATTACGCTTTTTATCCGCAAAATCCCGCCACTTTACCGTTGTGCAGATAATTGTGCACGAAACTTTAATGGAGAATTTATTTTCTTTTATAGGTATATACCAATAAAACAAATACGAGTAGTTCAGTAAACTAAGATGGACGATATTACGGAGCTAAACAATAGTTTCGTTCACGCCTTTCACAAATAAGGTCAAAGGTCATTGGACATTCAGTAAAATCGATAAAAATGATAAAACCTTAATAAGGTTCTGTCGACAATTAAAACATTTGAAGAAATCTAAAAATAATTTTGTCTATGCGTAGACGTCTAGACGATATAAAACATTTTATAACCTATAAAATATTTCACATTCACTGACTCCTGTGGAGTCCAAACTTTCTTGTTACCGCTTCTAAGATCCTGGTGGTTTCTGACACTGCGACTGACAATGAAATTATATTTGTTTTATAGAAGAGGGCCAATATGAGCAATCTATGATTTAAAGCCTAAAGAGTCGCTGCGACAAAAAATTAAGGAAATTAATATATTAATTTTGGCCTCTCAATACATTTATGAAAATGTAATGTACGTACACAAAAATAAAGGTAGTTATACAAAAATAAGTGATATTCATTCTGTAAATATTAGGAACAGACACAAGCTAGTAGTACCAGTTACTCGACTCCACCGAGTCAGTAATTCATTCTTGGGGTGATGTATACGCTTTTACAACAAAATTCCAGAAAATATACAAAATTTAACCTGCTCAAAGTTCAAAAACTTTATTAAACAAAGTTGATATAAATAGGGTTATTATAAAATTTATAGATGATACATAATATAATAACCCTTGGGAATGATGTGATCGCTACCAAGCTATTTCTAATTTGTTTTGTGTGGTTAATTGTGATTACATGATTGTAAACTGTTATTTAAAAACAAACCCGCTGGGTTTCTTGCTGGTTCTTCCCAGTACAGAGGGTTTTTTCGAACCAGTGGTAATTAAACAAAAGAGTGACTTCCAATAAGTATTATTTATAATTTATATTGGATAAAAAAAATCTGTTTCTGCAATCTCTTCGCGGCTTTCCCCTAACAGTTCCCTAACAGTTGATCGTCGGCATTTTCTATTACCCTATGACTTCTACTTAGCTCCAGTCCTCAGAGCAAGCACCTTTCTTAGTACATACTCCAGCACCAAATTAAAAGTATGGGCGACAGGGCGTCGCCTTGTTTTAGTCCGATAATAACCGCAAAGTCAAATGTGAGCTCTCCCATCTTTTCCGGTCGCATGTTTTTCTTGTAGGTGACATAATACATTGATAAATTAATTTTTTATTAATTTTATTACAGCTTATCAAAACTCAGACGTGCAGGTTGCCACACGATATTTTCCTTCACCGCCGAGTACGTGGTAAATCAGCACTTAAACTGCAATTAACAAATTCATTGTTGCCGGCGTGAATCGAACCCGGGTTGCTCGCGTGCTGTGAAATTTACAGCAAATGCTACGTCTCTTAGCTGCCACGGCTCACCTTATAAATTAGCATAGCTTGCTTATAAATACTCTACTCTAAGGCCAACACGCATTGGGGCAGCGCAGCGTACACTTCCTTGCCCTAAAACCCTCTCAAAAGTGAGAGGGGCCTGTGCCCAGTAGTGGGACGTATTTACTCTACTTACTTTACTTTACTTTTATTAAAACTCTACTGCTGAACATTACTATGGACTGTCTTATAGAGGGATATATGCCATAGTTGCCACACTTGGCAGACGGGACAGCAACCGCAGTTTTTTTGTTATTAGTTAAATGCTACTGTCCATATTCTGTTTCAGTTTACATCGGTTGCCTCTTACGATACCCAAGGGACGAAATGTGGTATGTGGTGTGGTAGGTGATATGTGATGTGGTAGGTGGTACGTGGTGTGGTAGGTGGTATGTGGTGTGGTATGGTAGTGGATTCTATTACGCCGCTACTATACGACATAATTAATTTACTTAAGGTTATAAACAAAACAATGTTTTATAAGATATAAATCTACTGTGTTAAAACTGTACATAAAATTTGATCATATATTGTTCTGTATTACGAGATTAATTAATGCACAGAGTTGTTAATAAAAACAAGTCGTAAAATTAAAAAATTGTACGATTGACTGCAATATAGTGAAATGAGAACATCATCAACGTAGTCTAAGTCAATTAAATACGCTATAAAATATATATTATTAAGGATAACTCAAAAACTACTAGTCAGATCTTGATCGAAATTTCACACACCACATGAAAAGCACTAGCTTTCAAATAAAAAAAATCATCAAATTCGGTTCACCTAGAAAAAAGTGCTGGGGTAACACACACAACACCAGTACCGGTACAGTCGAATTGAGAACCTCTTCCTTATTTTGAAGCCGGTTGCTAAAGCGAAATGGACAAAATTTCTTGCTTGCAATAAAACAATACTCACTTCAGAAGCCCAGTGAACGTGCGCTGTATTCGCCAAAACGCTTCTTTCCATTATAAGAAGGAGAGAAAAAGTTTAATCACGACACCATCTCACTCACACTTGTCGATTTCTTCCAATATCGTTGTCCATTCGCTTCGTGCAATAAAAAAGTAAATGCGCTTTATGGTATAAAAATAGTTCGAAATTCGAAAATATTTCGGCGTTGACGTTTCGTTTACGCGACGAAAACGCGGTATCTATACAAAACGCGTTTGGGGAAAAACGCAATTGCCTGCGTCCGTACCGCGTTTGCGCTGTCGACTGACACTAAACCACAGAATACTTTACTCCTAGCGGAGACACTAAACTGAGTCACTTATTATCCGTTCAGCTATGTCGCTGACGGTATTCAAAATCGCAATTTTTCGCACCACCACCAACGAGACACCTTTCCAACACGGTATGTTATCACAAAATCAGCTGACGAACTACACACACAAGAAAATATGCTGTTACGCTCGATTGGGTTAGTATGCCAAGCGAGAAAGATATAACTATCTATTCTGTTCTATCTAAAGGGGTCTACTAGATAAGTGGCATGATAATTTGCATCTGATTGTCGGCTGATAATAATTTCCTTTTCGCATCCTATTCTAATGTTGATCGAATTATTGCAGTGAAAGCATTCCACGGTGACAGAATAACGACGCTATTTAATTAATAAAAATATGATTATTCCGTCTATAATAAATAAACATTATTGAATAAAAGTATTTCCGCAATACTTTTATTATCCTGCATTCAAGTGGAACAACCGCACAATTATGAAATTTAATGTTGTAAATTGAGATAATGTCTATTATCCGAGAACCAGGTCAAAATGAATCATCTCATTGTAGCAATTAAGATGTAAATGTTACTAGGCAATTTTAATATTGTTTACACGAGCTACTTTAGGAAACACTGTAATAAAAATGTTTATAGAACTTTCGAAATTTGTAAATAACGACAGATTAAAAAACCGGCACATTATACGGTTAAAAAGCGCGGCAATATTGACGGATTGATGCTTTTTATTTCATTTTTCCAATCAAGCGTTGTTTGTGGTATAAAAGTGGTTTCGTGACGCGGGGCGATGGCCGACTAGACGTAAGAAGTGGAGCGAGGGAGTGGTGGACGGCAGGTGGTGGTGGGATCAATATCACAGTCTGGGGCGCACGCATCGGCTGACCGTTCGCATGGCGGCCTTACTGTGTAATCTATATTTGGATAATAGGACAGTTCTTCACGGTTGATATTCTCTATTTTTAGCAATAAAAAATATCTAGTTAATTTTAAAAAGGCTTTATTGCTAAACGTTCTATAACAAGAATTTTTTTTACATGTTTAACCTGTCGTACATATTTGCGACCAGTGTTACCAACTCGAATGTTTCCAAATCCGTAGATTCGTATGAAAATTTCCGTAGAATTCCGTGGATGATATTTCAAAATATCCGCAGATCTGCAGATTTCTTAAGAGGATCGAATTTTTTTTATCATGAATAAATCATTTTTTTGGAGAAATTCTTTCTGTCGTAAATTTTTTGTTGTAAGTTCAATTGTAGTAGGTACAACATCGAATCAATCTGCATTATAAGAAAAAAGTATTATAAAAATCGATTAAAAATTAATTGTTTCGGCTAAGTCGGAGTTGTGAACTCATGATAAAATATGTTTTTTTTTGTTAACTTTTTAAAAATCTAATTATTCTGAAGGGATTGTGAAGTACAAAAAAAAATTAACATGGAAATCAAATTCCGTAGTTTTGTAGACTATGAAAATATTCCTTACATCTACGGAAAAATCCGTAGAGTTGGCAACGCTGCTTTTGACTTCCAATAATCGTAATAACAATGCAGATTTGCAGGTGCAGCGGAGCTAGCCATGGACATTCTACGATCGATACCGCTATTTGAAAGCTGTAAAAATGAATGGGAGTTACATATCTCAATGACAGTGACTGAACGATTATATCATTCATATTTTTAGTTTTCTATTGGCGTTTACGATTGCAGAACGTTAACTTGGTTAACCCTGTCTGTCGTCTCTAAAATAAAAAAAAAAACCAAAAATTCAAAAAGTTACAAAATGGGTAAACAGACTACTAATAGGATACTAAAATGGAAGAAACTAATACTGTTAATAAACGACTTCAAAAAGGAGGAGGTACTCAATTCGACTGTATTTCTTTTCATGTCATGTGTGTCACTTCAGAACTTTTTTCCAGGTGAACCGATTTTGATGATTCTTTTTTTATTTGAAAGCTGGTGTTTCTCATGTGGTTCCATATAAATTTGATCAAGATCTAGACCAGTAGTTTTTGTAATTTTTTTTTTAAATTTGCCACTTTATTAATGTGTGTCATTATCAACATTCATCAGATTGTATTATTCTATTAAACTACAGTATCATAAAAAAATTAAAAAATATTAGGATAACAATATGCTTTGAAAATAATAATTTTATTTAAAGTCGACGCCCCCGCTCCAACCCTTACCCGTTCACTCAGGGGTCGGTAACCTCACTTAAGTATTTGGCTACGTTACAAGTTTTAGCGTCGGGTTAAGTCTTTGCAACTAGGGTAACAAGCCTCTAATTTTATTTATTTTATACATATTAACATGATAACTGCATCGTTGGTCTATGCGCGACTACTGATAATGTGGTCCCTGGTTTAAATACCGGGTCGGGCCAATATCAGTTATTAGATTGTTGATTGTTCTGTCAAGAAATTCTTTCGTCGTGTTGGATTTCCGTATCTACGGACTATGAGAGTGAGGGAATAGACGGAGCATAGACACATGTCTATGCTCCTTCTATTATATATTCATTCATTTCTAGTGACCCGATCATTCATGTATCGATTCGTCTTGCGAACCGGGTCATTCGGGTCGATCATTCAAATGGATCGTTTCGAGTTTCTGCACTCTGTGATCTGTGAGATCCACTCGGTAATGTCGGTCGTCGGACATTACTAGATATACTCGTAATGTCCGACGACGTAGGTACGATCGTAGGTCCTGTAATTCGTTTCATCCGGAACGTTCAAAAAATGTAATAGTAACCATCGATACTTTGATTCGACCCAGGTCAAATGAACGAATCATTCACGATTGACACATGTCTATGGTGCACACACTCGTGCACTATAAACCTATCCTGCGCAGATGCCTAGTCTCCGTTGAGGGTATGAGAAATTCAGTCTGGAGAACATCATTATCAGAGAATTCACTATTCCCTGGCAGCAGCATCTTCCTGATAATAACTCAAAATAATAAAATAAAAAAACTGCTTTTTGCAACCAAGCGTGGCAACTATAGTAAATATGAGACAATCTATGGGGGAGGTTTATATTAAGTAAACTATTATGGTTTGTAATGTTTCTAGGTGAAGAATTAGTAAGTATATAAATTTGTTGTAAAATTAGGTTTCGTTATAAACTTATAATTTATGCTTCATATAATGTTATATTGTGCTCACCAAATTTGTAAAGAAACAACCAAATAAATATCTATTTCTTCCGTCTCTCTCTGTCCTGAGTAACAAGACAGAATGACATGTTTCGAGTAAGGTCTTAAAAACTGAGTTCTTCATCACAAGCCCTTTCACCACCAGCACCGGTTACTCGTCAACACAGACTCAGTAATTTATCTTGGGGCGATGTAGGTATACACTTTTACAACAAAAACGCAGAAAATATACAAATGCCGCAAAGTTTAAAATCTTTAATAGGCACAAATTGAATTAAAATGGTTATTATAATGTTGTGGACTGTATGGATGATAATATTATAAGTATTAAGTAAACTAACACCCGAATTACGTTCTACAGCTGGGAACAGACCTTTACATTTCTGAGAGGGATGGGGCTACCAGATTTAAAATTAATAAGGCCTAACAAATAACCTGATTTCCAAATAAACTCCTGACATATTGTTACAACCGTAATTAACAAGCGTGAAAAAAACTAATTAATTATTGGTTTCGCAGATTACACCCCTCCCACGCAAAAAGTCACTGTATTTTACTGAGAAATCAAAAAAGCCTGATATTTCCAAAATCCGACCGCATGTCACACATGTCAGGACAAATCCTGATATAACTTATGCAGCAATGATCACCAGACATCCATGACTTTCTGCCACCAGGACACCGCCGTTTAAAAATGAGTTGTAATATTTGACAAATTTCATAGCGGGCAAGTTATTTGTTCGGAAAATGTAAAGGTTGATGTTTCTTTCTGTACTATTATTTATATTATTTTATATTAATTAGATTAAAATAAATAAACTAATCAACAGATATTCATAAAAGTAAAAAAAAAGAGTTAAAATGTGCAAAAAATTAAAGAGCAAACCAGTGAGGCATTATTCTAAGTATTAATATAATACTCTAGAAACTGATAAACTTTTATTTAAAACTAACTTCTCAAATAAATTACATTGCGTGACAAAAAACTTTACCTCAGTGTCAACTAGCGACATCTGGTGAACGGAAGATTATTTCCATTGCCCCATATGCCTTCGAAATAATTTATGCCTCAGACATGAATGGTTTCCTCACGATGTTTCCCTATACCGCCGAGCACGTGTCAAATCAGCACTTAAAATTGCAATTAACAATTTAAATCGGGGATTGAACCTGGTACTAATATTTATATTCTATGCCTGGGTTTTTTTTATTATGTAGAATGAGGGTGACAAACTAGCACACAGACCACCAGTATTTGGTTAGTGGATACTGTGGCCCTGTGCCTCTTAATCGACGATAAAAGTAAATATATATTACTTTATCGTCGATTAAAAATCAAAATGGAGATGCTTCTGTAAAATTTACGCATAAGATAATAAAAAAACTTAGTCATATAATATAATAAACTTATGTAAATTTTATTATATTATATGACTTAAGCTTTTTTGTTATCTTATGTGAAATTCATTCAAAAACGTAACGTTGCAAAATTGCATCATCTGCCGTGACAACAGCGAAAACAAATTGCTTCCGTATTGATTATCTTGAGGGTGTCCGGTGTCGCGAATTGGGGCCAATTTGCTCCGACAACTGTGTCAGATCCCAGTACACGTGTGCCTAATTCCAAAACTTTCATACAACTACATTCATTTATATCGCCAGCGTAGTAACAAATTTAATGAGTTTGGTGGGGCCGATTTTTTAATCGTAAGGTTTTAAAAGTAAAAGTTACCCTTCATATAAATATACATAATATTATAATAGATCGGAAAAGTGATAAATTAAAACATAACTGAATGTAAACCATAGACTTAAAATATACTGGCGTATATAAACTATATAAGAATAAATTTTAACTAGGTACTAAATACTAATGATTGAAAAATAAGTCCCATATTGATATGAAAATTAATAGGTACTTATTAAAAGTCTCTTATGCTCAATTTCCCACTACGGCCGCAACTACGTCATGTTGTCGTGTTCCATTACACATGAGCCAAACTTAAAACTAAAACCTCAAACAAAATTACCATTCTTAATATCTTAATGAGGCTTGGGTAAAAATATCGATATATTGAACTATCGATATTTTCTCATAAATACATAGATATAATATATCGTCGATATATCGATATTTATTTTAGATTTAGAGTATCAAATTCGGACGTGGCGCGCACGAGGCGAGACGGGGTAAACATTGACGCCGACGATATTTTTCTCGTCCCGTTCATGCCACGTCTCCGTTCCATCCGTGCATCCGTAGCGTATGTATTTTCACGAACATTTTCTATGAAATAATTATTTTATTTTTCATTTCATAAGTTTACAATAGATCTTAATATGTAACAATAACAGTTGAACTTTTTTATGCTCAAATCAAAAGATACGTATGTACTACGTAAATAAAGTAGACTCATGTTTTACAATGTCGATATTTATTACATCATAGGTATTACATCATTAGCAAGCAGACTTAGTTCTGCAGTATATGCTGTAATAAAAAAGATTTGAAGTCTCACAGATGTTGAGACAGCTAGATTAGTGTATTTTAGTTACTTTCATAGCGTAATGTCTTATGGAATTTTGCTATGGGGTAATGCGATTTATATTGAAGCTATATTTGTTTTGCAAAAGAGAGCCGTACAGGCGATTTATAACCTAAATTGTAAAGAGTCGCTCAGAGAAAATTTTAAAGAAATAAACATACTAACTTTGGAATCGCAATATATTTATGAGAATGTAATGTAATGTATGTGCATAAAAACATAAATATCTTTAATAAGAATAAGGATGTGCATACTTTAAACACTAGGAACAAACATAAGCTTGTAATGCCAGTTACTAGACTCCACAGAATCAGTAATTCATTTATGGGGCAATGTACACGCTTTTACAACAAAATCCCAGAACATATTCAAAGTTTGTCAATAAATAGGTTTAAAAGTTTTATTAAAGAAAAACTGTACAAAAAGGGTTATTATAATATCAAGGACTACATTAATGAAAATAACCTCTGGGATTAAGGTGATCGCCACCATGCTCGTTCTATGAAAATCATTTAAAAATTGTATAAACGAAATTATTGTTAAGTGAAATATGTTTGAAAAAAAAGTCCCGCTGGGTTTCTTGCCGGTTCTTCCCAGGACTGAGGTATTTTCCGAACCATTGGTAAATAAACAAAAGAGTTACTTTCAATAAGTATTATTTATAATCTATATTGAATTAAAAAAAATCAGTAGGATAAAATACAACAGAAATCAAGTAGGTACATAACCAACATTTTGACAGAGTATTTGCTTAAAATGTGTTTGTAGTGCGTTTATGGATAAGGGTGTTAGTATTAATTCATGCTACAAATGCCAACAGGAGAATTGAAAAAGCATTGAATTTTTCTCGTTCACGAAATGCTTGACTAGAAGCACTGCCGCCTTGAGAACATAAATTGTTAAGGCTCGAATCCTCTAAACATTCTAAGTTACATTGATTAACCTCATTTTCACAATTTTTTCCCATAAAGTTGTGTAATATACATGTTGTTATATTATCTGCCGATGGTGGATTCATTTTTATTCTTCCTTGGTAAATTCTAAATTTCTGAGTAAGAATACCAAAAGCATTTTCTACGCAGCGACGAGCGAGACATAAGCTATAGTTGAAGACTTTCGCGGTTTCCACTGTTGTATGGATACGGATGTAACAAGTACTTTTTTTATTGGAAAGACAGAGTCACCTATGATGACATTAGGGGCAACAATGTTTGTACCGGGTAAAGCTCTGTTTTGAGGTATGTTTAGGGTACCATTCTCTAAACGTTGACCTAGCGAATAAGTCATAAAAATTCCTACGTCATGATGTTTCCCTGAGCACCTACATTTATGTAAATAAAATTTCATTTTGCATCTACTAGAGTCAACAAAACAATATAAAATGTCGACTTATAATTAAAAAATAAAGATCAGCTGTTGGGTGGCGCTTCAATCGCTACATATTTACCGTCTAGTGTCCCTAAGCAATTTTGGAATTTCCACAGTAGCCAGAAATCTTCAGCAAACGCTTTCCACATTTCCGTAGCCTTCTCGGGTAATACCTAACTCATTAATTGGTCAACAAAAATCTTGCATGTCTCTTTGACAACTTTATTAATTGTGCTATGACCTAAACGGTAGCTACATAAATGAAATTGTCATATGTGAGTCACCAGTGGCCAAAATTAAAAAAAAAAAAGCAAAATCTAACTTAAACTTTATTGTTAATAAATATATTTTTTATTTTTCAGATTGGGTCTCGTGCAAACAAAGATGGACAAATATAAGAGACCAGTACAACAAAAAATATAAAAAGTCAAAAAAACTGTTACTGACCAAGCTGCAAAGAAGATCAAATTGTATAAGTTTTCTGAACAACTTCAATTTCTCAAGGGAGTTGACGAAGATAGAGATTCTATAAGCAATTTTTTTAAATTCAGTGAAACGATACCTTCTCCATCATCTGAGATACAATCTATGAGCAACAATTCAATTGATATAAATCAGCAGTTAAATTTGCAGGAACATGATGATGTTGTAGTTAGTCCATTGCGTACGTTATCAGCAATGTCACCAGCAACATTTTCGGCTACAAATGAACAAGCTGAATCTCCACCAGAGCCGCCATCATCAGCGATTCAGTCGACTAAACGTTTAAAAAAAGTTGTTTGGCCCCGATTCTGAATCTGCTTCAAGTACTTTAATGAAGTATGTTCTTATGAATAGTAGAAACAAAATTAAAGAAAGATAAGAAGAAGAACATCCTATGGACGCATTTTTGAAGGAACTAGCACCAACATTGAAATCAAGGCAAATTTTTAAAGTCATTCACGATTTGGAGCTTTAACAATTGACTGAAAATTTAATTTCATCTGCTCCGTCTACACCTATTATAATTTCTTCTCCTTCGTCTTTATCTTCATCAATGCCGGTTACTTCATCATCTCCTCCGGCGTCTTCTGAACAAGCAAAGACAACAGAGTTAACACAATCTTATTTCTCGCAGCTCAGCTATGGTAGTACGAAGAATTAATAGATATGCCAAAATTTTAAAATATGTAAAAGTAAAGTGTTTATTATTTATTACCTTAAATACATACAATACAGGCAATCGTTCATAAAAGTGTCCTTCTTATGTAAGTAAGGGCTTAGCTTGTTTTCCAGTAAAGCAAAACATTCTTTTGTCATACGAAAATACATATAAAATTGAGTTTCTTCATCCAAAATTTCTTTGTAGAGAGTGTGGTATTCACCTTCTTGTTCTTATTTCTGCCACGTAGAATGTACAGAAAATCTCCTTTAATCTTGACGGTTGTAGCTTCTTCATAATCTAAAGCAATAGCAATTAATTCTAATTCTTCAAATGAAAAATCCATCTTTCACAACACTGGCACGTTAGTTTCGAGTCACTGTCAGTGCGTGTGCATTAAACTCACGTCCGTGCTGACACAACCATATTCCGTCTCCGTCCCGTGCACGTGCTGATTCCGTCCTGTATGCAGCGAACTTAATTCATCGATATATATTATGTAGTACGCACTAAATTTCGCATTCCGAACATTGACTATGTTCAACTGAACTGTACTGCAATCCGTACACTAAACTAAATATTGCGTAAATTGAATTTGAAATTATTACATTTTATTTAAAAATATGTTTGTTTAGATTAGAATAAGACGATTTTATATTAAATTCTTATATTTATTTTATATTAATATCTTATTTTATACTAGCTGTTCCCCGCGACTTCGCCCGCGTGTAATTTAGGGTTTTAATTATGTTCCGCGGAGACTTAATTTTTTTTCTAAAATATAAGTATCAAGGATAGATGTGGATGAGTAAAAGCTACAATCAAAAATATATTTTTTTCTTATACACAGAATTACAAACATAAGTACACTTCAATTTTATTTATTTGTATTGATTAAATTAAAGTCTTCGCGCATACGCGACTCTACTATATCCCGCGCATGCGCGAAGACGTAGAGTAGCGCACAATTTTTGTTTGGAATAGCTTCTCTAGTACGTAGTATACCCCATTTAGACACGCCTCGCGCCTCGCCTCATACCTCGCCTCGCAGTTCGCGTGTTGTTGCGAGGTAACGAGTGCCTGTTTACACTCTCGCGATGCGTTCAGTTTGCGAATTGCGTTGAACCAGCAACGATGGAAGACGTCGGAATAATAGCGGCATCAACTCTTGCTATAATAAATATTTATCGATGCTTGACCATTTTAAAAGAAGGAAATTAAAAAATTTCATAGATATTTTCAAAGATTTCATAGATTGCTTTTTTCTTCGTAGGTGTTGACGAAAGGTAGCCATAAGCGAATTCTTTTTTACTATGAGCTCTGCTAGCGGTTTGCACATAACCTTGGAAATTCTATTCCACACATCATTTACTATTTGGGTATTTTTATGCATAATATGTTTTGGATCCCAAATTATTCGCTCAGCCTGATAGAGTACCAAGAACTGCAGCGTTTCTTCTTGCGACTAGTCCATTTTTAATTGAAGTCGAACGTGTAAACCCAACAAAACAACACAACCTGCACGGAAGGGCGCCGTTATACAAAGGTACTCTGTGGGGCGCCGTAAACAAACTGAAACGAGAGCGCGTGTGTAAACACCACGCTCGCGTCCCTCGCGAGGCCCTTTGCCTAGTGCCCAAAAAACCGCCTCCGACGCGAGCGCCGCGAGTGGCGAGGCGAGCTGCGAGGCGAGCCACGAACTAGCGTTTACACTCGCGCCTCGCCTCGTCGCTCGTGCGAGTGTAAATGGGGTGTTCCACATAACTCAATGCATTTAATCAACAAAAACAGCTACAAATGCATTTATGTGCTGCTGTTGTCCAAATTTTGGGCTTATCCCACTACGATAAAATATATTGATACTGTTCAAAAATATCGATACGACATCAATATAGAATATAGATATCTAAAAACTAAATTCAATCTAATCTTTAAGGAACATTGATTTTAACCTTGACCAAAAACATTAAACGATGGATTGGAACTGCGTCATTGGAAATATAGTATTACATATTGCATTTGATAATATCGTCCGAATCGCAGTTGTTAAAACGTGCGATGGACTCTCAAAAATCATTACTCGTAAGAGTCGACTAAGGGAATACAACGTACAAATTGAATAAAAATCTTATACGTTTACAAAAATATAACTATAGCGCCATTTAATGTACTCTTAGCGCCATCTAGTTGGTAGCTTTAGAACTATATATCAACAGAAACTGCCAAAGGGAAGCTTCTACATATTACAAATAATAAATGGCAAATGTTTTAAATTAGTAAATACCAAATTAGGCAAATAATAATGTGTTTCAAAAGAGTGTATTTCATTACAAGTTAAAAATATTTCATTGCAATCTTTGAGGAATTATCCAAAGGTTGTTCCGCATAACAAACTAGGTAAGTATTAAGTTTATAAAATAATGTGGCTGACAACTTTCGATTTTTTTTTACTATTCCGTAACCTTAGCCGCATGGTTTAAATATAAATCGATAGTTATACCTACCTAGTAAGTATAACCACAGAATACATAATAGTATAACTAAATACCTAACTATTAGGTATAAAAAGCTAAGTTCGTAAATGGAACTTTTGTTTCAATTTACTTAAAAAACTGTGTAAGTACCTACCTATGTAGTGTGCGTAAACTAGGTGCGTATATTACCTAAACTACTTTAACTACTAATAGCATATCAAAATTTAAAACCATTTTTAATAAAAGTTAAAAAGGAAAATAATACCAAAATTATTATATTAACTAATACTGAAGATGATGTCTATTGATTAAAAAAAGAACACGGAGTATAAATACAAAAGGAAGTATGTAGCAATTGGAATAATTTGTATAATACCACTACCCTATATAGTATATTATCTATGATAACCTCTACGGAATATAAACAACAAGTTATAATATGACTAGTCGTTCTAATGATGGCTAATAATTTTCCGCTCACCAGATGTCGCTAGTTGCCACCTAAATGAAGTTATTTACAGTGTCATCATGACACTGTAAGTACCTAACTTGTCATCATTAGTATAAAATTGCGTTTCAAAATATTTTTGGATTATAGTGTTCTTTTTTAAATAATACCTTTATATACTTAAAATAATGCTGGTTATTCTTTAATTTATTTTCCATATTTTTACTCTCTTTTTAATTCTATTACTTTTATTATCCGTAGTTTGGTATATCCATTTTTAATAAAATAAAATATAACTAGTTTCCTTTTTTAATTTCTAACAATTAAACTTCCCCCAACATGACATCTGTTAAAAATTTTACTTCACTCCAAAGTCGCGCCGCAAAAAATGTTATGTTTAATACCAAAACTCACCGTACAAATTAAACACATCGCCATCTATGAATATTTCTATTAACTACTATGACGTGAAGTGGTGCGTTATATCAAAATACATAGTTACATAGGGTACCCCTATATAGTATTTTATCTATGGGATAGGGGTAATTTTTAACTATTCGTTTTATTCAATAGGTAAGCTTTTATAATTCAGTTTGTTTTCTCTTATATATATTATATAATTATCTAGGGTTTCTTTGTACCTATAGCTATAGTAGGGTGAATGCCCGTATTGCCAGCCTTTCAGTGGTAATTGCAACTTTAAAAATTCCTGCTATAAAATAGCTATTTTAGGAATAATATATAGGAATATATTTAAGAATTTTTAAAGTATTACTAATTATTTTTTAAATTATTAAGTATAGGGCAATATTTTTAACTATTCGTTTTAATCGATAGGTAATTTATCCAAGAATGTAATAAACATTCATTTACAATCATATTATCGGGTATTTACGTACAATCATATTTTTAGTTAATGGATTGTGGTCTATTAAAGAATACCTCAAGAAGAGTTTAGAAAGAACAGTATGGTTCGTACCTTGTTTTTTTTTAAATTTCAAGGTACGAACCATACTGTCCTCACCTCTTACCTTTTTTCCTCTAAGAAACAAAGCAACCACATTTATATTTCATTACTTACTGGGTATGATAGTCAGTTTAATATAATACGCTGTGAGAAATTTCATGTAATGATGATTGATTGATCATATTTCGTGGTAACAGAAGAAGCACGGAAAGCAATAGAAATGGTAGAAGTTTATCATGATGTTTTCTGGTCGGACCACTTTCCGCTGGCTATTCAGATTAACTTGGGAATGGTTAGGCCGACGTCCGTATCAGTAAAACAATACAATAAGATGAGTAATAAAGAGATGTCGCACAAATACTAAGCTGTTACTATAAGCTGTTGTGTATGGAGAAACTTAATGTAACAGACTTCACTTCTCAACTAAGGAACTGTTGTGATCATTTCTTTCAGAAAAAAGATCATGGGACTGTAATTGATACCATGTACATACATGTACGTGGTATCAATTACACATATTATGACTTCACTTCGAGAAGCGGCAGAGGGAAGTTCACGTATAATAGGAGATAAAATGGGTCGACGTATAGTGAACGGGTGGAATAAGTATGTCAGAGACGCTCACGGAAACACTAGGAGGACCTTTCTGAACTGGGTGTGGCTAGGTAAACGCCACTCTGGGCAGATGTTTGTAGACATGACAGAGACGTGTAAAATTTTTAAGCAACAGTTAAAATTTTGCCAGGACAACGAGGAACAAATTAAGATGAATATTTTGGCAACTGAGTACAAACATTTTCAGAAATTCTGGAAGTCTACTCAGAGATTGAGTTCGGAACTTGCGGCTCCGGTGAGCGTTAATAGCTTGACTGCACCTGGGGAAATTGCAGATATGTTTATGAGGCATTTTAGAGTAAATTCACGACTTCAACTAGTTGGGAGAGAATGTGAGGACGAGAGTGAAATGCGTGATGAACCGATTAGCATCTCGGCAAATACAGAGCATTATAACTACTATTATGACCAGAGGCAAATCCGGGTCATGACAGCCTAAGCATAGAACTTTTTTTTATATAATATGGGTGACAAGCGAGTACACAGTCCACCTGATGGTAAGTGGATGCTGAAGTCCATAGAGATCTACATTTATTCTCGATTAAGAATCAAAATGCAGATGCGCTGTCAGCACTGAGTATTGACAACAATATAAAAATAACATAAGTTATGCAGATGATATGGTGGCGCTGAGTCCCTCCATTGATGCATTTAGATATCTATAGATGTGAAAGATACGCCATGTCCCATGGCCTCCTATATAATATAAAGAAGAGTGAGATTATGGTACTCGAAACATCGAGTGGGTACTAAAAAGCCTAATACAGTTCTTAATATAATAATGCATTTAGGGTGCTGTTGGGGCTTCTACGTTTCTGTAGTGCATCAGGCATGTTTGCTGAAGCGAAAGCAGACAGCTAACAAGCAATTCTGCGAAAAAGAAGAGCAACCTTGATGTGAAGGCTTCGCATCGGGGGTTTTGATGATTATTTTTTTATTTGAATGCAGGTGCTTCTCATGTTTGATCAATGATCAATGAATTTGATCAAGATCTGACCAGTAGTTTTTGAGTTACCCTTAATGATGCGTACTTAATTGACTTCGATTACATCGATGATATTCTCATTTTATTTATATTGAAGTGTGTTGATAAATTTTTAATTTTACCACTTGTTAATACTAGTATCGAATCTGGTGTGTTGTCCGATTTAATGAAACAGTAAAGTAATAACTTTATTTGAATCTGTGTGTAGTATATTAAACCCTGCTAATTTTAGACCTATTTCTGTACTGCCAACAGTTAGTAAAAGTTTTGAAAAACTTATTCTTGATCAAATGTTAATTTTTTAAATCTATGTATACATATAACAAATCTGTAAAAAAGTCGTGTCCGTAATTCTAATTTTTATGGAAAAAACAAGTGCAGGGGACTAAATAAAGGGCACTGAATCCAAATTAGTACTTTTTAGAATTTTTGTCTGTCTGCCTGTGTATTCCAGATTCACGCAAAAACTAGTTGGACAGATTTCCATGAAATTTTGTGTGTAGGTAGCTAGGGACACGGGGCAACATAAAAGGCTACTTTTTATCTGATTGCGGAACTTCAAAAAAGGAGGGTTATTAAGTATTTTCCTCCTAAAGATGTTAATTTCTATTTTATTGATTATTGGTGTGTTTTTTTATAACATAACATATAACTTATTTGTGAATAAATCCTAAAATTAGTTTTAACCGTTGCGTAATAATTTGAATTGCGCCGATAATCCACGTTTCACTTTATCGAAACAGTGCCATCTAACGTGGAATTCAAAAAGTAGTAACATTTGACCTTCAGTTACTAATAAATAATATTAAAACAAATACCTAACTTACATTAATTTATATGTTTAAATAATTTCATTCTTAATAAATTGAAAATTATAATGTAAATTTTTCAGTTCTTTCGTTATTTCATTTCAGTAGGAATCAATAAAGTTTATACTAATTAGGTACTACTTAAATAGATAATAATCACATCTATCGAAAATCATACTTAATGTGAGATGTTACTGAGCATGATTTCTAATCTATAAAACAGTTTTGTTTATCTATAAACAAACATATTTCCACATAGTTTAAATAAATATATTTTTATATATGGTCAGATACTTTGATGACATGTATATACTCGTAATCAAAGGGTCAGATCTTAGAATTAATAATGTCATAAATAAAGTGGGCGATTATGGCACTAAATGGTGACATTTGATTAAATTTAACATTGTTTTTGACTATATCATGATTCCTATAGCTTGACCAAATTAATGAATAGAGATCGTTTGGCGATATTAACAACTAAACCCAATATTGCTATTTCTGGCTATTTCTTTATATTGTTTATATCGTAAAATAATTTCATTACACACTGCTAGTAGTTCTGATAGCGTACTTTTGACAGAAGCAGAATTTTTCATAGAACCTACATTACTTTATGCCTAATTTATGTATTATATAAATGTTGGCGTAGCGGCTTTGTTGTGTGATTGGGCAACCTCAGTCGTACCTTCATAGATAATATACTATATAGAGTACGTACCTCAACTTATTGTCGCCGAGTACTAGAGAGTACAGTTTTTGTTTTCATAGTTTTAATTTCATAATATCGCCATGTACTTACTGCTAAATAAACAAATAATAAGTAACTGATGAAATTAAAGAGAATTCTATTGAATACTTATTGGTCCAGCATCAAAAATTATCAGTCTTAAAATATCCAAACCGGTGTCGGGATGATTTATCATAATTGTCACTTTTACTATGTACATAAAACTGTGATTAAGACTGAATATCTTCAGTTGAATATGTTGGGTGTCTCTCTCGATTCCCTCCATAGATTACGAAATAAGTTGGATATTAGCCGTTCTTGTCACGCTCGGCAGGCGGGTTGCCTACTGCATCTTTTCTGCCGACTTCCAAAAAGGAGCCGGTACTCAATTCGACTGTATGTTTTTTTTTTCGTTTTTTTTTTATGTGTGTTACCTCAGAACTTTTTTCTGGGTGAACCGATTTCGATGATTCTTTTTTTATTTGAAAGCTGGTACTTCTCGTGTGGTCCCATATGAATTTGATCAAGGTCAGACCAATAGTTTTTAAGTTATTCTTAAATAACTTATATTGAAGTCGGCTGTACAAAATTTTTAATTTAAAATTATTATTTTAAGCTGTAATCAGAAATATGCTTCTGCCCATCTCTATATTTTTACTGCCGTTCATGAATATAGTTCCTCTCTCACGTTCATCGTGAATAGAACTACATTTTTATGAAATTCTAACTATAATTGGAGTGTTATTAATGGTAGTTATTTATATATTTGAGAGGTTAAAATTTGGCCATTATTTCAAAAACAATGATATATTAATGACTTACCTTCATAGTATGGGATAACCATGATATATTATTATTTGCTGTAGATACTTCATTAATTTTCAAATTACTAAAATATGACGAAGTAAATAAATAAAGCAATATCTAAATTAGTCAATGGGATTAACGTTAATAATTTGCATTTAAATGGCACTAAAACTAAATGTATGAAATTCTTAACTCCAATTGTCAAACATCTAAATACTAATATAATTTTAAATGGGGAAGACCTGAGTCTTGTCGATACCACCATATTTCTTGGAATCACACAAGACGCGAAGCTTTAATGGGGCCTCCATATATATCAAAACTAGCAAGCAGACTTAGTTCTGCAGCATATGTTGTAAAAAGTTTAGAAATCTTACCAGTGTTGAAACGGCTATACCTACTAGATTACTTTAGCTGTTTCCATAGCATATTGTCGAATGATATTTTGGTATATATGTAGGGACACGCGACTGACACTGAAATTATATGTGTTTTACAGAAGAGGGCCATAAGAGCAATTTATAATTTAAAACGTAAAAACATGCTCATAACAAGGTGAATCTCGTGAGAAAACTTGCAGAGAGATAACTAAAATAAATTGGGCGTGTAAAGTCCACGTACATGTACCTAATTTGATTCGTAATTGAGGATAGATGTAGATGTCTGTGGGCCACAGCAACCATTTACCAGCAGGTGAACTGTGTGCTCATTTGTCACCCTTATCCTATAAAAAAACAACCATCTGAGAATTAAGAAAAGTCTGAACCCAGTAATGAGACAAATGTATTTCGTAATGGAACGTTATATGTTCTTAATTACTGCTATTGTTTAAAGACTAAATTTACAAGATTTATACAGTCTATTTTTTTTTTTTTTTTTTTTTTTTTTTATAGGATTGGGTGACAAACGAGCACACAGTCCACCTGATGGTAAGTGGTTACTGTGACCCATAGACATCTACATCTATCCTCAATAAAGACTCAAGATGCAGATGCGTTGTCACCCGTGAGGACTAAGATGGAATGCCTCTTTGCCAGTAAAAAGGGTCTCCGGTTCTCTACACTCACCATACGAAACACAGCAGCGTTAAGCTGCTATTTTACGCTGGTCTTCTGTGAGAGCGTGGTCCTTCCCCGGTCGAGCCGACCCATTCGTGCTACAACCATAATATAGCTGCAGCATGGCTCTACCACGTAGAAAATTTTGCCTGACAGCTCTGAATATTTAATATCGCAAAGAACTATTATTTCCCAGCTATAGTTTATATACAATAGCACAACAATGTAGTGACCTTAAACTGAAAATATGCTTGGATAAAACTGTCACTGAAACTAAAAGATGTCATCGAGACCTTGACCTAACTATTGTTAAAAAATGTAACATTTCTCTTAAGAGTGACTTACTTTAAACACAATACATTGCAATGCACAATGTTTAGTACAACAACTCGGTATAAAAGATATTTTGGTTTCCTAAATCAATGCATAACAATGATAATAAAAACTTTTACAACGTGGTAGAGACATGCCACAGCTATATCATAGTTGTAGCACGAATGGGTCGGCTCGAAATAGCAGCTTATTAATTCAGTGTTTCGTATGGTTAGTGTAGAGAACCGAAGACTCTTTTTACTAGAAACGTTGCATGCCATCTAATCCTTTCGGTTGACAACGCTTCTACATTTTGAGTCTTAATTGAGGATAGATCTAGAAGTTTATGGGCCAGAGGATCCACTTACTATCAGGTGGATGTGTGCTCGTTTGTCACCCTTATTCAACAATCGATCAACGGTCATAGATTTAGAATACTAAGTATAAAAAAAGTTTGCTTATGTATACACATAAGCAAACTTTTTTTTATAGTATAAGAGTGACAAACGAGCACACAGTCCACCTGATGGTAAGTGGTTGCTGTGACCCATAGACATCTCCATCTATCCTCGCTTGTGAATCAAAATGTAGATGCATTGCCACCCGTGAGGACTAAGATGGAATGCCTCTTTTCCAGTAAAAAGGGTCTCTGGTTCTCTACACTTACCATACGAAACACAGCGTTAAGCTGCTCTTTTACACAGGTATTCTGTGAGAGCGTGGTTCTTCCCCGTTTGAGGCGACCCATTCGTGCTACAACAATTCTACTAATATAGATGCAGCTTAGGTATGTATACTTTAAGGTCATAGATAATTGTATATATCTTTTATTTATTATGGTAACATTATTGCTGTTAATAATACGAGATTGCCATGAATTTTACAGATACGTGAATAACCCAGATCGGCCATCCACCACCCTATTAAAATTGTTAAATTCAATTATGATTTCTGATTTACTACGTGCTCGGTGGTGAAGGAAAACATTGTGAGGAATACTCGTCTCAGAAATATAATATTTCAAGTACCTGTGAAGTCCGTCACCACGCACGTGGGCGAACTAATTGCTGCCTACCCTGAAATGAGGAGAGGTCTGCGTCTAGTGGTTTGACGTACAAATGCTGTAACTTCTTTATTTGCAGTACTAGCTGTGCCTTCGGCTGCTCCTGCATGGAATTCACTTTGTGACATAAAAAAACGTTAGCAGCAATTGGAGGCTTGTGGGGAGTACGCATACAAGCTTTGTGTCACTGAAGTTACGTTTCACCTTAAGTCATTGTTAATAAACAAGTAATAAAATTAAAAATAACTTCTTATCTTCAATATAAATTATTTAGGATAACTCAATAACTATTGATCAGACCTTGATAAAAATTTATATTGGCCAACAGGAGAAGCACAAGATTTCAAATAAAAAAAGAATCATCGAAATCGGTTCACCTAGATAGAAGTTATGAGGTAACACACACAAAAAAAAAACAAAAAGATATACAGTCGAATTGAGTACCTCCTCCTTTTTAAAGTCGGTAGAAAATATAGAATCTAAGTACCAATTTGAAAATTTCAATCTTCAAAAAACCATAAAGAACTACGGAAATTCCATTTAGAGCCCATACTAACATAAATCTCCCTATTTATGTAAGTACTATACCCTCTTAGGAATGGAATTTCTAAAAATCCCTATCCTATCCACCCACATACCCATGTTATGTAGATATGAAAGTGAAGGGAATAATATTTAGGAAATGCAAAAGGTAGGTAGGAAAGGTACATGAATGGTAGGTAAATAGGTACAGGAATCAGGCAAACATTTGACTGCACTTCACAAGCACCTAATAATTCGGCGCGAGACCTTAGGTGTATTAACAGCTTAGAACTTTAAACTGAATTATCTAACATTCACAGATATAATAACGTTTCGTAATTAAGGCCGCGGGATGCAGTATATTTTACGTCCAACCATTTTAGGTGGGGAATAGGATTGAAATGAAGCAGGCTAGGTGGGGTATGCAAAATATTGCAAAGGGGTAGGTTTTTACTGAACAACCCATATTTTTTTCAGAAGCCTATATATGCCAATCATAACTTTTTCAACTTTAAAAATGAAGGACTTGTATAAAAGTACAAACGTACAAACCGAATGTATACAAAATAATTGTTGTATAGTTGTAAAAATGACACAGTCCCGGTCAAATAAAAATACTTTTTCGTGCAATAACTAAAATATCTCACGGGACCGAACCGAGTTCTAGATACACTTTGTATGATCCACGGAGAGTGACAGTTATCTGAATATTTAATACTCACTCTTTACAATCCTTTGAAAAAAATTGGTACATAAACTAAACGAATAACGTATACTTCACGCGTAAGCAATTCTAAATATAACTCGGTTGTAAATCTTATTTTTTTGAATAGTAGAAGCGGATCCAGCGAAAATATTATATAAGTATGTAGCTCAGTGCCCCGAAAGTGATTTATGACAACCCTAAATGGAATGTACGAATACAGGGTTATTTTTCAAAGAGTAGCCAAGTATTAAACTTAAGTTCAAATAAATAAATAAGATTATACCTTTATTGCAGTTTCTGAAAATACAAGTAAATCAGGCTTCTATTTTTATTTGAAACTAGCTGTTCCCCGCGACTTTTCCCGCGCGTAATTTATTACGATTGGATTTATGGGTTTTAATTTTTTGCGCGGAACCCTAATTCTTTTTCTAAAATAAAAGTAGCCTAAGTTGCTTTTTATAACATCAGCTATCTGCCAGTGCAAGGCTAGTCAAAATCGGTTTACCCGTTTCGGAGATTAACCGGAACAAACAGACAGACAGGCAGACAGACAGATAAAAATTTTAAAATCGTGTTTTTGTTATACGTACCATATATATACTTTCATATGCATATAGTAAAAAGCAGTTATTTCGACATTACAAACAGACACACATTTATTTATTCTAAATTAAATGTGATTTATGGGCAACAACGTTTTCGCCTACCGATCGACTCCTACGAATGTGTGCGTGTGTAACAAAATCAGTTAAAATACTCGTAATTCATTACCACGCATTTTGAATTTTAAAGATAAAAAGGACAGCACGTTTGAGATTTTTTTTATTATTTTTTCTTCACCGTTTGTTTATATTCCTTATTCTGAACGTTCTCTGCAAATTTGGCCGGTTATTGTAAAATAACCCTGTATTAGGGATGGTCGATGTTTTAACATCGATGTTGCCACATGTCAAACATCGAAACATCGATGTCTATAAACCCATAATCGATTATTGGGTACTTGCGAATCCGCGAAATCAATATCAACTAAATCTTGCATCTCCTCTAAAATATTTAAAATTTTAAATAATTCAGAATATTTGAACGCATCGATAACCTAAAAATATATCATTACCGGGTATCAAATTTAACTGTCAAGTGACAACTGTAATGTCGCAGTTGTCACTGAATTCGTTTGTTATTAGTGTCGTTGTTGGTTATCTGTTTCTTTTCGGTTGTTTTATAAAAAAGCCGACGGTTGATCTTAAACACGATCCAATTACGATTAAAACAATGTTATCGGTTCTACCTATCTAAAATTAAAAAGAAAACTTGCAGTGAGATATTTGACCAAAATCGCTACATCAGCAACATCTGAGCGGTTATCTACCTACTTCAAAAAGGAGGAGGTACTCAATTCCACTGTATGGTCTTTTTTTAATGTGTTTTACTTCATAACTATTTTCTGGGTGAACCGATTTCCATGATTCTTTTTTTTATTTGAAATTTGGTGCTTCACATTTTGTCCCATATAAATTAGACCCATATAAGTCTGACCAATAGTTTTTGAGTTATCCTTAAGTCAGTTGTACAAAATTTTATTTTTGAATTATTTTCAATAGCGGGCTCCTCAACTCTTTATCAACAAAGAAACAAGGTTAAAAGGTACTAAGGTTGAAAGGTACTTCTTTGTCAAAATTACTATTTCTTCAATCAATCTGCAGAAATATTGGACAATATAACAAGTGAATTAGATATTTGTGAACTTCTTCCAATTTTTTTTAATTACTGTTTTATATTACAGTGTTTATTAATTTCTTTTATTTCATTAATTATAAACCATAAGCAACATGACAATTCTTTTATTCATCTAATTCCAACCTATTAAATACATGTGCAAAAAAACATCGATAATGGCCAACATCGATGTTTTGAGTAGGATAAACATCGAACATCGATGTTGAGCTGTCGATGTCAACATCGATGTCATCATCGATGTTTCTACAACATCGACCATCCCTACCCTGTATACGGATATAAAAGCAGGTATTTTTTGGGCAAACAGTTATGCAAGTATTTCAAAATCAGTATCAGATCTATTGTAATCGCTGCTATGCGTATAGTTCATAGCTAAGCCCTACCATTATCATTACCATACAGCCTATAAAAGTCCACTGCTGAATATACTCCTCCCCCATAGATTGTCTCATAGAGTATTTTGCCAAAGTTGCCACGCTTGGGATTTGGGTTGCCAACCGTAGTTTTTTATTATTTTTAGTTCTTATCAGGAAGATGCCGCTCCCGTTTTAGTTTCCCCTCTGCCACCTCACACGACACCCACGGGAGAATATTATGTGGTAGTGTTTATTCTAATTCCGCCACTACACGGATAAAACCCTACGTCTTCAATCAATTGTTAGAAGTTGTCTCGCCATAACTTTCAACAGCCTATCAAAGTCCACCTGATGGTAAGTGGTACAATGGACAGACTTGTAATGCCTTGTGGCCTTGCGTTCAAAATTATTAAATTACTAAATAAAACAATGTTGAATTCATTAAAATACAATTCATTGGAAATAACGAATGGGTTGGCTCGACTGGGGTAGGACCACGCTCTCACATAATACCAGCGTGGTGGACTATGTGTTCGTTTGTCCTATAAAATAAATATTTGCTACACTTAGGGATAAAACTTATTCTCCAAATATAAATTACATTAATAATAATTATATAAAGAGTGGTCCCATTTATATGGGACCACTCTTTTAAAAGAATATTAAAAACCTCAATTACACGCGGGCGAAGTCGCGGGGAACAGCTAGTATGATATATATTTGATATGATATTAGAATGATAAGGAAAACGACTGCTTGATGTGGATTCTTGAAATACACTGCTTGCGTACTGACTGCATACTGATGCGTGTACAGACGCGTAAAACTGCTGTTTTAAAGACTATTCAGTTAACAAAATTAAATACGTAAAAGTCATTGTGAAATATATACGTTTCACCTTTCACCGTACAAATCTATAGCGTTACATACTGTGTTATTGTAAATACATTAAACAGTATTGAGTATCTACATTTCAACAAAATTTAATATCTTAGTAGTCACGAAAACCTCCTTTTGAAACTGGTCTGAAAGGGGTACATCCTTTATATGAAGCACGTCCGACTTAGGGTTGTCAATCCTATCGATTTCTGAACAGATTCCTCGATAAAAATGTCATGATATTTTTAGCTTGCAAAAGTCCACTGTGAAATGTGTTCCTTTACCAGGCTTTTAAAAATCTCAGCTTAAGAGGTTCCGTTATTAATTACTGTGTCAAATAGCAGGTGAATTGATATATCAAAGATCATAATCAAGGAAGAGAAAAAAAACAAAAAAACATACGCATTTTAATAGAAATTCGAATAACAACATAATACTATCTATGTTTTGAGGTCCCTATAATCCATTATATATACTTTTTTTATAGGATAAGTGTTTACTGTGACCCATAGACATCTATATCTATCTCAATAAAGACTCAAGATGCAGATGCGTTGTTACCCGTGAGGACTAAGATGGAATGTCTCTTTGCCAGTAAAAAGAGTCTCCGGTTCTCTACACTCACCATACGAAACACAGCAGCGTTAAGCTGCTATTTTACGCTGGTTTTCTGTGAGAGCGTGGTCCTTCCCCGGTCGAGCCGACCCATTCGTGCTACAACCATAATATAGCTGCAGCATGGCTCTACCACGTATAAAGTTAGTTAAATACCGTTTTTGAAAAGATGTGCGTAAGTTCATACGTTCATACGTTACTAGAAAATAATTCGATTTCCTTATTTCTACGTGGTAGAGAAACATGAGTAAAGATCCTTACTCTGTGGTAGAGCCACGCTGCAGCTGTATGGTTGTAGCATAAATGGGTCGGCTCGACCTGGAAAGGCTCACGCTCTCACAGAACATCAGCGTAAAATAACAGCTTAATGCTGCTGTGTTTCATAAGGTAAGTGTAGAGAACCGGAGACCCTTTATACTGGAAATGAGGCATCCATCTTTGTCCTTAGGAGTGACAACGCATCTGCATTTTGGTTCTTAATCGAAGGTAGATGTAGATTTCTATGGGCCGAAAACATCTACTTACTATCATGTGTACTGTATGCGGGTTTGTCACCTTTATTCTATACCGAGTCAGTAATTCATTTTTGGGGCGATAAATACGTATTTACAACGAAATCCAAGAAAATATACAAGATTTGACCTGCACAAAGTTCAAAAACTTTATTAAACTAAGTTTGTATAAAAATTGTTATTATAATATTAAAGAATTTATGGATGATAATAACCCCCGGAAATGAGGTGATCGCTACCAACCTATTTCTAATATGTTGTGTTGTTAATTTATGTAACATAGGTACATGATTGTAAGCTGTTATTTAAAAAAAAGTCCCGCTGGGTTTCTTGCTGGTTCTTCCCAGGACAGAGGCTTTTTTTTTCGAACCAGTGGTAATTAAACAAAAGTGTGACTTTCAATAAGTATTATTTATAATCTATATTGAATAAAAAAGTTTCTGATTCTGTTTATAATAAAAAAATATCTCGATAGAAAATGATGGCATCGATTCGAAATCGATTCTGTTCGAGTAGATAAATAATAAACATTTGATTATGTTTCTTTTTTAAAATAATTTGATGGAATAATTGCTTTTAATAAAAAAGGAACTTGAACTTAAAAATAATAAAATTAAATAAAAGTAAGTTTACTTGCTAGGTGGGCTGTGAGGGACTACGTCTAAGTCCTCAAAGGTGACAACGCATCAGTAGCTTTCTACGAGTATGTTTGAAGCTGGATTGTAAATTCTATTGTCAGTTCAGTTTTGTAACATAAAGTTGATGTGTGCAGATATACCGAATCACATCCATTTCCCGCAACAGTTGTTAAATGTCACAAAACACTGAACGACAATATCGGAGGCCATAAAAATGACAAACCAGTCAGATCCCTTAATCGAATTTTATAACTCCCATGTGACAAAATACAGTGATAGAATCTGTACATTGTCACCACACGATTAATAAATTCGAATGAGCCTGTCAACAGCGTAGCTCGCCTCTCAAATTGGGTGGAGAAAATAAATTAAGTATCTTTTAAATATTAAAATAAGACCGTCTAACCCTTCGCGTGATTGCGGCTTAGTAGAATATTACGTGGTAGAGCCACGCTGCAGCTATATTATGGTTGCAGCACGAATGGGTCGGCTCGACCGAGGAAGTTTCATGTGTAGATATCTATGGGCCACAGGAATCACTTACCATCAGGTGGACTGTGTGCTCGTTTGTCACCCCAATTCTATAAAAAAAACTACACTTCAATAATGAGTGTGTGCGCGTGTAATCTACTATTGTCACTGGAATGTGTCGTGACCAGTAAAAGGTTACATCAACCATAACTAAGAAACATAGAGTAATTACATAGTTATATATGAAAAATAACAGTAGTAACTATATCTGCTATAATCATAAAACACAACTTGATCGGAATAAATTTTTATGATACTTTTTACACATTGACAACCCCGAGGATTATAAAAGCGTTTGCCGTAACTACGATTGGTGGAGCTCCAGTTATTGCGTTTCATTCCCTATTCGTCGGGCGTAAGAACATCGCAATACCTGGAAGAACTGCAATTGAAAAAGGTTAGGGCTTTTCACGAGTTTTCTCGCCTATTATAACTCACCTATTATACGAGTATTCACCTATTATATTGCTTTCTAATGGTTTGAATAAAAATTAATGTCAACATCAATATTAATAATTTTTTTTTAAAGAAATACGTGTGATAAATGAGCACAAAGATAGTAAATGGACGCCGTGCCCCATAGGTACCTATATCTATTCTCGATTAAGAATCTAAAAGGACATACTTTGTTGACACTGAAGATTAAGATAGAAGGCCTCGTTACCTCTTAAAAGAGCCCCTTTTACGGACCTGTCTCTACACTCACCATACGTCTAAAACTGCTATGTTTATACTGCTACATTTCGTTATGTTGATACGATTTTATGGATCTATTTTATAGAATAAGGGTGACAAACGAGCAAACAGTCCACTTAATGGTAAGTGGATGCTGTGGCCTATAGACATCTACATATATCCTCAATTAAAATTAAAAGAATAAACTTAATTATTATTATAATTAAAAGGCAGATACGTTGTCACCTCTGAGGCCTAAGATGGAATGACTCGTTTCCAGTAGCAGCATTAAGCGGCTGTTTTACGCTGTTATTCTGGGAGAGCGTGGTCCTTCTCCGGTCAGCCCGATCCATTTATGCTACAACTATTTATTTATTTATTTATTTATTTATTTATTTAAGTACACCAACGATTGTTACAACAATGCAGAAATAGTAAACACACATCCACTTATATACTAATTGTACAATCAATTAAAGGTATACACCACATGCTTCAAGTTACTAAAAAGTTACCTAGTGAAAAACAACAAAAAAAAAATACAAAAACTTAGAACAGAACAAAATAATATTATGCATATGTATACACCTACATAACATCATCCTGCTCCGCTCCATTATAAGTTTTTGCATTTTTTTAAATACAAAAACTTAGAATAGAACATAATAAGATTATGTAGGTATATGAAACAATGACTTACACCTAGTTACTTTAATACTATAATGTGTGACTTTAATTAACTTTTGTGCAATTTATGTATATAAAGTTCCATGATACAGGAGAGACTCTTAGTGTTATGTTTTTTTTTAAAGACAAAACAAATACATCTCAGTACACTCATGACCATGGGCACAGCAACACGAGTAAGTATTCGCGTTAAGGTAAGAAATCATTAAATGAATGAAAGTCAAGGTAAAGAAGCTTACTCACAGTTTACTCACAGCTTTTTAATTTCAGAAGAATTTAGCGACTGCAAGGAAAAGTAGATACTTGTATAAGATTTCGTCTACATTCGCTTCACATTTTCTTTATGAGACATACAAAACTTAAATAACTGAAATGGCGACCGAGTTTCAGTAATAAGGGTATATGGGGAAAAATATTTCTTTTAATAAGACAGACGATTTTTGAAATTAATTCGTGAATCATAAAACATTTTTTTTAGAGTTTGGGTGATAAACGAGCACACAGTCCACCTGATGGTAAGTGGATGCTGTGGCCCCTAGACATCTACATTTATCCTCAATTAAAATCAAAATACAAATGCGTTGTCACACCTGAAGACTATGATGGAATGCCTCGTTTTCAGTAAAAAGCACAGCAGCAGCATTAAGCTGCTATTTTACGCTGGTATTCTTTGAGAGCGTGGTCCTTCCCCGGTCGACCCGACCCATTCGTGCCACAACCATATCATATTCAGGGAGAAAGGCAGTTAGACATAACTTTGTGTTGTTCTCTTTCCTCAGATAATAGGTATTAGTTATCGACACATCGCGCATTCGAACCGAACGGCTTGCTCCGTCGTTTATCATGCGTACAGCAAAGGAGTGGAATAATTCGCCAGCATCTGTCTTTCCACCCGATTATAATGTTGGTGTTCTTCAAAGCGAGAGTGAATAGGCTTTTGTTAAGCTAAGTGAGTACGCTTTACTATATTCGACTTTGTCACCATCACTTACCATTAGGTAAGATAGTAGACAAGCACTGCCTTCTTATAATGATGATGATGATAATGATGATAATGCTGAATTGTAATCACCACTTCATCATCATCATTATGATGAATAATCAAGTGTCTGCTTCTGAACGTAGGCATTCCCCACAGATTGCTTTACAAGGGGGATATTTGCCATAGTTACCACGCTTGGCAGGCGGCGTCGAAACTGTATTTTTTTATTTCCTAGCTGTTATTAGGAAGTCGCTCCTCTCCATCTCCTGGTTTGTTTCCCTGTGTTGCCTCGACAATACACGAATAACTTATTATAATTAACAATAATAATAATTACAAAACAAAGATCATTTAAAAAAATATTTACATATCTTTTTATTTTTTTTTAAATGTTACCTTACTAATAGTTAATAGTTAAAAAATCTAATAGGATTTCCCCACGTAGAAGTGTAAAAAATATTAAAATGTAAATTTTGCCGCAGGATCTACGTCAAGAACTGCATTGGGTGTATCGTGCCAGCAACTATGAGCCAAGTGTACCTCCTCCTTTTTAAAGTCGGTAGAAAATATAGAATCTAAGTACCAATTTGAAAATTTCAATCTTCAAAAAACCATAAAGAACTACGGAAATTCCATATAGAGCCCATACTAACTTAAATCTCCCTATTTATGTAAGTACTATACTCTCTTAGGAATGGAATTTCTAAAAACCCCTATCCTATCCACCCACATACCCATGTTATATAGATATGAAAGTAAAGGGAATAATATTTAGGAAATGCAAAAGGTAGGTAGGAAAGTTACAGGAATGGTAGGTAAATAGGTACAGGAATCAGGCAAACATTTGACTGCACTTCACAAGCACCTAATAATTCGGCGCGAGACCTTAGGTGTATTCACAGCTTAGAACTTTCAACTGAATGGTCTAAGATTCACAGATATAATAACGTTTCGTAATTATGGTCGCGGGACGCGGTATATTTAACGTCCAACCGTCATTTTAGGCGGGGAATAGGATTGAAATGAAGCAGGCTAGGTGGGGTATGCAAAATATTGCAAAGGGGTAGGTTTTTACTGTACAACCCGTTTTTTTTCAGAAGCCTATATGCCAATCATAACTTTTTCAACTTTAAAAATGAAGGACTTGTATAAAAGTACAAACGTACAAACCGAATGTATACAAAATAATTGTTGTATGGTTCTATATATAACACAGTCTCGGTCAAATAAAAATACTTTTTCGTGCAATAACTAAAATATCTCACGGGACCGAACCGAGTTCTAGATACACTTTGTATGATCCACGGAGAGTGACAGTTATCTGAATATTTAATACTCACTCTTCACAATCCTTTGAAAAAAAATTGGTACATAAACTAATCCAATAACGTATACTTCACGCGTGAGCAATTCTAAATATAACTCGGTTGTAAATCTTATTTTTTTGAATAGGTGAAGCGGATCCAGCGAAAATATTATATAAGTATGTAGCTCAGTGCCCCGAAAGTGATTTATGACAACCCTAAATGGAATGTACGAATACAGGGTTATTTTTCAAAGAGTAGCCAAGTTTTAAAGTTAAGTTCAAATAAATAAATAAGATTATACCTTTATTGCAGTTTTTGAAAATACAAGTAAATCAGGCTTCTATTTTTATTTGAAACTAGCTGTTCCCCGCGACTTTTCCCGTGCGTAATTTATTACGATTGGATTTTATGGGTTTTAATTTATTGCGCGGAACCCTAATTTTTTTCTAAAATAAAAGTAGCCTAAGTTACTTCTTATAACATCAGCTATCTGCCAGTGAAAGTCTAGTCAAAATCGGTTTACCCGTTTCGGAGATTAGCCGGAACAAACAGACAGACAGGCAGACAGAAAGACAGACAGACAAAAATTTTAAAATCGTGTTTTTGTTATATGTACCATATATATACTTTCATATACATATAGTAAAAAGCAGTTATTTCGACATTACAAACAGACACACATTTATTTATTTGTGTAGATTAACCTAAATTAAATGTGATTTATGGGCAACAACGTTTTCGCCTACCGATCGACTCCTACGAATGTGTGCGTGTGTAACAAAATCAGTTAAAATACTCGTAATTCATTACCACGCATTTTGAATTTTAAAGATAAAAAGGACAGCATGTTTGAGATTTTTTTAATTATTTTTTCTTCACCGTTTGTTTATATTATTTATTCTGAACGTTCTCTGCAAATTTGCCGGTTATTGTAAAATAACCCTGTATTAGGGATGGTCGATGATCATCGATGTCAAGAATAAAACAATCGATGTTTTAACATCAATGTTGCCACATGTTAAACATCGAAACATCAATGTCAATAAACCCATAATCGATTATTGGGTAGTTACGAATCCGCGAAATCAATATCAACTAAATCTTGCATCTCCTCTAAAATATTTAAAATTTTAAATAATTCAGAATGCTTGAACGCATCGATAACCTAAAAATATATCATTATCGGGTATCAAATTTAACTGTCAAGTGACAACTGTAATGTCGCAGTTGTCACTGAATTCGTTTGTTATTAGTGTCGTTTTTGGTTATCTGTTTCTTTTCGGTTGTTTTATAAAAAAGCCGATGGTTGATCTTAAACACGATCCAATGCACGATTAAAACAATGTTATCGGTTCTACCTATCTAAAATTAAAAAGAAAACTTGCAGTGAGATATTTGACCAAAATCGCTACATCAGCAACATCTGAGCGGTTATCTACCTACTTCAAAAAGGAGGAGGTACTCAATTCCACTGTATGGTCTTTTTTTAATGTGTTTTACTTCATAACTATTTTCTGGGTGAACCGATTTCCATGATTCTTTTTTTTATTTGAAATTTGGTGCTTCACATTTTGTCCCATATAAATTAGACCCATATAAGTCTGACCAATAGTTTTTGAGTTATCCTTAAGTCAGTTGTACAAAATTTTATTTTTGAATTATTTTCAATAGCGGGCTCCTCAACTCTTTATCAACAAAGAAACAAGGTTAAAAGGTACTAAGGTTGAAAGGTACTTCTTTGTCAAAATTACTATTTCTTCAATCAAGCTGCAGAAATATTGGACAATATAACAAGTGAATTAGATATTTGTGAACTTCTTCCAATTTTTTTTAATTACTGTTTTATATTACAGTGTTTATTAATTTCTTTTATTTCATTAATTATAAACCATAAGCAACATGACAATTATTTTATTCATCTAGTTCCAACCTATTAAATACATGTGCAAAAAAACATCGATAATGGCCAACATCGATGTTTTGAGTAGGATAAACATCGAACATCGATGTTGAGCTGTCGATGTCAACATCGATGTCATCATCGATGTTTCTACAACATCGACTATCCCTACCCTGTATACGGATATAAAAGCAGGTATTTTTTGGGCAAACAGTTATGCAAGTATTTCAAAATCAGTATCAGATCTATTGTAATCGCTGCTATGCGTATAGTTGATAGCTAAGCCCTACCATTATCATTACCATACAGCCTATAAAAGTCCTCTGCTGAATATACTCCTCCCCCATAGATTGTCTCATAGAGGATTTTACCATAGTTGCCACGCTTGGGATTTGGGTTGCCAACCGTAGTTTTTTATTATTTTGAGTTATTATCAGGAAGATGCCGCTGCCCGTCTCCTGTTTTAGTTTCCCCTCTGCCACCTCACACGACACCCACGGGAGGGTATTATGTGGTAGTGTTTATTCTAATTCAGCCACTACACGGTTAAAACCCTACGTCTTCAATCAATTGTTAGAAGTTGTCTTGCCATAACTTTCAAAGTCCACCTGATGGTAAGTGGTACAATGGACAGACTTGTAATGCCTTGTCGCCTTGCGTTCAAAATTATTAAATTACTAAATAAAACAATTTTGAATTCATTAAAATACAATTCATTGGAAATAACGAATGGGTTGGCTCGACCGGGGTAGGACCACGCTCTCACATAATACCAGCGTGGTGGACTATGTGCAGGTTTGTCACCCTATCCTATAAAATAAATATTTGCTACACTTAGGGGTAAAACTTATTCTCCAAATATAAATTACATTAATAATAATTATATAGAGTGGTCCCAAATATATGGGACCACTCTTTTAAAAAAATATTAAAAACCTCAATTACACGCGGGCGAAGTCGCGGGGAACAGCTAGTATGATATATATTTGATATTATATTAGAATGATAAGGAAAACGACTGCTTGATGTGGATCCTTGACATACGCTGCTTGCGTACTGACTGCATACTGATGCGAGTACAGACGCGTAAAACTGCTGTTTTTAAGACTATTCAGTTAACAAAATTAAATACATAAAAGTCATTGTGAAATATATACGTTTCACCTTTCACCGTACAAATCTATAGCGTTACATACTGTGTTATTGGAAATACATTATACAGTATTGAGTATCTACATTTCAACAAAATTTAATAACCTAGTAGTCACGAACACCTTTTGAAACTGGTCTGAAAGGGGTACATCCTTTATATGAAGCACGTCCGACTTAGGGTTGTCAATCATATCGATTTCTGAACAGATTCCTCGATAAAAATGTCATGATATTTTTAGCTTGCAAAAGTCCACTGTGAAATGTGTTTCTTTACTAGGCTTTTAAAAATCTCAGCTTAAGAGGTTCCGTTATTAATTACTGTGTCAAATAGCAGGTGAATTGATATATCAAAGATCATAATCAAGGAAGAAAAAAAAAACAAAAAAAACATACGCATTTTAATAGAAATTCAAATTACAACATAATACTATCTATGTTTTGAGGTCCCTATAATCCATTATATATACTTAGTTAAATACCGTTTTTGAAAAGATGTGCGTAAGTTCACGCGTTCATACGTTACTAGAAAATAATTCGGTTTCCTCATTTCTACGTGGTAGAGAAACATGAGTAAAAATAGCCGTGGTAGAGCCACGCTGCAGCTGTTTGGCTGTAGCATAAATGGGTCGGCTCGACCTGGAAAGGCTCACGCTCTCACAGAACATCAGCGTAAAATAACAGTTTAATGCTGCTGTGTTTCATAAGGTAAGTGTAGAGAACCGGAGAACCTTTATACTGGAAATGAGGCATCCATCTTTGTCCTTAGGAGTGACGACGCATCTGCATTTTGGTTCTTAATCGAAGGTAGATATAGATTTCTATGGGCCAAAAACATCTACTTACTATCATGTGTGCTGTATGCGAGTTTGTCACCCTTATTCTATACCGAGTCAGTAATTCATTTTTGGGGCGATAAATATGCATTTACAACGAAATCCCAGAAAATATACAAGATTTGACCTGCTCAAAGTTCAAAAACTTTATTAAACTAAGTTTGTATAAAAAGGGTTATTATAATATTAAGGAATTTATGGATTGTAATAACCCCTGGGAATGAAGTGTTCGCTACCAAGCTATTTCTAATTTGTTGTGTTGTTAATTTGTGTAACATACATGATTGTAAGCTGTTATTTAAAAAAAAATCCCGCTGGGTTTCTTGCAGGTTCGTCCCAGGACAGAGACTTTTTTTTCGAACTAGTGGTAATTAAACAAAAGAGTGACTTTCAATAAGTATTATTTATAATCTATATTGAATAAAAAAGTTTCTGATTCTGTTTATAATAAAAAAATATCTCGATAGAAAATGATGGCATCGATTCGAAATCGATTCTGTTCGAGTAGATAAATAATAAACATTTGATTGTTTCTTTTTTAAAATAATTTGATGGAATAATTGCTTTTAATAAAAAAGGAACTTGAACTTAAAAATAATAAAATTAAATAAAAGTAAGTTTACTTGCTAGGTGGGCTGTGAGGGACTACGTCTAAGTCCTCAAAGGTGACAACGCATCAGTAGCTTTCTACGAGTATGTTTGAAGCTGGATTGTAAATTCTATTGTCAGTTCAGTTTTGTAACATAAAGTTGATGTGTGCAGATATACCGAATCACATCCATTTCCCGCAACAGTTGTTAAATGTCACAAAACACTGAACGACAATATCGGAGGCCATAAAAATGACAAACCAGTCAGATCCCTTAATCGAATTTTATAACTCCCATGTGACAAAATACAGTGATAGAATCTGTACATTGTCACCACACGATTAATAAATTCGAATGAGCCTGTCAACAGCGTAGCTCGCCTCTCAAATTGGGTGGAGAAAATAAATTAAGTATCTTTTAAATATTAAAATAAGACCGTCTAACCCTTCGCGTGATTGCGGCTTAGTAGAATATTACGTGGTAGAGCCACGCTGCAGCTATATTATGGTTGCAGCACGAATGGGTCGGCTCGACCGAGGAAGTTTCATGTGTAGATATCTATGGGCCACAGGAATCACTTACCATCAGGTGGACTGTGTGCTCGTTTGTCACCCCAATTCTATAAAAAAAACTACACTTCAATAATGAGTGTGTGCGCGTGTAATCTACTATTGTCACTGGAATGTGTCGTGACCAGTAAAAGGTTACATCAACCATAACTAAGAAACATAGAGTAATTACATAGTTATATATGAAAAATAACAGTAGTAACTATATCTGCTATAATCATAAAACACAACTTGATCGGAATAAATTTTTATGATACTTTTTACACATTGACAACCCCGAGGATTATAAAAGCGTTTGCCGTAACTACGATTGGTGGAGCTCCAGTTATTGCGTTTCATTCCCTATTCGTCGGGCCTAAGAACATCGTAATACCTGGATGAACTGCAATTGAAACAGCTTATGGCTTCCTTTTTAATGGTTTGAATGAGAAATTAATGTTTACATCAATATTAATATTTTTTTAAAGAAATACGTGTGATTGACGAGCACAAAGTCCACGTTATAGTAAATTGACGCCGTGCCCTATAGATACCTATATCTATTCTCGATTAAGACCGTGATCTATAAGGACATATTTTTGTTGACACTGAAGAATAAGATCGTAGTTTCCTCTTAAAAGAGCCCTTTTTAACTCCGATTCGGTCGATTCAGTTCGGACCGGTCTCTACACTGACCATACATATAAAACTGCTATTTTTATACTGCTGCATTTCGTTATGTTGGTACGATTATGGTAAGTGGATGCCGTGGCCTATAGACATCTACATATATCCTCAATTAAGAATCAAAAGGCAGATACGTTGTCACCTCTGAGGCCTAAGATGGAATGAATTGTTTCCAGTAGCGGCTGTTTTACGCTGGTATTCTGGGAGAGCGTGGTCCTTCTCCGGTCAGCCCGATCCATTTATGCTACAACTATAATATAGCTGCTGTGCTGTGCCACGTATTTTCCCTCTCCTCTTTATAGACTCCACGATACAGGAAAACTTTGTAGTGTATGTTACGTGTACGTTTTATAAAAAAAAAAAACAAATAAATATGTGTAAATTATAATATGTTAATATTAATTTAGACGTAAGAATAATTGAATATGTAATACTAATTTTACGTGCAGTCATCTCCTGTTTTAGTAGAAAACTGATTGACTCTTCTACGATAACCAAGGGAAGATATGAATAAGTGGATTCCCTTACACTGTCATTACACGGCAATCGTTAGAGCATGAGAATATACAATAAAATATATCCTTGTGCAATTTATTACATAGAGAGATCAAGAGCCGTGGTAGCTCAGATGCTTAGCGCTCGCTGTAAATTTTTTTATAGGATAGGGTGACAAACAATCACACAGTCCACCTGATGGTAAATGGACCAAAGACATCTACATTTATGCTCAATTAAGAATCAAAATACAGATGCGTTGTCACACCTGAGGGCTAAGATGGTATGCCTCGTTTCCAGTAAAAAGCACAGCAGCATTAAGCTGCTATTTTGCGCTGGTATTCTGTGAGAGCGTGGTCCTTCCCCGGTCCACCCGACCCATTCGTGCCACAACCATATCATATTCAGGGAGGGAGGCAGACTTAACTTTGTGTTGTTCTCTTTCCTCATATAATAGGTATTAGTTATCGACACATCGCTATAAAAAAAACTACACTTCAATAATGAGTGTGTGCGCGTGTAATCTACTATTGTCACTGGAATGTGTCGTGACCAGTAAAAGGTTACATCAACCATAACTAAGAAACATAGAGTAATTACATAGTTATATATGAAAAATAACAGTAGTAACTATATCTGCTATAATCATAAAACACAACTTGATCGGAATAAATTTTTATGATACTTTTTACACATTGACAACCCCGAGGATTATAAAAGCGTTTGCCGTAACTACGATTGGTGGAGCTCCAGTTATTGCGTTTCATTCCCTATTCGTCGGGCGTAAGAACATCGCAATACCTGGAAGAACTGCAATTGAAAAAGGTTAGGGCTTTTCACGAGTTTTCTCGCCTATTATAACTCACCTATTATACGAGTATTCACCTATTATATTGCTTTCTAATGGTTTGAATAAAAATTAATGTCAACATCAATATTAATAATTTTTTTTTAAAGAAATACGTGTGATAAATGAGCACAAAGATAGTAAATGGACGCCGTGCCCCATAGGTACCTATATCTATTCTCGATTAAGAATCTAAAAGGACATACTTTGTTGACACTGAAGATTAAGATAGAAGGCCTCGTTACCTCTTAAAAGAGCCCCTTTTTCGGACCTGTATCTACACTCACCATACGTCTAAAACTGCTATGTTTATACTGCTACATTTCGTTATGTTGGTACGATTTTATGGATGTATTTTATAGAATAAGGGTGACAAACGAGCAAACAGTCCACTTAATGGTAAGTGGATGCTGTGGCCTATAGACATCTACATATATCCTCAATTAAAATTAAAAGAATAAACTTAATTATTATTATAATTAAAAGGCAGATACGTTGTCACCTCTGAGGCCTAAGATGGAATGACTCGTTTCCAGTAGCAGCATTAAGCGGCTGTTTTACGCTGTTATTCTGGGAGAGCGTGGCCCTTCTCCGGTCAGCCCGATCCATTTATGCTACAACTATTTATTTATTTATTTATTTATTTATTTATTTAAGTACACCAACGATTGTTACAACAATGCAGAAATAGTAAACACACATCCACTTATATACTAATTGTACAATCAATTAAAGGTATACACCACATGCTTCAAGTTACTAAAAAGTTACCTAGTGAAAAACAACAAAAAAAAAAAAATACAAAAACTTAGAACAGAACAAAATAATATTATGCATATGTATACACCTACATAACATCATCCTGCTCCGCTCCATTATAAGTTTTTGCATTTTTTTAAATACAAAAACTTAGAATAGAACAAAATAAGATTATGTAGGTATATGAAACAATGACTTACACCTAGTTACTTTAATACTATAATGTGTGACTTTAATTAACTTTTGTGCAATTTATGTATATAAAGTTCCATGATACAGGAGAGACTCTTAGTGTTATGTTTTTTTTAAAGACAAAACAAAAACATCTCAGTACACTCATGACCACGGGCACCGCAATACGAGTAAGTATTCGCGTTAAGGTAAGAAATCATTAAATGAATGAAAGTCAAGGTAAAGAAGCTTACTCACAGTTTACTCACAGCTTTTTAATTTCAGAAGAATTTAGCGACTGCAAGGTAAAGTAGATACTTGTATAAGATTTCGTCTACATTCGCTTCACATTTTCTTTATGAGACGTAAAAAACTTAAATAAATGAAATGGCGACCGAGTTTCAGTAATAAGGGTATATGGGGAAAAATATTTCTTTTAATAAGACAGACGATTTTTGAAATTAATTCGTGAATCATAAAACATTTTTTTTAGAGTTAGGGTGATAAATGAGCACACAGTCCACCTGATGGTAAATGTATGCTGTCATCCATAGACATCTACATTTATCCTCAATTAAAATTAAAATACAAATGCGTTGTCACACCTGAGGACTAAGATGGAATGCCTCGTTTTCAGTAAAAAGCACAGCAGCAGCTTAGATGCTATTTTACGCTGGTATTCTGTGAGAGCGTGGTCCTTCCTCGGTCGAGCCGAGCCATTCGTGCCACAACCATATCATATTCAGGGAGAAAGGCAGTTAGACATAACTTTGTGTTGTTCTCTTTCCTCAGATAATAGGTATTAGTTATCGACACATCGCGCATTCGAACCGAACCGCTTGCTCCGTCGTTTATCATGCGTACAGCAAAGGAGTGGAATAATTCGCCAACATCTGTCTTTCCATCTGATTATGATGTGGGTGTCTTCAAGGCGAGAGTGAATAGGCTTTTCTTAAGCTAAGTGAGTACGCTTTACTATATTCGACTTTGTCACCATCACTTACCATTAGGTAAGATAGTAGACAAGCACTGCCTTCTTATAATGATGATGATGATAATGATGATAATGCTGAATTATAATCACCACTGCATCATCATCATCATAATCAAGTGTTTGCTTCTGAACTTAGGCATTCCCCACAGATTGCTTTACAAGGGAGATATTTGCCATAGTTGCCACGCTTGGCAGGCGGCGTCGAAACTGCATTTTTTTATTTCCTAGCTGTTATTAGGAAGTCGCTCCTCTCCATCTCCTGGTTTGTTTCCCTGTGTTGCCTCGACAATACACGAATAACTTATTATAATTAACAATAATAATAATTACAAAACAAAGATCATTTAAAAAATATAATGAACTATTTACATATCTTTTTATTTTTTTTAAATGTTACCTTACTAATAGTTAATAGTTAAAAAAATCTAATAGGATTTCCCCTACGTAAAAGTGTAAAAAATATTAAAATGTAAATTTTGCCGCAGGATCTACGTCAAGAACTGCATTGGGTGTATCGTGCCAGCAACTATGAGCCAAGCGTTGCCAACATTCGTTACGTAAACGTGGGGCGGGTAATAAATTGGATCTTGTTTCTCAGAAGCTTTACAAAACCAATGGAGATATATTTTATTCCGTATTTGTCCAAATAACAGTGCAATCTCATGCTCTACCGATTGTCGTTCAGTGGCAGTGAGATATCTGCCACGATTGGCAGTTGGCGTCGAAACTGCATTTTTTTATTTCCTAGCTGTTATTAGGAAGTCGCTCCTCTCCATCTCCTGGTTTGTTTCCCTGCGTTGCATCGCCAATACACGGATGACTTATAATAATTAAAAGTAATAATAATTACAAAACAATAATAAGTGATCTGTGTATTCGTTCCTTTTTATATAATAAGCACACAGTCCACTTAATGGTAAGTGGATACTGTGGCCCATAGAAATATATATATCTATCTATCAAAATGGAGATGCCTTGTCACTTCTAAAGACTAAGATCCATTAAATTTAACAGTGGTAGGGCCACGCGGCAGCTTTTGCTGTCGCACGGATGGGCCGGCTCGAACAGGGGTGGTACCACGACCTCACAGAAAACCAGCGTGAAGTAGAGGTTTACCTCTGCGTTTCGCTTGGTGAGTGCAGGTGGCCGGAGGCCTTTTTTACTGGAAATGAGGCATTCCATCTTAGTCCTCACGGGTGACAACGCATCTACATTTTGATTTGTAATAGAGGATAGATGTAGATGTCTATGGGCCGCAGCAATCACTTACCATCAGGTGGACTGTGTGCTCGTTTGTCACCCTTATCCTATAAAAAAAAGGGTCTGGTTCTCTACGTTTACCATACGTAACACACATAACACATTCATGCTACAACCATAATATAGCTGAAGCATGTCTCAACCACATAAAAATGAATGGACAACATCCAACCAAACATAATATACTCTCATACATAACATAATACATACATAAACACTCACGCCTGTCACCCAGAGGGGTAGGCAGAGACTACGGACTTCCATTTGGCGCGATCCTGACACACCTCTCTCGCCTCTTTTACATCCATATATCTACGCATACACGCTCGTCGGTTAAGGGTACTCCTAATCTGGCCCATTTTTAACGTATCGCCGATTTGGTCGATAAACCTTCGTCTAGGGCGTCCCTTCCCGACCCTGCCGTTCACTTCTGCAACATAAATTTGCTTTGTCACTCTTTCCTCGTTCATTCTTTCTACGTGACCAAACCACCGAAGCATTCCTTTCTTAATCCTTGTCACAACGTCATCTTGCAAACCACACTTTTCTCTTATTACACTATTTCTCACCCTGTCATTCAGATTCAGCCCTAGCATACTCCTCAAGGAACGCATTTCTACAGCATTTATTCTACTCTCATGCTTCTTCTGCCAGACCCAACTTTCACTACCATACATTAAAGTGGGTACTAACACAGCATTATGAATTGCCATACGTGCCTTAGTTGACACATTCTGACTCCTCACAATAGCGTGTAGAGCCCCATTCACTCTATTTCCTGCGTTCACTCGTCGTTCTATATCCTTATCATATCTACCATCCCTGCTAAATATACATCCCAAATATACAAACTCGTCCACTTGCTCAATCAACTCCCCTTCTTTTCTTATTTCACATAAAGTTTTACTTTCTTCTCTTTCAAAAACCATCACTTTCGTCTTACTTGCGTTCACTTTCATACCCCTTTCTTTCAATGACCAATTCATTAAAGTAACCATCATTTGCAACTCGGCCGCCGACGATGCAAATATGACTTGATCATCGGCGTACAAAAGGCATTTGACGGTTGACTCACCCATTCTCAACCCACATTCTTCAACTTTCAAAGTTTGCAAACAACTGTCCATAAATAGGTTATACTCTCATATTAATATAAATAGAAAGAAATTTGAGTGATTAATTGTGATTTGGAATTCTCTTAATAAAAGACTCAAAATAAGATGGCAATTGTTGTACAGATGCATAAATTAGTTAAGAAATAGATTTTATTTTATTTTATAGAACAATCAAGCGAGAAATAGATTGAAATTTACTTTCTTAACTCTACATCTGCTTTGGAAAAACAAGCAAAAGAAGTAAAGAAACCACAATAATTATGATGATGATGATAATTAAGTGGTGATTATAGTTCATCATCATCATCATCATAATCATTATAAGAAGCCAGTGCTTGTCTACTATCTTACCTAATGGTAAATGATGGTGACGAAGCCGAATATAGTAAAGCATACTCACTTAACAAAAGCCTATTCACTCTTGCCTTGAAGACACCCACATTATAATCGGATGGGAAGACAGATGCTGGTAAATTATTCCACTCCTTTGCTGTACGCATGATGAACGACGGAGCAAGCCGTTCGGTTCGAATGCGCGATGTGTCGATAACTAATACCTATTATATGAGGAAAGAGAACAACACAAAGTTAAGTCTGCCTCCCTCCCTGAATATGATATGGTTGTGGCACGAATGGGTCGGGTGGACCGGGGAAGGACCACGCTCTCACAGAATACCAGCGCAAAATAGCAGCTTAATGCTGCTGTGCTTTTTACTGGAAACGAGGCATACCATCTTAGCCCTCAGGTGTGACAACGCATCTGTATTTTGATTCTTAATTGAGCATAAATGTAGATGTCTTTGGTCCATTTACCATCAGGTGGACTGTGTGATTGTTTGTCACCCTATCCTATAAAAAAATTTACAGCGAGCGCTAAGCATCTGAGCTACCACGGCTCTTGATCTCTCTATGTAATAAATTGCACAAGGATATATTTTATTGTATATTCTCATGCTCTAACGATTGCCGTGTAATGACAGTGTAAGGGAATCCACTTATTCATATCTTCCCTTGGTTATCGTAGAAGAGTCAATCAGTTTTCTACTAAAACAGGAGATGACTGCACGTAAAATTAGTATTACATATTCAATTATTCTTACGTCTAAATTAATATTAACATATTATAATTTACACATATTTATTTGTTTTTTTTTTTTTTTATAAAACGTACACGTAACATACACTACAAAGTTTTCCTGTATCGTGGAGTCTATAAAGAGGAGAGGGAAAATACGTGGCACAGCACAGCAGCTATATTATAGTTGTAGCATAAATGGATCGGGCTGACCGGAGAAGGACCACGCTCTCCCAGAATACCAGCGTAAAACAGCCGCTACTGGAAACAATTCATTCCATCTTAGGCCTCAGAGGTGACAACGTATCTGCCTTTTGATTCTTAATTGAGGATATATGTAGATGTCTATAGGCCACGGCATCCACTTACCATAATCGTACCAACATAACGAAATGCAGCAGTATAAAAATAGCAGTTTTATATGTATGGTCAGTGTAGAGACCGGTCCGAACTGAATCGACCGAATCGGAGTTAAAAAGGGCTCTTTTAAGAGGAAACTACGATCTTATTCTTCAGTGTCAACAAAAATATGTCCTTATAGATCACGGTCTTAATCGAGAATAGATATAGGTATCTATGGGGCACGGCGTCCATTTACTATAACGTGGACTTTGTGCTCGATAATCACACGTATTTCTTTAAAAAAATATATTAATATTGATGTAAACATTAATTTATCATTCAAACCATTAAAAAGGAAGCCATAAGCTGTTTCAATTGCAGTTCTTCCAGGTATTGCGATGTTCTTAGGCCCAACGAGTAGGGAATGAAACGCAATAACTGGAGCTCCACCAATCGTAGTTACGGCAAACGCTTTTATAATCCTCGGGGTTGTCAATGTGTAAAAAGTATCATAAAAATTTATTCCGATCAAGTTGGGACAGCCTGGACATAAGTGACAATTAAATCATCTATGAAAATTTTATAAACGTTTATATTAAATGCCTATTTTTCAAGAAGTGTTCGAAATTCGAAATAAACGTAATTGAATGCAAAATATCTACGCTATTAAAATATGAAATCGATTAACCTCACCAATAATTTAACATTAAAAATTTTGTACAACCGACTTCAATATAAATTATTAAAAAGTTTTGGTCAGACCTTGATAAAATATATATGAGACCACATGTGAAACACCAGCTTTCAAATAAAAAAAGAATCATCGAAATCGGTTCACCCAGTAAGAAGTTACCTCATGTAACACACATAAAAAATATACAGTCGAATTGAGTACCGGCTCCTTTTTGAAGTCGGTAGAAAAGTTACATATTTATAAGCAAAAATGTTTCTTTTTTAATAAAGACAGCATAGAAGAAGAGAGAGACATTGTTGGCTAAGTTCACACGCATGATAAAAAATGTTTTTCTTGTTTAGTTTTAAAAATTCCGTAGATTTCAAACTCAAATTCCGTAGTTCCGTAGATGATGACATAATTCCGTAGATTTACGGAAAAATCCGTAGAGTTGGCAACGCTGACTATTTTTTACCTACTAGTAGAACGAGATCTACCATGTATAAAAGTTATATCGTCGTTAAGACCTTCATTACAAATAAAAGCTTGTAAAAATCCCATGCTCCTGTAAAAGATTATTTACTGAACATTTTCTCCTAAAAGTAAAATTGTCCTTGACATTTTAGTACGAAAACAGATGCCTCAGAAATGTTTTTATCTCACAAATTGTGTCAGGCAGAATATTATATTAAAAAGCAATAAGATTAATGATTTCAAGTCAAGGATCCGTGCTTTACGCGCCATTTTTTGTTTTATATAAATGTCTTTTTGTATATTATATAAAACCTCTCACCCTTCTTTCGCTGCATTGAATTTTTATATTTTAAAATATTTTAGAATACAGTATTATTTATTTATTTAATCCATATTGCGACCTTATAATGATCATAACAGCCTTTTACAAGTCCACTGCTGGACGTAAAACTCCTCCGAGGAATTCTACAAAGTACGGCCCTGAGCCACCTGCATCTGTCGACTTCCTGTATCTATCAGGTCATCATAGTAGTGGAATGCGCTCTAAACTTCGTTTTCCAGTACGAGACTGCCACTCAAGAACATTTCTTCCCCATCCGTTGTCGGTTCTTCGATCCGTTGGGCTATGTCGTTTTACTTTAGCCTCAGTATTGCAGATATCCTCATTTCTAAATCTATCACTTATATAGCTCGCTTAACGAACTTGAGCTGATATTGATCTGAGATGTGGTTCTTCACTGCTAACAGTATGAGAAAGGCTAGCAGTGAAGGACCACGTCTCAGCTACATATGTAATTACTGGAAAGTGGAAACACGCATTGGTTATACAATCTCATTTTAAAGTTTTGAGGAATACCTGAATAGAAGATGTGTCGTAATCTCCCGAACGCTCACCAGCTGAGTTGAATCCGTTGATTGACGTCTCGGTCAAAGTAGGACTTACTTAGTCGGACGGCTTATTCCAGGTAAACATACTCGTTAACAACTTCGAGCGTAGTGCTCCCAACGACTACCGACATAGATGTCCATGTCACATCTACATATGCCGGTAGTCGTTGGGAGTAGTCGATGTCACACATGACTTGTGTTTTGTCTATGTTCATTTTAAGACCTATTTGTTCGCAGACACTATTGAGGTCATTGAGCATAGTGCTGAGGTCCTTCAGCGATTCTGTCATAAGTACTATATCTATACTATACTCGACCTTGATGTACAGTACAGAACGGTAGCTTGAAAACGTCTTCCAATGCAGCGGTGAAGAGTATCGGGTATATTACGTCACGATGTCTTACACATCTCTGCAGTTGGTTAGGTTTCGTACTCTGGTTCTGTACTCGGATGCCTATCCAAGTACAGAACCAGAGTAGCCCTACTGTATAAACACTTCAGCACTTTGATATACCGACAGTCAACTTGGCACCGGTGAAGGGACTGTTCCTAGGAGGCTTCCTGGTAAAGCTTTCTCTTAGTCCATATATATATTCGTAAAACATTGATTCAATTTTTTCACATCGGACTAAGAGAGTGAGGGAAAAAAGAGTGCACCTGTGCTTGCACTCGTGAACTATCATCCTCTCCCGCGCATACGCCTGGTACCAGTAGTTGTAGCCTTTGGGGCTTTCCGCCGTGATCGAAATTTTTTACGCTTCTTTACGTTCTTATTGGACATGAGCATCTTACAGTACTAAATATTTCCCATCTAAAATACTACTCTTCATTGTCAAAAGTAAAGTAAAGTTGCAGCCTATTTACGTCCCACTGGTGGGCACAGGCCTCCTCTCATTTCTGAGAGGGTTTTAGGGTAAGGAATTGTCCACCGCGCTACCCTAATACATGTTGGCGGACTTCACAGGTCTTCGAAATATTTTTTTTTTATTTCTTAGACATGCAGGTTTCATTGAATATCTCAATAACATAAATGTGGTTAAAGTTATCTTGTTTACATTGCCTTACATAGAGGGGTGGCCACAGGAAAATAAACTAAGACATAATTTAAATTTAATGATGCATAACTTGACATGTAACAATAACTTAAATTTGACATTTAATTGTAAGAATAATAATGATAAATTTCATTTAATTGATATTAATAATTTAACTGAGAAGTTTTTGACAAGAGATAGGTATTACCTATCAAAGTATAGTTTAAGACTGGTAGCAAATACGCTATCTTATTATTTATATTTTAACTCAGCCAATGATTTGGCTACCTTGACACCTGCTTCTTTTGAGCAACAAAATAATTTTATATTTGATTTGGAACCAGTTCCAAGTAATTTAAATTAGATAATAAGACAATAGAGGTAATCTCTAGCAAAGATAATTTAAATAGTTTAGAATGCAACTTACCAATACATAATTATGCAATTTTACAAAATAACAATAATAAAAACTGTATCAACCTGGTGCATCAAAATATACAAGGTATGTTAGGCAAAGAATTAGAAATTGAATTATTTTTAAATAGTAACAGTATACATATTTTATGTATTACAGAACATTGGTTGAAAGAATACAACTCCATATTTAATTTCAGTAATCACCAGGTGGTCAGTTCGTTCAATAGAGATACTAAATTACGTGGTGGCTCCTTAATATTAGCTAATAAGTCCTTATCATGTAAAGAACGTAAAGACATTGTGAGCCTCTCTGTTGAGCGTACTGTAGAAATGGCATGTGTTGAGCTTGAGCACCTTATTGTTGTCAGTGTTTACAGACCCCCATGTTCAAGTTATGATACTTTTGAAAAAATTATGGAAGAAGTTTTAGTTAAGCTTAATAAACAGAATAAATCTCTTGTAGTGTGTGGAGACTTTAATATCAATCTCCTGGAAACTTCTTCCATCAGTATTAAATTTTGTTCTTTGTTCAAATCCCATAATCTTAATAATTTATTCTTTGAAGCTACACGTATTGCAGGGTGTAGTGCAACTTGTATTGATAATATTTTTACAGGTGTTGTACCAATCAACAAATCAATAATTCAAAAATTTAGTTCAGATCACTGTGGACAACTGGTTTCGTTACCTTATATGCACAAAAAACAGGTAATTGAGAAAATTGTGTTTGTTCCTATTAATGCAAAACGCCTGGAGAGATTTAGAAGTAATATGTTAAAAATCCTTCCATCCCTTTCTTATAAGAACAATGCAGACTATTTATATAGAGAATTATTTACCTTTATAAACAATGAATTTAATAAAACATTCACTTCTAAAACATTCTCCAGAAACAGTCGCAAGGCATTTAATGAGTGGGCGACAGTAGGAATTCATAAAAGCAGACGAAGGTTATATGACCTTTACCATGAAAGATCGTATAATCTTTCCGATGCTTTTAAAGAATATTTGTGGGGGATTTCCGTTACAGTGATTGCGTCCATAATAGATTTAATTGCACCTCATCTTGCTATTATTTTTAATACTTGTATCGATTCTGGTGTGTTTCCTGATTTAATGATTTATTATTTATTTAAATCTGGTAGTACATTGGACCCCGCTAATTATAGACCTATTTCTGTACTACCAACTCTCAGTAAAATTTTTGAAAAAATAATTTTGGATCAATTGTTAATTTTTTTTAATACAAATAAATTACTTCATAAAAATCAATTTGGTTTTACAAGGGGTCGCTCGACGTCTGACGCCGGTGTTGAGCTTATAAAATATATTTTTAATGCCTGGGAGAATTCACAAGATGCCTTAGGTATTTTCTGTGACCTTTCCAAGGCTTTCGATTGTGTTCATCATGATACATTAATCAGGAAACTACAACATTACGGTGTAAAAAATTTGGCGCTTAAACTTATTACTTCATATTTAAGTAACAGAACTCAAAAAGTCGTCATTAATGGTAAATGTTCCTCCGGATCGGTAGTATCAATGGGCGTTCCTCAGGGCTCGATTCTTGGCCCATTCCTGTTCTTAATCTATATTAATGACTTACCTTATCTTGTAGGGGACAATCACGATATAGTATTTTTTGCTGACGATACCTCCTTAATTTACAAACTGAAACGGCAGTCAATTAAATATGACGATGTAAATAATGCTCTATCGAAACTAGTACATTGGTTTAACGCCAACAATTTGCTCTTAAACGGCAATAAGACAAAATGTATTAAATTTACAATACCTAATGTAAAACATTCGAAAACCAATGTGCTCTTAAATGGGGAGGAGTTGAGTCTTGTGGATACCACTGTTTTTCTCGGTATTACTATTGACGCGAAACTTCAATGGGGCCCCCATATATCTAAATTAGCAAGCAGACTTAGTTCTGCAGCATATGCAGTAAGAAAGATTAGAAGTCTCACAGATGTTGAGACAGCTAGGTTAGTGTATTTTAGTTACTTTCATAGCGTAATGTCTTATTGAATTTTGGTATGGGGTAATGCGACTGATATTGAAGCTATATTTGTTTTGCAAAAGAGAGCCGTACGGGCGATTTATAATCTAAATTGTAAAGAGTCCCTTAGAGAAAAATTTAAAGAAATAAACATATTAACTTTGGCATCGCAATATATTTATGAAAATGTAATGTATGTACATAAAAACATAAATAGCTTTAATAAGAATAAGGATGTTCATACCTTAAACACTAGGAACAAACATAAGCTTGTAATGCCACTTACTAGACTCCACAGAATTAGTAATTCATTTATGGGGCAATGTATATGCTTTTACAACAGAATCCCAGAACATGTTCAAAGTTTGTCAATAAACAAGTTTAAAAGTTATATTAAAGAAAAACTGTACAAAAAGGGTTATTATAATATCAAGGAATACATGAATGAAAATAACCCCTGGGAATAAGGTGATCGCCACCATGCTGGTTCTATGAAAATTCATTTAAAATTGTATGAACAAAATTATTGTTAAGTGAAATTATGTTTAAAAAAAAAAGTCCCGCTAGGTTTCTTACTGGTTCTTCCCAGGACAGAGGTATTTTCCGAACCAGTGGTAAATAAAATAATGACTTTCAATAAGTATTATGTAATAATCCATATTGAATAAAAATCATTCTATTCTATTCTATTCTATTCTATTCATCACGATGTTTTCCATCACCGCCGAGCACGTGATAAATCAGCACTTAAAATTGCAATTAACAATTTCATCGGTGCCGCCGGGGATCGAACCCGGGTTGCTCGAGTACTGTGAAACTTACAGCGAGCGCTAACCATCTGAGCTACCACGGCTACATTGTCAGGCTAATATTAAATGATGATACCCTCTTTCAATGCATAAAGAGTTTTTTAGCATTCCCCAAAGACATCTCTTGCGATATTAACGGATTTACAGATAGATTCAATTACTCTTGTTGAATCTTTGACGCAATCACAACATACCACGGCAACTCTCCTTTTTTGTCAGGTATACCATAAAAAAAAACTCAAACTCATTAAAAGTGGGCACTATTCAGGCATCAATCATCGTTACAACAATTACCTAAAATTCTTTGGTGATGTTTTGCGGAATTTTAACCACTCACGCTCACTCACGCAATCTCCGACTAGAAATATTTTGTGATTTTTTATAGATTAAGGGTAACAAACGGGCATACATTCTACCTGATGGTAAGTGGATGCTATCTCCCACAGACAATCAAAAAGCAGATGTGCTGCCACTCCCGAGAACTTGGAAGAAGAAGAACTAAGAATGCCTCATTCCATCTTATTGAATACGCATAATGATTGAGACGCAGAAGCTATAGTCGTCTCTCGTCGTATGGATGATATTATTGAGATGTTGTTACGCTTTATCTAAAAGTTAAGTAAGCTAAAGTTACAACATATATCTCGTCTCACTGCTGGGCACAGGCTTCTCATTTTCGAGAGAGATAAGATGAGAGAGAAATTAGCCCACGAGGAAGCTGTAAAAGCCGTATAGGCTAAGATAACAAACATCACAGAAAAAAGATGATGTTGCTCTGTTGCGTGTGGACGGACCTCACGCGTCCTTTAAGTATTTTCAAACCTCATACAATCAAAGTTTCTCGTTATGTTTTCTTCTCCGACCGCACGAAGGACTAAAAATGACATTTAACGATTTTATTCTTTTCAACGGGAATCGAACACTGAAATTCACGGAGAGTTCTTACCTAGTGAGCTACCACGGCTTAGTTATGTTAGCTAACTTTGTGTGCATATCAAAGTTTGTCGTGTACAAAGTTAGGTACACCAGCAATTTGGAACCGTTCTGAAATAAATTATTCCACCTCTGTATAAGAACTTTTTTCCGGTAATCAACCCAAATACTATAATGTTAATCGAGGACGAATAGCGGCGAAGAAAGTAACTTTGGCAATCAAATGGAGTTAGAATCTTTTTTTTTTTACTTATTGTAAGCCAGTGCTTAACCACAATCCCACCTGGTGGTATGTGTTGATGCAGCCTTAGATAGTAAATCGCACTGTCTTATCGTAACAAAAGCCTATTCACTCTTGCCTTGAAGACGCCCAGATTGTATTCGGACGAAAAGATAGACGCCGGCAAATTATTCCACTCCTTTGCTGCACGTATTAGAAAATAATGAATCAATTTCTAGCTATAGTTTGCCTAAGTAAATTACTGAAGCATGCTTAATATTTATATATATATATATGATACATTTTAAAAACGTAACATTAATAAAAACTAAATTCGGACTTAAAATAATTGAAAAATAAATTTCTACTTATCCGATTCTGAGGGCGAGGCTTCTTCTACACACTACACCTTAGCACCGCGACATTTGGACCTTGTATGTGGAATTTATTTCATTATTTTCATGTCTTAGAAGTCTCCTTTTATTTGTTATTAAAATTTGAATTTAGAATTATGATGTCGACGCCACTAAAATGTCAAATCAATTTAAAAATTGTTACTTTTTGTTATTTTATAATATAAAGATGACAAACGAGCACACAGTCCATCTGATGGTAAGTAGTTGCTGTGGCCCATAGACATCTACATTTATCCTCGACTAGGAATCAAAATGCAGATGCGTTGTCATCCGTGAGGACTAAGATGGATTGCCTGGTTTCCAGACAAATGGGTCTCCGGTTCTCTACACTCACCGTACGAAACACAGCAGAATTAAGCTGCTATTTTGCGCTGGTATTCTGTGGGAGCGTGTCCTTTCCCGATCGAGCTGACCCATTCGTGCTGCAACCTTACTATTAACTTTACTAAATACTACTAATATAGCTGCAGCATGGCTCTACCACGTAACTGTACCACGTAACTAATTGCTTGTACTATAGGGAAAAATTGATTATTATTTAATAGCTTTTAGAAAAATTTACTTCGCAAATATCTGCGTTATAAAATAAAATGATGTGTCTTACCTAATATCAAGAGCACCTCCCGCCCTCCCTCAATTGCGTGCACTATCTCCGTCACCACTAATCCCAGCACCGCTACTCCTAACACCACTACACTAGGCAAGAAACACCACTGACGATAATACGACACGTGTTTCGCCTCTACACGAGGCATCCTCAGGTGATATAGACTCTACGGTGGCTAACCGCTAAGATATATTATTGCAAAAATATAGGACTGTAGTGAAGTAGTATTTTGAATTCCTATTCATAATTTCATCAGAAATAAAAGATTTTGGTCTGTTTGCTTCACAGAGGTATTTTTATTATACCAGTCTCTCTAAATTCACTGATGTAATAACATAAACAACATATGACTTTGCAAGACTTTCGATGTAGATCTTCAATCAATTTACAACCTATAAAAATACACTGCTAAATATAGGCCACCTCCATAGATTTCCTCGTAGTGGGGATTTCACCTTAGTTGCCACTTTTGGCAGGCGGGTTGGCAAACGCGGTTCTTTATAATTTTAAGTTGCTATCAAGAAGATGCCGCTGATCATTTCCTCTGTCACCTATTACGACACCCACGGGACGAGAGTGGATATTCTTACGCCGGCACTACACGGCGGGTAGAGCTTAGCTGCAATAATGAGGGCATCCACGACTTTTTCTGCCACCAGGGCGGCACCACTTTACAGTGAGGCTAAATAATTGACAGATTTCACAGCGGAGACGATAATTTCTTAGGAAAATGTAATCTTTAAGGTTTCTTTCTGTATTATTAGTTATATTTATTTCCGCTCATACCTTCAAAACACATCTTATGACGAAACAGAAAAATACGTAAACTGATTGATTATAAAATAACTACCCCTGATTTATCTACTCTATCACACAAACACACACATCAACACGCAATCACACACACACACACACACACACACACACACACACACACACACACACACACACACACACACACCACACACACAAACACACACACAAACACACACACAAACACAAACACAAACACAAACACACGCGCACACACACACACACACATATTCAATTCTCAACTTTATAATTATAATTTGAATAACTAGAAATTGATATAATTGTAGCACTTTTAAATGTATGCATGTAAATATTATATACATAATGTTATGGGGATTCAGACTGTTTCTCCTTAATACAGGTTATTCTGTAACCTAGCTAGGAGTGCAGAGCTACATCCACTAGATTTAAGGACATATTTTATAGATAGTACAAACAATGTAATGTCATAATCAAGTACTACAATCAATTTAATATAAATAAAGTTATTATTATTATTATTATTATATTTTATATTAATTACATTAGAAACGAAAATTAAAGTATAAATATGACTAAAAGCCGATTTTTTTAAAAAGAGTTATAAAGTGCAAAAAATTAAAAATCAAACCACTGACGCATTGTGTTGTCTATTAATATAATACTCTAGATAATTATAAACTATTATTTAAAACTAATTTCTCAATTTACTGGCACTGTGTAACAAAAAAACTTTACCTCAGTCACAACTAGCGACATCTGGTGAGTGGAAGATTATTAGTCCTTATTAAACTGTCTCGACCAGTGAATGCACAGCAACGTGGCCCACGATGCTGGGCATCGTATGGTGTGATGAAAATCAACTCTTACTGGTATAAGGCATTCTATCTTAGTCTTTAGGGTAATAATAGTTTTTTTCATAAAATATCTATTTTGTTACAACATATTGTGTAATATATATTTATATATATATATATATATATATATATATATATATATATGTGTATCTATGCATATAGTAAGGACATATATGTATATGAATCGATATAACTTCGTTATTTTATCGTTAAATATTGATGCAAAATTATGACACATTACATAAAAACTAACCGTTGTTTTTCATAGTAGAAAATTAATTAGCTCCTAATTATTAAGCGACCGCCTATTTTCTGATTTTTATTAGGTTTGCATTTAAAGGTTTTTCGAATATAATAATAGTACATGAACTTACCTTGTCAACAGGCATGGAAGGGCACGCACGACACAGGTTCCAGAATGAACCGATCATCTGGGGGCAGCCTCGAGGGGCGTTGGCGCGGGACAGGGGCTAAGCTTCACGCCCTCCTAACGATGGGCTCCTGGTGCATGTGATGCTGCTAGAAACAATAGAAGAATACCTTGTTATTGCTTGTTTAAAGAAAACAATAGTTTTTATAATTTTAAATAAGGAAAGCCGCGGTAGCTCGCAACCCAAAGCTACCCGTGTTCGATCCCCGCCTGTATCAATGAATTTGTTGCTGGCAATTTAAACTGTCGAGCGGAACCAAGGCTCCAAAGTCTTTGCCAGAGATCTGTCTGCCAGAAAGGGCCAACTGTCAAAGCTGAAGACGGAGTGTGGCAGCATCGTTTCCGGGGCACCTGAGATTTTGAGTGATATTGAGAGGTTCTATGGGCAGCTGTACACGTCATCGGTGGAGTCACATGCAAGTGTGAGTAACGATCCAAGAGCGAGTCTTATCCGACATTATTCCGATGATATCCCGGACGTCAGTCTGAGCGAGATTAGAATGGCTTTCCAGCACCTTAAAAACGGCAAAGCCCCAGGCGAGGATGGAATTACAGCGGACCTTCTGAAAGCGAGTGGAAAACCGGTACTTGAAGTCCTTCAGAAGCTCTTTAATTCCGTCCTACATGGTGGCATTACACCGGAGGCGTGAAGCAGAAGTGCGGTGGTCTTATTCTTCAAGAAAGGCGACAACGCTCTCTTGAAGAACTACAGACCGATTTCCCTTCTGAGCCGCGTCTACGTGCTGTTTTCGAGAGTCATTACGAATCGTCTCGCGCGCAGACTTCCAGCCTCCCGAACAAGTCGGTTTCCGAAAAGGCTTTAGCACCATAGACCACATACATACCCTTCGGAAAATTGTACAGAAGTCAGAGGAGTACAATTTGCCACTATGTCTGGCGTATGTGGACTATGAGAAAGCCTTTGATTCCGTCGAAATTTGGGCGGTGCTGCAGTCTCTTCAGCGGTGCCAAGTTGACTGTCGGTATATCGAAGTGCTGAAGTGCTTGTAGTTGGGCTACGATGGCTATCCGAGTACAGAACCAGAGTACGAAACCTATCCAATTGCAGAGAGGTGTAAGACAGGGTGACGTCATATCCCCGAAACCCTTCACCGCTGCATTGGAAGAAGTTTTCAAGCTTCTGGATTGGAAAGGACACGGTATCAACATCAATGGCGAGTACATCACTCACCTTCGATTTGCCGACGATATAGTCCTTATGGCAGAATCGCTGGAGGACCTAAGCACCATGCTCAATGACCTCAATAGTGTCTCCCAACGGATAGGTCTTAAGATGAACATGGACAAAACAAAGATCATGTTTAATGTCCATGTCACACCTATGCCGGTAGTTGTTGGGAGCACTAAGCTCGAAGTTGTTGACGAGTATGTTTACCTGGAACAAATAGTCCGACTAGGTAAGTCCAACTTCGACCGAGAGATCAATCGACGGATTCAACTCGGTTGGGCAGCGTTCGGGAAATTACGGCACATCTTCTCGTCAGGTATACCTCAAAACTTGAAAACGAGACTGTACAACCAGTGCGTGTTGCCAGTGATAACATACGGAACTGAGACGTGGTCCTTCACTGCTGGCCGGATGAGGAAGCTCAAGGTCGTTCAGCGAGCTATGGAGAGGGCTATGCTCGGAGTTTCTCTGCGTGATAAACTCAGAAATGAGGATCCGCAGTAGAAACAGAGTGACCGACATAGCCCAACGGATTTGTAAGCTGAAGTGGCAATGGGCCGGCCATATAGCTCGAAGAACCGACAACCGATGGGGAAAAAAGGTTCTCGAGTGGCAGCCTCGTACCGGCAGGCGAAGTGATGGGCGTCCCCCCACTAGATGGAGTGACCACCTGGTGAGATGTGCAGGAAGTCGATGGATGCAGGTGGCTCAGGACCGTGCTTTGTGGCATTCTTTGGGGGAGGCCTATGTTCAGCAGTGGACTTGTGAAGGGCTGTAATGATGATGATGATGATGAATTTAAACTGTTGATTTACCACATGATCTGCAGTGAAGGAAAACATCATGAAAAAGCTGCATACCTGAGGAATAAAAATATTTTTAACATGAACTGGAGCAAGGGGGACTAATATATATATATATATATATATATATATATATATATATATATGTTGTAACATTATTTTAAAAATAGCCTTGTCGGCGTTGCTGGTGACTGAAAAGCTGGCTATATAATAATAAACTTTATATATCAAAATTACGTGTCACATTGTTTGTCCGCGATGAACTCCTAAACAACTGAACTGATTTCAATGAAATTCTGCACTGTGTGTATTTTGGTCCAACTTGAGAGATAGGATAGTTTTTATCCCGATAAGTGACCTTTAATATTTTTTTATTGCAAATTTAAGGAATTTTTTTATAGGAAGGGTCGTTGGAAAGGGCAGAACAACGTCTCCCTGGCCAGCTAGTATTATATATTTAATAAATTACTTAATAATATAACATGTGTTTCATTGTGCTGTGCTTCTTGCCGGATGCTCCAAGTACAGCGATTTTTCCAAATCAATGGTAAATGTAAACAAATTACTTTCAATAATTATTCTATTCTATAAAAAAATCCTTTTCTATTTTAATTACCGTGCAGTGACGGCGTAAGGTAATCTACTATTATGTGTTGTCCTGTGGGTGTCGTAAGAGATGACAGTGAGCAGCATGTTCCTGTTAAGGTAAAAGCTCCAGGGTGGCCCGCGAAATTCAAATTTTCTTACGTTTTTTGCAATTTGTAGGTCAGTTGTATGTTTCGTCGTCGGTTATATGTTTAACAAAATATGATTCGCGACCGTAACGAGTATGTATTTACAGAATTATTATCATTAAAATCACCAATACAACCCTCCAAGTTCATATAATTCCTTTGAATGAGTTTTTCTGGAAATAGCCATACAATAGGATTATACGAACTTAGGGGGCTGTATTGATGATTATAATGATTATAATTCTGTAAATACATACTCGTCACGGTCGCGAATCATATTTAATTAAACATACAACCGACGACGAAACATACAACTGACCTACAAATTGCAAAAAACGTAAGAAATGTTTGAATTTCGTGGGCCACTCTGGAGCTTTCACCTTAACAAAACAAAATTGCAAGCAAAGAAAATGCGCCTAATTCTAATAAACTATTATGTACCTATTTATGTATACTTAAGGCCTTGTTTTGCGGCTACGGCAATTCAATTGTCACATTAAATATGTAGTTCTTTTAGATTTTAACATGTTTCGTCTAAATACTTTTGATCTAAATTTCTCTTTGTGAATTTTCTGTTTTTAATTTTCATTTTCGTCTTTTAACTTTAACGTAAGAGGTAGAGTCGGCAAGGGACCCCGTAGATGGAAGTTTGCCGACCTAATTGTCGATATATTGAACATAGCGTATCCATGTATGCGTAGATATATGGATGTGAAGGAATCGAGATAGTTATTTTAGGATCGTGCCAAATGTAAGTCCATAATTTGTGCTCCCTCTGGGTGACAAGTATAAGAGTTTGTATTTATGGGAATTTTTATTTGTTGTGAGCGGGAAGTTCGTTAAATTCAGTAATTGGATGAGATCTGTACTCAGATTTTAGGCTAAATCTTTGCCTTATTTTTCTATTTTCTGATAACAACTTTTACCTTACACCGTAGTTTTGTAATAATTTGTGTTTATAAATGTTCATAAATGTATTATTGTGAACTGAAAATTTCTTTAGAATGGTTGTGATTTGAAAGTCGATGAAACGAAAATGCGAAACTAAAATGAGACAAACTTATACATTTACAGGATTTAGCCTGCGAGTGAATGAAATAGAATACAGTATACAGTGTTTCCCATTATATATTATATACTTCAGTTACTATAAGTCTAGTAAGATCTTGACAAATTTTCTAAGTACCGTTTAGATAATGAGCTTCACATGAGTCAGCTCACGTGTAATGTTATATATTTTACAAACAACATAAAAAAACCTTTTTAATTAAATTATTGTATCAATCGCATACCCTTACAAAAAGTTAACATAGGTTAAATGCTGGACTCGAAATTACATTTAGATTACCATATCGATTACATAATCAATAAAGCTTCTAAACAATATGGTTTCATCATGAGATCCTCTAGAGACTTTAAACGATCATCTACTTTTTTAATTCTATACAAAACACTCATTCGTTCACATTGAGTTATATGTACTACGTACTAGAGAAGCCATTCTAAACAAAAAATGTGCACTACTCTATGTCTTACTCTATGCGCGGGAGATGTACAGTCGCGCATACGCGAAGTCGCGTAAGCAAAGCAGCGCGTTGCGTCTGCGCGGTCAGTTTTTTAGGCCTTAACTGCGGTTGAAATGCCTAAATTCTTGGATATTTAAGTAAAAAAATCACAATAACTGTTCATTGAATCCACAAAGAAAAAATACAGGGTAACAGAAGAGGATTTACTAAATGGTTTTAATTGAACAAAATTGTATTTTTGTCAATCCCTTATTAGGAAAAAAATCCCCAAAGACTACCTGTCTTTGTCATATTTTGCAAAATTTCCCAAAAACGGCTCAAGCTTTCTAAATAGTTCTTACATTAAAAAAAGGTCTTAAAAATATTAATATTTTTAATTGAGATTTTTATTTTTATTCCCCGTTTTATAAGAGAAAATATCATTTTTCCCTGAAATTGAATATATTTGCGCGAGCGTGCATGCTCCGTCGCCCTGTAATCACCCGCGAGCCCAGTCGCACTCGCATTCGCACTCGCAGTCCGTTTTCGGACATCGTCGAGGGTGGACTGCGCGTCGGTGTTGGAGCGACTTCGTTCAAATATATTTTAGTTTTTTAAAAGTTTATACTCAATTATAAATATTTTTATGACTAGAAATACTTAATTTAGTTAATATCTGTACACTGGTAACTGTAAATATTGTTTTCTAAATAAATTAATTTTTAAAGTGCCCAAAGAAGAAGAAATTTTCGCGGCGACGTTGATTAGTGAAATTGAAAAATGCATTTTTACATAATTTAGATGTGGAACGACCAACATGCTTTCGTTACTTAGATTTCAATAGTTTTTAATACCTATGTAATTTTATTGTTGCATATTTTTATTAATTAGTTTAATAATAATAATAATAATAATAAATCTTTATTGACATTTTTATAGTTTACATACTTTTTACAAATATATGCAATACATCAAGAGGACTAATTTGAAAATGGGTAGAATCCTGAGTCTCCTAGCTAGGTTACTTAGTAACCTGTATTTAGGAGATACAGACCTATCCCCCCTTTTGATTAGGAATACATAGTTGTATTGTTTAAATTTTTGCATGTAAAGAAATAAAAAGTTTATAATTATGTATTACAATAAAACGCTGTTTTTATGAGTATGACTAATAAAATATTATTGGGGAGGAAAATATAGATACAGATACTTACATTTAGGTACACTGTTATCAAATTAAATTAAACAATTTAAATAAATAAAAAAATGGTGCTTCCCTAAGTATAAATAACTATATAAAGTCATTCTTGGGTTTATGGTTTTTTTTTTATGTTAGACAAATTATCATCTAAAAAATGTAAACATTTTAAATTGGAGAGGGGTTTCTCTACGTGATAAAGTTAGAAATGAAGATATTTGCAGTAGAACCAGAGTAACTGACATAGCCCAACGGAATATTAAAGTGAAATGGCAATGGGCTGGTTATATAACTTGGAAAACCGATATAAAATAGGTAGAAAGGTGTGGCATGGGAAAAGGAGTGGCAACCTCGTACCGGTAACCTAAGTTTTATTCCTCTTCATGTATTCTCATATGCTTTTCGTCACACATACACAAACACACACACACATACACACACACACACACACACACACACACACACACATACACACACACAGGTCGCAAATAATACTTACCTACTACTATTAGGCAAGAGTGAATAGGTTTTTGTTAAGTCAGTGCAATTTACCATCTTAGGTTACATAACCACTTACCGGTGGGATTGTAGTTGCTCTACTACTTGCTGGGTACTATTTTTAGTGAAAAAAAAATTTGCCCTGTGAAAGTTTGCATGTAGATATAATTTTTCTAACCAACCATAAAAATATGATGAGAATATGTATATAAATATAAAGGTTGCCACAGACGGGACAGTACTAACATAATATAATATCTTCATTATCTACGCATGAAAACTTTTAAAATATCTGAATCCCGAGGTATGTCCATATTAAGAGGCGGAATAGAGCCACATTGATATGCATGGGGATCGTTTTGTAATTTCACGTCGGCATCAAGAAAAAATTGTACGTATTTCAGGTGGCGGTTTGCAAAACACGATTCCACAAAATTCACTCAATAGAAAATAATTGGAAAGTTGCTTCTGAAAATACTTAAATTTTCAACGTCAATTTTTTCTTACGTGGTAGAGCCATGCTGCAGCTATATTAGTAGTAGGTATAGTTGTAGCACGAATGGGTCGGCTTGACCGAGGTAGGACCACGCTCTTACAGAATACCATTGTAAAATAGCAGTTTAACCCTGCTGTGTTTCGTATGGTAAGTGTAGAGAACCGGAGAACCTTTTTACTGGAAACGAGGCATTACATCTTAGTCCTCACGGGTGACAACGCATCTACATATTGATACGTAATCGAGAATAGATGTAGATGTCTATGGGTCGTAAGCAACCACTTACCATCAGGTGGACTGTACGCTCGTTTGTCACCCTTATTCTATTAAAAAAACATTCAGAGAATTCAGTAAAATAATGTTAAATATTGTAAGTACTCGTGCAGTTATGTGTCACATGTTAATAAAGCTATTAGACTATTTTGATTTTTAATAAAGTGATTTTACTCTATAGGTTTATAGGTTAAAGAATTTATTTGCCCTTCTATATCAAGAAGCGTTTTTTCTGTCACTCCTATTGAATTTGACAGTGCTTGCTGAAATTTAGCATCTTTAGATGGATCTAAATCGCGTGCTGATCCGGCTGTTAGATATTGCAAAAGTAATCGTAAATATTTATTTTTACTTTCATGCCGAAGACTACGTTGTTTTATTTTATTACGGTCAAATAATATTTATTAGGTTGTACTCGTAAAGCAAGTATTTATAAATGTTTTCATTATTTTGTTATTCTATTGTTTACAGTTATTATCACGTCTTAGCTTACATAAGAAATTCTTGGTGGGATGCGATGTAACGCTATCCGCGTCCTTATTTTCGTCAAGAACTATAATATATTATATATATTTTTTTTAATAGTGGAGTTTCATCACAATCTTTAAAAAGTTCAATGAATTAAAAAATGCTGATTACATAATTTCAAGTCTGTGTTTTATATTTGAATATCAGTTATAAAGAGCCATTAATGGGACATTTTGCAAAAACTAAACCTATCCTAGCTAATTTTTACGACGTTTCATGAGCAACATCCTTAGTTTTGGATAAAACAAACCTTATCAAGTTCAGAGAAACACGACTTAGTTCATATTGAAAAAAATGCACGTCATTACAAGATTTCTATGTAAAACACACGCTACCGATGAGACTTATTGAAAAGTTCAAATTTTCATTTTGAATAATTTAATTCGAAACTAAAATAAATGTGAAAGGGCTTTTATCTGCAATAATAATTTTCATCAAAAATAACATAGACTTATAAAAGTGATACACATGGTCAATCATACTGAACATTATCAATTGTACTACAAAATATTTAAAAGACTATTTCCAGTATAATGACCCGTATATCATAATTAATGTTTGACTGGCACACTTAAAGGTTTTATCAGATGGCTAAATGATTGACTATTATATTATGATAAGGTCATGCTTTTCTATAAAAAGCTGCAAGAAATTTTAAATCATGGACCTATTGGTTTGTTTTACTATTCACTTAATTAGTGAAAAACAAGATGGACTGATCTAAAAGTTTACTTTCTTGTGTAAAAAGTGCTATTTAGAATTTTATGCAAATAATAATTAAAATTTCTATGTAACTAAGTGTAACATAGCAGGTATTATATTGTTACGAGCTTGGGGTTCGAGACAATTAAAAACTGCCGATTGAATTACTAAAATTGACACTTTAATTACACAACACTAATTATAATCTAAAATCACACTAATAATAAAACACAGTTCGCCGTTATTTCGCTTCGAAGTATTCTCTTGTATCGCCAATTCAATACTGCCCTGGTCGTTTTTTTTTTTTTTTTTTATAGGATAAGGGTGACAAACGAGCGCACAGTCCACCTGATGGTAAGTGGTTGCTGCGGCCCATAGACATCTACATCTATCCTCGTTTGCGAATCAAGATGCAGATGCGTTGTCACCCGTGAGGACTAAGATGGAATGCCTCATTTCCAGTAAAAAGGGCCTCCGGCCACCTGCACTCACCAAGCGAAACGCAGAGGTAAGCCTCTACTTCACGCTGGTATTCTGTGAGGTCATGGTACCACCCCGGTTCGAGCCGGCCCATCCGTACGACAGCAAAAGCTTACGCATGGCTCTACCACTGTTTCGTGCCGTGCCGTGTCGTGGTCTATACCGGCCTTATATAGGGCCTCAGCTAGTTTCCAGAACCTTCTACTGTAGCGACATCTAGAATGTACGAGTACATATCGGCCCCGAAATTTCTGGAAGGATCTCGACTCTCCTAGTTCTGCTACTCGACACTAGAGGGCGCTAGTGTAACTAGTGTTGCCATGTACAAGACATTAATAGTGGCGCGCAATACTTTCATTTACTCGATACTAGGGGGCGCTAGTGTAACTAGTGTTGCCATGTACAAGACATTAATAGTGGCGCGCAACACTGCCCCCTCCTAAGACATGCTCGTCCCGAGCATTATTGGCCCCATAATAACGCGCCAGTCGATCTACATGGACAATCTTAGGAGTACCTCTGGCACCTTTCTGTATCCGGTAGGTTACGTCATTGATCCTTGTCACAATCCGGTACGGTCCGTCCCATTTAGCTTGAAGCTTAGGAGATTTCCCTTTGCTGCGAACTGGATTGTGTAACCACACTAGAGAACCTTCATCAAACCCCTTGTTGTTCATTTTGCGGTCATACCGTGTTTTCATCTTCTCAGACGTTTGCTGGCCCGTCTGTCTGATGTGCTCATAAATGTCATTCATTTTGTTCCGCAAGTCATTTGTATAATCGGTTATACTGCGTGGGGCATCTGGTGGTATTCCGGTGGTCAGGTCTGCAGGCAGCCGTAATTCTCTCCCAAAGTTTGCGAAAGCTGGCGTCAATGATGTACTTTCGTGAACAGCGCTTCGATATGACAACAGAAACGGTTGTATGTGCCTGTCCCAGTCTCGTTGCCGTTTTTCCACAACTTTTGCCAGGTACCTTTCCAATGTCTGATTAAATCGTTCTACTATTCCATCAGATTGTGGGTGGTAAGAATTTGTTCGTGTTTTATGAGCACCCATAACTCTGCAAGTTTCCTGGAATATTTGAGACTCGAAATTCCTTCCTTGATCGCTGTGAATCTCTAAGGGTACTCCAAAACGACAGAAGACTTCATGAACTAGTTTATCTGCAACTTTTGAAGCTTCTTGATTTGGAATGCCGAAGACTTCTTGCCACTTAGTGAAGTAATCCATCACAACCATGAAATACTTGTTATCACTTTCACTTTCCTGAAACGGCCCCGCAACGTCAATGGCTATCCTCTCCCATGGTGCACCAACATTGTACAATTTCAATGCGCCTCTACTACCTGAATTTGAGGTCCCTTTACAGCCGCACAACTTGTACATTTGCGGCACCAGTCCTCGACATCGTCACGACAGTGGACCCAGTAAAACCGTTCTCGGATCTTCAGGAGAGTTCGTTTAACTCCCAGGTGGCCTCCTGAAGAACTACTATGGTACAGTTGTAGAACATCCGGTACTTTAGCCTTAGGGACAACCATTTGCAAATGACATCTGTCTCCCCGACCATTTTCCCATTTGCGGCACAGGACTCCATCCTGAATCAGCAAGCTGTCCCATTGGGCCCAATAGCTTTTCGTGGTCGAACTCATTGCTGAGACGTCGCTCCACTTGGGCTTAGGAGCACTGGCCTTCATCCATTCCAGAATCGGCTTAATGTCCGAATCTTCCTGCTGTGCATGTTGTAGGCTGTCCTTCCATTCATTGCTGAGCTGGTCTGTCTTGAATATCCTCGCAGATACCACTTCTTTACCCTCTTGCCTATTACAATGCTTGCAATCTTCAGGGCAAGGTCTTCTTGACAATGCATCTGCATTGCCATGAGATTTCCCGCTGCGATGTTCGATCACAAAGTCGTATTCCTGCAGTAGTTCAATCCATCTCGCAACTTGTCCTTCCGGATTTTTGAACTGCAATAGCCATTTCAGTGCAGCATGGTCAGTTCGTAAGTGGAATTTCCGCCCTAGAAGATATTTGCTAAAATGCTGCAAGGACTTTACCACAGTAAGCAATTCCCGTCTTGTGACACAATAGTTCCTTTCCGGCTTTGACAACGACTTGCTGAAGTACGCTATCACAATCTCTTGATCACCATTCCGTTGAGACAAGACACCGCCAAGTCCTATATCACTTGCGTCTGTGTCAACTATGAATTCCTTGCCCGCATCAGGGTACCCCAAAATAGGTGTTTTGCACAGACGGTTCTTGAGCTCCTGGAATGCAATATCGCAACTTTCATCCCAGCAGAATTGTCGCTTCTCCTCGGTTAGCTTGTGCAGAGGTTTGGCTATATCTGCAAAGTTCTTCACAAATCGCCGATAATAAGAGCACAAACCCAAAAATGCTCTAACCTGTGTCTTGTCCTTTGGGACCGGCCACTCCTTGACAGCAGCAATTTTCTCTGGATCCGTGCGGATACCTTCTTCCGACACTACATACCCCAAAAAACTAACTTGCCGTTTGAATAGTGAGCACTTCTTCGGACTCAACTTGAGGTTGGCACTCTGGATCTTTGTGAGCACACGTTCCAGGTTTTGAAGGTGTTCCTCAAACGTACGGCCTACGATGATGATGTCATCCAAATAGAACAGACAGGCATCTCCAATTAGCCCGGTAAGTACAAGCTCCATCAACCTTTCAAACGTTGCTGGAGCATTGCACAATCCAAACGGCATGACTTTGAATTGCCACAGACCCTTTCCTGTGGAGAATGCAGTTTTCTCCTTGTCCTTAGGGTCAATTTCAACCTGCCACTAGCCACTTTTCAGATCCAGCGTACTAAACCACTTTACGCCTGTAAGCATGTCCAGCGTGTCATCAATTCTTGGCAAGGGATAGCTGTCCTTCTTTGTAACGTCGTTCAGGCGGCGGTAGTCAACACAAAACCGCATGCTGCCGTCCTTCTTCTTTACCAGCACCACAGGTGAACACCATGGACTAGATGAAGGTTCAATAACACCATCCTTCACCATTCCCTCAATCATGGTTTCCACTTCCTTTTCACGTGCTACAGGCAATCTTCTTGGCCGCTGACGAATAGGCAATTCTTGTCCTGTGTTTATTTTGTGTTGAACTAAGCCAGTCTTTCCTATGTCAGCTTCGTTTGACGAGAAAACATTGGCGTACTTGAGTAACAACTTCTTCGCCTTGACCATTTCATTCGGGGAAAGAACGCTGCGACAGTCTTCTAAAAGTGTGGTCACTCTCGTTTGTCCATCCTTGCTGGGGGTCCCGGTCGATAGATATTCGCACCGACGCAACCAATCCACTTCCTCACTAGTACCAGCCAATGTGCCTTTTTCTATAATCTGTTTCTGATCACAAAGGTTCAGCACACGTACTCCTGAGATGTCGGCGGTTCTGACCAAGGTTCGAGCCACTTTCCATGGAAGGTCATTGTCTACCCTTTCCACGAGTACACAACGAAGAGTTTGCCCAGGATTCCGTGGAAGTCTAACCGGCACAATCGTTTCCGATCTCGGTGGAAGAACAATCTTCTTAAGGCTGTACACATTCCCTGGTAACGCCCCTCCCACGAAAAGTTCCTCTTGTCCACATTTCAAAACACCTTGCTTAACGTCGATCTCACAACAATTCTTCCTCATAAAGTCTAGGCCCAGGATGCAGTCGTCCATTATATCAGCCACGATGACATTATGCAGGTAGATCATGTTGCCTAGCTTCAACTCCATCTCCTTCTCTCCTCGGACGGGTATGCGCTGACCGTTGGCTGTCACCAAATTAATGCGTTCGCGGTTGTATGCGGAGTCCCCAAGAAACTGATTTATAAGTTGGGAACTGACAACCGTGCGAGAGGCTCCAGTGTCTATGGTAAGTTTACACGGCTTTCCGTTGACCTCGCCCTTGATGATTAGGCTGTTTCCATCTCAGGGTTTGTGAGATCGAAATCCTTGGGGCTCTTTTAACATCAGCCAGCACCCGCCAGTTTCCCTGCTGCTGCTGGGCGGTGCTGTCAGCCACACTACCCTCTCGATATCGATCACCTTCCCTTTCTACAGTTCGTTTAGGGCAGCTGGATCGAAGATGGCCCCTTTCCCCACAGCCGTAGCACCTAGGGCTGTAGCCCGTATTGCGGTCCTGAACTGTAGCTGCTGCAACCTCCCTGACGCGGTGGGAACGATGATCCTGCCGCACGGCTTCCACCTCCAGTGCATGGGCCAAGGCGTTCTTAAGCGTCTCGTGGTGCCCGAGCCTCACAGCAGCTCTGACTTCAAGGTCGCGGATGCCGTCGATGAATGTCTGCACCAGGTTCCCTACAATGAGCGCAGGTACAGACTGGTACGCTTTTCGAACCAGCTTCTCCACCTCAAGGGCCCACTGCTGCAGGTTTTCGTTACTGCGTTGCACGCGATCTTTGAGCTGCGCACGAAAGACGTATTCCAGGTGAGCATCGCCATATCTCGCCTCCAATGCCTCAAGGAGCTGCTCGTAAGTCACTTCCTTACCGAGAGCTTCTAGAACAGTTAATGCCTGGTCGCGTAGGCCTAGGGTGAAAGCAGTCATGGCCTGACTTTTATTCCAGCCTTTCGCTTTCATGACAGCCTCGAACTGGATTTTGTAGGCCGACCAGGAAGAACTCCCGTCGAACGGCGGCACTTTGAATCCACGTAGCGAAGGTGTTGTAGCTACTACGGGAGCTGTAATTCCATCCCCAAGTTTGAGCTCGTCCAGCGTTTTCTTCACATCAGCCATCATGTTGTCAACCCGATTGTTCACTTGGTCGATTCGGGTTTCAGCTTCCGACAGGCGGTTGTCATATTGAGCAACCTTATCCTTCACCTCACTTATTTCTTTCCCGAAGGTAGCGTGAAGGTCCTTCATGAGAAGTATCTGCTCTTCCTTATCGCGTTTAAGCTGCTCTTCCAACCGACGGCCCTGTTCCTCCTGTTGGCGGGCCTGTTCCTCCTGTCCGCGCTGCAGCTGCTCTTCCAACCGCCAAGCCTGTTCCTTCTGTCGGCGGGCTTGTTCCTCCTGTCGGCGGGCCTGTTCCTCCTGTCGGCGAGCCTGTTCCTGCAGCATCATCATCAGAGTACCTAATTCAGGTGCTGCAGATGCAGGAGCTGCTGACGGGCCGGCCTCCGTGGTCGGCAACTGGCCTGCCGACGTCTGTGACGTTGCACCACCAAATCGTCTCTGGTCCGTCTCCTGTTGGCGTTGACTTCGGGTACGGATACCCTCGGTGTCGTCTTTAGGTAAAATCGGCATATTTGATCCCACTTCTGACACCAATTGTTACGAGCTTGGGGTTCGAGACAATTAAAAACTGCCGATTGAATTACCAAAATGGACACTTTAATTACACAACACTAATTATAATCTAAAATCACACTAATAATAAAACACAGTTCGCCGTTATTTCGCTTCGAAGTATTCTCTTGTATCGCCAATTCAATACTGCCCCGGTCGTGGTCTATACCGGCCTTATATAGGGCCTCAGCTAGTTTCCAGAACCTTCTACTGTAGCGACATCTAGAATGTACGAGTACATATCGGCCCCGAAATTTCTGGAAGGATCTCGACTCTCCTAGTTCTGCTACTCGACACTAGAGGGCGCTAGTGTAACTAGTGTTGCCATGTACAAGACATTAATAGTGGCGCGCAATACTTTCATTTACTCGATACTAGGGGGCGCTAGTGTAACTAGTGTTGCCATGTACAAGACATTAATAGTGGCGCGCAACAATATTCAATGGTAGCGGCCATCCATATTTTGCAAAGCCAGCAAAGTCAGCATCATTGTCTGTACCGAAACCGGCAAAGTGTTGCTCAAGGCACTATAAACAAAGCAGCTGATAAAAATGTTACTAATTAACAAAAACTGTTTCTTCAAATTGACGGCTCCGTGGCACAGTGGCTTTGCAGTATTTGTATGGCCTACAAATAATTGTTCCGAGTCTGGATGTTTGTCCTCGTGCAATATATGCTTGTAAACTGCCTCCACGATACAGGAGAAAATCCTAGTGTGGGGGTAACGTTTTTCAAAACAAAAAAGAAGAAGAGAAGAGAAAAATGGTTTTATAGATAATAACTATTCCGCCGTGTCAGGTGCAGGAGCTATTATAAGAAGGAGAAGAGGTAAAATTTTGTTTTAGAGATGCGCAATCAATATTGTTTTGTCAAAGTTTAGCCAAAGAGGACAACTGGCATTATACTCTGGCCCATCAATTGGTATGGAAAAAAATAATTTTACCAGGTTTCAAATAATCAAACAAAATTCAAAAATACGAGTAACATAAATATTAAAATCAAAAAATGTATATCTGTATGTCTATACATAAATATTATGATTTATGGCCGCTTAGTAACTGACGGTGACTCAGTATAACATCCTACAGTGACGCCGAAACTAAGAGGAGAGAATCACTGTAGATAAGGTAATAATTTATTGCGGAAATTTTGCGATAAAATTAAAAAAATTACAATCTTATCCAAGATACCCTATGCGTTACAAAAAAACCAATGAGATGGCGTTGGTTTTTAAGAAGATATAACAAAAAGAAACAAAAAAATAAATTTCAAAAAAGTTCAGTATCTAATTGACAATATATCACTGACACTTAATTACGCTTTTCGAAACCATGCCATTTGTAAACAATACTTCTGTGAAAAATGGTGTACACAAGATAATTAAGAACAGACAAAATCTTCTTTTCAAATTTCCGCCGAGTTGTAAATAGAAGGCCAAATAGGTCGTGAGTCAATTTTAATTAAATATATTTTATATGAAGTGATCTTGACTACGTTCCATCAATTAACCATTCGTAAAAATGAAAACAGGAATTTTACAATTGTGTTTACAAGAAACATTATTAGTTGAACCTTACAGCTTGTTCATTATTTTTATTATAAATACCTATAAATGTATATATTATTAATAAATAATTCCCATAATCATTTGTATTATTTTTTATTTTGCCCTATCTGCAACAATCTACGCTCTATAGAAAATGTGGCGTATGACATGACTGACAATCTCTCGAACATTTTATCTTGGTACAAAGATGTTTTACGTTTTCGTCGCCTCCAAAGAGAATATAACCACGACGTTTAGTCGCCTCCACATGATATTTTTGTCAGCATTAGGTACCCTTCTGTATCTGAAACGAATATGAATATTGCTACAAAATTAAAGTAATATACAAGTCCCTCTACTGGGCACAGGACTCTTTATTTCTGAGAGGTTTTTAGGGCAAGGAAATTCCCGCCGCGCTGCCCCAATGCGTGTTGACGAAAATTGCAATTACAAATTTCATTGGTGCTGCCGGGGATCAAACCCGGGAAAAAATCAAAGCGAACGCTTGACCCAGAGCTACTAATACGACACAAATCAATGCGATTCAACAAATATAATAAAAACTCTTACGTACTTAAAACTTAAATACTTGATAGCTCGTGATTCCTACCAGACGAAGCTACAGCAGCACACCGCGCAATGTAATTGAAGATCCTTAACCGCGACATAATTCTCAGTGATGCGCAATTATGCTTAACAATTCTTAACATCACTTTTATACTTGTCACATCTACAATCTATTTATCTTTGCACTTTTCTAAGTAATACAGAAAGTAGTCACTAGACAGTGCTGACGTCGGCTAAAATCTCTTCGTCAAGGTCATTCAGGCTTCTTAAAGCCTTAATTTAAACTTTAATTTGAAATCTTGTATTACTAGCGACGCTCCACACTGCATGAATACTAAAACCACAGACTAACTGGTAGATTGAAACCACACTAAATGACACACTGTACGGATTGCAGTACAGTTCAGTTGAACAGAGTGTATGTTCGGAATGCGAAATTTAGTACGTAGTACATATATATCGATGTTCGTTCACAATTATAATACGCTGTACCAATATGGAGTCCCTTATACAAAAAATATAATTATAAATTGGAAATGGTCAAAAAGAAATTTTTAAGCAACATCTGGTATAAGTGTTAACATTCCAGAAATCCATACGTACAATTATTAATATACTAAGTATAAACTACTAAGTCTGGAATCTAGACGATCACTTATTATGGCCATGATGATGTAATAACAGGTTTGACTGTAGTTATATCACCAATAAGTTACATTATATTGTACCGAGAACTGTAACTCGGCGCGCAGTGCGAGCACCTCTATTATTTTACACCAAAGAGATTTAATTATATAGGTATACTAACTAGTTCAACGTCTTTGTCTGCCCAATTCTACGATAGAACACATTAATTTGCATTTGGCAGTCAGACTTTGACAGTCTTCCACAGACGACGCTGTTTATATAGTGACAAATCATACAATCTGCCGGCGACATGTCCTCGAAAATTCTAGATAGCAATGTAATATTGGTTTCACAGACATCTACGCAATGTTCATATCTAAAATTGCTATATTGATTGTACTCGTAATTAATAGAATCAGGCCTTGCTTTGCGTGCGTTGTTTTGGAAATCTATTAATTTAATTAAATAATGGATTATTCATTTCAATTCATTCATTCATTCAAAATTATAGATAATAATTACAATTTCGTATAATAACATTCTATATACCGATTTAGATCACGGCGGCCGTTCTCAATGAAAACTAGCCATCTGTTCTACACAGGATTATACTCTTAGTGCCCAAGTGTATGCGCAAGCACAGGTGCACTCTCTATTCCCTCACTCTCATATTCCGATGAGACAGTAATCCGACACGAACGGAGAGAGATCAGGTGCAGGACCAACGGCTTTACGTACTTTCCTTAACTACTAACTTCCTATTTCTCGGCTGCTACTACAGAATAAATAACTGCTACTGAGAATTTCTTACTGAAAACCCCAGTTTTACGCGTGATATGCCGGTTTTAGCAAATTAATTTTTAACATCTTTAATGTATTGTCGTGTCTGAGACTTAATTTACATAGTGTGTACGTCGCTAAATTGAACCGCTGTCATTAATGTAAATGAAAACAAATGAATGATTAAATAAACATTTATACCGTTGTCGATAAACAAGTATTTATCTGCCTTCATTGTGAATTTCAGAGATTCCATTTAGGTGCTGAATTGAATTTGAATTTGATTAATTTAAAACAATGTAATTTCAATTCAAATACAATTTAATACGCAAACAGCTTCTTATATTAGAACCATGGCAATTATTTATTCTGTGACCATGGTAACTTAGGGACTGGCCCAAAATTTGATACCCCCCCTCCCCCTCCCAATCGTATACGTGTTATATGGATGCCCGGTTCCGGTGTCGAACAGTGAACATCGGTTATTGTTACTCGTCATAAAACAATTCTAATTTACCGATAATTTCTACACAAACAACTTAAAACTATTAACAACGTAGAAAGTAGTGACAAAAGCAAGTGGTGAATATATATTTGGACGACCGAAGTGCAAAAAGCAAAACAATTTCTTCGTGATCTACACTGTCGAACAGGTTAGAAAAGCAAAATCATTATTCAATTCCACGGTGACAGATCGAGGTATCAACCTACCAAACACAACAGCAACCATAAATTATAGATGACACACTCTGCTGGTATTACTAAACGCTTAAATATTGCTACCAACACAAAACTAGTGTTGCCAACTCTAGACCAGTTTTTGCCAATTGCTAACTAGTGTTGCTTACAAGAAAAAACAGTATTGCCAAAACTAACCCAGTATTGTCATGCAAAACGAAGAAACTACCACTAACATGGATAAACAAATGAAAGATTTCTGGAGAACAATGAAGGAGGAAATGGCAGCGCAAACAAGGGAGATAACCAAAGCAGTCACTAAAAACGTTTCGGAAAGTATCAACGAAAAATTAACTGCTCTTGTGGAAGAGAATAAAAGCCTGAAGACAGAAGTCAAAATGTTACATGAAAAAATCAAGAAAATGGAAGAACACAAAAGAAAAAACAACGTCATCTTCTTTGGAGTAAAAGAGGAACAACATAGCGAATCCCCAGTCGAATCCACTATAAAATTACTAGAAAAAAACATGAATATACACACTCGACTCACATGAAATAAATAAAGCTTATTGACTAGGAGAAAAGAAAGATAATAAGCCACGTCCTATTCTTGTAACCTTTACAACAAACTGGAGAAAAAATGAAGTACTCAAAAATAAAATAAAACTGGGTTCGGGAATCTACATCAAAGAGGATCTCAGTAAAGAAACCCTGGAGAAGAGGAAGCACCTTCATGCCCCAACTAAAGGAAGAAAGGACAAAGGGTAAAATTTGCTATTTCGTTAAAGATAAAATAGTCACCAAAGAACCGAAAGAAGCAGAAAGAAATAAGAGGAGAAGAGATTGTACCGATTCTCCAGACAAATTGTCAAACCAACCATCCCCTTCGGCCCCAAAGCAGATCAATAAAACGAACATAGACTACGTGGCACGGGATAGATACGCGTCATTGTCATTACCTACAACCACAAAAAACGACCAATAGACACCGACAGCAGGAAACACAAACTAACCAACAAAAAGTATATACCCAAGGAAACAACCGAAACACTCACCCCAAGATGGTTGATCACCGCGGGGAAAGGCGACCACTACCCTCCTAACACTACCCCCTACCTCAAATGAATGCATTTGATATCGGGAAACAAAATACCAAATACATACACATAGCAACATACAACACACTGTCTTTAAGAGCCGAAGAGAGCCTACAAGAAGTTTTATATTCTATAAAAGACATTAAATGGGACATTATCGGCTTGAGTGAAGTAAGACGGAATGGTGAAGCTATTGTGGAGTACAACCAGTTCATATTGTATTATAAAGGTGAAACACCAGGAAGACATGGAGTGGGATTGTTAATCAAGAAAGAACTCAAAAACTTTATCGTAGAAATAAATGGTATATCCGAAAGAATTGCTATATTGAATGTAAAAATCCCTTCAGACAAAGAAATATGGTCTATTGTGCAAATTTATTCACCAACCGAGCAATCAACTACTCTAAAAATTGAGTCATTTTATTCGTCTGTTAATACCACCCTCAAAGAACACGCACATAAAAACTGCATTGTAATGGGTGATTTTAACGCACAAGTTGGGACACCAAGGAATGGAGAAGATATCGTAAGGTTGTGGAAAAAGAACAAGAAATGGACAAAAACTAATGGAAATGGCTTTTGAAAATAATATGAAAATATCAGTTTTTTGCTTTCGGCGTCGAGACACTAGGTCCCTGGGGCAAAGGTGCGCTGCAACTCCACAGGGAGTTCAGCAAAAGGCTGAGGGAGGCAACAGGCGACCCTCGCGCCGGCGGCTTTCACGCGCAAAGAATTGCAATCGCAGTTCAACGCGGGAATGCTGCCTGCGTGATGGGCACCCTGCAAAGAGGCCCAGGCCTCTTATTTAATTAGTTATTTTATTTTATTTTTAAGGTTTAGTTTTAGTTATTTTAATTTAGTAATAGTTTTAGTCTAGTATTATTTTTTTTTTGAGGTAAAGTTGTTTTGTTACACAATGTCATTTAACTAATATGACTCTTATAGATTCTTTTAAATAGGTTATAAAAGTAACAGCTTATATACGTCATACAACTGGGCACAGGCCTCCTCTCACTTCTGAGAGGGTTTTAGGGCAACTTAGTGTCCGCCACGCTGTCCTAATGCGTGTTGGCGGACTTCACGTCTTCAAAATATTTTTTTTATTTCTCAGTTTTACAGATTTCCTCACGATGTTTTCCTTCACCGCCGAACACTTGGTAAATCAGCACTTAAAATTGCAATTAACAATTTCATTTGTATCGGCAGGGATCGAACCCGTGTACTGTGAAATCTACAGCGAGCGCTAAACCCTTGAGCTATTTATTATTTATTACTATACCAGCTCGCCAGGCAGACGTTGTTCTGCCCTTTCCAACGACCCTTCCTATAAAAATCCTTAAATTCGCAATAAAAATTTTGAGGGTCATTTATCGGGATAAAAACTTTCCTATCTCTCAAGTTGGACCAAAATGCACAGTGTGCAAAATTTCATTGAAATCAGTTCAGTAGTTTAGGAGTCCATCGCGGACAAACAACGTGACATGTAATTTTTAAATATAAAGATTATAGGTAAGAATTTTGAATAAATATTGTATAACTTTTTTATAGGATATGGTGACAAACGAGCACACAGTCCACCTGATGGTAAGTGGTTACTGTGGCCCATAGACATCTACATCTATCTTCGTTTGATGCGTTGCCAGCCGTGAGGACTAAGATAGAATGCCTCTTTTCCAGTAAAAAGGGTCTCCGGTTCTCCACACTCACCATACGAAACACAGCAGTGTGACGCTGGTATTCTGTGAGAGCGTGGTCCTTCCCCGGTCGAGCCGACCCATTCGTGCTACAACTATACTACTAATATAGCTGCAGCATGGCTCTATCACGTACAAAATATAAACATACACGTACAAAATAAATATTTTATAGATTATCTTTTCCAATATACTTCATTTTTATAAAAAAATCTTTGTGGTAGAGCAGCCTATTTTTCAGCACGAATCAGCGTGAAATAGCAGGACAATGCTGCTGCTGTGCTTCTGCTGCTTGTGTTTTTTGCATACACGTAACCACGCTTAATTTTTTTTTATAAAAGTAGGAGCAAACGAGCATGCGGCTCACCTGATGGTAAGTGACTACCGCCGCCCATGAATAATAATATAAATAATAATAATATTTTGTAACAAGTAACACGTGGTGTACATATCAGTCACCCTGCTCTCGTAGACAGCTTGTCTGGCTTTATTTATTAACCCCAAGGTATGGACTTAATTTTTTGTCACGCTTTCATAGATATGGGGTCTATCAGACCCCTGTAAGATTAGATCATATTTATAGACATGTACATTTTTTATAGAATAAGGGTGACAAATGAGCACACAGTCTACCAGCACGGCTAGCATGGGCTGGGGACAAAAAATTTATCCCCCGATTATATCCACTGACAAGAGATAAAATTATCTTGTCCCTATGCCAAAGCATAGCAACGGGGAGAAGTATATCCCCGTTTGACATAACGAGTAGACATATATCCCCCGTCCGTAGCATGGAGCCAAATGAAAAATAAAAAATTATGCTTTTTTGACATTTGAAAGGGACAATTTTATCCTAGTTCATAGGACGTGGGCTTAAGTTTATATTTATACAAAAATCTATCTAAGTCTAAGTCTATCTTCCATTTTATCTACGGTGGATATTATATCCACCGGTGTGCCCATGCTCGAAGGGTGGATAAAACTAAGCTAGGGGATAAACATTTTCTCCTTTCCCCGGGGATAAAATAGTCTCCTGCCCATGGTAGCCCTGCTGGTGGTAAATGGATGCTGTGGCCCATAAACATCTACATTTACGCTCAATTAAGGATCATCATTTTCAGTAAAAATGGTCTCTGATTATCTACACTCACCATACGAAACACAGCAGTATTAAGCTGCTATTTTACGCTGGTATTCTGTGAGAGCGTGGTTCTACTCCTATCGAGCCGACCCTTTTTAGCTACAACCATAATATAGCTGCACTGTGGCTCTATCACGTATTCAACATTTAACATGTTAACAATTATTCGATTTATACTAAGTATTGTATTTTTTTAAATTTCTGGATTAATTACAATTACACATCAAATGTTTAAATCTATAAATATTATTTATACTTTTGAAGTGAAAATTTCTTTACAATCGTTGTGATTTGAAATTCGATAAAACGAAGAAGCCACACTAAAAAGAGAGATATTTACATCTATAGGATTTATGTGAGATATTTAGATAGGGATGCCTGCGAGAGAATAAGACAAAACAGATTTTTGTTCGGATTAATTCCAGCCGCTAAATTTCACGAACACACATCGAGCCAAATTAACTTGGCGGTCCACAACTGTGCGTGTTACTAGGAGTTTTCTTCCTCGTATAACTTCTCTGTGGACTTGTTTACTACCGGCGATTTTTTCGGATCGATACTACTTAGGGACCTTCAAGAAAAGAGCTTACACCTTTCTAAAAAGCCGGCAACGCATCTGCAATTCCCCTGGTGTTGCGGTTGCTCGTTTGCCCCCTATTCTATAAAAAAAAAATGAATATAGTATTCTTGAAATTGGAACCTTGGAGTTAGAACTATTATGTATGACGAATAAAATGTATTATTTTACACTTTTAAACTTACTAACAATATTATAATAAATAAACCATATAATTATTCTACTCTTAATAATCTGGAATCGTCTCATACTCGCTAAGTTTAGTTTACTGAAGGTTTCACTCACGTTTCACTTCTACCGCGTGTAAACTGACCGGGTTGACTGGGGGAGAACACGTAAAGGCATTAAGTCCGCCCTTTGTAATACTTTTATTAAGGTGCAATAAAGTGGTTTTTTTTATAAGATAAGGGTGACAAACGAGCACACAGTCCACCTGATGGTAAGTGGTTGCTGTGGCCCATAGATATCTATCTTCGATTAATAATCAAAATGCAGATGCGTTGTCACTTGTCACCCGTGAGGACTAAGATGGAATGCCCCGTTTCCAGTAAAAAGGGTCTCCGGTTCTCTACACTCACCAAACGAAACACAGCAGCGTTAAGCTGCTGTTTCACGCTGGTATTGGTGTGAATAAATAAATAAATAAATAATTAAACTGCACAAATGTTTTTGAAGTAAAACTTTTTACGGGAGGGCTTTGAAATTCTGATCCGCAACCTTTTTGTGTGACGAAAAGTACATAAACTATATAGTAATACAATTACAATTACAAGATTATAACGGTCTTTCGTTCAAATACTAATCTATTAATTTTATTTAAGACAGTTACCAAGGTACACGTATTTATTTTAGAAAGAGTAATTTGAGAAATAGCGCCATCTACTTCATTTTCTACGTACCACCATGATAGTTAATCAATTTTGGTTCTATAAAATAACTTTACTTGTGCTCGGTTTCTGAGGTACTTTTATCGGCAGTTTATCTATTCGTTAGCGCTATTGGTTCGATAACTTGTGGAGAATGGAGTAGACAGCGCTTTTAAAAAAATTAACATGGGAAGTAATTTTTGTAGCCCAATAAGGCAGAGCATCGTTTATTTTCAATAACAATTTGTAGAGAACAAAGAGTGAATGGGGCTCTACACCCTATTGTGAGAAGTCAGAATGTGTTCAAAAAGGCACGTTGCCATTCACAATGCTGTGTTAGTCCCCACTTTAATGTATGGTAGTGAAAGTTGGGTGTGGCAGAAGAAGCACGAAAGAAATGCTGTAGAAATGCGGTCATTAAGGAGTATGTTAGAGATGAATCTAAATGACAGAGTGAGAAATTGTGTAATAAGAAAAGAGTGTGGTTTGCAAGATGATGTTGTGACCAGGATTAGGAAAGGAATGCTTCGGTGGTTTGGTCATGTAGAAAGAATGAATGAGGAAAGAGTGACAAAGCAAATTTATGTTGCAGAGGTGAACGGCAGAGTCGAGAAGGGACGCACTAGGCGAAATTTTAATGACTAAATGGGCGATATATTGAAAATGGGCCAAATCAAGAGTACCTTTAACCGACGAGCGTTTATGCGTAGGTATATGGATGTGGAGGAAGCGAGAGAGGTGTGTCAGGGTCGTGCCAAATGGAAGTCCATAGTCTCTGCCTACCCCTCTGGGTGACAGGCGTGAGTGTTTATGTATATGTATATATAATTACCTAATTAACAAACTTTAATGAGTATTTTGTGTTACACTGGGATCTATAATAATAATTACTTCATTCATTCTCGTGAGTCCTAGTCAACCTAAACAGATAATTTCTCTTCTTAAGATCGAAGAAGATGACGCACTGTGACACATGTATATAATTTTATGTTCATAAATGAATGATGTACACAATCTATGCTATTCAAAAGTCATGGATTGATAATAATTGAAATGTTTCCCTGTAATACAAAAGTTTCACTTCTATCGTGGGTCTTCACGACACACACTGTTTTCATATATATATATAAATCTACTACTGCAGCCCATGAACACCTACAACTAATTTCAAACAACGAAGTCTAAAGATACGGTGTTACCTCTGAGGACTATGCTTATATACACCTCACTACTTGGCAGACGCCTCATCTTCTAATTTATAAAAAGGGTATTTAAGATCAAAGAAATGTCTGCCACGCTGCCCCAGTGCGTGTTAATGGACTTCACAGACTCGTTTTTTTTTAATTTCTCAGACATGCAGGTTTCTTCACGGTATTTTCTTCACCGCAGAGCACGCGGTAAATTATTTATTGGTGCCGTCGGGGATCGTATCTGGGTTGCCGGCATCCCGTGAAATTTATGGGTAGCGCTTATCTCTTGAGCTACCACGGCTAATATTTATTACTAGCTGTGCCCGCGGCGTAGCTCGCGAATATAGGTTTTACTTAAAGAATTTGACGTTTAGGGTAAGAGAATATTAAACGATTTATATCATTACTGTATGAATAAGTGGTAACAAAATAAATCGATACGCTCAAAGTTCTAAGTCGTTTATGATAGAGCTTCCGTGTAAACGACGATAGAAGTAGACTTAGCCGGGGCGTACAGAAAAAGGTTGGCATAGAGTTGGCCATGTGCAAAACAATCAGTACTGGGGTCCACTCCTACAACGCGTAAAGTTTGACCTTGCGCTTTATTTACGATCGTCGCATAACACACGCTGAGTGGGAAACACACTTAAAATAGGGATGTTAGATGATCATCGATGTTAAAAATTAAAACTTCGATGTTTTAACATCGATGTTGACACATGTCAAACATCGAAACATCGACGTCAATGAACCCATAATCGATAATTGGGAACTTGCAAACAATGCGAACTCGCGAAATCAATATCAACTAAATCTTGCATCTGCTCTGAAGATTAAAAATTTTGAATAATTCAGAATTCCTGAACGCATCGTTAACCTAAAAAAATGTCAGTATGGTGAGTCAAACTTAATTGTCAAGTGTCACCTGTGATGTCACAATGGTCACTGCTTTCGCTTTATTTTGTAGTGTCGTTGTGGGTTGTCGCATAATAACTATTCTACGTAAATTGATATTCAAGTTAATAGTTACTTTTCCCTTGATGTGTATACCCACATAATTTTGAAACAATGTGTAAGTATCTACACATATACAAAAACCATCGATAATGGTCATCATCGATGTTTTGAGTAGCCTAAACATCGAACATCGATGTTGAGCTATCGATGCCAACATCGATGTCATCATCGATGTTATTATCCCTATCTTAAAACTGTAAGGAAAGTTATTTGGTATTAGAGGTTTAGAGGGATTCTGGGTATAAAACAATATCACGACATTTATTGCAAATTTACTACTTTTAGTCGAGTTTTCGAGTTTTGTTGAATAATTTCGACGTACGCGGTACGTCTCTTTTTTCTGTTTCTGTCGGTGTTTGTGCTTTGTGTTGTTAGCCTACACGGCTCTCACAGTATTGCAGCTTCGTCGGACTCATGAACATAAATTTTTTCAGTGAGTGTCAATACGATTCACCTGCGAAAAATCTTAACACCGCAATTCAGAAAAGGTTGTAATTTGTACAACGCCATCTATTACGTTCTTTGTGAGAAAACATCCTTTTTTAATTTAAGGAAAACATATTTTTTTTTACTGTGTTTTAAGTATAAATATATTATAATAGAACGTTTTTTTTACACACGTATCTTTTTATTACTATTTCTGAGATTTTGTGGCGCCATTAAACAAATTCGAACCTACATTTCAAAATAATAATCATAACTTTCGATAGAATTAACCAATTTTAATAAAACAAAGATTAAATGTAACTCGAAGATACGCTTTATGATTTTCTTAACGATTTCTTTGAAAAAAAAAAAGATGTTTACTTTAGACGTGATGCTTTCATATAAAAACAGACAAACAGACAGAAAGACAATTCTAAAAATTATAAAAATGTACTTATTTAATTATTTTTAGTTCCCCATAATGATTTTAGTCACCATAATATATAATATATACAATGTACAGAAAGAGACACATGTTATCATCATTTTTATTATATGTATATATTTAAAGAGAGATGGCGCTGCTAACATCAACTTGATGACTCCAACAAAGCCACCGTTGAGCAAATTCCCTACCCATACTTCAGAATATTTATCATAACTTTTGATGGAATGAACCGATTTTAATGAAATAAAGACTAAATGTAACCCGAAGGTTTACTTTATAATTTCCTTAACAATTCTTATGATATAAATTAGTACTTTAAACGTGATACGTTAACAAACAAACAGACAGACAGACAGACAGAAAATTCAAAAAATGGTAGAAATGTATTTAATTACTTATTTTTAGTACCCCTCAATCACTTTTATTACAAAAATATAAAATGTACAGACATCTGCTATTTACAATTTTATTATATGTATATAGATTGCCAAATAGTAGCGGCTTATGAGCGTCCATCACCCGATTACATCCCATGAGTGTCGATAAAGGCGACGACGGGAAATGCCATAATTTTTTTATGGTTTCCTGTAGGTGGCGATATTACCTTGTTTATATTATCATTCATGAAATTCCGAACATAGCTCAGAGTCGGGTGGCAATGTAAAAAATGAAAAAAAGCGTTGTATTACATTTTCTTTAATACATTATAATTATTACAACTTTCACTTGTTTTAGTGGATTTTTTTTATAGAATTAGGGTGAAAACGGGCACACAGTCCACCTGATGGTAAGTGGTTACAGTGGTCCATAGACATCTACATCTATCTTCGTTTGCGAATTAAAATGCAGATGCGTTGTCAGCCGTGAGGACTAAGATAGAATGCCTCTTTTCCAGTAAAAAGGGTCTCCGGTTCTCTACACTCACCATACGAAAAACAGTAGCACTAAGCTGCTATTTTATGCTGGTATTCAGTGAGAGCGTGGTCCTTCCCCGGTCGAGCCGACCCATTCGTGCTACAACTATACTATTAATATAGTTGCAGCATGGCTCTACCACGTAAAACATATGAATGGAATGATCATATATATAAATTTTCTCGGTGTACATACAAGTCTGCGTGTGAGACGTTTCGTAATGAATGTTGAAAACAGCACGTAGACGCGGCCTGGGAAGAAGTGTTTTATCACCTTTCTTGAAGAGTAAAATCACCATACTTATGCTCCACGACTTCGGCGTTACATACAAGTTAAAAGTACAATACGGTATTTTTTTAAAATGGTACTCAACTTGGCACGACTACGGTTCATACGGCGCCACGATCTGAAGGCGGATTCGCATAGATCTCGACGAGATACACCGAAAAGTAACAATAAAATGTTTCGATATCTCGCTCAGTTCCGAGATATCGATACTCAAAAATCGAATACTAAAACCGAATCGGCACGCCCCGACTCCACGTAGTCTTGTTTGCCCTACATCTAGTGTTTTTGTAAAGCGGTAGTCGCCCGCTGTAGCAAATATAAGCCAAAGTTACGGAGGTGAGCCTGCGTTTTACTACGCAAAAGGGAAGGGGCTGCACTTCCCGCAGTGGCGAAGCCGTTGCAGAAGTACCTTTAGGTCAATATTTCTGTGTAAAAAAAGTAATTTTTAGGAACCGTATCGTAATGGTAATCGTAGGAACCGTACAAGCCCCCTCAACTTTCTATATATTTAACCCCACTCTTTGTTCTTCGCATTTATTCTGCGCTCTGAAAACTCTTATTAGTTCGAATTTCCCATATGACTAATTTATAACGCAAAATGATGGCAACCGTATTCTTAATACTCGCAAACAGTAGCATAGTCGTTGCTACAGTATACAATACTGTATGCTACTCTTTGTATTTTCTTTCTACTCTATTTTTTTATATAGTAATGCTATTTAAAATAATTGAAAATTAAAAAAAAAATCTACAACCGAATTCAATATAAATTATTAAGAATATCTCAAAAGGTGTTCAGATTTATATGGGACTACATGTGAAACACCAGCTTTCAAATAAAAAAATAATAATCAAAATCGGATCACCCAGGAAAAAGTTATGAGGTAACACACATAAAAAAACATACAGCCGAATTGAGTACCGTCTCCTTTTTGAAGTCGGTAGAAAAGCAGAGAAATTTAAATCCTCATATAAAAGTTATTCAGAAAATAAACAAATTAAAAATGACAGTTGTATGAATAAAACAGTTCAATCCATCCATCTATCTGTTAAACATAGGCCTTCCCCGTAGATTGCCCCCCATAATGCCCAGTATTTTATCATAGTTTCTTCGCTTGGCAGGCGGGTTGGCAACCGTAATCTTTTATCTGCCGACTTCCAAAAAGGAGCCGGTACTCAATTCGACTGTATGTTTTTTTTTTTTTCGTTTTTTTTTTGTTTTTTTTTTATGTGTGTTACCTCAGAACTTTTTTCTGGGTGAACCGATTTCGATGATTCTTTTTTTATTTGAAAGCTGGTACTTCTCGTGTGGTCCCATATGAATTTGATCAAGGTCAGACCAATAGTTTTTAAGTTATTCTTAAATAACTTATATTGAAGTCGGCTGTACAAAATTTTTAATTTTAAATTATTATTTTGTTATCAAAAACACGCTGCTGCCCATATTCTGTTTTAGTTACCCTCTGTGGTCTCTTACCACACCCACGGGATGATATGTCTAGATTCTGTGATGTTAATGCTATCAGCCTATGCGGCTTTGACACCTTCATCGGACTCAATGGGATGATTTGGGGTAGTGGATATTCTTACACCGCCACTAGACAATTAAATCAAGTAAAAGGTATTCATAAGATAACATAACAAAAACAAATTAAAAATGACAATTGTATAAATCATCATCATCATTACAGCCCTTCACAAGTCCACTGCTGAACATAGGCCTCCCCCAAGGAATGCCACAAAGCACGGTCCTGAGCCACCTGCATCCATCGACTTCCTGCATATCTTACCAGGTCGTCACTCCATCTAGTGGGGGGACACCCAACACTTCATCTGCCGGTACGAGGCTGCCACTCGAGAACCTTTCTTCCCCATCGGTTGTCGGTTCTTCGAGCTATATGGCCGGCCCATTGCCACTTCAGCTTACTAATCTGTTGGGCTATGTCAGTCACTCTGGTTCTACTGCCGATATCCTCATTTCTGAGTTTATCACGCAGAGAAACTCCGAGCATAGCCCTCTCCATAGCTCGCTGAGCGACCTTGAGCTTCCTCATCCGGCCGGCAGTGAAGGACCACGTCTCAGTTCCGTATGTCATCACTGGCAACACGCACTGGTTGTACAGTCTCGTTTTCAAGTTTTGAGGTATACCTGACGAGAAGATGTGCCGTAATTTCCCGAACGCTGCCCAACCGAGTTGAATCCGTCGATTGACCTCTCGGTCGAAGTTGGACTTACCTAGTCAGACTATTTGTCCCAGGTAAACATACTCGTCAACAACTTCGAGTTTAGTGCTTCCAACAACTACCGGCATAGGTGTGACATGGACATTAAACATGATCTTTGTTTTGTCCATGTTCATCTTAAGACCTATCCGTTGGGAAGCACTATTGAGGTCATTGAGCATAGTGCTTAGGTCCTCCAGCGATTCTGCCATAAAGACTATATCGTCGGCAAATTGAAGGTGAGTGATGTACTCGACATTGATGTTGATATCGTATCCTTTCCAGTCCAGAAGCTTGAAAACGTCTTCCAATGCAGCGGTGAAGAGTTTCGGGGATATGACGTCACCCTGTCTTACACCTCTCTGCAATTGGATAGGTTTCGTACTCTGGTTCTGTACTCAGATATCCATCGTAGCTCTACTGTACAAACACTTCAGATCTTCGATATACCGACAGTCCACTTGGCACCGCTGAAGGGACTGCAGCATCGCCCAAATTTCGACGGAATCAAAGGCTTTCTCATAGTCCACATACGCCAGACATAGTGGCAAATTGTACTCCTCTGACTTTTGTACAATTTGCCGAATGGTATGTATGTGGTCTATGGTGCTAAAGCCTTTTCGGAAACCGGCTTATTCGGAAGGCTGGAAGTCGTCAAGTCTGCGCGCGAGACGATTCGTAATGACTCTCGAAAACAGCACGTAGACGCGGCTCAGAAGGGAAATCGGTCTGTAGTTCTTCAAGAGAGCGTTGTCGCCTTTATTGAAGAACAAGACCACCGCACTTCTGCTCTACGCCTCCGGTGTAATGCCACCATGGAGGACGGAATTAAAGAGCTTCTGAAGGACTTCAAGTACCGGTTTTCACCCGCTTTCAGAAGCTCCGCTGTAATTCCATCCTCACCTGGGGCCTTGCCGTTTTTAAGGTGCTGGAGAGCCATTCTTATCTCGCTCAGACTGACGTCCGAGATATCATCGGAATAATGTCGGATAAGACTCGCTCTTGGATCGTTACTCACACTCGCGTGTGGCTCCAACGATGACGTGTACAGCTGCCCATAGAACCTCTCAATCTCAGGTGCCGCGGAAACGATGCTGCCACATTCTGTCTTCAGCTTTGACAGTTGGCTCTTTCTGGCAGACAGATCTCTGGCAAAGATTTTGGAGCCTTGGTTCCGCTCGATCGCTTCTTCAATACGAGCTGTATTGAAGTTGCGTAAGTCCCGCCGCATGCATTTGGAGATCTGTCTGTTCAGTTCATACAGGCATATGCTGTCAAATCTGTTGAAGAATGTAGCTTCATCTACCGTCTAACAGCCATGAGATTAAGAGTGTGATCGGAGAGTTTTTGTGTTCTTCTGCGGCGGGTCTTGCAGAACTTAGCTCCGACCGCATGGACAGTTTCCACGAGTTTGTCAATTATATCGTCCACTTCATTGCAGTCTTCTAGGCACTGAAAGCGGTTTTGTAACTCGACCTGAAAGGTTTCGGGACTTTGGATTAGAGCACGATGGGGACGGAGCATTGACTTCATTAGACGAGACCTCTGCAACTTAACGTTTAGGTTCAGTGTGCCTCTAATCATTCGGTGATCGCTGTTGGTTTTCACCCTCGCGATCACTGAGACATCACTGAACAGTTGTCGTCTGGTTGTCATAATGAAGTCAATCTAATTTTTTGTCGGAGCTCGACCAGGTCCACTTCCTGTGGGGCCGCTTCTGGCAGAAAGAGTTCATCATAAAAAGTCCCTCTTTCTCCATGTAGTCGGTCAGCTGCTGGCCCCTTGGGTTCCGTTGCCCTATTCCAAATTTCCCTACCTTCAGCTCACCATTCTCTCTTGTGCCTAGTTTTGCATTGAAGTCTCCCATTAACACCGTATATTGGGTTTTGGAGGAATGCATGGCTCTAGAGATATCCTCATACATTTCCTCCACCTCCTCATCGGGGTGTGCCGAGGTTGGTGCGTAAACCTGTAAGACCTTCAGCGAATACCGTTTGGTGATTCTGAGTATAAGGTACGCAACCCTCGTCGCCACACTCTCAATCTTTACAACGTTGTTAACGAGAGACTTGTAGACGATAAATCCGACACCTCCTTGGGACAAATGGTCGCCCTCTCGGTAATAGAGCAAGATGCCGGATTACCATTTCCTCCCTCTTCGGACTTCGGATAATCCTATAATATGCCAGCGTAACTTGTCTATCTCTTCTTCCAGCTCCACAATCTTCTCGTCAGTCCTCAGGGTGCGTGCGTTGTATGTTGCCAGGTCGAGTCGTCGTAGGTGGCAATCGAACCTCCACCGGAGATTCTTAGCACCCCCTGCCCCGCCGTTACCATGGTCGCCACCGTAGCCAGGAATAGTGCGGCCGCCGGGGACTGGGGGCCGTCTCTTAGTAACTTTATCCATTTGGGGGGTATTTGCCATAGTTGCCACGCTTGGCGAGCGTGTTGGCAACCGAAGTTTCTTTTATTGTATTTTTGCGGTTATCAGGAAGATGCTGCTGCCCATCTCCTGCCTGTTTCCCTTTGTCGCCTTTTACGACACCCACGGGAAGATATGGGGTAGTAGATATTCTTAACCGCCACTACACGGCACGGTATAAATAAAATAGTTCAACTGTTTCACGTTTATATTCAGTCAGGTTATAATTTATTCGATGGACAGATTTAATCTCGTGATTGAAAAATTATCTATGAACTAGATGCAAATTATATCTCTATGTTTTTTCCAACTGCTAAGTTTAATTCTTAAAATAGTGCCCATTTTCATGTGGCAATTTAATATTTTTGAAGATACAAAAAATTACTCACTGCCGATATGTATTCCCAATTTAGTACGAATTAAAATATGTACTTACTTAAAGGTAATATAATCGTAGAGATAGCAAATTAGAATACTGCACGTCTCATAACGCGAAGCGTTATTTGTTACTCTCGACACGTCAAGGTCAAGCAATTTTGTGTTCTTAAAATGCCTCTATCATAACCGTATTGCACTTATACGATAATATGAATAGTCGTATATCAAGAAAACACTCTAATTAATCAATCTTCTATTTCCTAATATTGATTTTGTATATGAGTCACGATAACTCCCGAAAAATTGACGTATCGAGACCGGGTTTTCTTTTTATTAGCTTCAAAATTACATCAACTGGTTCCTTATTTCATATCAATAGCCTAGTACACGTAGTTTGTTAATAAAATGATATTCAATTTATATAAGTTTTATTGCTATTAAAGATTTAAAGACGCTTTCATATTTTTTTTTTGCCCTCCCTTGATAGACGAAGGACAAATGTACCATGTACAGTCAATATCGATTTTATACTTTGTGTACCTAATCAATTTATGTAGATTGATAAATAGATTTGTGTAGATAATTGGTAAACATTATTAATTTTTTTCCCTGTACTACTACCTGTTAAAATAATAGAGCGCTAAATTTAAAACACGTAAATAAATATTACGTAATATATTTTAAATATCAGGAACACAATATTTTATATACCTACAAAAACTATTAAATACCTTGGAATAATTATAGATTCTACTCTTACATTTAAAAATCACATAGACCACCTCTGCAATAGAGTCCGTAAACTAATGTTTGTTTTTAAAAAGATTCGCTCTTTTGTTGATATTAAGGTAGTAAAGCAAGTATATTTCGCATTATGTCTATCAATTCTCACCTATTGTATAACCTCATGGGGAGGAGCAGCTAAAACTAAACTGCTACCACTGGAACGCGCTCAAAGAGCTGTATTAAAAGTCGCAACATTTCGCTCTATCCTATTCCCGTCCCATATCTTATATAAATCCTATAATGTCCTCTTAGTGCGCCAGTTATTCGTTATGAGTACGTTACTAAACGACACACATCTTCTCGTCAGACATACCTCAAAACCTTAAAACGAAATTGTACAACCAGTGCGTGTTGCCAGTGATGACTTACGGAACTGAGACGTGGTCCTTCACTGCTGGCCGTATGAGGAAGCTCAAGGTCGCTCAACGAGCCATGGAGAGGGCTATGCTCGGAGTTTCTCTGCGTGATAAACTTAGGAATGAGGATATCCGCAGTAGAACCAGAGTGACCGACATAGCCCAACGGATTAGTAAGCTGAAGTGGCAGTGGGCCGGCCATATAGCTCGAAGAACCGACAACCGATGGGGAAGAAAGGTTCTCGAGTGGCAGCCTCGTACCGGTAGGCGAAGTGTAGGGCGTCCCCCCACGAGATGGAGTGACGACCTGGTAAGACATGCAGGAAGTCGATGGATGCAGGTGGCTCAGGACCGTGTTTTGTGGCATTCTTTGGGGGAGGCCTATGTTCAGCAGTGGACTTGTGAAGGGCTGTAATGATGATGATGATGACGTTACTAAAACAGCACTTAAAATTGCCCTAGAGAAGAGAGGTCACTGATAAAAGACGCAAAGATAAAGTCATTGAAACTAACATTAGAATAAGGCATTCTGTCATGAATAGATTTTTTACATTCCTTGGCCCTTTTCTGTATAATCAAGTCAATGCAATTTTGTACACGTATCCATTAAAATGGCAGATTGTAAAAATGTAATTCGAACATGGTTACAAAGTTTATCATACGATGATACGGAAAAATTGCTGATTGTTTTAAACTAATTAAAATCTTAAGTAAATTAATGATAATATATTTTACCGAATTAACCGTAATTAGTTAGTAAGTTATTCATTTTATATAAGAAATAGAAAATATTTGTAAATGTATCTATTAGCACATACACCTGAGATACAGGTTTATCCTAGTTCAGGTGCCTGTTATTGTAGACTATTTTAAATTAAGACATTATTTGAATTAATTGTACAGTTTCTTGAAATATTTTTTTTATCATAATTAAATGAAACGTCATAAGCTTTTCATTTAATATAAATATATACTTTTGAATAAAAAATTCTTTTGGATTTCGTATTTAAAACTTTCTAGTATTATGAAAGCTTTTACAAAAATTTACTTCGCAAATATCCGCGTTATAAAATAAAATGATGTGTCTTACCTAGTATGAAGAAGCACCTCCCGCCCTCCCTCAATTGCGTGCACTAACCCCGTCACCACTAATCCCAGCACCGCTACTCCCAACACCACTACACTAGGCAAGACACACCACTGACGATAATACGACACGTGTTTCGCCTCTACACGAGGCATCCTCAGGTGATATAGACTCTACGGTGGCTAACCGCTAAGTGAGCGGCGAGCCAAAACAACTGCCTTTTATACAAACGGATGACGCAACCGCTCTCTACCTAAGAAGCGAGCGACTGCGTCATGCGATAAAACATGCGACCAATCACCGCTGGACTTACGCAGCCGTTTGTAAAATTAAAAACAAACCGCCGCGCAACGCCCACATTATTAGAGAGCAGGCTTGAAGATATTTAAGAGAGGTGAGTTAGTAACATTTGTTTGTTCATTCAGCAATGCAACGGTATTATTATTACTTTTTAATATTTCTAACTGTTCCAGCACACACAGCCGCAGCCCTTTATTACACGTATGTAAGACTTTAAAGGAGTGGTCGTTGGCTAGGTTGTGTCCAGTGTCCAAAAGATGTTTGGCAAAATGGGATTTATCGGGATTGCAATTCCTGTACGCGGCTAAATGCTCTTTATAACGTGTCTCGAAATTGCGACCAGTCTGACCCACGTAAACGGCGTGGCATTCGTCACAAACAAGTTTGTAAACACCTGACTTTTGACGAATATCCAACTTATCTTTACTATTACAGATATTTCTAAGAGAATTGTTTGTTTTAAACGCCACATAAACGCCGTTTTGTCGAAGAGTATTAGCTACTTTTTCAGATATGGGGCCTAAGTAGGTCAAACTGCTCACATATCGATGAACACTTTGAGGTTGAACCGCGTACAGAGAGTTGCGAATAACATGCTTTTGTTTCTTTTTAATTAAATTGTTAATGAGATTTTTTGAAAAACCGTTAGAGACCGCTATTTGATAAATTATATTAAGTTCTTTTAAATAATTTTCTTTACTTAATGGGACAGTGAACAACCGGTTAATGTAACAATAAAAAGCGGCTACTTTATGTTGCCATGGATGACATGATGACGCGGGGATGACCGTGTCGGTGTGAGTTGGCTTTCGATGTCACGGTCATCCCCGCGTCATCATGTCATCCATGGCAACATAAAGTAGCCGCTTTTTATTGTTACATTAACCGGTTGTTCACTGTCCCATTAAGTAAAGAAAATTATTTAAAAGAACTTAATATAATTTATCAAATAGCGGTCTCTAACGGTTTTTCAAAAAATCTCATTAACAATTTAATTAAAAAGAAACAAAAGCATGTTATTCGCAACTCTCTGTACGCGGTTCAACCTCAAAGTGTTCATCGATATGTGAGCAGTTTGACCTACTTAGGCCCCATATCTGAAAAAGTAGCTAATACTCTTCGACAAAACGGCGTTTATGTGGCGTTTAAAACAAACAATTCTCTTAGAAATATCTGTAATAGTAAAGATAAGTTGGATATTCGTCAAAAGTCAGGTGTTTACAAACTTGTTTGTGACGAATGCCACGCCGTTTACGTGGGTCAGACTGGTCGCAATTTCGAGACACGTTATAAAGAGCATTTAGCCGCGTACAGGAATTGCAATCCCGATAAATCCCATTTTGCCAAACATCTTTTGGACACTGGACACAACCTAGCCAACGACCACTCCTTTAAAGTCTTACATACGTGTAATAAAGGGCTGCGGCTGTGTGTGCTGGAACAGTTAGAAATATTAAAAAGTAATAATAATACCGTTGCATTGCTGAATGAACAAACAAATGTTACTAACTCACCTCTCTTAAATATCTTCAAGCCTGCTCTCTAATAATGTGGGCGTTGCGCGGCGGTTTGTTTTTAATTTTACAAACGGCTGCGTAAGTCCAGCGGTGATTGGTCGCATGTTTTATCGCATGACGCAGTCGCTCGCTTCTTAGGTAGAGAGCGGTTGCGTCATCCGTTTGTATAAAAGGCAGTTGTTTTGGCTCGCCGCTCACTTAGCGGTTAGCCACCGTAGAGTCTATATCACCTGAGGATGCCTCGTGTAGAGGCGAAACACGTGTCGTATTATCGTCAGTGGTGTGTCTTGCCTAGTGTAGTGGTGTTGGGAGTAGCGGTGCTGGGATTAGTGGTGACGGGGTTAGTGCACGCAATTGAGGGAGGGCGGGAGGTGCTTCTTCATACTAGGTAAGACACATCATTTTATTTTATAACGCGGATATTTGCGAAGTAAATTTTTGTAAAAGCTTTCATATAATGGATTTCCGCAAAGTAACGCCTGATTCTATTAATTATATTTCTAGTATTAACTACCGCCTTTATCAACCGTCTTCACAAAAGAACGAGATTTTTTTATGTATATTCAACGATAATTCCTTACTACATTGTCTGATTTTAATGATTATTTTTATATGAAGGTCAAGAACTGGTGATGGAATCAATGAGAAAATCATCAAACTCTTCAAATTACAAAGGCATCTGTACGACAAATGGGCAATTCTCTACCATGCCATCCGATTTCGATGAATATATATTCTTTATAATTCTTTGAAGTCGGTTTTTACTTTATGAAAGTATAATTATTATAAATATAGCTAAGGCTTTGTCTCCAAATTTAATTTTTCGTCGGAACTGATTAAGAACTGAAGCCGTATTGGCCACTAATTTGATTGAATGTCAGATGTTATTCACCTTTGACCTTCGACAAATGTCTCAGGTCACGTTGTTATATTATATTAAGGTTGACTAGTTCTTAGAATATCTACCAAGTTAGGAGTTGATACATAGGCTTCATCGTGACGTCACTACCGTAAAATTATTCGTAAAGGTTTCTAAGAATTATGTTTTCTATTTCTTCATCATGACTACTATTTGTGCCATTTACTGTTGAGATTATTGGTCCATGCGTCAAGTGCGGTGAAATTCCTAAAGAATCTCCATCCGCGGCTGGTCGTTGCTGCTGGTGATAAGAGGGCTGGCTCTTTTCTCGTTCAAAGGCTAAGTATAGCCATTCAGTGGGGAAACGCAGCCAGCGTTCTTGGCACGATACCGCGGGGAGTAGGACTGTATGATAATTAAGTTACTAGTTTTAGTTTTTTTTATTATAGTTTCTTTTTCAACCTTTAAATAATAAAGTCCTCCAGTCTGAATTTGCGTCACGGCACCAGTCTCAACAGAGACTAGACATCTTCAAGCCAGGGTTTTTTTTTAACTTATTATAAGCCAGTGCTTGACTACAATCCCACCTGGTAGTAAGTGGTGATGCAGCCTTAGATGGTAAATTGCAGTGTCTTAGCGTAATAAACGCCTATTAACTCTTGCCTTGAAGACACCCAGATTGTATTCGTATGGAACGATAGACGCCGGCAAATTATTCCACTCAACGTATGCATTACAAAAGACGAATCAAACCGTTTGTTTCTAAACAAAGGGGTGAAGACCCGCCTGGTTATCCGATGGTGGAAACGAGAGGTAGGAATTAAAGCGTGTAATTCCTGCACACGCACCGAAATGCGTCCTGTAGAATACCGAGAGGCTGGCTACTCCGCCCCTGTGCTCGAGGCTGACAAGATTGGTTTCAACCAAATCAAGGTTACCAATGAGCCTCTAAGCACGTCTCTCCACTAAGTCCAAAAAGGTGCACTTTCTATTCCCTCATTCTCATAGTGCGATAGGACGGTAATTCGTCACGAACGAAGAGTGATCAGACGCTAAACCTATGACGTTACGTGCTTTACGAGGCACGGGGATGAAACACCACCAGCCTTCTGACTCCGGCCTGTTACTGACAACTTCCCGACAGAAAAACCCAATAAGTTATTATGGCCCAACTCGTGATTTAAACCTAGGTCCTCATAATCAGCAACCGCTTTTACGACCACTAGACCAACGAGGTAGTCAGCCTTTATTGGCTGCTGAAGTCCACTGCTGGACGTGGGCTTCTCTCGTTGAAGCTAGAATTTTCCTTAATAGTCACGCTTGCCAGTCATATTGACAATCACAGTATCAGACGTGAGCACTTTTGATGCTGCTGTGTACATTTTTTTATAGGATAGGGTGACAAACGAGCACACAGTCCTGATGGTAAATGGTTGCTGTGACCCATAGACATCTACATCTATCCTCAATAAAAAATCAAAATGCAGATGCGTTCTCACCCGTGAAAACTAAGATGGAATGCCTCTTTTCCAGTAAAAAGGGTCTCCGGTTCTCTACACTCACCATACAAACCGCAGCAGGGTTAAGCTGCTATTTTACGCTGCTATTCTGTGAGAGCGTGGTCCTTCACCGGTCGATCCGTCCCATTCGTGCTACAACTACACTACTAATATAGCTGCATAGCTTTACCAGGTATAGAAGATACGCGTAGTTTACGTCTGACGTAAACAACAGGTCAGGTATACCTCAAAACCTGAAAACGAGATTGTACAACCAGTGCGTGTTTTTTTTTTTATTGAATAGGGGGCAAACGAGCATGCGGCTCACCTGATGGTAAGTGACTACCGCCGCCCATGAACAACCGCAACACCAGGGGAATTGCAGATGCGTTGCCGGCCTTTTAGAAAGGTGTAAGCTCTTTTCTTGAAGTTAGGAACCAAGTCGTATCGGTCTGGAAAATTCGCTGGTGGTAATTAATTCCACAAAGAAGTTGTGCGAGGGAGAAAACTTCTTCTAAATCGCACAGTGTTGGACCGCCAATCATCCAGATGGTATGGATGGTAACACGAGTTTTGTCGCGATGTGCGATGGTGAAATTGAGCGGCTGGAATTAGTCCGAACAATTCCTCAGAGCACTCCTCGTGATAGATGCGATAAAATACGCAAAGAGATGCAACATCTCTACGCAGTGCCAGTGTATCGAGCTGATCAGAAAGAACTCGGTCGTCGACGATTCAAATCGCTCTACGCTGGATGCGGCCAAGTGGAAGGAGCTGGCACTGGGGTACCCCGGCCCAGAGATGAGAACAGTATTCCATGTGGGGCCGAACTTGCACTTTATTTATTTTATTTATTTACACTTTATTGCACCTTAATTAAAAGATTACAAAGGGCGGACTTAATGCCTTTAAACTTAACGACTTTGTAAAGTTGCAAGCGATGTGCCGGCATGAAACACTGTCTCGCTCTGTTGAGCACGTCAGTCAAGCTTTTTAGAGGCCAATTTGGCCTTCCCTTCCAAGTGACCACGAAACTGCACGCTATTCGATATGTCGACGCCAAGGATTCCGATACTGGCTGAGGCAGCAAGGGGAGTGCCTTGAAACTGAGGAGATACGACAAAGGGGTTCTTTTTAGCGGTAAACGCGCAAACTTGTGTCTTCTGGGGATTGAACTGGACTAGATTTAGTCGGCCCCAATCCGAGACTTTGTTAAGCAAAAACTCGACTTCAGACACAAGTTTGTCCCGGTACTCGGCGACGTTTTCCCGAGAAATATTGGCACGGCCGGTATATAAGGCATCCCCAGTGCTGTCGTCTGCACAGCAATGAATGCTACCAGTTAGCAACATATCATTGATATGCAGGAGAAACAGCGTTGGTGATAGCACGCAGCCTTGTGGAACACCAGCGTTGATAGGCTTGAAATCAGAGCATGCACCGTCTACTACGACCTTGATGCTCCGATCAGCAAGGAAACTGGTGATCCATTTGCACAATTTCTCGGGAAGCCCATAGGAAGGAAGCTTCGAAAGAAGCGCGTTGTGCCAGACCCGATCGAAGGGCTTCGCTATGTCCAAACTAACGGCCAATGCCTCCCCCATGGACTCTACTGCCTCCGCCCATCTATGAGTTAAGTAAACTAGAAGATCACCTGCTGATCGACCTCGTCGAAAACCGTACTGGCGCTCACTGATCAGCTGGTGATCCTCAAGGTACTTCATGAGCTGGCAGTTTATAATGGATTCCATTATTTTGGAGAACAAGGAGGTGATGGAGATAGGCCTGTAGTTGGACGGGTCTGAGCGGTCGCCCTTTTTAGGGATCGGGTGGACCAAAGCTGTCCTCCATGAATTCGGGACTACGCCTTGGGAGTAGGAGTACCGGAAAAGACGCGCTAAAACCGGTGCCAACTCCGGAGCACACGTCTTCAGCACAATGGGAGGGACTCCATCGGGTCCACTCGACTTGCTAACGTCCAGGGAGAAGAATGCTTTGCGAACCGAGCGCTGTGTGAATCGCACATCCGGCATGGAGCACTCACATCGCGGGATGGTCGGCGGTGTGTTCCCCCCGTCATCTAGAGTCGAGTTAGACGCAAAAAGAGAGCACAACAGATCGGCTTTCTCTTTTGCGGCATGGGTCAGTGAGTCGTTCTCTCTGTGCAGAGATGGAAGAGATGGCTGACAGAAGTTCCCTTGGACAGCCTTGGCGAGAGACCAGAATGCACGGGTTCCCGAAGGAAGGCGAACTAGCTTCTCGCCAATTCTGCCGATGTGCTCAGACCTTGCTTGGCAATGACGCTTTTGAAGGACCTGGAGGCGGAATTATACTTCTTTTTAAGTGCGCTGGTGTTTAAATCCCGAGACGTTGATGCGTCAGCCCAGGCCCGGTAGCACTCCTGCTTATAGCGTGATGCTATTTTACAGGAGCGACCAAACCATGGCTGGGATCTGCCTCCGATGGGCACCACAGAGGATGGAATAAAAAGTTCTATACCCTGAAGTACCACATCAGCAACAGAATCGGCAACAACGCTGGGATCTTCCGGCGAGAAGCAAACCCGCCCCCAAGGGTAGGATGCAAAAAAAGACTGCATCCCGTCCCAATCAGCTGACCTATAGTGCCAAACACGGCGGCAAGCTGCAGATCGCAACTGCGATTGAAGCGTGAGTGGCACCGTGCTCCGGATCAGACAATGTTGCTATGGAGAGGGCTATACTCGGGGTTTCTCTGCGTGATAAACTTAAAAATAAGGATATCTGCAGTAGAACCAGTGTAACCGACATAGTCCAACGGATTAGTAAGCTGAAGTGGCAATGAACCGGCCATATAGCGCGAAGAACCGACAAACGATGTGAAAAAAGGTTCTCGAATTGCAGCCTTGTACCGGTAGGTGAAGTGTAGGGCGACTCGACACTAGATGGAGTGACGACCTGGTAAGACATGCAGGAAGTTAATGGATGGAGGTGGCTCAGGACCGTGCTTTGTGGCATTCCTTGGGGGAGGCCTATGTTCAGCGGTGTAGTTGTGAAGGGCTATAATGATGAATGATTATAATATGAGTGTCTAGCTCACCGGGAAGTTAGTTTAAAATCAATTACTTAATTCGACTCAGTCTAACGCGCAGGTGAGTTAATAAAAACGTGGTAATAAAATAGCAGGCTTCCCAAGAGATTTCATTGAGATTCATTGATTTAATTAAGAACACCGAACAAATATTTGTATGGTCTACGAGTAATTGTTCCAGGTCGGGATGTTTATCCTTGTGCAAATTATTCTTGTAAGCTTACTCCACTATTCAAGAGAAAATGGTAGTGTGGGGGTAACGTTTTTTATAAAAAAGAAAAAACAGACAGCAATATAGATCGAACATCCATTTTGGACATTTGCATCTATAGTAACCCTTACCTTAAAATTACCTTATCAATTAAAATAATGAATGAATATAATTATGTCTAAATGCAAATTGTTTAAATTATTATAAAACAAATAAAAATAAATTAAATTACGAAGACAGAGAACTTGTTAGAAATTCTAAAATAATTTGTATTAATTGTAGGTAACAAATAATTGTTATTTAGTTATTTTATTTATTATTTAATATAGTTTAATTATTTAAATATCTAGTGTCCTACATTATTAAACCGATTGTATAAGTGATGTCTGAAACACAGGTATTCAACCTAGTTCAGGCAGGTAGCTAATATTATGAACTTGACTTTTCTATTTTCTTTTGTAGATTCTACATTATTAAGCTACACATAGTTTTAATTTTAACATAGCATGTTATTTTTGTTAAACTTATTGTTACTTTACTTAATTGTAATCATATTTGTTTCTGTATATAAACATGTGTATTTGGAAATGAAATAAATATTTATCATTATTATTATTAAATGTAATTAAATTAAGCGACCGAGGAAAGACAACACTATAACAGAATAATCGCGTGAAATTATAACTTAGATGCTGTGTTTCGCATCGCACCCTTTTTATTGGATACGAGACGCTCTATCTTACGAGTCCTTAAGTTTCACAATGCGTCGCATTTTGATTTTTAATCAAGGATATATATTATTATATTAGCATTAGCCACATCAGTCATTTTGGGTGGACTTCGTGCTCATTTGTCACAATCTCACAAAATAATGTCCGCCTATTGGCTAAAGGCCTTTTCTCAGTTTTGAGAGGGCTTAAAGCAGGGAAAATTCCATTGAAAACCATTGCGGTTGCCAACTCGTCTTTTAAAGGAAACAAATCTGGCAAATATCCTTTTATGAATAGGAATACCATTCTTGGAGAAGTACCATTTTTAGCATTTTTAACATGTACATAAACCAAAATATGGACATTTAAATCAAATATATTTTTTAAGTTACCATGTCGCGAATCGTGAATCACTCAGCCCTTATTTATTATCTGTGATTAAAATGGAAAACGGCGCGCTTGAAGTCGATGTCTTGCAATTAAATTAACATAGTTCTCTCATAACACGTCATAAATAAGAAGGGATCACGTCTAAAACTTAATATTCTTTTTAGCCTCACACAGATTTTATTTCTTACTAACATTCCGCCCCGGCTTCGTATGGGTGATTTCTGTCCAATGAGGGCTAATAATTTTCTGCTCACCAGATGTCGCTAGTTGACACTGAGATAAAGTTTTTTGTTACACAGTGTAATTTAATTGAGAAGTTGGTTTTTAATAAAAGCTTATCAGTTTTTAGAGTATTAAATGAATACAGAAAACAATGCATCAGTGGTTTGCTCTTTAATTTTTTTGCGCATTTTTACCTTTTTTTTTAAAAATGTTTTTACTTTTATGAATATTTGTGGTTTGGTTTATTTATATTTAATCTTATTAATATAAAATATAGGTAATAGTGCAGAAAGAAACAATAACCTTTACATTTTCCGAACAAATTAACTTCTCCGCTATGAAATCTGTCAAATATTATACCTCACTTTCTAGAGGCGCCGCCCTGGTGGCAGAAAAAGTAATGGATACATTGTGAAGCTAAACTATCCAGGGACCCATTCAAGCATACACAAAAAATTTCATTAAAATAATTTGGCTCGTTTTCGAGTTAACAGACAGTAATTGATTTTTATTTTTTATATATAAGAAAAAATATCTTACATACTTTTTTTTTATATAGAAGGGGTTCGTATGAGTCCCGTGATGTGATTACAGGAAATTTAAAATGTTGCTCGAACTTCAACATTGAACCACCTCACTCACTTGTTTACGTCCTTACACACGTACAGTATACACGTATATACGTACGAATCGTGTCTCGAGTGAGTGAGTGAATGACTCGACTAAAAATAGTTCAAGTAGCTATCGAGATTATGTATTATCTAGCAATATCTAAATTCTAAATTAATGATATCTTGATATTGAGATAAAATGTTAATAAAATAAGAAAAAAAAAACTATAATAAAAAAAAAACTAAAATTAGTAACTTACAGTCCTACTCCCCGCGGTATCGTGCCAAAAACTCTGGCTGCGTTTTACCGCAATTTAATAACAAAAAATAATTTGGACCATGGAATATGAAACAACAAAATCACATATTTGCGTGAGTAAATAAAATCCAGCGCAATTTTTTACTATGTACCCGAAATTATTTCGATTCCCTAATGGATCCTATCAGTAATAACTAACAACCACAGACAATAAATAATTATACTAAGAAGCTACTCGCTTTGTGACGTGAATATGCCGACGAGCGTAAGTACCTCGCGAGGTAAACAGAGATGCAACCTCATCCTCAGATAAAATATATGAGCTAGTCATGACTAAAGTGCATGCTGTGGACCTTGGAACTTCACCTCTCTTCTAAGAAAAATAGTTTCAGGTAGCTTCTGAAAACTGAGGTATCTACGTATTTTTTTATATACATACATACATAAAAACTGACGCCTGTCACCCAGATACATTGGGTTTCCATTTGGCGCTATCCTGACACACCCCTCTTAATTTTTTTCATATATTTTTAAATAGATAATTTAAAATTAAAAAAAATGTATTACCGACTTCAATATATATTATTAAGGATTACTCAACTACTACTACTACTACAACTACTGGTAGATCTTGATCAGATATGGGACCACATGGAAAGCACCAGCTTTCAAATAAAAAAAAAATCATCGAAATCGGTTCACCGAGAAAAAACTTATGAGGTAACACACATTAAAAAACATACAGTCGAATTGAGTACCTCCTGCTTTGTGAAGTCTGTAGAAAACGAGGAAACAGTGTACCATCGTAAATGGATTCTGTGGCCCTAATGTGCATCTAAAGTTGTTATACACATAAACCGAGACAATAGGTAAGTATATAAACATGTTGTTTGTATACCTATAATCAAATATATGTATGTTAATGCAATTATACGTGGTAGAGCCATGCTACAGCTATATTAATAGTATACTTGTAGCAGGAATGGGTCGGCTCGACCGGGGAAGAACCACTCTCTCACAGAATACCAGCGTAAAATAGCAGCCTAATGCTGCTGTGTTTCGTATGGTGAGAGTAGAGAACCGGAGGGCCTTTTTATTGGATAATTTAAAATTAAAAATTTTGTTCTACCGACTTTTTTTTTAAAAGACACACAAGGTTTTTCTTCTGTATCGTGGAGGCAGTTAACACACATAAATTGAACGAAGACAAACATCCAGACCCGGAACAATTATTTGTAGGCCATACAAATACTTGTACCGTGCGGGATTCGAACCCGCGGCACCCAGCGCAACAAGTCATTGCTAAGCCACTACGCCACGGAGTCGTCGATACACATCTTCAATATAAATTAGTAAGAGTAACTATTGATCAGACCTTGATCAAATTTAAGTGGGACCACATGGGAATAACCAGCTTTCAAATAAAAAATAATCATCGAAATCGGTTCACCCAGAAAAAACTTATGAGGTAACACACATAAAAAACATACAGTCGAATTGAGTACCGTCTTCTTTTTGAAGTCGGTAGAAAATCACGTCTCAATGACGCAGACAGCCTGATCAATTTCAGAATATACCCACTGTAACCGCAAGACGTCATGATAGTCGTACCGATACTCTTTGAAAGATAACCTTGTATAGAGGTCAGTGGGCGTATCCAATATTTTTTGTTAGCCGTGAGCGACAGCATAAAGGGATTCATCACCCCATTACGTCCTATAGGTGTCGTAAGAATTCATTGATTCACTTGATTCTTCCCTATAGGTTGTCGGTTCTTCGATCTATATGGTGGGCCCATTGCCACTTGGCTATTGCCGTAAGAATTAAAGCAAGTAAAATTATTTCATTCTGTGCCTAGGATTCTTCCCTATAGGTTGTCGGTTCTTCGATCTATATGGTGGGCCCATTGCCACTTGGCTATTGCCGTAAGAATTAAAGCAAGTAAAATTATTTCATTCTGTGCCTAGCGAACTTTTGTACCGGCAACTTTTAAGTCAAATTTAAAAACTATATGAAAAGAATTGAAACAGAAACAGAAACTTTTTTATTCAATATAGATTATAAATAATACTTATTGAAAGTCACTCTTTTGTATAATTACCACTGGTTCGAAAAAAAACACCTCTGTCCTGAGAAGAACCAGCAAGAAACCCAGCGGCACATTTTTTTTAAATAACAGCTTACAATCATGTATGTTACACAAATTAACAACACAACAAATTAGAAATAGCTTGGTAGCGATCACCTAATTTCCAGCGGTTAAAAAGGGTTATTATACTATAACCGCTGGAATAGTATAATAACCCTTTTTATACAAACTTAGTTTAATAAAGTTTTTGAATTTTGAGCAGGTCAAATTTTGTATATTTTCTAGAATTTTGTTGTAAAAGCGTATACATCGCCCCAAGAATGAATTACTGACTCGATGGAGTCGAGTAACTGGTACTACTAGCTTGTGTCTGTTCCTAATATTTACAGAATGAATATCACTTATTTTTGTAAAACTACTTTTATTTTTGTGTACCAACATTACATTTTCATAAATGTATTGAGAGGCCAAAGTTAATATATTAACTTCCTTAAAATTTTGTCTCCCTCTTTAGGCTTTAAATCATAAATTGCCCTCTTCTGTAAAACAAATATAATTTCAGTGTCAGCCGCGTGTCCCCATAGCAAAATACCATACGACATTATGCTATGGAAATAGCTAAAGTAAACTAGGCTAGCTGTTTCAACACTTGTTAGACTTCTAATGTTTTTTACGGCATATGCTGCAGAACTAAGTCTGCTTGCTAGTTTAGATATATGGGGGCTCCATTGAAGCTTCGCGTCTAGTGTGATTCCAATAAAAATGGTGGTATCTACAAGACTCAGTTTCTCCCCATTTAAAATTACATTAGTATTTAATTGTTTGACATTTGGAGTCATGAATTTCATACATTTCGTTTTAGTGCCATTTAAATGCAAATTATTAACATTGAACCAATTTACTAATTTAGATATAGCATTATTGCCTTCGTCATATTTTAGCAATTGTCGACTTAATTTGAAAATTAAAGAAGTGTCATCTGCAAATAATACTATATCATGGTTATCTCGTACTATGTAAGGTAAGTCATTAATGTATACAAGAAACAGAAAGGGGCCGAGAATTGAGCTGTGAGGCACACCCATTTGTACCATCGACCCGGAAGAACTCATACTGTTAATGACAACTTTTTGCGTTCTCTTACTTAAATATGAAATAATTAATTTAAGAGCATTACTTCTTACACCGTAGTGTTGAAGTTTCCTGATTAATGTTTCAATTTCATTCAAATTAAATGCACTAACAATATAATTAATAGAATCAGGCGTTACTTTGCGGAAATCCATTATATAAAAGCTTTTAAAAAATTTACTTCGCAAATATACTCGTTATAAAATAAAATGATGTGTTGGGCGAAACACGAGTCGTATTGTCGTCAGTGGTGTATCTTGCCTAGTGTAGTGGTGTTGGGAGTAGCGGTGCTGGGATTAGTGGTGACGGGGATAGTGCACGCAATTGAGGGAGGGCGGGAGGTGCTCTTCATACTAGGTAAGACACATCATTTTATTTTATAACGCGGATATTTGCGAAGTAAATTTTTTTAAAAGCACTAACAATAAATTCTAGCATGATAAGTAATTATCTTGCAACGCATCCTTAATAGAAGTTGCTAATTTAATTAAAATGCTAAATAAATGAAAACATACTGTGACGCCTCATAATTATTATTAGTAAATAATAATTAAATTCATTATACAGACATTTAAAAATGTCATAGAAATTATAATTTAAACAATAAAATGCAAATAATAAGCATAAAGTTCAAAAATATCCATTTGGAATATTGAATATTATATATATTAGTAAACGCATAAAATGTCTCTAAAAATCTCTAAAATTATTAAAAACCTGCTTAAAATGTTCAAAATGTATCAAATCATATAAATACAAGGCGATTATATTGCAATAACAAAGATAAATAACATTTGTAATATAATAGAAAAAATGGATCAAAATTTTCTAAGTTGATGAAGGTGTTCTTGTAATGTTCCCTTATATTGGGGCGTTGCCGGAGACACATACCCAAGGTTGTACATATATATGGGGTCGTCGGCTGACCGACTGCTAGTACTAAGGTTGCACAATGACTAGTCCTATATTAGGGACTTATCGTAAGGTCTAACGAACCAAAGCATTTATATAGAAGGTCTCTATGATGCATAAGCATTATGATAGCAGAGTTATGACTTGAAGTCCCATATGAATAAGACATATAGTATGGTCTATGAAATAAAGCAAATATGTGGAAGGTCTCAAATATGTAAAAGCATTATATTGAAAGAAATGGGACTTGAAAAGGATTATTATAGTGGCGTGTAGGTTGCTTCGCAGCCTCTGAGACCGAGGTAAACTTGGACTCACTAACCGATGTGTCCTAGACATATCATCTTAGTGCCGGTGGTAAGCGGGTTTGTTGTAGCAATTCGACTTGCCCGTGGACATCGCACACCTCTACCGTTTATGGGCGACGTCTTAGCGCATAGCGTTATGATACGTCGGCTATCTTTCGGATTAGGGTGAGTGTGTTTGGTAGTACTTTTAAGTGCAGTAAGCATACTCAACTTCATGTCGTTATATATATATACGTGGAGTTTTGGCTACTGACGTCTTAGTACCGTACTACTATGATACGTTGGTAGTATTTTTAGTTAACAACATTATCAATTTTGTTACCAAAGTCGATAGGGATCATGTAGGTGTGTTGTGAGGGGGCGCCATCCGTATGATAGTTGCATTGATGCTTACTGCTACTTGCAGTATTGTGTCTTGTGATGGATCTGCGGGTGTGCTGCACCTGAATTGACGCATCTTGTGGCTCTGGTCGATGGAGGTATGCGGGTGGTGATGTCTGCTGGGACTGTATGGGGGACCTTGGGATGGTGTAAGTCCGACGATAGTCGTATTGATGCTTGTTGCATTCTGCAGCATTGCGTCTCTACGATGGTTGTTTGGCGGGTTGCTATTCTCAATGGCGCTCTCTGCGTCTTGGTTTGACTCACAACCTAAGTAGCTTTGCCTTAGTCGGGTCCCTTCATTGCGGGGCTGCAGACTGTCTGCCCTCCATGATGTTTTATATAACAACTTAATAATATATCTCTATAAAGTTCCCACCTTTGAGAGATTGAAGGCAACTTGTTGGTGGGTGAGACAAACATGATCGAAAAATGCATATACTCAACGTCAGTGACACAAACCCTTTCTGATGGCGAATTATTAATATTATCTTATAACTGCCTATTGGCTATATCTGCCATTGGTCGGTGGAGCATATGTGTCGACCTCATGCGGGTGGTAGCTGGAGGGAGAATCTGAGGAGGCTCTCAAGGCTGCGGCCGAAAGCCGCGCAACGTGGGACCCCATTCCCTTGAGGTGAGCGGTAGACTCATGACACGCTCTGCGGCCAATTGGCCGTGCTGACCATGCAATTGTTGGTGATGCCTTACACTTACATCACGTCTGCAGAAACGGCGGTCTGGCAGGTGGTGGCGCTCACGGAGGGCTTTTTATGGTCAGTGTGCCTATTGTTGCCTAACCCGTGTGACGTACATTCACTGTGGCTGGATTTGATCGTATTCTGTATGGCGTTTACACGCATTGACATGCGCGACTTCGGTCGATGTTTGTGCTTACGCACTTTCAAGGGGCCAAGTCCTCTTTTACTGGTTCGCCAGTTATTTTGCTGTGGACTACGGTCCAGTTCCAACTTAGCGTACCCTTCGGGGGAGCGCATTAAAATGGTTGGCGCTCACCGTGCGCGGCGTGTGCGGAGCCGTGTACCTCCTCCACATTTTTTTTAAAATGTGGGAGAGCGAATCGTTACAATACGTTTACATGAAATGCAAATTAAATGAAGTGCTTTAGTTGCTTCTCTAAATGGAATATTCAACTCAGCAACCACTATATAGTCGTGCTTTCCGAAATTTAACCTCTAGTTTCGCGAAAATATTTTTGTTAAATACGAGATTAAATATGTTGATATTAATTAGGTAAGGTTCGCCTTTTCAACTTAGTCCTCAGGGGTGACGACGAATCTCCATTTTGATTCTTAATTTAGGATTGATGTACCACAGATACACACAAAAAAAGTTTTTTTTTTGGTTAAATACACAGGATCACCGTTACCGTTACAGCCTATTAACAAGCTCGTTAAGCCGTGCTGGCTCAGATGGTAAGCGCTCACTGTAAATTTCATAGTACTCGAGCAACCCGGGTTCTATCCCCGCCGGCACAATAAAATTGTTAATTGCAATTTTAAGTTCTGATTTATCAAGTGCTCGGCAGTGAAGAAAAACATCTTGAGGAAACCTGCAAGTCTGAGAAATAAGAAAAAAATATTGTAATGTGAAGTTCGCCAACACGCATTGGGGCAGCGCAGCGGACACATCCTTGCTCCAAAAACACTTTCAGATATGAGAGGACTCCTGTGCCCAGCTGTGGGACTTATATAAGCTACTTTACTTTTAAAGCCAACTTTTAAAGTTAACTGCTAAACATAGGCGTCCCCCATAGATTGCCTCATAGGTCGGCAAACGCAGTTTTTTTTTATTTTTATTCGTTATTATGAAGATGCTGGCAGCCCATCTCCTGATTTGTTTCCTTCTGTCGCTTTAGGACAGTCACAGGATGATATGGGGTCACTACACAGTGATATTCTTACACCGCCACTATATGGTATACACAGGAAAATGTAAAAATAAATTAGCTAGGGTCCGTCTGAAGATCATCTCCCTACCTAGCACAACTGCGGACACAATCAATGCCACCACTCTCCCCAACAGTACTACTCTAGAGACAATACAATACCGTCGATAATACGACACGTGTTTTACCTTTTTTTCATAGGATAGGATGACAAACGAGCACACAGTCCACCTTATGGTAAGTGGTTGCTGTGGCTCTTAGACATCTACATCTACATCTATCCTCGTTTGCGAATCAAAATGCAGATGCGTTGTCACCCGTGACGACTAAGATGGAATGCCTCGTTTCCAGTAAAAAGTGTCTCCGGTTCTCTACACTCACCACACGAAACACAGCAGTGTTAAGCTGCTATTTTTCGCTAGAAATATGTGAGAGCGTGGTCCTTCCCCGGCCGAACTGACCCATTCATGCTACAAGTATACTACTAATATAGCTGCAGCATGGCCCTACCACGTAAAAAAGGCACCATCGGCAGGAATAGACTGCGACCGCAGAGGCTATAGATCATTTTCCGCCAACACACGTTCCCTAAAGCTTTGCAATTTAATCAGCAGAATGCACTGCGTGTACCATCTATCGCTCGCACATCTACTCGTAAGATAATTAGCCTTACATAGTTTTACGTGGTAGAGCCATGCTGCAGCTATATTAGTAGTCTAGTTGTAGCACGAATGGGTCGGCTCGACTGGGGGAGGACCACGCTTTCACAGAACACCGGCGTACCAGCGAGCCGTATACCGGACATCTTAGTCCACAGAAGTGGCAACGCATCCGTAGTCATCTTTATTTGAATTTTTTTGCAGGTGTCTATAAACTGTAAAGTCGATTGTCGCTTCAATTTCATTTAAAAAACACGCGCAGACTGAATCGCAAAAATTATTTACGTATCGGTATTTGCGTTTAATTTTACCATTATTTACGTTATAAAATCCAAATGTATCTGTTATTATTACCCGTTTCTATAGAGATTGCATAGTTAGAACAGTATTGTTGCAATAGACGCAAAAGTAGCGCGATTTTTCATCGCTGCGTTGGAACTCAGCCAAACTGCAATCATCTTCTAATTGCCGTTTGTTTTGTTTTCATAAATATACTTGTGGACTTACGAGATTGTCTTTCTAAATGGTTAACACTTGTAAAAAAACTATAAAAATGACTAAAATGAACAATATAATGTCATTTAAATATATACTCTCTTATTGAATAAAACTATTTTTATGGATTTTATCGCATTTAATTATACTTATTTTTAATTCGCGACGTTTTGCGACTGAATGTGAATCATTTCAGTCCCCTTCGTAGTAAAAATAATTTTATTCAATCATTTCAATATATTTTTTTAGTATATTTTTATAATTTGTAAAACTCAACTTGGCAAAACCTGCAGTTTACTTGAGAGACACCAATTTATACTCGACTGGAGTTGCTTTTTTGGCTGTGGAAGTAAAAGGTGAGATCTTCCGCGGGGCAAGGTGTTCATTCCGTGGAGCGGCCAATGACGCGGTAGAGTCACTGCTGTAACGTATCATTTGTAGTCATCTCGATCGTTGATGTACCGTACGGTTGCCGCCTTTTTTTTTTGGAAGATAAAGTATATTTTCTTTTTTTAGCTTAAAAAATCAAGTACGTGCTAAAATAAAGTTTTATTTATTACACTTGCAAGTATTTGCTCATAGTAAGGTATAGTTATTATTGCTTTTAGCACTAATACTGTCTACGGTTAGATAAGTAAATTATTTTTAGTTAAGTTAACGGACACTCCATTTATTTCCTTCCGTTACTATTTTATTTTATCAGATAAAAAATCTCTCTGTAAACGATAAAGCGGGATAAATAGCAGAAATGCCGCGATTTTATTTAAACTCTCCAAATCATTGCTAGTACTTAGAATTTTTTTTGCCCTTTTTGAAGTAGATAAAACCGAAATATTGTCAGTTTGATTTCCTTGTGAAAAAAACTTATTCTAAATTTATTTATGTAATATTGTATTATATTATATTAATGTAATATTGTGTATTTAACTCTTGTTATTTTGGTAGGTAATAAAAAACGTAAAATTGTCACAACAGGATCGGTAAAATGAAGTATTTCTACGTACTTTATTGTTCTCATGAAGTACAAAGTTCGTTTGCTCGAAATAATGTACAATACTCTACTAAAATGTACGGGTGGCAGCCCTAAACGACAACTTTCTCACAGAATTTATACGTGGTAGAGCCATGCTGCAGCTATATTATGGTTGTAGCACAACTGGGTTGGCTCGACCGGGGAAGGACCACGCTCTCACAGAATACCGGCGTAAAATAGCAGCTTAACGCTGCTGTGTTTCGTATGGTGAGTGTAGAGAACCGGAGATCCTTTTTACTGGAAACGAGGCATTCCATCTTAGTCCTTACGGGTGACAACGCATCTGCATTTTGATTCTTTATTGAGGATAGATGTAGATGTCTATGGGTCACAGCAACCACTTACCATCAGGTGGACTGTGTGCTCGTTTGTCACCCTATCCTATAAAAAAACCTCTAAAAAGATTTATAAGCGTCTTACGACGATTTTGTCCCGTGGGTGTCGTAATAGGTGACTAGTGGAGTGTCAGAAAAATCAAATAAACTCGTATAGATTACTTATTTATTTTATTAATAAGTTACTTCCACGGGAGTGTACTTATTTAAATATGTTAAAGATTTTAAAAAAATACCTAGACCTATACCTAGACCCTATTTACTGGAAACGAGATACTTTAACTTAGTCCTCAGGGGTGACAACACATTTGCATTTCATTCTTAGTCGAGCATAAATGTATATGTCTATGGGCCACAGCATCCACTTACTATCAGGTGGACTGTGTGCTCGTTTGTCACTCTTATTCTATAAAAGAAAATATCTGTAGCCTTCTTTGAGTGAAGTTCGTAGCTACTTACCATCAGATGAGTCGTAAGTTTATTAAATAAACAAAACAAATTTTGTTTTATAAGAAAGTACGTATTCGGTGAAATGAAAAAAAAAGCTAAAGGAAATTAAATTAGGAGCATAAATAAAATTTATTAAAATTTTTATAATTATTATTTAAAATATAGTAAAAAATTAAATGTAACTAAAAGTTTACACACAATATTAAAAAAACAATAATAAAGAAAAACTAAAACTAAAAATTTAAATTATCATACAGTCCTACTCTCCGTGGTATCGTAATCGTACCAAGAACGCTGGCTGCGTTTCCTCGCTAAATTGCTGTACTACGCCTTTGAGCGAGAAAAGAACCAGCCCTCTTATCACCAGCAGCGACGACCAGTCGCTGATACAGTTCATTTTAGTTTTTTATAATATAACCACATCGATCTCGATCCTTGCTACAATGGGCGTGGTTCATGTCCAGCCGTGGACATTTATGATGACGTAGAAGAAGCGCATATCGTTTTATTATAAAAATCATTCGTAATGTAAACAAGCGCTACAACGAATATTGGCTTATCGTACCTGTTTACAGTTTATTAAACCGACTATTCGAATAATCGGTAAGTACTTTGTTATTTGTTCCACATCACTAGTTTGCTTTTAATGAAAGCCAATGACGACCTGTGAAACTGATACAGAAATGTTTACGTTCGTTATTTACACAGACCCAAACGGATAGTAAATCCTGTCAATGAGCCATCTCAAAAAAAGCTAAGACGCTTAAATAGTGAAATGTTGAAATAGGTTTTTCGTTATTCAGATATTGCTGGGTTGAAATTTTCCTCCGTTCATTTTATATATTGCATTCTTAATTAAAAATATATGTCGATATCTATGGGTTGCAGCATCCACTTACTATCAGGTGGACCGTGTACTCAATGCTCATTTCGTCGTTGACGCCGCAAAGGGGCGAACTTCAATTTTTTAAAAAATTACAGGAGAGCAAGAAATCATTTATTATTCCCCGATTACTAGCTTTTTTTCATCAGAAAATTAATCTTATTTGTAGTTATCCACTAAGCCTAATATATAATTTTCTTATAATAAATGTTTTCTTGTTCTCCTGTTTATTTTTGAAAAATTGATGTTCGCCCCTTTGCGGCGTCAACGACAATTTGTGACCCTTATTTATATAAAAAATCATTAATCGGTATACTGTTTCGAAATTAGTAATGAAGTTACGTAATTTGAATAAATTGGAACCCATTTGCAAATTTGTAGGTGTCAGTTGCGGCAGTGTCGTTGACAGATATGACAGATTTATCTGTGATATGTGTCGGCGAAGGAATTTAATGTAATAAACGAGATTTTAGTCTCGTTGCAGTCGAAGTAGTTGTGGATTGCGATGCTCATTTATTGAATATCATCAATTCTTTTTCAACCGACTTCAATAATAGGAGGATCTTCTCAATTCGACTGTATTTTTATGTTTCTTGTGTGAACCGATTTTGATAATTAAATTTTTATTTGAAAACAGGTGCTTCTCATGTGATCCCATATAAATTTGATTATGATCTGTGACCAGTCTTTTCTGAGCTATCCTTAATAATGCCTATTTAATTGTATTATTCCCAGGACTTATTATAATAACAAAAGTTTACGTAACATTAATTTTGTTTTCGGCTAACGCCACTAAAACGATGAATAACCGCTCCGCAATTTTCGCAAATATCGTAAACAATAATTTTGTTTACGATACATTGTATTATGTATGCGCCGATAGAAAACAATACCTGTCGCTTTCAATACCTTTATTTTTCGCTATCGCTTAGCAACGCGTTTATTGGTAAGGAGTACGGTGCGACGTGGCCATTCAGAGATAACAAACATTGGTATTGTATGGCATTCCTTTTCAAAATAGCGACACCAAAACGATATTACTTGTAAAAGTAAAACACGTAAAAGACAAATGTAAGTGTAATCTTGTGGGTAATTGGTAATTGTCAAGGAGCAAACAATTCGATGTGAGACAAGAACATTATTATACGGAATAATAAACTAACGTCTTTTATTTCTCAGTAAGTTATATGTAACCAACGAAATGCCGAAACAGGCTGGTATTGCAGTCCTACGATTGTTTTTTTACTACTGCGTGCTCAACCCTATTGAGCTGGTATAAGTAGATATAAAAGGTGATGTTGCGCGAAATAATACACTTTTAAAATGACAGATGTTGTGGTGCAAGTGCAAGATGTTAAGAAGTTGTTCGACTACGTGATAAGAGAAGATAATAAATTAAATGGCCTGGACACGTCATGGCTAAAACTAAACGACTCCTCTACGTGTTTGCCACCAGATAACGACAGCGACAATGACGATTGAATTGAATTAAATTTAAATTGGTTTGAGGGTTGCGCTAAATACGTTATTAATATCTTTTTTAGATTGAGGACACATAACACCATTTATATGTATATAATTATAATAAAGAAAAGTATAAAATAACACGTTTTGTTTATTTTTCTTGCATTCATACGATTTATTGACGAGACTTATAGAACTACACCAAAAAATGTTGGTAACCCCTGTAGCTCGTGTAAAGGTTACTGCTCGTTTTTCCGACTGCCTTAGAAATTTAATTTGTCTTTTTAATTTGAAAATCAAATAGTATTTTTTTATACCTATCCATGACCTACAATGTATGATATTAATATAAAAACGGTGTTGTATAGTCTTTGTATATTTTTTTCAAAATTAATAAAACAACATATTATCTTATCTCTAGCCTTAACAGGAACACGAGCGCGTATGTTTGTGTGTGTGTGGTTGTGATGATTCGTCAAAACCTTCCACTGGTTCAATAAATTAGACCTTTACAGAGAGATGAAGGGTCAAGAAGCGTGGTAGAGCCACGCTGCAGCTATATTATGGTTGTAGCACGAATGGGTCGGCTCCACCGGGGAAATACCACGCTTTTACTGAAAACTAGCGTAAAATAACAGCAGTGTTTCGTATGGTGAGTGTTGCGAACCGGAAGCCCTTTTTACTGGAAACGAGTCATTCCATCATTAGTCCTCAGGGTGACAACGCATGTGCATTCTGATTCTTAATCGAGGATAGATGTAGATGTCTGTAGTGTGTCTAGAGTTTACAAGATGGGTGCAGAACGAGATGTACGAAACAAACCACCAGCCAGTGAAAGTCCACAGCTGGACCAGGGCCTTTCTAGTTGTAAAGACGATTAGCTTTTATTCACCTTTAATAAGTAGTTAGACTCCTTTTCTGCCCAGAAGAGCTTCTGGCTAGATACTAACATTCAACCTATATCTGCTCTCATATTGGAGTGTTTGAACTTCTGCGTTCCAGTCTGAAAGATATAAAGAGTCAATCTAATTACAAACTGTGAAGCATTCTATCGTACTCCTCCGAGGTGATAGCGCATCTGTAGCCATCTTTACTTATAGTTAGCTGTGGCGTGCATGGACTGCTGTACCCACATACCATCGGTTTGGCTGTAAATAAGTCACTCCATTCTAATAGGGAAAAGAAACCGTGGACGCCACTGTCCGTCGCTGGTCTGAGTATGTTACGAGTAGTTATAATTGAATGGAAATATAATACTATGTTGGTATTTTTTATAGGATAGGGTGACAAACGAGCACACAGTACACCTAATGGTAAGTGGTTGCTGTGGCCCATAGACATCTACATTTGTCCTCGTTTGCGAATCAAAATGCAGATGCGATGTCACCCGTGAGAACTAATATGGAATGCCTCTTTTCCAGTAAAAAGGGTCTCCGGTTCTCTACACTCACAATACGAAACACAGCAGCATTAAGCTGCTATTTTACGCTGGTATTCTGTGAGAGCGTGGTCCTTCCCCGGTCAAGCCGATCCATTCGTGCCACAACTATACTACTAATATAGCTGCAGCATGGCTCTACCACGTGTAAAATATTAAAATAATTACAGTTTATTTTATGGTTATCATTAATATTACATCACGAATTTTTATTCATACGCCTGTATTTGAGTTACGACAATTTTTAATTAAATCAAATATCAGTAATCGACGTGAAAAACTCTCATAGAAGAAACTCTGTGACAGAACCCACAATCCCATATAATCCATATTGTGGGTGATAGAGACGGCGCGGCGGAGCTAGCTGAAATATTAGATAGGCAGCTGAATCTCCCTAATCTGAAAATAACAAATCTCTGCGCTTACCAACCCGCCTGTAAAACTTGGCAAAAATGGCTAACATCGCCTCTATGAGGTAATCTATGGGGGCGCCCTATGTTCACCAGTGAACTTTGATCAGGGTGTAGAGAATTATTGAAAAATATTTTGCGTTTTTTCTACTTGGGCTAGCAGTTGTGAGAGAAAGGAAAACCTTATAATTTACCTCAAACAATAAGAAAGCGTTTTTCTTTTTTAGTACTTTTTTAATTGACTTTCCAATTACTTATAAATTCGAAAGACTATCCTTTCAATTCCAACGTCATCCATAAAAAATGTAATAATTACTTGGAATCGACACGATTTATAAATAACAACTTTTGGGAATGGAAAATTCGACTTTGTTACGGTTGTTGACCCTTGGAAATAGTTCAACAAATGCGAGGTATTCGCTATTCTAAGTATATCTCGTTGCGTAAAATTTCCAGCCAAATACAGTACAGAGACCGCTTAAAATGTACATATTCAGTACCAACGTTGAGTACTACTTTATTTAGATCTGAAGAATAAAATAAAATTGAATCTTTTCACGTCGTAGAGCCACGCTGCAGCTATAATATACCTATAGTTATGTGTTACATATTTGTTCGCTTGTTACTCTATAATATTATTAAAGAACACATTGATTAGGGTGCTGCATTTTTTGTAATTCCCATTTTTGACCTCTTCCTCATTCAGAAAAACATAGGCGAGGGGCTAAATCTGTTTATTATTTTCTCGTAAGATAGCTGAGATACTATTTTACGAGAAAATAATAAACAGATTTATGTACATATTATGTGCTAGACACACTTAGGTATTTTTTTTTTCATTTTGTTAAAACATTATCATCACACAAGGATTTTCTCCTATATCGTGGAGGCAGTTTACATACCTAAATTGCACTAGGACAAACATCCAGACCCGAAACAATTATTTAGCCATAAAAATACTTATACTTTTTCAAATTCTGTACGGAACAAGTTATTGTTAAGAAGTTAAAGTTATTCCGCACGGAACAAGTATTTAAAAAAAAGTTAAAGTAACAAGTACTTGTTCCGTGCGGAATAACTTTAAATTTTAAACAAATACTTGTTCCGTGCGGAATTCGATTCCGCGGCCCTGAGCGCCGCAACGAAGTCGTCATATAACTGTATATTAGCCGTAGTATAAAATTCTATATATTTTATACTTGCTATTCTTGTCACTAGGTGAAACTTCGCCTCCATTTTTGTGATTTAGATATAAACATATAATGTATTAGCGATTCGACACGGCTTTACACGTGTGATTTCTGGATCTCTACAATAACGCCACCTAACGGGTCCAATTGTGAATCTAAATCATTCAAACGCACACAAAAAAAAAATCAAAATCGTTCAATCTGAAACCTGTAGGAGCTATAGATTAAAAGTATTTTTTATTTTTACGCCCCAGCACTGCTCTTTGTGTGTGGAATTTCATAAAATCCGTTCTCGGTAATTTGTAATTTTTAACATGCCAAAAATAATATTTTGGCCAAGTTTTATACCTATAAGAGCAATAATTTGAAAATGTGATTCTTTTAAATTAACGCCCGGGGGAAATTCGTAAAATCCGTTCTTAGCTGATCTCTACTCGACGTAAGGAATATTCCTACCAAATTCCAAGTTGTAGGCCGTAGGGCCGTGCTTAGTGGCATTCCTTGGGGGAGGCATGTTCAGCAGTGGACTTATGAAGGACTGTAATGATGATGAATGATGATGAGGCCGTATGGTTCCAGAGATATCGTGAGGAGTCAGTATATAGGTGGAAATATATATATTTCCACCTATGTATATAGATTAATTAGTGAAACACGTACATGTGTTATCTCGTAACAAATGACAAAAAATAAAACGGTATCAAAACTGTCTATTGCTTTGTGAAGTTACAAAAGAAGCCGTATGTCTCGACCAATATTGATTAATCGAGGTTTACAAGTAATGGTAGCACAATTAAATGAATAATTTTAATGAAAACGGTTGTTGCCTATTTTTAGGACTTATTACTGAGGTTTTAAAGCAGAAGAACGAACTATACCGTTGGCAAATCATCGGAAGGTGAGTAGTGTTCTACGCCATTGTTATCTGTATTAAATTTTTTTTTAATAGAATGGAGGTGACAAACGGACACACAGTTCACCCGATCGTAAGTCGATGCTGTGGTCCATAGACATTTACATATATCCTTGGTTATGAACAAAAATGTAGATGTGTTGTCAGCCCTAATGACTAAGATGGAATGCTTCCTTTCCAGTAAAAAAGTATCTTCGGTTTTCTACACTCACAATATGAAACACTGCAGCATTAAGCTGCTATTGCCTGCTAAACCACAAAGTTGTAGTTGCTCTACAACGTATTGTAATGTTCTCTTGGTATTGGGGACGAACGAACATATTTACTCCTTTATTCTGTCTGTACAGCAAACTTCAAGAACCTAAAAATATTTTATTTGAAAGAGTATCATGAATATGTACCAATGTTGGGCAAAAAACCTCCTTTTATTTCATAGAGGGTGATGGAGGAGTAATCTAACCTTGCTATTCCGTATCGCGTGTTGGGGGACTTCGAATGTCATGTTTTCCTTCACCGCCGAACACGTGAACAGCACGGACCGAACTTGGATTGCTTGCCTGCTATGAAATGTATCACGTACCTCATCATTACAGCCCTTCACAAGTCCACTGCTGAACATAGGCCTCCCCCAAAGAATGCCACAAAGCACGGTCGTGAGCCACCTGCATCCATCGACTTCCTGCATGTATTACCAGGTCGTCACTCCATCTCGTGGGGGGACGCCCTACACTTCGCCTACCGGTACGAGGCTGCCACTGGAGAACCTTTCTTCCCCATCGGTTGTCGGTTCTTCGAGCTATATGGCCGGCCCATTGCCACTTCAGCTTACTAATCCGTTGGGCTATGTCGGTTACTCTGGTTCTACTGCAGATATCCTCATTCCTAAGTTTATCACGCAGAGAAACTCCGAGCATAGCCCTCTCCATAGCTCGCTGAGCGACCTTGAGCTTCCTCATCCGGCCAGCAGTGAAGGACCACGTCTCAGTTCCGTATGTCATCACTGGCAACACGCACTGGGTGTACAGTATCACGTACCTATGAAAGATAATTCACTACCCCATCCTATCTCGTGGGTGTTGTAGATAGCTACAGAGGAAAATGAATCAGGAGATTGGGCGCAGTATCTTCTTGATATCAACTCAAAATTGTAAAATAATCGCAAATAACCCAGTATAAAATGGCCTGACGGTAAATGGCGATATTAAGTATACAATAATGAGATATTATAGCGTGTTGGCTAAGCGAGACAAAAGCCTTACTTGTAAAGTAAATTAAAAAAAAACTTTGAACTTAGATTAGTTGTAGTAGCTAAAGGGAATATTAGGAGTGTTAATATTATCATCATCACCATCATTACAGCCCTTCACAACTCCTCTGTTGAACATAGGCCTCCCTCAAGTAATGCCACAAAGCACGGTCCTGAGTTACCGACATATCTTACTAGGTCGTCACTCCATAATGGGGGGGGGGGGTCTTCCTACTGTGGCGGGTGGAAGGAAAAGGGGAGATCTCCCGCCGGGCAATGGTGTTCTGCCCGGGAAGCGGCCAACGCTCCGATTGGTAGGGCGGAGCTATTCTATATATGCTGCTTTAATTTCGGAACTTTGATAGCGCGATTTATGCTTCGATGTGTTTCGCTTGTGGCGCGACGACAGCGCCGCCACATCACCCCCCTGCTCAGACCGGAGGTCGATAGTGCAGTCCGATTGCCGGTGCGTCCTTAAATGCCGGTGGGAAATGCATGCTGTGTGCGTAAGGGCAAGTGACGCCAGTGCGAATGATATGCCGGTGTGTAATGCATGCCGTAGTACGCACTTGCAAGTGATGCCGGTGAGAACGATGAGCCGGAGCAAGTGCCAGGGATTGCCTTGTAGTCTGCGGTGAGTCGAGAAGAAGGCAAGTAATCTGCGAGAGTGCCGTGAAGCAGAGGCGAGCAGTAAGGCTCAGAGCCGTGCCGAACACTGTAGCGCAGAGATTAGCTTGAAGGAACAGGAAGCATTATTATTCCAGTGCTGCGATGAACCTTTGTAAAACTAGATGTCTTGAAGAATGTGAAGACTGCAGACAATGTCTGCTCGGGAGCGAATGAATGGGGTACTTGAGGATGATGACGAAGGTTTGAAATTATAGTTTCCGAAGGTTATTGGTTGCGTGTTCATATCACGTCGGTTGGTCACCAATGTAGCCGGTGGAAGGAAAAGGGGAGATCTCCCGCCGGGCAAGGTGTTCTGCCCGGGGAGCGGCCAACGCTCCGATTGGTAGGGCGGAGCTATTCTATATATGCTGCTTTAATTTCGGAACTTTGATAGCGCGATTTATACTTCGATGTGTTTCGCTTGTGGCGCGACGACAGCGCCGCCACACTACATTTCATATACCGGTTCGAGACTGCCACTCGAGAACCTTTTTTCCCCATCGATTGTCGGTTCTTCGAGAGCTAAATGGCCAGCCCGTTGCCACTTCAGCTTACTAATCAGTTGGGCTATGTCGGTCACTTTGGTTCTACTGCGGATATCCTTATTTCTAAGTTTATTACGCCGAGAAACCCCGAGCATAGCTCTCTGTATAGCTCGTTGAGCGACCTTGAGCTTCCTCATACGGCCAACAGTGAAGGACCACGTCTCAGGTCCATAAGTCACCACTGACAATACGCATAGATTGTACAATATCGTTTTCAAGTTATGAGGTATACCTGACTAGAAGTTGTGTCGTAATTTCCCAAACGCTGCCCTAAACCTAGTCGGACTATTAACATCACTGCAATTTAAATCATTGGAAAAAGGAGCAAAGACATTATTTTGAAGAGCTATTTCTATAACAAGTTTTCATGGGATCCTGACATTGTGTCATATGGAACTTAGAAATAAGGTGAAAATTTCAGTTAGATGATTAATATTGGCAATATTAAAAAGGAACATTAAATCTTACGACGTAAGTATATAAAAATTATGTTATAATATCAATAAAAACAAACCCTATAGTGAAATTAAAACAGCAATTACAAAGGCCCGATTTTTTTATAAGATAAGGGTGACAAACGAGCACACATTCCATCTGATCAAATGTGGTTGCTGTGGCTCATAGACATCTACATCTATCATCGATTACGAATCAAAATGGAGATGCGTTGTTAACCGTGAGGACTAAGATGGAATGCCTCGTTTGCAGTAAAAAGGGATCCGGTTCGCTACAATCACCATACGAAACACAGCAGCGTTAAGCTGCTATTTTACGCTGGTATTCTATGAGAGTGTGGTCCTGCGTCGGTCGCGCCGACCCATTCGTGCTATAACTATACTATTAATATAGTTGCAGCATGGCTCCACCACGTAAAGGATCACTGAAACTGCGTAAAAAATTACTAAAAAAAATCAAATATTATACTACTTCAGCAGCTAAAACGAATATAACGACACCCCATGTGTTAAAATGCATTAAGCCGAGTCAAAGAAATAATATACAAAAGCATTATCATCTTTCTGGAACAATCAGATAAGAAGAAAAAATTTGCAAAGTAAATGATCGACCGAATTCTTATAGCCGTTGGGTTTTATTCAAATTGGAGTTAGACACTTTGATAGGTTACTCCATTATAGGCTTCGTGAAACTTCGTGTAAGTCCCGTACCATAAGTAAGATGCAAAACTGAAATTCAAGGCTATTGTTATGGATTATGGTTAAGCAATATATGTCAGACTTTGATGTTTACTTTATTCTGTGAAGAATATTTTATGACTTTTGTCTTTCAACTGTGGATAAAAAGTTAAGAGCAAGATCTGACCACTAGCCAAGCTGTTCAGTACGTGATTTGATAGAGAAGACAGCGTGTATAAAAAAAACATGTGAAATTTCTGTTTTAACGAGTGGCCGTTTTGAATTAAAATTAAGCCTGCATGTTCCAAGATTCGTTATTAAAACTTATTGGACATAAAACTATAACATTCTAAATTTAAAAAAATATGTTTTTCTATTGTTTGAATTTCAATTGTTTTCTTTTTAGATATAATTTTTTCACAAAAGTTTAGAGTAATTTATTTGTATATTTATACAATATACGTACACCCTTACCCTTTCTCACAGATCATTATATCCTCTGCAATGTGGTTGCCTGCTAGAGATCACTTCTAAGCGATAAATCCGTCAAAAGTCGTCCTTAAAGAATTTGTTTTTTTTTCTCTCATATGTTTTTCTTGTATACAATAAAGTATATTCATTCATTCATTCATTCATTCACAGACTTCACATTTTCTCGAAATCATTTATCCCTCAGACAGTCAGATTTCCTCACGTTGTTCTCCTTCGCCGCTAAACAAGTAGTAAATCGGCACTTAAAATTGCAATAAAAATTTTCAATGGTGTCAGCGGGAATCCGTTCGGATTGCTCGCGTGCCGTGAAATTTACAGCGAGCTGTTAAAACCTTACCGAGTATATAATATTGCAGACCATCTCAGAAATATTACTTAGTAGTAACCACCATTTGAGTGGTTTAGAACCTAGAATCCTGACGCAGTTTCCCATCATCAGAACCACAGTAAGTCGAGACCTGACATCCGTCACGTTTCTACTGTCTCAAAGGAAAATCATGTTCGGATTTATCTTTAATTCTGGACTCTATAAAGTCTGTGTAGGCATTTTCTACATTTTTCCCGGCGCGAAATTGTCCAATTCGCGGTAAGGTAAACGCAAACGGTTGAGGCTAGGCCTGGCGAGTAGTGTTGCCCAAAATCGGTCTTGGTCTTGCAGTCTTGGTCTTGTTCTTGCATTTTTGCAAGACCAAGACCAAGAACAAGACCGCCTCTTTTTAGCAAGACCAAGACCAAGACTGACCGTGCAAGATTTGCGCAAGAACAAGACTAAGCTTGCGAGACTCTTGCGTCTTGCAGTTAGGACTAAGTGTCGTTTCAGGGAGTATAGTAGTTTGGGTATACGCTTAGGGACTCTATGAGACGCAAAAAAATATAATGAAAAAAAAATTGGAAAATTGGACTTATGCACATTACGAACAATACCATAAACATACATAGCGAATGAAAATATCCATTAAAAGAAAAAAGAGTGCATCCCTAGTTTTGACCATCGGCACTTTGATAGTGCGCGGCGTCTTGTTGTCGGCGTCATCAAAGGTCGGATACTGACCTGTCAAAGAAATTGTGCAGCTATTCGAAAGTACAAGGTCAAGATACACGTGCCGGCGGCTACTATTGATATCGCATACAATCGTCGCCGACGCGCCACACGCACTACATTTGACACTGTTTGATTGCCGCCACAGAGTACATGTTTCAAAGAATAAAATAAGTTTCCAGGTGCTCAGAATGGACACGAATACATTATCCTGATCTCGCAAGAAATATTATAATTAGATAATAGGTAGGTATCATAATAATTTATTCTAGTAAGTAATTATTATAAAATTAACTATATGGATTTATAATAATTACTTACTATTATTGGTATTATTATTACCTAAAAGATAAACATGTTCAGTAAGTTCACTGCAAATCTCGACTTTTGCAAGTGTTTTGTTTTTAAAACACAAAGTGCTCGAATATGTCGTCACACATTTGATAAATATGGTAGACACCATAGCACTTTTAAAACACTTGAAATGTGTAAAAATGGATCTGGATCTTGTCTTCAAGGCTTAGTTATTAAGGAGTTGGAGGGGTACCTAGGTAAACCCAGAGCCGTCATCTCGGAAGACATTTTAGACTGTTGGAGGACGCATGAGACAAAATATCCGATTTTATCGAAGATGGCCCGTGATTTTCTTTTAATACCTGCAACTTCAGTACCTGCTGAGAGGTTATTTTCTAAAGCATCATTAGTAATTAGAAAACATAAAAATAGGTTAAGTGATGAGTCAGCCTGATGGTTACTTTGTATTAATGCTTTGTCAAAAGAATAAATATAAAGTAACAGTAATGTCAAAGCTGTTGTGTACATACTGTGAAGTAATTTAATTTGCATCGTATTTTATTTTTTATTTAAATAAATGGTATATTGTAGAACTCTTTTATTCCATTTCATATATGGTGAGGGTCCATCAATCTCTTTCTAGAGAGATAATGTTATTTAAAATACAGTGTAGTTATTGCCATTAATTTGTTTTTATATGTATGTTTAACCATGTTTTAGCACATGTAAGCTTATTAAATGTAAACGTTTATTAAGAAACTGACGCCCGTGGCCGTGGGACACGGTAGATAGCTCAGTTGGTTAGAGCATCGGCACGGATCGCTTAGGTCGTGGGTTCAAATCCCACCCGGTGTCAGTTGATTTTTCGAATTTCTCATTAAATGTTTAGACATTTATTAATATGGTTGGTCTTTAGTATGGCTATGTTAATTCAAGCTCAATATGTACCTACTCTGTTAAGTTGTTCTAAGATCTAAAGTAACGTTTAATAAATAGTAATAGGCTAATAGGTCATTGCGAGACTTGCGAGACTCTTGCTGCAAGACCAAGACCAAGACCAAGACTGGGAGCGCAATACCAAGACCAAGACCAAGACCAGGTGTATTGGCGCAAGACCAAGACCAAGACTTGCTAATTCTCGTCTTGTTCTTGCATTTGGGCAACACTACTGGCGAGTAGATATGGAGGATGAGGAGGATTATAGTGTCTAACTGAAGGTCTTGTGTATGTTAAAACGGTTTGTCAAACAATGTGAGGTCTCGCGTGATGATGGAGCAACAAAAGCGAAAATCGATAGACGTGTCGAGGTTGTTTTTCTGAAAGTTTCGTTATTGTTCGTGATTCTGCAGCTATATTAGTAGTGTAGTTGTAGCACGAATGGGTCGACTCGACCGGGGAAGGACGACACTCTCGGAGAATACCAGCGTAAAATAATAGCTTAACGCTGCTGTGTTACGTATGGGGACTGTAGAGAACCGGAGACCCCTTTTCGTGGAAACGAGGCATTCCATATTATTCCTCACGGGTGACAACGCATCTGCATTTTGATTCGTAATCGAGGATAGATGTAGATGTCTATGGGCCACAGCAACCACTTACCATCAGGTGGACTGTGTGCTCGCTTGTCACCCTTATCCTATAAAAACTCTACTAAAAATAAAGAATTGTGCCTGCCAAACCGCTCACCAAGCGTGGAAACTATGGCAAATATCCCTTCTATGAGGCAATCTCTGGGGGTGGCCTATAATCTGCAGTGGACTAACGCTGTAATGGTAATGGAGTTAATATTGTAAGTAAACTAACCTCAAACCATAACGCTTATTCCTTGGTAAGTTGATAAGCTTCCACCATTACTTTTAATTTATTGTTCAGTCTTCAAGTTAAAGTTTCCAGAAAGAACCAAAAACGCACAGTGCGTTCGATAGTCGTATCCTCTCCAAACGCAGCACAGATATTGCGAGATGTCTCAGCCGCGTTGGAACCGCGCCCGTAACTTATACGCAACGTACATAAATTACTCAAAACTTTTGTGTAAGCGTGTTTGATTCAAATTATATCTAAAAAGAAAACAATTGAAATTCAAACAATAGAAAAACATATTTTTTAAATTTAGAATGTTATAGTTTTATATCCAAAAAGTTTTAATAATGAATCTTGGAACATGCAGGTTTAATTTTAATTCAAAATGGCTACTCGTTAAAACTGAAATTTTACATATTTTTTTTATATACAAAAAATTTACCTTATTTTATACCAGAAAAACATATGAGATAAAAAAAAAAAATTATTTAAGGGTGACTTTTGACGGATTTATCGCTTAGAAGTGATCTCTAGCAGGCAACCACATTGCAGAGGATATAATGACCTGTGAGAAAGGGTATACGTATATTGTATAAATATACACGACATATATATATATATATATATATATATATATATATATATATATATATATATATATATATATATAATATAAATAAATACATAAATAATAATAAATACAGTAGTGGCAGTCTACTGCTGGACATTAGCATTTCCGTTTGTTCATTGTAGAAATAATTCACAGTAATATAATGTCCTCCAGACTATGGTCGGCCACGGAGATCAGTCTCAACATACATTAGCCATCTCCGCAGGACATGATTATAGTGCAGGAGTGCGCAGGTGCATCTCTCAGTCTCATAGGCCGACCAGAAAGAGAACAAGCGCAGGACCGATGTGCTTTACGTACTTCTCAAGGCAATGTGGTGAACACCGTTAACTTTCGACCTGGTACTGGGAATTTATTGACAGAAAAACCTATATATACCCGATTTTGACCCGACTCAGGGTTCGAACCTGGGACCACTAGACTAGCAGTTACTCTAACGACTTATAGAGCAACGAAGCAGTCAGAGTTTTCTGTAATACATTTTATGTAACATTTTGTTTTTAAACATAGATTAGAAATTTTGTAACATAAAGTTTATGTAGGTATATCTTGTTTATTTTGTAAATAAATAAAAAAAAATTCGGAAAGCTTGACTTCTGTCAAATATCAAAAAAGCGGCTATTTTAAATACTGACAACAGATTTGTTGTTCATAACCAGAAGGATCTTCGAATATCGATTTGGAAACAAAAATGGCCAAGCAAAAACATTTAAAATGGTGGTTGTATTTTTAATTCTGAGACTGTTTCATCCTTCATGATCCTGGTTTTAAAGTTTTGGACTACATATTCGGAATTTATACGGAAACTCCAATTATGATAGATTCGATTTTAACCTCTCAGACCTTGACATTTTATTGGACATATTTAGTTAGAACTATGGTCAAGCCAAAGAGTATAGTAGGTCAGGCCAGACGATTTTTTAAAAAAATGGTAAAAATAACTTAGAGTCATTACTATGTTCATATCCAAAAATAAAAAATTATCAACAATTAAAATATCGAATTATTTATATGAAGGTCAAGTGAGCGCTAGAGTGACGACGATTGCAAGACGATTTGTCGATAAATGAAATGTTTCGAGAAATTATCAATTACTGTGTAGTGGCGGTGTATGAATATTCATACTATTCCGTGGGTTTCGTAAGAGGCGACTGATCCACTGTTCAATACAAGGTACGTGTACCGTGGAACAGAACATGGCAACTTTGACAAGTATCTACTAAGTCTCTATGAGGAATATAGTGGAGGCCTATGTTCATTGGGGGTTTTTATAGGATGTAACGGTCCATCACCAGCAGTGGAATGAAACTGTAAGGAGAGGGAGGGATTAATTTTATTATTTAAAAAAATATTTTTGTGTTTTTTTTTTATAGAAGAGGGGGCAAACGAGCATGCGGCTCACCTGATGGTAAGTGACTACCGCCGCCCATGAACAACCGCAACACCAGGGGAATTGCAGATGCGTTGCCGGCCGTTTAGAAAGGTGTAAGCTCTTTTCTTGAAGGTCCCTAAGTCGTATCGGTCCGGAAAATCCGCCGGTGGTAAACAATTATGTGTAAAAAAGTCATCAAACAGCATTAAACAATTTATTAAACAAAAGTTGCGTAAACAAGTTCAATGGTTAAAATAATATTAAATAACAAAACCAAACAATTCTACTGAAAAGAAAAAAAAGTAAATATTATTTCACTTTTACAACTAAGGCAAATCTAACGAATCGCTATATTATGTTAAAATTCAATATATATACATATATATATATATATATATATATATATATATATATACATATACATATACATATATATATATATATATATATATATATATATATACATATACATATATATATATATATATATATATATATATACATATACATATATATATATATATATGACGGCACCTGCACCGTTGTAGGTGCGGTGGCGTCGGTCTGGTTAAACAGAATTCTTGTAAACGACACGTGTACCGCACACCTGCGGCATTGCACGTGCGTTGCCGCCCGTCCTGCTTGTATAAAACGAACGGAGCGGCCGCCGTTAAGGCAGTCTTGGCTCTGACGTGGAACGGTGCGCTTGTCGTATTCCGTAACTAGTTTATCCTTGACTCGTTGGATAATTAATTCGTGTAAACGAATTAATTATTATTCCTAACTACAAAATTAGTCTCTGTACTATACCCATTATATTTCCCACATATATATATATATATATATATATATATATATATATATATATATATATATATATACTTTATTACGCTATCTTTGAGCAACGCCATTTTTCTAACGACTTCAAACAGGAGAAGGAAGTCGACTGTGTTTTTTTATGTGTGTTACCTCATAACCTTCTGGGTGAACTGATTTCGATGATTCTTTTTTTATTTGAAAGCTGGTGCTTCACATTCACATTTTTATTTTTAGTTATTGTTGAAAACAACTTCGCCATAATGTTCACTATATATCGAAATTATAACATAAAACGTAATTTTCGCGCATTGGACTTTGTGGGATATGAAAATTTGTGTTTATTACATGATTTATTGTGATAACTCACACTTTTTATTTACTTTTCAGTTAATTCTGGCTATTAAATATAGTGATACGTGAACGACACAGTATTTGAAATGGCAATTTTATAAAATATATGAAATTGTTACGAAGCAAAATATAAGGAATTAAATTTTAAAACAGTGTAATTACTTACCATTTGTATAAAAACTAACAAAAAACTTTCTATTGTACCCACTTAATTTTTTGTAAAATTTCTAGTTGCCTCTTACACTCACGCGGCGAAGGATATAAGACTAAAGTATGTGACGTAAACGCGACGCGAGGCGGAAACTCGTCATTTGAAGTAAATTCTGTTAATTTAAAGAAGCGTAATTTAATACCGAAACTAATTCTAATAAAATTTTAGTTTTATAGTTCATATAAATGACATTTAAAAAATAATTGTTATGAGCACAATAACTATGGTTCTGACTAAACGTAGTGTAGTGATCATATACTCTTTGGTTCTGAGGGGTCCTTTCTAAATATTACCATACTCTTTGGAGCGTTCTACAAAGTTGACCTTGGATTGCCTCATGTGTACTTCAAAGGCTTGACAGATTAAAAATAAAACAACCAAAAAGACAAAACGAAAAATTTCAAGAATATTTAAAAAAAATCGCCTTAACATTGTAAGCTACGCTTGAAAATATTGTAGCAGTGATTAATTCCCAAATTGTATTATTATGTTAAATCATCTTACTTTTTTTTCTACTTGTTTTACCCTTGATTCTATATGAACGATATTATATTCGATTTTCAAATTTCAATTCAAAATTAAAGCAAAAACAGCACACCGCATTTCAAAGTCAAAGTCAAAATATTTTATGCAAAATGTTCTTTTATAAAGCGCTCTATAAAAGTCAAGAAAATTACGCTCTTGCTTCAACAAGTCCCCACTGCGGGAGCCTGCCTGCCGAAGCGGTATGAAACTCACAAGTAGACTATTTTACTACGAACGGTAACAATTTAAGCTTATAAAATTTATACAACATGTAACAAAAACCCTGTGGTTCCCGTTAAGTACGTTATCAGGATCATTATTTAAACGTATAGAAATATTTTTTTTAAAACTCGATCAATATTTTTTTATTGTATTTAAAAAAAAAATCTATGCAAATTGTATGTGGTTTTATTATCTCTGCATTGTCTGGGGAGTAAGAGGATTGTCAAAGACTCCGCTTTACTTAGCTTTAGCATCGGCTAGTGTCAGTAAGAGGTAATAAAACCACAAAAAATTAAAAAAAAATTAATAACATTAAAAAAAATGGTCGAGTTTAAAAAAAAAGTTATTTCTATAGGTTTGAATACTGATCCTGATAACGTACTTAACGGGAACCACAGGGTTTTTGTTACATATTGTATAATCAAAAGAATGATATTTTGTTAGAAATTGTTTAAATTAAACGTTCTTACTTTTGTACATGACGGCACCTGCACCGTTGTAGATGCGGTGGCGTCGGTCTAGCAAGACAGAATTCTTGTAAACGACACGTGTACCGCACACCCGCGGCATCGCACCTGCGTTACCGCCCGTCCTGCTTGTATAAAACGGACTGAGCGGCCGCCGTGAAGACAGTCTTGGCTCTGACGTGGAACGGTACACTTGTCGTATTCTGTTACTAGTTTATCCTCGACTCATTGGATAATTAATTCGTGTAAACGAATAAATTATTATTCCTAACTACAAAATTAGTCTCTGTACTATACCCATTATACTTCCGACATCAGAAGTGGGATAAAGTCCCCATTTTTGCCCACATACAATCTTTGAATAGTATGAGAATTATTACATTTGTAAAGGCTATAATGCATTTCACATTGATGGATCTCTTTTTATGTTAAATACCGTAATAAAATTTGCTGTCCTACTTACGATATGGTCGTATCATTAAAGTGTAGAGAAAAGATAAAGTGAAATTATTTAAGCCAAAAGATAAATCCTTTTGTTCGATTTGTATTAAAAGTACCCTCAAGTATTTTCATTATTTCTGACGTACCTAAATATGTTAACAAATGAAAGAAATGTTGGAGATATTCTGAATGAGTTATAGTTTGCATTCAGTGGAAGTTTAACTTGCTCAAGTAATGTTATAATTTGATACACGAGGTGTGATTTACATGGTCTAGTTTTAAAGTTCAAAATGTTTAAACGATGTACCGAAAAAAAGAACATGATTACTTTAACGTGCTATGACTTAAAAACACTAAGTAGTATTTTTGTGATCTAATGTGATGATAAGTGTTACAGTTTACTCCGAGCATTACGTAGTCGACAAACTTGGAATGGTTTAGTGGAAAGCGTGGAGCTGTAGCGCTCGCTTTTGAATATGCTGTCGGCTTATGACGCCGCGGACTTATTATTTGTCGCTGCTACTGATCACCATTAGATACATGAGGAAAGTAAATTTATCCTAAACATTGGCTCAGAAACTATTTTGTAAGAATGAGTGTTTACATTTTTAATTGGTTGCGAAAAATGCCGGAAACCCGAATTATAACTGATGAAAGTGAAGTAGAGCCAATTGGTTCTGACATTGAAGAGAGTATTTAAGTTTACATGAGGATCGGACCATACCAGAGGTTGTCGTGTAGCCGCAGCTCAGTATTTAGTGCCCTAGAAAGGCGAATGGTGTACCAAGAGTAGTGCTGCATTTCTTGAAATCAATTTCCGACTGAGTATTTTTAATGTTTTCTTTTATGTGTTACAGTAGCACGTGTGATGTGATAACAAGTGCGTGAGTGTGTGCCTTGCTGGTCGTAACGGACTGCCAGGTCCAGCTGTAACATGGCCTGGTTTCAGCAGATGCGTATGCGCGTATACGCAGGCGCCATCCCGGAGCACGCATATGCTGTACATGGCGATGCCTCGGAAGTCGTGTACTCTGTATGCGTGGGAGTCACACTGTGTGCGCGGAAGTCGTATGCTGTGTGCACGGTAATGTTTTCTGAACATGTATTAGGCTCTGTCCTGGTAGGCGCTGTCCTGGTTCACGTTTTTAATGTGGTTCACGTAGTTAACGTGGGATCTCGCAAGTTCAAGTAAGAGTATGTGTCAGATACTTCGTATGAAGACCTATGTTTACTTGTGAAAGCGAAGTGCTTTATTATAGTCCAAGGTATGAGAACGAATTTCTGTTTTAGGGCCTCGTATGTGTGATAGATGAGAGAACAGGCAACTGTGTATGTTGTCCTTATAGTTAACTATTTGTTTTTCACGCAGATCATGATGACTACAACCCCGACGATGCTTGTAAACCCTCAGGTGCTCCTGCTGCTCCCGTTTTGTTGTAATTTGATAGTTCATGCGAAACATGATTATCATCAGTTATATTTTGAAATTCAAAACGTTTAAGGGTTGTACTACAATAAAGGATTAACATTAACACGCTATGGATTGAAAATAATAAGTGACATTTTTGTGTTCTAATGTGTTGATCACTGTTGCAGTTTGCTCCGAATATTGTGTCGTTGACAAGATTGGGGTTTGATGTCGACAGATTCGTAGAAGTCTCTCTACAACAATGATCAATGAGGAAGTTGTTGTGATGGCTAATCGAACATGGTCAGGTACGGCCGAGCGCTAGTAAGATTGAGCCTACACCGCTACATTCTGTAACTTATCGGCAGATCTTACGGCAACACAATTCAAGCGGCCGCCGAACACATGGTCCTTTGGTGCTGTAAATGAACGTCTGAGGCTTGGTCGGCATTCGTAGATTATGCGCAGTTGCCTCCTTCCCTTTGAAATATGTGATGGTATTTGTCTCTACACATAGTTTCCCTTTTTTGCAATGTTTTCAAATGGCATACAGTTGCCGTTTCTTAAGAGAATCTTGGAATTCCATGGTTCGCAATACATTTATCTCCATTTCTCTTAATTTTTAATTTTGCAAAGCAGTGCGACGATTCGCTAGCGCCATTACGGCGCGACGGCTTGCTAGCGCGAATGTGGCACGAGCGCAGCAGAACGGAAAGTTGGAGTGCGTTTGCCTGGAGGTGGCCATATCGGCGCGTCCATGACTTAAATGAAGTCTGGGATGGTCGACCGTTGTAATATTTAACAAGAGTTAATATCTGTTAGCAGGTGGTGATACCTGATAGACCGTATGCTGTTCACTGTCAACCGCACGAGGACGTGCGACAGTCAGAGGTAGCCGTGTCTGTGCATCTAGAAAATACTAGAGACGTTGCAACACTCTAGCGAAGTAATTATTCTAGTGCAGGAAAGGAACATGAAGTTGCAGGGAGGCTGGTCTGTGCTGCACTGGGATATGTGTCGTGTTGCTATTGGTTTACATACTTGGGTGTTATCGTGTCACTACGTCCCTCACGATACACTTTTGTGTGATTGTGACGGGGACATGTTTGCGGTATGATTGGTCTGTAACTGTTCTATACTGAATTGAAAAAAAAAGAGAGTAAGAAAAAAAAGTGGTTCTTACTATCATTGCAGGGCGTTTGCCGGTCCAATGATAAAGCTACAGGGAATAGTGATTCCGGACTAGCATAAATAGTACTGAAAAAAAAGAGATTAAGAAAAAAAGAATAGTTCTTACAATCATTGCAGGGCTTTGTGCCGGTCCAGTGATATAGCTATAGGGAATAGTGATTCCGGACTAGCGAAAACAGTACTTGAAAAAAAAAAGAGAAAATAGAAAAAGCTACAGACTAATCATTCCGATCTAGCATAAAGTTGATAAAAGTTTTGTAGGGCTTAGTGCCGGAACAAAATTGATTATCACCAGAGTCTGAAGGGTCAGGATAGACCGGACCAGACGCTGTTTTGTCAGGATAATCGAACGATGTTTTACAGATTACAGTTGTTACAGATAACTAAAATTGTAATGGAGCGCGTGCGAGGACGCACGCATGTCAGTATGGCCGTGACGGCACCTGCACCGTTGTAGATGCGGTGGCGTCGGTCTAGCAAGACAGAATTCTTGTAAACGACACGTGTACCGCACACCCGCGGCATCGCACCTGCGTTACCGCCCGTCCTGCTTGTATAAAACGGACTGAGCGGCCGCCGTGAAGACAGTCTTGGCTCTGACGTGGAACGGTACACTTGTCGTATTCTGTTACTAGTTTATCCTCGACTCATTGGATAATTAATTCGTGTAAACGAATAAATTATTATTCCTAACTACAAAATTAGTCTCTGTACTATACCCATTATACTTCCGACATACATATATTTTCATAAAAAAAACTTCCATTAAGTCTGCATTAGTGAGTGCGTTAAAGTTACCTTTATTAACAAATGTTTGTAATGTCGCAAGGCTTTTGTTTGCTTAATGTTCTGTGTATAATTCAAAATTAAACAAAAGCATTTCTGACTTTATAACAACCTTTATCCTTTACATTATTGTATATTCATGCAATATAGAGATCAAGAGTTTGTAAAATAGACGAGCTTCTTTAAAATTTGCTTAATTTTGCACACCTTGAATGCGAAGCGGAGAGGTTAGCCTTTATTTTGTTTTTTGTTTTTAGGTAGAGACAATTATTATACATTAATCCAGTTGAAGTCACAGTACATGACGAAATACCAAGAAAAAAAAAAGAAATATAATATTATATAAACTATATAAAACACAAAAATTGTTTCTACCTATGTCCGTTATAGACTTCGAAAGTATCCAACCGATGTGCCTCAAACAGGTTTCCTAAGTAAGGCAATAATGCGAAGATGGTTTTAGCCAATAAAACAATGCATTAGGCGCTATATAAAAAAGTTAATAAAGAAACAAAATTTCCTTTTTTCCAACAAATAAGTAAAATGTATTTCTTTTTTTAGCGTAGTAGCTCACGCCAGGTATCCAGCCAGTAATGAAAAAAACAAAACCCAAATTAGAAAACTTATCTTGTAAATCATTGGACGAGTATTGGAATCGTAAGAGTCAATGTGCAAACTATTTCTTATAACCTGCTGATTAACAGGAAAGGTTTCAAACGTCTGTTAGCGGAAAATGATCAGGAGCAATAGACTCTGTGGTCACAGTCACTTGCTCCCGATGGTGCCTCATTTGGAGGCGAAACACGTGTCGTTTTGACTGTGGTGTGTTTTCCCTAGAGTAGCACAGTTGGGGGTAGTGGTGGCAGTGATAGTGCCCGGAATTATGGAAAGGAGGAAAGTGCTCTTCACAGCTTATCTATACATATAAATAAAAATGAATTGTCTATTTGTAATATCAAAATGATATTAGAGCCTACGGAATTGTACCTTCCCCTACAGCTTTTTACTAAATGCATATGAAAGTATATACAGCACTTATAACAAAAAGGCAATTTAAATTTTTTTTTTACTATCTATTCCGGTATATCTCCGAAATGGCTGGACTGATTTGATGGGACTTTATATAGGTGATGTTATCAGGAGTAACTTAAGCTACTTTTATTTTAGAATTAGTATTAGGGTACCTAGCAAAAAAATTAAAACCCATGAAATCTAATCGTAAAAAAAACCACATGGACGCAGTCGCGGGGAACAGCTAGTTAACTTAAAGATGGTAAATTAAAGATGTTATATCTTTAATTCTGTGTAAAAAAAAATCTTTTTTGTATTTTTGAACGTGGCTTTTAGTGATCCACATCTATCCTTGATTAGAAATTAAAATGCAGTTGTCACGCCTAAGTACTGAGATGGAATGTCTCGTTTCCAGTAAAATGGGTCCCTCCGGAGAACTTACAAAACACAGCAACATTGAGCTACTATTTCACGCTAGTATTCTGTGAGGGCGTGGTTCTTTCCTGGTCAAACCAACACAAAACTGGTAGAGCCACGCTGCAGCTATATTATGGTTGTAGTACGAATGGGTTGGCTGGACCGGGGTGGGACTACGCTCTCACAGAATACCAGCATAAAATAGCAGCTTAATGCTGCTGTGTTTAGTATGGTGAGTGTAGAGAAACGGAGACCCGTTTTACTGGAAAAGAGGCACTCCATCTTAATCCTCAGGGTGACAACGCATCTGCATTTTGATTCTTGATGGACGATAAATGTAGATGTCTATGGGCCACAGCAACCACTTTCTATCAGGTGGGCTGTGTGCTCGTGTGTGTATTCTATGAAAAAAAGAAGCGCCACAACGAGCCAAGTGGTTGTCGAGTTAAGAATAAAATTATTCACAAAAATATGCCATACGAGTAGTCCTTTTAGAGAAACAGCTTTATTTAATTTGCATTTCATGTAAACGTACGTTTTCATTTATTTAGCATTTTAATTAAATTAGCAACTTCTATCAAGCACGCGTTGCCTTTAATCAAGTAAATTAGTTATCATGCCAGAACATATTGCTCATGCATTTAATTGTTTTTATAAAGTTTTTAATTTTCACTTAAAAGTTGCCGACCCAAAATCTTTTAAGTGCTTTCGCTAGGCAAAGAATAAAATATTTTTATTTACTTTAATTCTTACGACACCCACGGAAGAAAATGATATGATGAACGAACTAACACCGTCACCACACGGTAAATATATAATATGGTATATATCAAAAAGCTCTTAAGTCCCTAAAAAAAATTTATTTGTTTTAACTTTTTCGTTCGGAAACTGTGCCCTACAGGCACAACTGTGTGTGTAACGGGGAAATGGCGACGACCAATCAGCGCGAGTTGCGAAAGGGCAAGTGACGATGCTAAGTAGACTAAGGCCCTTTTTACAGGAAATGAGGCATTCCATCGTAGTCCTCACGGGTGACAACGCATCTACATTTTGATTTGTAATAGAAGATAGATGTAGATGTATATGGGCCGCAGCAACCACTTACCATCAGGTGGACTGTGTGCTCGTTTGTCACCCTTATCCTATAAAAAAAAAGTGACGATGCTAACCTTGCTGAGTCGCGTTATATTGTTTTTAAACTCTTACATTTCTATGTTATTACATTAAAACTAATTCTACTATTAATTTACAAAATAAAACTCCAAACTATAACGATTATTCCATTAAAACGTAATATGAAACGTTTATGTCTTATTTATGTATTGGCCTATCACTATTTTGTTCACTTGTCCCGCACAGAAACCCTGGTATGATTCCCTTTATCATCTCTTACGACACTTGCAAAAAAAAAATATTTAAATGTAATTAAAAAAAATGTAACTTCCGTTACACATTCATCCAAAAAATTGATCTAGTATAAATTAGCGATTGTTTTTACTTGGTTGAATGTCATTGTCTATTTTAATGGGAAATGCCAAACGCTGGAAATTATTCACAATTTTTTTTTAGAAAAATCTGTTGCATATTTTAACAAATAAATTCATTTAATTTACAGTCGAAGTCGTTTTGACTTTAAATTTTTAAATTCAAATTCAAATCGTTTATTGCGAATATAGGTTGATACAGTTGGTGTTTACATAGTTTATCACTTATAGAACAAACATTTAGTACAGCGGAGGATATTTTATTTAGAAAAATAAAAAAGTGCCAGCAATAAATTGATGGCCGGTTAATCTATTAAGAATGAATGTATGAAATGTTTTATTCGTACACACATTCGTTCGTTCAGTCGATTCGATTTTGAAAAAATTACTTTGAAGATGAGACAAATTAAGAGTACCCTTAACCGACGAACAACGCATACAGCGTAGATAAATGGATGTGAAAGAATAGGCGTGTCAGGATCAATAAATAGTCCGTTGGGATATAGAAAATATAGATACGATAGTCGTTAGAAGCTGTCCTCTGTGTTTTATATGGTGTGTAACGAGGGCCGGTGACCCTTTTTGCCAAACGAGGCATTCAATCTCAGATCCAGACATAGGATTTTTATAATATTGAGGAATTTGTGGATGATAATAACCCCTAGGAATGAGGTGATCGCTACCGCTTTTTTATAAGATAAGGGTGACAAGCGAGCACACAGTCCACCTGATGGTAAGTGATTGCTGTGGCCCATAGACATCTACATCTATCCTCGTTTGCGAATAAAATGCAGATGCCTTGTCAGCCGTGAAGACGAAGATGCAATGCTTCTTTTCCAGTAAAAAAGTTCTCGTTTCTCTACACTCACCAAACGAAACGCAGCAGCGTTAAGCTGCTATTTTACTCTGGTATTCTGTGAGAGCGTGGTCCTTCCCCGGTCAAGCCGGCCCATTGATGCTACAACTGTATTATTGATATAACTGTAGCATGGCTCTACCACGTATAATTTGTTTTGTGTTTTTAATTGTGTAACTGTAGAAATGGCATGTGTTGAGTTTGAGCACCTCATTGTTGTGAGCGTCTACAGACCCCCATGTTGTACATATGATACTTTTGAAAACATTATGGAGGAAGTTTTTGCTAAGCTTAATAAACAGAATAAATTTGTTGTAATATGTGGAGACTTTAATATCAATCTCCTAGAAGCTTCCTCAATCAATAATAAATTTAGATCATTGTTTAAATCATATGGTCTTTTTAATTTATTTATAGAGCCAACGCGTATTTCTCAATATAGTGCAACATGTATAGATAACATTTTTACAAATGTGAGGCCGTTGCATAAATGTATAATTCAAAAATTAAGTTCTGATCACTGTGGACAAGTAGTTTCGTTACCTTATGTTCACAAAAAGCAAGTAGATGAGAAATTTGTGTCTGTTCCAGTAAATGCACGTCGCTTGGAGAAATTTAGAAGTAACATAGTGAAAAAACTTCCATCACTTTCATACCAAAATGATCCTAATTTTTTGTATGGAACATTATTTAAGCTTATTTGCAATGAATTTAATAATACTTTTACTTCTAAAACATTCTCCTTGAACAGTCGGAAGTCATTCAATGAATGGGCGACAGTAGGAGTCCTAGGCAGGCATAGGTTATATGATCTTGACCATGAAAGGTCATATAATCATAGCGTCGAATTTAGGGAATATGTAAAAAAATATTCAAAAATATTTAAAAGAGTGTGCTCCATAGCCAAGTCTTTGCATTTGAGCAACAATATTAAGACGCCTTCCAAATTAAAATGACAAATAAATAATTCAAATGACATAGAGTATAGATAATAGCGAAACTGGTAAGATCAACTCTCGCAATTCAAATTACCAGTTAAGTGTTAACAACAAATTAACTGTATCAGATCAGGACGTAGCAATGGTTTTTGAGAAATATTTTACTGATATTCCGATCTTGACCACTAAGTCACTGAATTCTTCTCCTGCCGTCGCCGAATCATTACTTAAACAAAATGTAAATGCATGTACAAAGAATTTTACATTTCATAAAGTGTCATCAAAAGATATTGTAAAATATTTTAAAACTATTGATGTTAAGAAAACTGCGGATCTGTGGGGGATTTCCGTTAAAGTTATTGCGTCTATAATAGATACAATCGCGCCTCATTTAGCTATTATTTTTAATACTAGTATCGAATCTGGTGTGTTTCCTGATTTGATGAAGCATAGTAAAGTAATACCTTTATTTAAATCTGGTAGTACATTGGACCCCGTCAATTTTAGACCTATTTCTGTACTACCAACACTTAGTAAGATTTTTGAAAAAATTGTTCTTGATCAAATGTAAAATTTTTTTAATATAAATAATTTACTTCATAAAAATCAATTTGGTTTCACAAGGGGTCGCTCGACAAGTGATGTCGGTGTTGAGCTGATTAAATATATCTTTAATGCATGGGAGAATTCGCAGGATGCTTTGGGTATATTTTGTGACCTATCCAAGGCCTTCGATTGTGTTCACCATGAAACATTAATTAGGAAACTGAAACACTACGGCGTAAGAAGTGATGCTCTTAAATTAATTATTTCATATTTAAGTAAGAGAACGCAAAAAGTTGTCATTAACAATATGAGCTCTTCCGGATCGATGGTACAAATAAGCGTGCCGCAAGGCTCAATTCTCGGCCCCTTTCTGTTTCTTGTATACATTAATGACTTACCTTACATAGTAGGGGATAACCATGATATAGTATTATTTGCAGATGATTGCACTTCTTTAATTTTCAAATTAAATCGACAATTACTAAAATATGACGAAGTAAATCTAAATTAGTAAATTGGTTTAATGTTAATAATTTGCATTTAAATGGCACTAAAAGGAAATGTATGAAATTTATGACTCCAAATGTCAAACAATTAAATACTAATGTAATTTTAAATGGGGAGAAACTGAGTCTTATACCACTATTTTTCTTGGAATCACACTAGGCGCGAAGCTTCAATGGAGCCCCCATATATCAAAACTAGCAAGCAGACTTAGTTCTGCAGCATATGCTGTAAAAAAGATTAGAAGTCTAACCAGTGTAAAACAGCTAGACTAGTTTACTTTAGCTATTTCCATAGCATAATGTCGTATGGTATTTTGCTATGGGTTATTAGAGCAATTTATGATTTAAAGCCTAAAGAGTCGCTGCGACAAAAATTTAAGGAAATTAATATATCAACTTTGGCCTCTCAATACATTTATGAAAATGTAATGTACGTACACAAAAATAAAAGTAGTTTTACAAAAATAAGTGATATTCATTCTGTAAATACTAGGGACAGACACAAGCTAGTAGTACCAGTTACTCGACTCCATCGAGCCAGTAATTCATTCTTGGGGCGATGTATACGCTTTTACAACAAAATTCCAGAAAATATACAAAGTTTGACCTGCTCAAAATTCAAAAACTTTATTAAACTAAGTTTGTATAAAAAGGGTTATTATAATATTAAGGAATTTATGGATGATAATAACCCCTGGAAATGAGATGATCGCTACCAAGCTATTTCTAATTTGTTGTGTTGTTAATTTGTGTAACATCATGATTGTAAGCTGTTATTTAAAAAAAAGTCCCGCTGGGTTTCTTGCTGGTTCTTCCCAGGACAGAGGTTTTTTCCGAACCAGTGTTAATCAAACAAAAAAGAGTGACTTTCAATAAGTATTATTTATAATCTATATTGAATAAAAAAGTTTCTGTTTCTGTTTCTGTAACATATATATGGTTGTAAACTGTTTTCTTTAAAAAAAAACGTCCCGCTATGTTTTTTGCTGGTTCTTACCAGGGACAGAGGTTTTTTTCCGAAGCAGTGGTGGTAAATTAAACAAAAGAGTGAGTGAAGAATCTATATTGAATAAAAAAGTTTCTGTTTCTGTTTCTGTACTGACCTTTGGGGTGTCAACGCAACTGCTTTGTGATTTTCAATCGAGAGGAGATGAAAGCCAATGGGCCACAGTATCCATTTACAATTTGATGAATGATCCTGTTTCTCAACTTTACTTATATATAAAAAAAAAACTATATGCGATTGGTTGGAAACGAATAAATCCCGCGTAAGGATATTAACCGATATTAAGTTTTAGGCGTAATCCCTTTTGATTTATAACGTGTTATGAGAGAACTATGTTAATTTAATTGCAAAACATCGACTTCAAGCGCGCCCTATTCCATTTTAATCACAGATAATAAATAAGGGCTGAGTGATTAACGATTCGCGACACGATAAATTAAAAATAATATTTGGTTTCGGGTCACATATTGTATTAATTCAGCAAGAAATCAGTTTGCGTCTGTTTTACATTTATCATGTGTTTCTTCTTTTTTGTCTTTATCATTACGTGAAAATTCAAAGCTGCACATTGGCCGAACGTGTAGTGGTGGTGTAAGAATGTTCATTCCCCGTCCCCTGGGTGTCGTAAGAGGCAACAGAGAGAAACTAACCAGGAAATGGACGCAATTTTTTCGTAAAAGCAACTAAAAAAAAACTGAGGTTGCCAATCCGCCTGCAAAGCGTGGCAACTATTGCAAATATCCTCCGTGTGAAACAATCTTGTGGGGGGCGGGGCGGGGGGTTTACATATGGGGAGTACAAAAATTTGCCTCCCACGATTTAGAAAGGGCTGAATACTCTTGGACCTCCACCAACGGGCTAGATGTTAATCGGAATTTAATTAAACCTAATAAAAATTCAGCATTGATATCATTACTTAAACGACGCAACCTGTGCTTTAAAAGGCATGTGGCGCCATCTATTGACGAACATGTACACTATTTAATAAATATTTTACTTATTTTACTTTATAATTTACTTCTCAAAATGGATTCTCCTAAGTTCACAAAAAGCTTTTTTATTAAAATAATGTCACAAACGAACTTAAAATACATCTGATCGTAACGGGATACTGCTTTGAAACTTTGAATTGATTTATTGTGCTGTAGATACTGTTGGCAACTTTATTACTGGCAACATCGTCCGCCCCTCTTCGTGCACAACGGATGAGAAGTGGAAAGGGAAATGTTATAAAATAGGGTGCTTCATGATTCTTAGGTATTCTGTTTTGAGAACACGCGTCGAATTAGTCAAAGTGTAATTGTCGTGATTACAAAAACTGTAAATATTGAGTGCTCTGTACAAATATTAATTGAATACATATATTGTGTCATAAGTGCATATTTATTTATAATAAATTATTTTATATTTCATTGTGTTAACAATACCTATTATTCTTGATTAATCTATCGATTAAGAATCAAAATACTGATACGTTGTCACCAGTGGCGTAGCGTGCCTTAGATGGGCCCTGTATCAAAATTTGTTGGGGGGCCCCAATGAAGAGTAAAGATTTCATAAAAGGAACAAAACAAGCGTTTTTGCTTTGAATTAAAATTATTATATATTATTGATTATTCGTTATTCATCACCATTTGCAAGACCTATGTTCAGCAGTGGACTTGCCCTTTGCAAGTCCACTGCTGAACATAGGTCTCACCCAAAGAATGCCACAAAGCACGGTCCTGAGCCACCTGCATCCATCGACTTCCTGCATATCTTACCAGGTCGTCACTCCATCTAGTGGGGGGACGCCCTACTCTTCGTCCGCCGGTACGAGGCCGCCACTCGAGAACCTTTTTTTCACGTCGGTTGTCGGTTCTTCGAGCTATATGGCCGGCCCATTGCCACTTCAGCTTACTAATCCGTTGGGCTATGTCGGTCACTCTGGTTCTACTGCGGATATCCTCATTTCTAAATTTATCACGCAGAGAAACCCCGAGCATAGCCCTCTCCATAGCTCGCTGAGCGACCTTGAGCTTTCTCATGCGGCCAGCAGTGAAGGACCACGTCCCAGTTCCATAGGTCATCATTGGCAATACGCACTGGCATAGGTGTGACATGGACATTAAACATGATCTTTTTTTTATCCATGTTCATCTTAATATCTATCCGTTGGGAGACACTATTGAGGTCATTGGGCATAGTGCTTAGGTCCTCCGGCGATTCTGCCATAAGGACTATATCGTCGGCAAATCGAAGGTGAGTGATGTACTCGCTATTGATGTTAATACCGTATCCTTTCCAGTCCAGAAGCTTGAAAACGTCTTCCAACGCAGCGGTGAAGAGTTTCGAGGATATAACGTCACCCTGTCTTACACCTCTCTGCAAATGGATAGGTTTCGTACTCTGGTTCCACCCAAATTTCGACGGAATCAAAGGCTTTCTCATAGTCCACATACGCCAAACATAGTGGCAAATTGTACTCCTCGGACTTCTGTACAATTTGCCGAAGGGTATGTATGTGGTCTATGGTGCTAAAGCCTTTTCGGAAACCGGCTTGTTCGGGAGGCTGGAAGTCGTCAAGTCTGCGCGCGAGACGGTCTGTAGTTCTTCAAGAGAGCGTTGACGCGTTTCTTGAAGAATAAGACTTCTGTTCCACGCCTCCGGTGTAATGCCACTATGGAGGACGGAATTAAAGAGCTTCTGAAGGACTTCAAGTACCGGTTTTCCACCCGCTTTGAGAAGCTCTGCTGTAAATCCATCCTTGCCTGGGGCCTTGCCATTTTTAAGGTCCTGGAGAGCCATTCTAATCTCGCTCAGACTGACGTCCGGGATATCATCGGAATAATGTCGGATAAGACTCGCTCCTGGATCGTTACTCATACTTGCTTGTGGCTCCAACGATGATGTGTACAGCTGCCCATAGAACCTCTCAATCTAACTCAAAATCTCAGGTGTCCCAGAAACGACGGTGCCTCACTCGATCTTCAGCTTCGTCAGTTGACTCTTTCTGGCGGACAGATCTCTAGCAAAGACTGGAACCCTGGTTCCGCTCGATTGCTTCTTCAATACGAGCAGTATTAAATTTGCGTAAGTCCCGCCGCATGCATTTGGAGATCTGTCTGTTCAGTGGCCTGTATGCTGTCAAATCTACTGAAGACTGCAGCTTTATATCCCGTCTTACAGCCATGAGATTAAGAGTGTCATCGGAGAGTTTTTGTGTTCTTCTGCGGCGGGTCTTGCAACACTTAGCTCCGACCGCATGGACAGTTTCCACGAGCTTGTCATTCATATAGTCCACTGCATTGCAATCTTCTAGGCACTGAAAACGGTTTCGTAGCTTGAGCTGAAAGGTTTCGGGACTTTGGATTAGAGTACGAGGGGGACGGAGCGTTGACCTCATTAGACTTTACGTTTAGGTTCAGTGTCCCTCTCACTATTCAGTGATCGCTCCCGGCTTTCACCCTCGCGATCACTGAGCCATCACTGAACATTTGTCGTCTGGTCGTCATAATGAAGTCAATCTCATTTTTTGTCGAACCGTCGGGGCTCGACCAGGTCCACTTTCTGTGAGGCCGGTTCTGGAAGAAAGAGTTCATCATAAAGAGTCCCTCTTTCTCCAAGAAGTCGGCCAGCTGCTGGCCCCTTAGGATCCGTTGCCCTATTCCGAATTTCCCTACTCTCAGTTCACCGTTTTCTCTTGTATCTAGTTTTGCATTGACGTCTCCCATTAACACCGTATAGCGGGTTTTGGAGGAATGCATGGCTCTAGAGATATCCTCATACATTTCCTCTACCTCCTCATCGGGGTGTGCCGAAGTTGGTGCGTAAACATGTATGACCTTCAGCGAATACCGTTTGGTGATTCTGAGTATAAGGTACGCAACCCTCGTCGACACACTCCCAATCTTTACAACGTTGTTAACGAGAGACTTGTAGACGATAAATCCGACATTTCCTTGGTCGCCCTCACGGTGATAGAACAAGTTGATTCGAGGATTACCGTATCCTCCCCCTCTCTTCGGACCTCGGATATCCTATGATATTCCAGCGCAACTTGTCTATCTCTTCTTCCAGCTCCAGGGTCTTCTCGTCAGTCCTCATGGTGCGTGCGTTATAAGTTGCCAGGTCGAGTCGTCGTAGGTGGCAACCGAACCTCCACCAGAGATTCTTAGCATTCCCTGCGCCGCTGTTACCATGGTCGCCACCGTAGCCAGGAATAGCGGGGCCACCGGGGACTGGGGGCGTCTCTTTGTTACTTTCATGGGGGGTATATTGCCATAGTTGCCACGCTTCGCGAGCGGGTTGGCAACCGCAGGTTTTTTATTGGTTTTTTGCTGTTATCAGAAAGATGCGGCTGCCAATCCTCTGCCTCAGTTTCCCTCTGTCGCTTCTTACGACACCCACGGGAAGATATGGGGTAGTGAGTATTCTTACCCGCCACTACACGGGGATATTCGTTATTACTTACAATTAATACTCCTAGGAACTAAGCTAGCCAAACAATTAAAATCAAATATACACTTTTCTTGCCTTTTATTCAGCGAACATAGCTGAAGACGATTCGGCGGCATTCATAATTGAAGACGATTTCCCATAGAAGTCCTTGGAATTTTTGTTTTCACATGTTCGGGGCCCTTGTAGCCCGGGTGCCCCGTATCATTGATACGGCTGATACGGCGGTAGCTACGCCTCTGGTTGTCACCCATAAGATCTTTCTAAATGCGCTTGTAACTTTAAAATACATGGTTGACTTAACAAAAAATAAAGGTTTTCATGTTAAAGGACGTCATTGCAAATGTAATAACAGTAGAGAAATATTAGCGTTTTGTGATCGAGTTGTAAAATATACAGAAATAGTAGACTGGTAAATTGATTTCGTACCAAGCGGGGGCGAGTCGTTAATGAACATATTTGCAAATATATTATATATTATTTCTATACTTCTATTACATAATAGTCTTTCACAAGTCTACAGTTGAACATAGGCCTCCCTGAGTCACCTGCATACATCGACTTCCTGCATGTTATAGGGTTGCCACTCCATTTAGTGGCAGCTGCCCTACACTTCGCTAGCCAGTACGAGCCTGCCACTCGAGAACCTTTATTTCCCAACGTTGTCGGTTCTTCGAGCTAGGGCCGGCCTATTGCCCCTTCAGTTTACTGCTCAGTTGGATTTTGTTGGTTTCTTCAGTTCTACTGCGAATATCTTCATTACAAATTCTACCACACAGAGAAACTCCAAGCATAGACCTCCCCATAGCTCTCTGAGCGGCCTTGAGCTTTCTCATACAGCCAGCAGTGGAGGTCAACGTCTCAGATTCATATGTCATCACTAGCATTACGCACTGGTTGTTCTCAAGTTTTGAGGAATACTTAACGAGAAAATGAGTCGTAATGATGATTTAATAACTTCCAATTATTCAAAAGTTGACGCCGTAGTATAAAAATTACCAGAAAGATATTATAGTAGTTAATAAATATATACAATCATTCTTGATAAAGTATCAAGATTGGGTGGATCTTGTGCACATCTGTAGTCGTCTCACGAAGAGGAAAATATCGTTATTGGTACGTAACCTCCCTACTCTACTGCCAATCTTGTATTTTAATTCATTACGGCGCGAATAATAAGTTAGATAGACAGATAGATAGATAACCCTTTATTGTACGCCAAAAAATAACAAAAATATTAACAAAAAATGAGAAAAAGAAATGTGGTACAATGGGCGGTCTTATCGCTAAGAGCGATCTCTTCCAGACAACCTTTGGATGGACAGCATTGCAAGAAAACAATAAAAACCTGTGTGTTTTGCTGACAAAATAACATTATTTTTATTAAAGCCATAAAATAAAAATATATAATGGTATATAAGTAACTACATAGATAAGATAAATACAAGTAAGATATGTTACGACTCGAAAATTAAGTACGAGGATGCTACCAACTTAGGCGTAGCAATCAAAATATTGCCAACCACGATCGACGATTTCCGCCGTATCACGAAACTTTTTACGTACGAACGCGTATCGTACCACACATACGCTCTCCCGGAAGAGCGTAAAGTTAGGGTCGTCATCCGAGGCGTCCCGTTTGAACTCTCCAACGAGGAGATACTTGCGGACCTTAAGTCACAAGGTTTCCCCGTTGAAGCGGTTCACAAAATGCATAGTAGAACCGGGCTGAGATACCCGGTAATATTAGTAATCTTAAGTAACGTCCCGGAGGCTAAAACCATCTTCCGGCAAGTACGCACTGTGTGCGGCTTGTCTGGAGTCAAGGTTGAGTCACCGCGTAGGCGCGGTTTCCCGGCGCAGTGCCACCGCTGCCAATTGTATGGTCACGCGGCGGCCAATTGCTCCGCCCCACCCAGGTGCGTTAAGTGCCTAGATCCGCACATCACCAAAGAGTGTCCCAAAGATGCCGTATCCCCGCCCGCGTGCGTCCTGTGTCAACAGACAGGCCACCCGGCGAGCTACAGAGGATGCCCGTGCGCTCCTCGTCCGCGCATAGCAAGACAGGCACCACCGCCGGTAAATGACCGTTCATTCCCGGCCTTATATGTTAGGAAGCCCCGTCAGGGCGTATCTCAGCCGTCTCAGGGCTTTGCACGACCCCCTCAGGGTCCCCCGAGACCGCTTAGGCCACCGCAGGCACCGCTTAGGCCACCACCGGGCTTCTCAAAGCCTATGCAGGCTCCAGTTTTTGCCTGGGGCCCCAAAAAGGTAGATCCACCGCCACAGGTATTTTCTGCTCCGCAGCAGAAACAGTCGACAATTGGCGATGACTTTAACACGGTTTACGCCGCGATAAGGAACATCGACATTAACGAAATCTCGGTTTTAGCGAGTAAACTGCGCGCCGCCCGGTCCCCTCAGGACCGGCTTTTGGCTCTCGCAGAACACAGTAATTTATTGCGTTCGTTGTAAGCTAAGTTAACTTAATTAACTTAGCTTATAATGACAGAGCCTTCTGCTCTGCCTAGAAGTCACGGTCGTATCAAGCCCAAAGGGCTATCGCTTATTTCATTTAATATTCGCGGATTGCGTAATAATCTCCCAGAGCTTAAGCTCTTCCTTAAAGATCGCGAAGCTGATTTTCTCCTCTTACAGGAAACCAATCTTAAACACACAGACAATAAAGGCTTATCCATTAAAAATTATTCTCTTCTTCGTAATGATAGGCACGACCGCCGAGGCGGCGGCACGGCCATTTATTACAAGAAGACACTACATTGCTCTCTTATTGATACTCCACAGCTTACCAATATGGAAGCTACGTTATGCAGGATATCTATGACGGGACATCAGTCTTTAGTCATAGCCTCCTGTTACATTCCCCCTAAAAACCTCCCCCTCAAAGATGATTTTGAGGCAATCTTATCTCAAAGTAATTCAGTCATTATGTTTGGAGATTTTAACTCTAAACATACTGAATGGACATGCCGTACGATTAATACTAATGGTAGGATACTGCGTGATATAACGCAGTCTCTTGACTTAACCGTTTTCAGCCCGCTCGGTGCAACGCACTATCCCGATAACACCGATTATAACCCAGATGTACTAGATTTTGCGTTACTCAAAGGAGTTTCACTCAACCTCAGGTCTATTGAGACACTAGACGATATAGGATCCGATCACCAACCGGTCTCTCTTATTCTTGGCCATCAGCCACCCCCTATTATAACTACGAAAACCTTCACTAACTGGAAGGGTTTCAAGGACTCGCTAGCAAAAGCTATGGACTCGCAGGACTCCCCTAATTACCTATCGTCGGACTTAGACTTAGACAGTCCTGTAAAAATCGACACCGCGGTCGAATCACTTTCAACCCTAATTAAATCCTCCCTTAAGGAGAATGAAAGGGTCGTTCCGGTTGCTAATACTAATGGGCTTCCCCTATATATTAGCAACATATTAAAAGCTAAAAAAGCTGCTTTCCGGAGAGCAGCTAAATATCCCACCCCCGAATATAGGCATACGGCTAATCGTCTTCAACGAAAACTCCGTTCGCACCTTTATGAATTTCGAGAGCTCCAAAGGAGTGAACTCATGGAGAATATATCTCCCTCACATACAGCGTACTATCAGATGGCTAGAGCCCTCCGTATAGACGCTACAACTCACACTCCCCCTCTCTCCCGCCCCGACGGTACGGTTGCCTTCGAGGACGACGAGAAGGCTGAGTGCTTTGCAGACAGCATTGCCGCACAATGCTCTCCTAGCTCTCAACCTGTCGACCCCTCACATATTCAGGAAGTGGAGGATGAGGTCCGCCGCCGGAACTCACCCCCCACAACCTCTGACCCTATCACTGTGTCCAATGATGAGATCTCGTCCCTCATCAAAGGACTTAAGCCCAAAAAATCTCCGGGCGCGGATGGCATATCCAACCAAGCCCTTAAATACTTTCCAGAGCAGGTGTTAACCCTCTTAGCTATTATCTTTAACGCCTGTTTTAATCTTAGTTACTTTCCCACTTCTTGGAAAGAGGCAATTGTCATTGGTATTCCCAAGCCAGGCAAGCCTCTTAACCTCCCCTCCAGTCATCGTCCCATTAGCCTCCTAAAGGCCATGGGCAAACTCTTTGAAAGAGTCATTCAAAATCGAATGAGGCGCCATCTGTTTCCCACAGACGGTGACCCCATTGTCATCCCACACCAATTTGGTTTCCGCGCAAAACACTCGTGTCCACAACAGGTACACCGCATTGTGGAATATATCCTCAGCGGTTTTTATCCACGTCGACTAAAGACAATCGCGGTCTTTTTCGACATTGCCAAAGCCTTCGACCGAGTCTGGCATGAAGGCCTTATTTTCAAATTATATAGGATAGGACTCTCCGATCGTCTAGTACGTCTCGTAGCCTCTTATTTACAACATCGTACCTTTCGTTTTAGACACGAAGGCACGTTATCCTCTCAGCGCCCCATTAAAGCTGGTGTTCCTCAAGGATCAGTACTAGCTCCCCTCCTGTACATCTTGTACACCAACGACATTCCTATCCCGTCGAATGGTGTACAGCTCTCACTCTTCGCAGATGACACTGCACTATACTTCAAAAGTCCTAGAATATCTTCAGCAAGGAACAAGATCCAAAAGTCAGTCGATGACCTAGGAGATTGGTTCCAAAAATGGCGTATCGATGTGAACCCGGAGAAGAGCTCCGCAGTTCAATTCGATATTAAAAGACGCCGTAATAAAAACAAGAAAAATACTCCACCTATACGAATGCTAGGGACCCCTGTCCCATGGCACATGTCAGCAAAATATTTAGGCGTCACCCTTGACTATAGGCTTACTTTTGAGTCTCATGTCAAAAGAGTAACGCGTCTAGCACGTTTCTATTTAGGTCGGCTTAACAGTATGTTAGGCAGACATAGCAAAATGTCACTACGAAATAAGCGAACCCTCTATAAGGTTTGTATACGACCGGTTATGACTTACTCGGCTCCTATTTTTGCACACGCTAACGATAAAATCATTAACGAACTCCAAGTAGTTCAAAACCTCTTCTGTCGTCGAGCTACGAACGCACCTTGGTACGTCCGTAATGCCGACCTTCACCGGGATTTAGAAATCCCAACAATCCAGCAATGTCTTAAAAAATTCTCTGAAAATTTCTTTAAAGTATCAGAGTCGCATACTAACACACTTATTCGTGAGGCAGTTACTTATACCGCCCCACTCCCTTCTCGCTATAGCGTCCGCAGGCCGAGAAACACTCTCTTGGACCCGCCAAATAAGTTGTCAAACGACCTGAACTGCCTCCTGGCGGCTCAGGCCAATCCTAATTAAATTAAAAACTAGTTAAAATTAATAATATGCCTTCGTAGGCAGTCCCTAAACGGCACTTAGCCGTCTGCGCCCTCTTTTCCCAAAAGAGGGTCGCTTTAGATACGGCATATGCAGCTTTAATAGAGCTAGTTGCCAGTCCCCAAAGGCGGTTTTTAGTGGGTATCACTTAGGTCCCCCGGACCCCGGAAAAAAAAAGATAAATACATATATACTTATTAATATATATATATATATATATATATATATATATATATATGTATATATATATATGTATAAATATACAAATAAATATATATTTTTATATATATAAATATATAAAAGTACAAATATATACTTTAAAACTATTACATATAACATAAAAGTGCCGAACATATAAACAAATATTGTAACAAAATAAAGGATTTTTAACGTGGTAGAGCCATGTTGCAGCTATATTAGTAGTATAATTGTAGCACGCATGGGTCGGCTCGACCGGGGAAGGACCACGCTCTCACAGAAAACCAGCGTAAAATAGCAGCTTAACGCTGCTGTGTTTCGTATGGTGAGTGTAGAGAACTGGAGACCCTTTTTACTGGCAAAGAGGCATTCCATCTTAGTCCTCACGGGTGAAAACGCATCTGCATCTTGGTTCTTTATTGAGGATAGATGTAGATGTCTATGGGTCACAGTAACCACTTACCATCAGGTGGACTGTGTGCTCGTTTGTCACCCTATCCTATAAAAAAAGGAGAATAATTAAATACAAATGAACTAGATAGAATCAAAGTTGAGAAAAGTAATCATGTACATGTTTCTTAAAAACCGGTAGGGATTGAGCGCATCTTGCTGATAACGGCAAGTCATTCCATAATCGAACAGCTGTATTGTGAACGATCTGTCCAAAAATTTGGTAACGTGGGCTGGCATTTTTAATATCAAATTTTCTGATGATCTCAAATGTGATTCATTGAGGAATTCAAACCGATTTTTTAGGTAAGAAGGATAGAAAGGATTAAAAAGAATATTATAAAGAAGTAAGAGAATATGAGCATTTCGGCGAAGGTTATATAAATAAAAAAGTTATATAAATGCCAAAACATAACTTTGTGGTTTTAATTTTCGAAAGTGCTTTTTATGAACCCTCCCGTGCAGAAATTTTTACTTGAACTTCTAAAACTACGAGGAGTTACAAGCAACTATTATTTAAGTCCAAATATTGAATACAATATTTCAAAGTAAGAACTAAAACATTTCTTAATGATTTCTTATATTTACGCGAACACTACACATTTAAACAAATTAGTTTTACGGATTTTATCGCGTATATTAACTTATTTTATAGTATATAGGAAAAACTAAAAGATCAATAAAAACCCGCGTTAAAGAACACATAGCTGATGTGAAGAATCGACGTTCCGGGAAGTCTGCAGTTTGTGAACACGTACAGGATCGTCCCCGTCACTACATTAGATTTGATAGACCACAAATCCTCGCTAAAGAACACCGATTCCTTCCAAGGATGATTCGCGAGGCTTTTGAAATCATATAATATCCTAATTTCAATAGAGAAGATGGCTGGGTGCTACAATCTGCTTGGGATCCTATAATTAAGAAAATTATATCTCAACCCAAGCATACAACTGCAAGACTTAAAGATACTGTAAGTTTATACCTACTACGTAGATGGGAACAAAAATTAATAATTCTTAATCTGCAGGTAGCCGTGGTTAACTGTGACATTGGGACGTCAAACACCTCAGTTCCCCCCGTGACCATGGGTGCTGTAAAGTATACTCGAAACGTCGAGAATATAAGTTAATATACGCGATAAAATCCGTAAAATTAGTTTTATATAAAACATTTCTTCTTTTATATTTTAGAAAACGATTCACTCTAGGATTTCCTCCTATAGTGGTCTTTAGGTAGTTTGCATATATAAAGGACAAATATCTAGACTTGGAACAATTATTTATAGTACATACAAATTTTTGTTGTGCACCTAGCGCACAGGCTCGCGCGGCTGCCTCGGTGTGCGGCTCGCGAGGCAGCCTCAACGGTAATCTCCGGAACTGAGAGCCATGTCTCACGAGGGAGGCCGAGCCATCATAATTCCTCGAGCATCCGAAATGGACAGTTGTGTAATTGCACCTGCAGCTACTTTCCTAGTTGCTTATTGTTTGAAAAAACAGTATTTTGGATCCCACAGCATCTTGTACGTACCGTACAGTTGAATTAACGAATCGACTCATCCTGATTGCTCATGATATTATATAATTAAAATGACTTCAGTAAAACTAAAACAAACACTATAGTCTCGCGAGCCAAAATACCACCGTACACACCAAACGAACAACGAACATTTAACATTGAAGCACCTTTGAGCGCGTCAAGTTTATCGACAACGTATGGCTCGCGGTCGAGCGGCGCTCGGCCGAGGCAACGTGCGCCCGAGGCAGCCCGAGGCACGTCCACATCAGTCGAGGCATTGGCTCGCGAGGCTGCCGCGCGAGCCTGTGCGCTTAGTGGATACCCGGCTGATAATCGCGGCCCTTGGTGCCGTAACTTAATGCTTAGCCATTGTGTCACTGAGCCGTCAATATTTCTGTCCGTTTATATAATATGCAGCGGTATGTAAGAATATCCACTACCCCATTTATAAGTGTTGTAAGAGACGACAGAGGCTAAAAGGGCAGTAGCATCTTTTTTGTAACAGATAATTAAAAATAAAAAACTACGGTTGCCAACCTGTGCGTGGCAACAATGAACAAGTGGTTAAATAAAGAAAAAATTGTACAACAGACTTCAATATAAATATAATTTATTGTTGATTTTTTTAAACTGTTCGAGCGATTTCGATAAAATTTAAAATTGGACCACCTGGGATGTACCCTTTGAAACAAAAAAAGAATTTCCCAAATCGGTTCCGGCGTCTTCGAGTAATCGGTGTACATACATAAAAAGAAAAAGATTGCGACGAATTGTAAACCTCATCCTTTTTGAAGTAGGTTGATAATATACCCAGTGCTGAACATAGGAGAGGCGTACATACATTCAGCCCTGGATTTTTAATAGGCATAATATGAAATATGAATTAATAACAACGAGTTTTATGTTTTTCATAGTCGGTCGGTTGGCAAGCGGTTCGGTGATGGCTAAACCAGATTTTTCTTTACATAATAAGGATTGCAAATAAGTACACAGTCCACCTGATGATAACTGGATGATGCGGCCCATAGACATACATCTATCCGCGATTAAGAATTAAAATGCAGACGCGTTGTCACCCGTATGGACTAAGATAGAATGTATTACCAGTAAAAAAGGTCTCTCCAGTTCTCTACACTCACATACTATTTTACGCTTGTATTCTGTGAGAGCGTCGTCCTACCTCTGTCGAGCCGACCCATTCATATTACAACCATAATATAGCTGTAGCTTGGCTCTAGCTCTACCACGTAAAGAATACATGCCTATATACAAGTCACACGGCTGGCCCCAGAGTCCTGAGGCTCCCTCTTATTTCTGGAAAGATTGTAGGTAAGATCTATATTGGTTTATACTGGCCAACTCCTTGGCTGTAGACGAAAAAGGGGGAGATGGTTGGTCGGGTAAGGTGCTCGCACCGTGCCGTGTAGTAGTGCTCGCACTACTACAGTACGAAGTTTGTTATTATGAAAAGTTGTTTGGAAACTTAGATAGCGTGATTTAGACTTCGGATGTTATTTGTTCCGTTTCACGTAATTACACCGCAGTGCCCCTACACTTTGGCTTCAATACCTTCTTCAGAATAAGTAAAGGCTTTTAAAAAATATTAAAACCTTGTTTATTGGTTATTCAATTTATATTCTTCAGCGTTCCTGTCGGCATCGTTAGCATTTCCTGTTGGAGCTTGCACCGTTCGCTTAATTAAAATTTAATCAACTGACGTCTTTTAAGTTTACTTTACGTTAGTTTTCATTAAGGTTGCAGTGACTCGCATAGGCATCAGTATACCGTATACCAGGGTAACGTAGCAAATGATCGTATAAGTTGTAGTGCTCAATCGTCGGTCTTTCTAAACTATATAATTAGTCACTGATAGAAAGAATAGAGAATGAAATAAAATATAATGGAATATTTTTATATTTAATACTAGTGATCCGGCCCGAGCTGACGTTGTTACTGTTGGATAATATATCTATTTTATATCTGTTGTTTTTGTCATCATGCCTCAATTCGAGTTGCCAAACGTGTCATGATGAAATTGAAAATTTATTAAAATAAATAGATCAATGTACACATACACACACACCCACACACACACACACACCCACACACACACACACACACACCCACACACACACACACACAAACACACATACACACACACACACACACACACACACACACATACACACACACACACACATACACACACACACATACACACACACACACACACACACACACATACACACACACACATACACACACACACACACACACGCGCGCGCGCACGCACGCACGCATGCACGCACGCACGCTCGCACGCACGTACGCACGCACGCACACACACACGCACGCACGCACGCACGCACGCACGCACGCACGCCAGCACGCACGCACGCCAGCACGCACGCACGCACGCACGCACGCACGCACGCACGCACGCACTAGACATTCTCACTACACATACTCACCACACACACACACGCGCACACACACGCACACACGTTTAATCTTTATGTGTGCGATCTTGTAATTATAAAAAAATTGTTTTGGAAGAGCGGGGTCCCCTAACACAGATATTGATACGCTTAAAAAGGAGACCCCAGCCTAGTTAAAGTATTTTAATTTAAGATATTGAATCAAGAATTTTGAATTTGAATTTGAAAAAAAAACTTCACAAGTCCTCAAAATATTAAATTTTTAGACATGTTCTATATTCATCTATGCAGATATCTCCATGCTTTCTTTCGCCGCCGAAAGACTGATAAAATCAGTACTTATAATTGTAACTTACAACGTAACAATCATATTACTTTTGCGGTACGAATGGGTCGGCTCGACCGGGGTAGGAACATGCTCTAGCAAAATAGCGTAAAATAGCAGCTCAATGCTGCTGTGTTTCGTATGGTGAAGAGAACCGGAGACCCTTTTTAACGGAAACGAAGCATTCCCTCTTAGTCCTCACAGGTGACTAAGCATCTACATTTTGATTCTTAATCGAAGATAGATGTAGATGTCCATGGGCCATATCAGACGCACTGTGTGCTCGTTTGTCATTTTTATTCTATTGAAAAATACTCATATCACAATTATTTGGTGCCGACGGGATAGATTGCTCGCGTACTCTGCAAAATGATGACGAGCGCTTAGCCCATGATCTACCACGGCTCTGAGCATACATAAGTATAAAACTACAGGCTTGTGTTGAAAACAAGCTTTAAGTAAAGTAGCTACTGCTTTTAAATAATACCAGCTATGCTATTAGCACTTTTAGTTATCGCGTTAAGCAGTTGTAGTAAGCTTAGATGCTTGTTGTATGTTCATGACAGTAATCGAATTGCAGATTTTTATTCAAATTTTTTCTAGTATCGCTGTCCGTATCCTTGAATATTCGCTTTATTACAGTACAGTGGCGAGTCGTACCGGCCATTCACTAGATGGGGTTACAATTTATCGATATACTTATTGGATATTCAATTAAGTATGAGAGTATTGAGATATGACTACATATTTGTGCCACTTGTAGAAGAGACTATCGGTCCATGCGGTCTACGTGTGGTGAAGTTAAAAAAACCTAAAGGAAATGTACCCGCGACTGGTCGTCACTGCTAGTGATAAGTGGGCTGGTTCTTTTATCGCTCAAAGGCTAAATATAGGCATTCAGCGAGGAAACGTAGCCAGCGTTCTTGACACGATAACACGGAGAGTAGGTCTGTATGACACAACAGTGGTAGAGCCACGTGGCGGCTTTTGCTGTCGTACGGATGGGCTGGCTCGAACCGGGGTGGTACCATGACCTCACAGAATACCAGCGTGAAGTAGAGGTTTACCTCTGCGTTTCGCTTGGTGAGTGCAGGTGGCCGGAGGCCCTTTTTACTGTAAATGAGGCATTCCATCTTAGTCCTCACGGGTGACAACGCATCTGCATTTTGATTTGTAATAGAGGATAGATGTAGATGTCTATGGGCCGCAGCAACCACTTACCATCAGGTGGACTGTGTGCTCGTTTGTCACACTTATCCTATAAAAAAATGACAATTTAAATTAAAAAAAAACTAAAAGTTTTAGTTTTCTTTATTATAGCTTTTTATTATTGTGTGTAACATTTTAGTTGGATAAGTTATATAAGTTAATATTAATATTCAATAGGTATATATAGATATTCAATAAGTACTATACAGTATTATAATACTTATTTGATAACCGTATAGGAAAAAATTCCTGACCTGAATATAAGATCGCCTAACAAAAGCGCTGACTGAGCTCTACGTGACAAAGTTATGACGTGGAAAGTGTTGCTATTTTTTATTTATTCATATTAAACGGTGGCGTCGTTTAGTTGTCAGAGTACCCGACTAGTAAATCAATACACGATCACTAACAGACACATCAGCAATATTATGTATATAATTTAAAATTAAAAATTTTGTACAGCCGACTTCAATATAAGTTATTTAAGAATAACTTAAAAACTATTGGTCTGACCTTGATCAAATTCATATGGGACCACACGAGAAGTACCAGCTTTCAAATAAAAAAAGAATCATCGAAATCGGTTCACCCTGAAAAAAGTTCTGAGGTAACACACATAAAAAAAAAACGAAAAAAAAAAAACATACAGTCGAATTGAGTACCGGCTCCTTTTTGGAAGTCGGCAGAAAATAGACTTGCAACGAATAGCATATTCGGCCTCACACCGAATACCGAATATTCTGCGGGCTTACTGTACGAATAGGTTAATATTAAGCAAAAGTATTCGGCCGGGAAGGAAGTACAGTTTTTTATTCAGAGTGTTTATTCTTGGAAGCTGAAGAGTCTACGAGAAGAAAATTTGTACGCCTGAAAATGCAGAAAAATTAGTCTTTCTGTACCATAATCTTCCACTTTAAATGCCATAATTCAAGTGCATAGACTTTTATCTGTTAGTTTTCTTTGTTCTTTTTTATAATACGAAAGTTGAATAGGTACATGTGACTACTTTAATGATTATAATAAAAATACATCATTATAAAATAGATCAATATTTTTATCTGACTACAACAAAACATCTTACTGAGATATTCGTTATTCGGCCGAATAGAAAAAAAATTGCCGAATAGGCCGAATACCGAACAATAGCCGGATATTCGTTGCAAGTCTAATATAAAAAATCATGCGTGAGTGTCGTGGAACACGTCGCAATGAAGTCCTTTCGTAGTATATTATTATTGATAAACATATTATATTATTTATTAACATATACAAATAAATGAATTACCAGCGTCTGTTATTTAAAATAATATTTCTTTCATGGCAAGATAAGAAAAGGAGCGAGTGAGATGGATATTATTCCATCTCGCTCGCACTATAGATAGGGGGTCGTGACGGAAAAATCTTACACTTTTTCTCGCCTTGCCCCCATCCACCAATTCGTACCGTGCGTTTAAGAACATCGTTCCAATACTTGCGACCTGTCCCTGCTTCGCCTGGATTGGATTTACTAATGTGGACTATTAGATTTAACATAATTAAAAACCAATCATTTTAACAATTTTTGGTATTTTTTCAAAAGTTTCTAGTTTTTTGGGTAAAATATAGCCTAGATACCTCCCGGCATTGCTCTCTATCCGTTCGTAGTGTATCATCACAACCGGTTCAGCCATTCTGAAGATTAGTCCGGACAGATAAACAGACAAATATTTTAAAAATGTTTACTTATATCTCAATAACATGCAAATGCTTATTGGAAGCCAGTTATTTCAATATTACAGACTGACATTTCAGTTTTATTAATATTTACTTATAGATATATAATGTGAATTTTTCATTCATTCATTACAGCCCTTCACATGTCCACATAGGAGAACATAGGCCTCCAACAAGGAATTCCACAAAATACGGTCACGAGCCACCTGCATTCATCGATTTCCTGCATGGATTTCTTACCAGATTCCTTACCAGGTCGTCAGTCCATCTAGTGGGGACTGCCCTACACTTCGTCTACCAGTATATGACTGCCACTCGAGAACCTTTCTTCCCCATCGGTTGTCAGTTCTTTGAGTTCCCCATCGGTTGTCTTTTATATGGTTGGCTAACTGCCACTTTAATTACAACCAAACAAAATTGAACTAAGCGGCATGTTTACTATTTTTTTTTTGATGGTATTTAGTATTCTCAATTATTTTTTTGTTCTGTCATTGTCTGCGAAAAGACCTCTCAAACTTCATTTCTTTAGATTTTCAATAAGCGACAATTAGAATTGCTTTAAAATAAAAAAGAATTGACAGTGAGTTATATAAAACAGAATTCGAAATATAATTATTTTTTAAATTAATCTACAATTTTTTTATAGGATAGAGTGACAACCGAGCTCACAGTACACCTGATGGTAAGTGGTTGCTGTGGCCCATAGACATCTACATTTATCCTCGTTTGCACTTTTCACGACAGCATCATTTCAATTGATTTCCTGATGACAGTTACATGGTGAATTAATTAAAAATCGTATGCTCGGAATTAAAGCGTGAAGCGTATTGGAAAGTGTACTGTTAAATTTTAATGGAAATAACGTCCAGTGAAATCTGGCTACTACCGGAAATATTCCCCGTGTGGTGACGACGTAGGACAATCCACTAAAGCATGGTCGCGGAACAGGAACATTTTTTATTGCTTTGCATTTTTAAACTTAATTCCTATCATTAAAAGTTTTATTTTTATTGCAATTAAGATAGTTTTAGGACCTTTTGAACAGCATTTGTGATTTTTTTTATAGCATAGGGTGACAAACGAGCACACAATCCACATGATGGTAAGTGGTTCCTGCGGCCCATAGACATCTACATCTATCCTCTATTAGAAATCGAAATGCAGATGCGTTGTCACCCGTGAGGACTAAGATGGAATGCCTCATTTCCAGTAAAAAGGGTCCCGGTTCTCTCGGTACAATCACCATATGAAACACAGCAGTTTTAAGCTGTTATTTTACGCTGGTATTCTGTGAGAGCGTGGTAGCCAAGTCAATCTATTTATTTAACACATAAAAGATTTTTAATATTGATATGGTCGTTACGTAATAACTTAAGACAGAAGGACCCTTAAGTAGGGACTGAATAAATTAACCGACTGGGTATTACATTGATCTCACAACTTTTTACGGTAGAAGAAATGAGCTGCGAGACACAAGTTATGTTTTTGATGGCATTACTATTTACTAGTATACATAGCTTGCAGTATAACAATGACTTAAGTAGCTTTTAATTTAGTTATATAAAGTTCATAAATTTTAAAAGAAAATAACGTAGTTTCTTTATAGAATAAGGGTGACAAACTAACGAAAGTCCACATGATGGTAAGTGGATGCTGTGGCCTACAGATATCTACATTTTTTCTCGATTAAGAATCAAAATACAGATGCGTTGCAACTCCTGAGAACTAAGATGGAATGCCTCGTTTCCAGTGAAAAGGGTTTCCGGTTCTCTACACTCACCATGTGAAAAACAGCGGCATTAAGCTGCTATTTTACGCATATATCTGTAAGAGGGTGGTCCTACCCACCTACCTTGGTGAACGTCAGAGTCAGGAAGGGACGCGCTAGGTGAAAGTTTATCGACGAAATTGGCGATATGTAAAAAAATGGGCCAAATTAATGCGTAGGTGTATGGATGTGGAGGAAGCGAGAGAGGTGTGTCAGGATCATGCCCAATAGAAGTCCATAGTCTCTGCCTACCCCTCTGGGTTACAGGCGTGATTGTTTATGTTTATGTTATGTTATGAGAACAGCCTTAATGAAGTCGAAGTCAATTAAATAAGCATTACTAAGGATAAGTCAAAAACTACTGGCCAAAATTTAAATAGGAACACATGAGAAGCACCAGCCTTTAGATAAAAAATAAAATAAATCATCAAAATCGGTTCACCTTGAAAAAAAATCTGAGGTAACACATAAAAAAGTCGAATTGAGAACCTCCCCCTTTTTCGAAGTCGGTTGAAAAAAGGGCACATATAATAAAGATATTAAAGATATTTAAAATTTTGATTTAATTAAAAGCAACAATCTTGTTAATATCACCATCGTCATTACAGGCCCTCATAACTCTGCTGAACATTGGCCTCCCCCAAGGAATACCACAAATCGCGGTCCATCGCATCCATCGACTTCCTGCATGTCTTACCAGTTTGTCACTACATCTAGGGTGGCGACGCCGTACACTTCGTCCGCCGGTATGAGGGTGCCACTAGAGAACTTTTTTCGGTCGGTTACTCTAGTTCTACTGCGAATATCCTCATTTCTAAGTTTATCAGGCAGAGAAACTCCGAGTATAGCCCTCTCCATAGCTCGCTGAGTGACCTTGAGCTTTCTCATCCGTCCAGCAGTGAAGGACCACGTCTCAGTTCCATAGGTCATCACTGGCAATCAAATCGATTATAATTAATATATTATGGCAACACGCACTGGTTCTACAGTCTTGTTAATATAAAAAAAAAAACATTCTCTATTTATAATAAAAGTTACTAGTGGTCAGTCTTAGTCCATTATATTTATTTTCGAATCCGTAACTTGCGAGTGGCAATCAGTTATGGCCTTCGTTTAACTAAATTGTAGTAATATAGTTAGTTACCAGGAACGTAGTAATCATTGCTTTACGTAATATGTGCAATGCGGTTATAGTAGCAAGGACAATGGTCAAAACAGTATTTACAAATCCAGAAAAAGATTACTGATAATTTAAAATTAAAAAATTTGTACAACCGATTTCAATATAAATTATTAAGAATAACTCAAAAACTATTGGTCAGAACTTGATAAAATTTATATGGGCCCACATGAGAAGCACCAGCTTTTAAATAAAAAAAAATGATCGAAATCGGTTGACCCAGGAAAATTTTATGAAGAAACACACATAAAAAAACATACAGCAAATTGAGTACCTCCTCCTTTTTAAGGCAGTAGAAAAGAGAAAAATTTTAATATATCCTATGGCACATAACTCGAAGTATCGACAACCGACGTGGAAGAAAAGTATTCAAGTGCAGCCTCGTACCGGTAGGCGAAGTGTAGGGCGGCCTCCCACTAGATGTAGTGACTACCTCGTAAGACATGCGGGAAGTCGATGGATGCAGGTGATTCAGGACCGCGCTTTGTGGCATTCCTTGGGGTAGGCCTATGTTCAGCGGTGGACTTGTGAAGGGCTGTAATAAAATATCCTTTGTCATTTCCACAATTGAGACGAATCCAACGTCACACAATATATGTTATAATTCATTTAGACGTTTAGGCTACGGAGCGTGCCAAAAACAGGCAAAAAATTTACCTCCTTCTGGGTCAGTCGGATAAACATAGAGTCAAAAAGACTAACATAACCTTAAAATAATAAAACATGAATACGTGTATTTTTTACTTAAAGAAAATTATAAATTTGCGTGTAAATGATTTATTGAAATTTATAATTGATATGTAATTAGACATTAAATTTTATTTTACGAATTGATTTAAAAACAAGAGGTAAAATAAAAAAATTTGTGCAACCGACTTCAATATAAATATAATTTATTGTTAATTTGTTAAATGGAACTACCTGGGAAGTATAGCCTTTGAAAAAAAAAAGAATTTTCCAAATCGGTTCAGGCGTCTTCGAGTAATCGGTGTACATACATAAAAAAGATTTCGACGAATTTTAGACCTTCTCCTTTTTGAAGTCGGTTGATAACATAATTTGAATACAGCTTGTAAAATCAAATTTAACATTTAACTTTATAGCCATTCTTATAGAATAAGGGTGCTAAATGGGGACACACATCCCACATGAATGATCCTCGGTTAAGAATTTAAAAGCGTCTAAAAAAATTACTCAATTTAAAACGGACACACGCAAAATACTCTCTAATATAAGTTTGACAAACAAAATTTTAATTTCTTACGTCGAAAAACATAGATTTACATTTGATTTCCTTTCACTCTTTTACTACATAAAAAATATTATATTAAACTAGTTTTATAATGTTATTGGGCGCCTTTTGTGTTTGAAGTTAATTGTAAGTGTCTATTTTACATTAGTTTCTTAAAACAAGCTTCCTATCATTTACACACTGGACACTCTACAAAATATCGATCTCTACAATACACGTATCACACTCTACGTGTATTGTAGAGAACCGGAGACTCTTTTTACTGGTAACAAGGCATTCCATATTAGTACTCACGGATGACAACGCATCTTCATTTTAATTCTTAATCGGTGTCTATGAGCCGCAGTATCCAATTACCATCAGGTTAACTGTGTGCTCGCTTGTCACCCTTATTCTGTATAAAAAAATAAGTTTGATAATAATTTTTGTAAAAAGAGCGAATGACTACCGGCGTTCATGAACATTTATAACACCAAAGGAATTTAGGGGCGTGAACGTCGCACAAAGAAGTAGGCTATTTTTTTGAACGCACCTAAATCGTATTAGTCCGGAAAAGCTGCTGGTGACAATAAACACTACAATGTGGTACAAATAATATCTAAAATAACTTATCACATCTCACATCATAGCTGCAACGAATTCATGAATGTGAGGCGACCGGCAACCACGCACAAAGTCCACCCGACGGCAAGTGGTTATAGCCCATACACATCCACATTAATACATTTTAAGTTAAATTGCAGATGCGTTATTGAACTTTTAATACTAAGGTGGAATGCCTAAACGCCACGTTTTTAAGAAAAGGGGTTCTCCGGTTCTTGTCACTGACATGTCAAAACACATCAGCGTAATGCTGCTACACAGAGCTGGTATTCCGTATCAGTGTGATCTTTCCCTGGTTGTGTTGATTTATGCATGCTAAGTGTGTACGAAAGCACACAATAGAATAGAATAGAATAATTTTTATTCAATATAAATTACAAGAATACCTATTTATCCATTACTAGAAGTACACAGTTAACTCTATTCTCTCGTAGTCTGATGTGACGGCAATCCGACACGACCGAAGGGAGATCGGATGCGGGACCAACGGCTTTACGCACTTTCCGAGGTACAAGGTTAAAACATCTCCAACTGACTCCTAGCTATTACTGACATTCGCTTGTCAGAAAAAAACAACAACTGATTCTAGCCCGATCCGGGATTCCAACCTAGTATTGCATCATCAGCAGTTCCGCTTACGACCATTAGACCATGGGACTCACAGTCATAATATAGCTGTAGCGTGGCTCAACCACAAATTTTTATAGCTTAATACACTCGTGAACCTAAATTGGTCAAAATTGGTCAGTACATTACCATCTACGAGGGCTTTGTTTGCTTAGCGCTTCATTATAATCGAAAATCAAGTAGGTAGCTAATATTTGCAAAGGGTTTTTAAGTACCTTAATAATTACGAGGATAAACAAATTTAAACCTTAATAAATAAAAAATAACGATAGATTTTATGTATTTTTACTCATAATTTCCTCATTTTCTAGACTCTCCACTACGGCTTTAAAAACCACTCTTAATATACAACACAGAATACATATTATTAAAAGTAAAGTTACAGCCTATATTATATGTTCCACCGCTTGACACAGGCCTCTTCTCACACCTGAGAGGGTTTAAGGACAAGGAAGTGTTCGCCGCGCTGCTCCAATGCGTGTTGGCTTCGAATTTTTTTTTGTTTCCTCGCGATGTTTTCCTTCACTGCTAAGCACTTGGTAAATCAGCACCTAATATTGCAATTAATAATTTCATTGTTTCTGGTGGGGATCGAGCCTGCGGTGCCCGTGTAATGTGAAATTTACAATGAGCGTTTAGCCCCTGATCTACCACGGCTCTTTGAACCAGTAATCGATCTTTTATACCGACAAACTTTCTGGTAGGATCCTTCTGAAATTCCTTATACTCGCCTTTTACAACGCCCACGGGACAATATAGAGTTATGGATTGAAAATGAAGTTAAGAGTCTCATATTATTTATATATGTATGTATAATTAATACAGATAGGAAAATAAATTATACTTATATTTTATGCACTTATATGTTAATTGTTAAAAGTTAAAAACTAAAAAAAATAAATCAGCTGTAACTTAAAACCATTTTCTATTAAGTAGTGTCATGTTAATTATTAAGTACGCACGCTGCTACCTACTTTTTTTATAGGATCGAGTGACAAACGAGCACACAGTCCACCTAATAGTAAGTGGTTACTGTGGCCCATAGACATCTACATCTATCCTCGTTTGCGAATCAAAATGCAGATGCGTTGTCACCCGTGAGGACTAAGATGGGATGCCTCTTATCCAGTAAAAAGGGTCTCCGGTTCTCTAAACTCACCATACGAAACACAGCAGTTTTAAGCTGCTATTTTACGCTGGTGTTCTGTGAGAGCGTGGTCCTTCCCCGGTCGAGCCGACCCATTCGTGCTACAACTATACTACTAATATAGCTGCAGCATGGCTCTACCACGTATATAAAAGTACTTGCTTTATATATATAACTATTTCTCTTTCCCAAAAGGTTTGCTGGAAGAGAAATTTTGTTAGGGTTAAGCTCGCACATCTTATTTCAATATTTAATAATTGTTACCAACATACAGTGTGTACAATAAAGAATAAACAAAGAATAAATAAAGAAAGTAAAGTTAAGAAATATCAATTATGAAGTGTTTTATTACAAAAATGAAAGTATTTAATCTCTCTCTCTCTCTCTCTCTCTCTCTCTCTCTCTCTCTCTCTGTATATATATATATACTAGCTGGCCAGGCAGACGTTGTTCTGCCCTTTCCGATGACCCTTCCTATGAAAAAATCCTTAAATTCGCAATAAAAAAATATTGAAGGTCACTTATCGGGATAAAAAGTGTCCTATCTTTCAAGTTTAGGAGTTCATCGCGGACAAACAATGTGACTCGTAATTTTTATATATAGAGATATATATATATACACATAATTTTATACTTACTAGGAGGCTCCACCTACTGATTTATTTACTATGCCTAGATAAAGAAAGATTAATATTTTCATTTTTATTTTCTATAGGCGGCGGTGTAAAAGTAAGATAATCTATAACTCTATCTTGTCCCGTGGGCGTTGTAAAAGGCGCGTATAAGGGATTCGAGAAAGATCCGGCTTCTCAAAGGTATCGGTATTGAAACATAAACCTTTTTATTCGATATAGATTATAAATAATATTTATTTAAAGTCACTTTTTTAAATTTACCATTGGTTGGAAAAAAACCTCTGTCCTGGGGAGAACCAATAAGAAACCCAACGGGATTTAAAAAAATAACAGTGTAAGCTAACAGTGTATCACGTATATTAAAATTATTAGTAATAGAAAATAAATTAGAAATAGCTTGGTAGCGATTACCTTTCCCAGGGGTTATTATTAGGTCCTTACATATAAAATTGGCGTTTTGTACGGGAGGAATATAAAGGCAATTTTATTTTTGTAAAATATATTTAATTAATCAAAGTATGCAACGTTGTTATCTATGCACTTTTGCCATTTCATAGGTAGTTCATTGATCCCTTTACTAAAAAAACCATGGGGGCGAAAATCAATAAACTCTTTGAAGGCGGTTTACACTGCCGCATCGTAGTTGAATTTTTCTCCTTAAAAGAATTTGTCCAAATTCCGGATAAAATGGTAATTTGTTGGAGCAAGGTCCGGGGAGTACGGTGGATGTCGCAGACATTCCAATTGTAGCTCATCTAACTTGGTGGTTGTTTGTTGTGCAGTGTATAGTCTTGCGTGCAGTGTGCGTTGTCGTGAAGCAGCAGTGGCCTAGAGCGATTGACCAATCTCGGTTGTTTAGCAGCTAATTCTTCCTTCATGGTTTGCAGTTGCTGACAATAGATATCTGCCGTAATCGTTTGGCCAGATTTTAGACAGCTGTGGTGAACGACACCGGCGCTAGTCCACCAAACACTCACAAGTAACTTTTTCTGAGCCAATTTTCGTTTAGGGCAGGATTTGGCTGGGTCTCCAGGGTTCAGCCATTGCGTCGAGCGCTTCCGATTATTCTACAGTATCCAGTTTTCATCACAAGTAATGATTCAATTTAAAATCCTTTCATTATTGTGTCGGTTGAGCAAAGTAACACAGCAGTCGACGCGTGTTTGCAAGTTCGATTCGCTCAATTCATGAGGTACCCATCGTTCAAGCTTTTTTACTTTCCTGATTTGCTTCAAGTGTATTAATACAATTTTATCACTTACCCCGAAGCCTGCAGCTATCTCTAAGTGCTTTGTGATGGATCCGCTTTCACAACAGCCTTAATTCTTCATTTTCCACTTTGGTCTCCGGCCGTCCACGGGGTTGATTCTGAAGGTCGAAATTTCCAGAACGGAAACGTTGAAACCAAAAACGTACCGTGCTTTCTTTTGCGACACCAGCGCCGTACACATCATTAATCCTTCGAGCTGTTTCTGCAGCACTGGTGCCACGGTAGAACTCGTACTCGTAAATATACCGATATTTCATGTTTTCCATTGTGCGGTAATAAGCGACGCCAAAGAAAAAAATAATGAGGAAAAAACAAATCAATGACTGTTTTCAATACTCAAATGTACCAGCTAAATGAATTTATAAATTTGAATTTGGAATTCTTAACCAAAGAGGAGATATTTCAGATCAAAGTGGTCAGTACGACAAAACGCTAATTTCATATGTAAGAACCTAAATACGATAATACTATAATAACCCTTTTTATACAAACTTAGTTTAATAAAGTTTTGAGGTTTGTGCAGGTCAAATTTTGTATATTTCGTCTCACCACCGCGCCTGACCTATATTCGGTCGTGTTGGGTTTTGTCATATATATTTGTCATATACAGGTGCACTGTCTATTTTCTCGCTCTCAAATATGAGAGGCACCTGTGCTTGCGCATACACTCGTACACTACAATGGGAGAGGCTTATGTCTAGCAGTGGGCTTTTAGGGGCTGATGACAACGATTTTGATGGTGGTGAAGTATTTTATATCCGGCATGTTCCGGCGGTATAACTTATTTGACATCGATTTACTGGTTCAAAGAACCGTGGTAGCTCAAGGACTACGCGCTCGCTGTAAATTTCACAGTACGCAGGCAACCCGGTCTCGATCCCCGCCGGCAACAATGAAATTGACGGCTCCGTGGCGCAGTGGCTTAGTAATCAGTTGTTGCGCTGGGGGCTGCGGGTTCGAATCCCGCACGGAACAAGTATTTGTATGGCCTACAAATTGTTGTTCCGGGTCTGGATGTTTGTACCTGTGCAATTTATGTTTTTAAACTGCCTCCACGACACAGGAGAAAATCCTAGTGTGGGGGTAACGTTTTCCTAAATAAAAAAAAATTGTTAATTGATTTTACTTTTTACTTTAAGTGCTGTGCAACATTGTGAGAAAACCTGCATGTCTGAGAAATAAGAAAAAAAAATATTTCGAAGACGTAGTTCGCCAACACGCATTGGAGCAGCGCTGCATACATTTCTTTGTCCTAAAATCCTCTCAGAAATGAGATCATTCCAGTGCCCAGCAGTGGGACATATATATACGCCAAATAGCAGTGCCTGTACTGCTGCATTAAAGCCTGAAGTGACCATTCACATCTCCATAGAGCCAGTATAAGTAAGTTGGTTGCAGGTGTCCATGGACTACAGTATTCACCATCAGGTGGACAGTAATTTCGTTTGTCACTCCAGTTTAAAAATACTTCACTTTGGTTTAATTTAAGCCGTAAATTAAAGAGTCGAAAAATACAAGACACGTTAATTTATCGTTAAAGTCATAAAAATAGGCTCCAATAAGTTCACTTCATTTTCATTAATCCCGACATTTATATGCTTAATGTCTGAGCAAATGGTCGCCCATTGTTAATCCCTCACGTAATGGATTTAGCAATAATGAATCCCAGGACATGGAGGGATCCGAGGACGAGTGACGTCACCACCGTCGATAGTATGGTGTTGGTAACGATCTATGACGTCACATCTTGCACGAGATCTCATCAGTAGTCTTGGTGATCGGTCCCTAGGCCGATGTTCATTTCTTCAGCTTGGTTTTATTTAATTGTTAATATAATATTATCAATAGTAAAGAATAGATATTTATGCTAACTAATTAATTATTTTTAGCGCATGAACTCAAATTGTGTCGCTGATGAGTCTAAGAATCTAGGGAATATTTAAAAAAAAATATAAGCCGTCAAAATGAATGTGTATCACTCGATTTACCGGTCAAACAAAGTGATTAAGCAGAATCTTATTTTGGATAAATTGGTAAGTCTCATATTTTTTTTTAATTATTTTTTTAATTTTTATTTACAGCTCTTCACTAGTCGACTCCTGAACACAGGCCTCTTCGAGAGTTTGCCTCATAGAAAGGATATTTACCATAGTTGCCAACCTTGGTATGCGTTTTTTTTTAACTATTATTGAGTTGTTGTCAAAAAGATGCTGCACCCCATCTCCTGTTCCAGCGCCTCTTTGTCATGACGCTAACGACACTAATGGGGATGATATGAAATAACGGGTTATTTTACACCCACTACATGGCATATCATATACATTTATAATATCTACATATTTCATGTCAACTTTTGTTCCGTGTTGTCCTTGAATTAAAAGCAATAATTTAGCCTTAAGTATTTGACGTTTCGAAGCCAGTCAGCTGATAGTTACTAATACGCCGAAATATCCCACATTCAATAATCTAATAAAATTAAATTAGCCTAATTCGCCATAAAGCTATAATGTTTAAGATAGTGGACGTAGTAAAATCCACAAATGTCACATTAAAACAGATTAAAATGGAGTCTGCAAAGAAAAAAAGCTGAGAGAACTACATACAAATGGGTTTAAACTTACGAAATATCGCTCCCAGCACAAAAGTCGCACGAAAACGAATAGTGTGAGGTCCGAATCGATTTTAAAACTCGTATTTCGCGTTTATTAGATTTAATTTTGGAATTTAAACGGGTGTTTTTTGTCGCGGAGCGCGGCACAGATGTGTTTTTCGCGCTGGGCACCGGCGTGACGGGCAACTGCCGCAAACTCGGTGAAAAATCAATAGCAACCCTCCGAAGTCGCTCTCGCATGCGGAACCCGACTCGCATCCTTACACTACTCACCCATTTCCGTATTATGTAATGGTGTAGGAAAGGGACGGTTGTAACTTCACTGATACACTTCGTGAAGCCTCCCTCGTGAATTGTGAACGCGCCAATAGCATTGTCCTAAAATGGCCGACTGACGTTAGACGTTTCGGCGCGAAAATTGACATTTGATTACGATTACTTGCTTGTAAATTGATATAACATCGATTAGGTATATCGCTTCATTTGGTACTGTTTCGTGATTGCGGCAAACAAAATTCGCGGTGTGGATTAGGGTATGCTAAGTAAGAAGTCTTATTCTACTGTTGTTTTTAAAATCGTAGGCAGTAATTTTTAAATATCAGAGTAAACGAAGACTTGTCTTAAAACTCTGTCCCTCTCTCTCTCTCTCTCTCTCTCTCTCTTTCTTTTCGTGTGTATTTCAATATAGTGTGAAATTCAGGCCTGAAGAGCTAATTAAGATAAGCTGTGAAGCAATTATATCTTAGTCTCTAGATGTGGCAACGTATCTCTAGCCTTTTGTTTGAAGTTCGTTGTAGATGTCTATAGGCTACAGTGACTACTTACAACACTTACTACACTTACACTTAATAATTGTTTAAGTGAAACTTCTTTATCAACGTAGTGGAGTAGGAGAATAGTACTGTATTAAAAAAAAAGTCACGTTATTTTGTAACATTTTCTTATAACGCCTGCATAAGTATACTATTATTTAACCAAGTTATGTAAAATATAAAATAAAAGAAGAATGATACGTAGTATATAAGTTTCACTTCGTACGTGTGTACACAATTACATGCACAATATTTTTTTTAAATAATCAAGCTGCAATACAGAAGTTAGGTCATTCACTAATCCTGGCGGCTGTACTAGGTGGTGAGAACCAGTGGTAGAGTCTAATTGGAGCCAGTAGACTATCACGACGTCTTGCGGTTACAGTGGGTATAGTCTGAAATTGATCAGGCTGTCTGCGTCATTGAAACGTGATTTTCTACCGACTTCAAAAAGGAGACGGTGCCCAATTCGACTGTATGTTTTTTTCTGGGTGAACATAACTTTTTTCTGGGTGAACCGATTCCGATGATTCTTTTTTATTTGAAATCTGGTGGTTCTAATGTGGTCCCATTGATCGAGGTCTAACTCGCGACTCGGTAGTAAAACGGTACTCAATTCAACTGTATGTTTTTTTGTGTGTTACCTCATAACTTAGCTGGTGCATCACATGGTGTATACGTGGTAGAGCCATGCTGCAGCTATATTTCTGGTACAGTTGTAACACGAATGGGTCGGCTCGACCGGGGAAGGACCACGCTCTCACAGAATACCAGCGTTAAATAGTAGCTTAATGCTGCTATGTTTCGTAAGGTGAGTGTAGAGAACCGGAGACCCTTTTTACTGGAAACGAGGCATTCCATCTTAGTACTCACGGGTGACAACGCATCTGCACTTTGATTCATAATCGAGGATAAATGTAGATGTCTATGGGCCACAGCAACCACTTACCATCAGGTGGACTGTGTGCTCGTTTGTCACCCTTATCCTATAAAAAGAAAAAAAACATGTGGTCCCGTTTAAATTTGATCAAGGTCTGATCAATAGTTTTTGAGTTATTCTTAATAATTTATATTGAAGTCGGTTGTACAAAATCTTTAATTTTTAATTATTTAATAGCAAATATTAAATAAAAAATATTAAATATAAATAAAAAATTCACAGAATAATAACTAATACTAGCACGAAGGTATTCGTCCGTTTCACCTTCTTGGTTGTTTTTAACAGTAAGAATTCAATGGATATTTTTTTTTTTTTTTTTTTTAATAGGAGAGGGGGCAAACGAGCATGCGGCTCACCTGATGGTAAGTGACTACCGCCGCCCATGAACAACCGCAACACCAGGGGAATTGCAGATACGTTGCCGGCCTTTTAAAAAGGAGTAGGCTCTTTTCTTGAAGGTCCCTAAGTCGTATCGGTCCGGAAAAATCCCTGGTGGTAAACTATTCCACAAGGAAGTTGTGCGAGGAAGAAAACATCTTCTAAATCGCACAGTGGTGGACCGCCAATCATCCAGATGGTGTGGATGGTATCGGGAGTTCTGCCGCGATGTGCGTTCGTGAAATTTGGCGGCTGGGATTAATCCGAACAATTCCTCAGAGCACTCCCCATGGTAGATGCGAAAGAAAATGCAAAGAGATGCAACATCTCTTCGCAGTGCCAATGAATCGAGCCGATCGGAAAGGGCTCGGTCGTCGACGATTCGAGCCGCTCTGCGCTGGATGCGGTCAAGTGGAAGGAGCTGGCACTGGGGAGCCCCTGCCCAGAGATGGGAACAGTATTCCATGTGAGGCCGAACCTGCGCCTTGTAAAGTTGCAGGCGGTGTGCCGGCATGAAATACTGTCCCGCTCTGCTGAGCACGCCAAGCTTTTTAGAGGCCAATTTGGCCTTCTCTTCCAAGTGACCACGAAACTGCACGTCACTCGATATGTCGACTCCGAGGATACCGATACTGGCTGAGGCAAGAAGGGGAGTGCCTTGAAACTGAGGAGATACGACAAAGGGGTTCTTTTTAGCGGTAAACGCGCAAACTTGTGTCTTCTGAGGATTAAACTGGACTAGATTTAGTCGCCCCCAATCCGAGACTTTGTCCAGCAAAGACTCGACTTCAGACACAAGTTTGTTCCGGTACTCGGCGACGTTTTCCCGAGAAATATTGGCCCGGCCGGTGTATAGAGCATCACCGGTGCTGTCATCCGCATAGCAATGAATGTTACCAGTTAGCAACATATCATTGATATGCAGAAGAAACAGCGTTGGTGATAGCACACAGCCTTGTGGAACACCAGCGTTAATAGGCTTGTAGTCAGAACATGCACCGTCTACAACGACCTTGATGCTCCGATCTGCAAGAAAGCTGGTGATCCAATTGCACAATTTCTCGGGAAGCCCATAGGAAGGCAGCTTTGAAAGAAGCGCTTTGTGCCAAACCCGATCAAAGGCCTTCGCAATGTCCAGACTAACGGCCAACGCCTCCCCCTTGGACTCTACTGCCTCCGCCCATCTATGGGTCAGGTAGACAAGAAGATCACCAGCTGATCGACACCGACGAAAACCGTATTGGCGGTCACTAATCAGCTGGTGATCCTCAAGGTACCGGATGAGCTGGCAGTTAATAATGGATTCCATTATTTTGGAGAACAAGGAGGTGATCGCGATAGGCCTATAGTTGGACGGGTCTGAGCGGTCGCCTTTTTTAGGGATCGGGTGGACAAAAGCTGTCTTCCATGAATTCGGGACTACGCCTTGGGAGTAGGAGTACCGGAAAAGACGCGTTAGGACCGGTGCCAACTCCGGAGCACACGTCCTCAGCACAATTGGGGGGATTCCGTCAGGCCCACTCGACTTCTGGATGTCCAGGGAGAGCAGTGCTTTGCGAACCGAGCGCTGTGAGAACAGCACATCCGGCATGGAGCACTCACACCGCGGGATGGTCGGCGGTGTTTTCCCCCCGTCATCAAGAGTCGAGTTGGACGCAAAAAGGGAGCCTAAAAGGTCGGCTTTGTCTTTTGCGTCATGGGCCAGTGAGTCATCCTCCCTGTGCAGAGAACTTTTAACTTTTTGGTAAATAGACCTTGTATAATTTCTGGGACTTGTTTGTTGATTTTGGTTTGTTGACTGGTTTTAAGAGCGTATACATTGCCCCATAAATTAATTACTGAAGTTTTTGAGTCAAATAACTATTATTTTGGTTTGTGTATGTTCTCTCATCTTAGTTTTTACAGAATGTTCATCACTATTAAAACTATTGTCATAAAACATTTTTGTGTGAATATCTTTATATATAAAAATTACGTGTCACGTCGTTTGTCCGCGATGGACTCCTAAACTACTGAACTGATTTCAATGAAATTTTGCACACTGTGTGCATTTTGGCCCAACTTGAGAGATAGGATAGTTGTTATCCCGATAAATGACCATCAAAAATTTTTTATTGCGAATTTAAGGATTCTTATAGGAAGGGTCGTTGGAAAGGGCAGAACAACGTCTGCCTGGCCAGCTAGTATAAGTATAAAATTTTTGTGAATGTATTGAGAGACCAAATATCATATATTTATTTAATTATAATTTTCCTAAGGGGGTTTCTTCGGATTTAGGTGATCTGCTTAATAATGGAAATTGAGATTTAAGCCTAGAAGGCTGTTGCTATGAGTACGAATTCAATTGAGAACACGTAATAAATTAAGATTGCTCCCCTATCGCCTTGAAAACATTGTCTAGATAAAAATGAAATCTATTTTAAAACAAAGTTCTATAGACGGGGCTAGAGTCGTTTTTCGACTCCATCATCGTATCACTTCCATGGTACCATATTATTGAATTGTAGGTGTCTATGGGCCACAGTCTCTACTTACCTTGAGGTGGACTGTGTGTCGTTTGTCATCCTTATTCTATAAAAAAAAATATTTGAATATACCCGTGGCCATGGGTTACCTCCTCATAAATTGCAATAGTTTCCGCGCTTAGCAGGCAGCATAGCAAGCGAAGTTCTTTAATTACTTTGAGTTATACTACCAGAAAGATGCAGCTGTCCATCTCGTTTCAGTTTCCCTTTGTAACCTCCGACACCCACGGGATGATATGCGCTGTCACTACACGACTATCATTGATCACGCTCATAGCGGTGTAATTAGTTGAATTCCGACTACCGGTGGCAGCAGTTATTATTATTATTTTTTTAAATTTTACAAAATAATCGCAACGTCACTATGGCTTACTACTGCTTAAGGCGACACCGCGAAAAAATGCGCCTCCTTTCATCGAATAGTATAGGAGTATGATACGACTAACGAAACTGGAATTTTGATATAGGTAAATTCATGTCTTTATCTTGAATTTGCTTGTTCAAAAACACGATTGTAAAATTTTGACTCGATCATAATAATTTGCGAAAACACCTCTAAAAAATCACTAAAGTTGAAATTACAACGAAAATACTTAATCTATATGCTTGGGAACCACTCAAATACATTCATTACATCAATATTCGTAATTTACTTGCTCATTATTTTGATAAATAAAATCAATAATTTTTTAAAAATATTTTAAGATTCTTAGCGATTTTTAAGCGATCTTAATGGTCGCGGGCGCTACGCAATTTTAGACCTTATGACGGCTTTTTTGAAGTTTTTATAGAAATTATGTTTCACTCGGGTCAGTCCGGCGATAGCCGGCTTCAACGGTTTTCGATGTGTCGCCTTAAAATCGTTCAGCTATTGTCCGTGGCAGGTAATGCTAAAAAGATCATCCCACTACATTATGTTGTGTACAAATGACCTGACCTGATAATGAACGAATAAATATTTCAATAATTGAAAGTAAGGAAGAAAGAAAATATTCTCGGGTGGGATTGTATCAGGGCACCGGGCTGTTGGTTTATCGTGAAACGTATATTGTCAGCTAGACACTTTTAGTGTTAGAAAGGGGAAACAGCGCCGGGTTTGGTAAATCTACACGTTGCCCCTTCTCCGGTAACCCATCCAGCCCTGGTCTGGCCCTCAAGGTCGTTAATGACACTTCATTTAGGTCTCTAAAACAAACAGTTTTGTAATTATTAAGGCAAGACAATACAGGGTTATTTTGCAATAACCAGGCAAATTTGCAGAGAAAGTTCAGATTAAGTAATATAGACAAATGGTGAAGAAAAGTTAATTTAAAAAAAAATCTCAAACATTCTGTCCTTTTATCTTTTAAAGTTAAAATAAGTGGTAATATATTATTTTAACTGATTTTACTGCGCCCGAACACAGTAAAGGTCGATAGGTAGGCAAAACGTTGTTAACCATAAATCTCATTCAATTTACGATAATTTCAAATAAAAGTAGAAGCCTTATTTAATCGTATTCAAAAATTGGAATAACAGTATATCGTAATTTATACTCACTTGAATTTAAGTTTAAAATTTATAATATAATATAAACAGTCACGCCTGTCACCCAGAGGGGTAGGCAGAGACTATGGAATTAAATTTGGCACGATCCTGACACACCTCTCTCGTTTCGTCCACATCCTACGCATACACGCTCGTCGGTTAAAGGTACTCTTGATTTGGTCCATTTGCAATACATCGCCAATTTGGTCGATAAACTTTCGCCTAGGGCGTCCCTTCCCGACTCTGCCGTTCACCTCTGCAACATAAATTTGCTTTGTCACCCTTTCCTCATTCATTCTTTCTGCATGCCCACACCACCGAAGCATTACTTTCTTAATCCTGGTCACAACATCATCTTGCAAACCACACTCTTCTCTTATCACACAATTTCTCACTCTGTCATGCAGATTCATCCCTAACATACTCCTTAATGACTGCATTTCTACAGCATTTATTCTACTCTCGTGCTTCTTCTGCCACACATAACTTTCACTACCATACATTAAAGTAGGGACTAACACAGCATTGTGAATTGCCATACGTGCCTTTTTGGACACATTCTGACTTCTCACAATAGGGTGTAATAGTTAAAATCTAACTTTTAAGTTAACTCTTTGAAAAATAACCCTCTATAGATCTTTTAGTTACGGTTCACTTTTCTGATCTGTGCTGTGGTACCCATACGTTTCAGTGTGACTTTAAAGACGTTTTACGTCAAAAACAAATATAAATTTAATGTCAAAAAAGATCGCCAAGGTACGCCATATTCTTAGATTATAGATAAGTTATCACGCGCTCTGACTCGCGATGACTTATTAGTAATACATACATAAACAATCACGCCTGTCGCCCAGAGGGGTAGGCAGAGACTACGGACTTCCATTTGGCGCGATCCTGACACACCTCTCTCGTCTCTTTTACATCCATATATCTACGCATACACGCTCGTCGGTTAAGGGTACTCCTAATCTGGCCCATTTTTAATGTATCGCCGATTTGGTCGATAAACCTTCGTCTAGGGCGTCCCTTCCTGACCCTGCCGTTCACTTCTGCAACATAAATTTGCTTTGTCACTCTTTCCTCGTTCATTCTTTCTACATGACCAAACCACCGAAGCATTCCTTTCTTAATCCTTGTCGCAACGTCATCTTGCAAACCACATTTTTCTCTTATCACACTATTTCTCACCCTGTCATTCAGATTCAGCCCTAGCATACTCCTTAAGGAACGCATTTCTACAGCATTTATTCTACTCTCATGCTTCTTCTGCCAGGCCCAACTTTCACTACCATACATTAAAGTAGGGACTAACACAGCATTATGAATTGCCATACGTGCCTTAGTTGACACATTCTGATTCCTCATAATAGCGTGTAGAGCCCCATTCACTCTATTTCCTGCGTTTACTCGTCGTTCTATATCCTTATCATATCTACCATCCCTGCTAAATAAACATCCCAAATATACAAACTCATCCACTTGCTCAATCAACTCCCCTTCTATTCTTATTTCACATAAAGTTTTACTTTCTTCTCTTTCGAAAACCATCACTTTCGTCTTACTTGCGTTCACTTTCATACCCCTTTCTTTCAATGACCAATTCATTAAAGTAACCATCATTTGCAACTCGGCCGCCGACGATGCAAATATGACTTGATCATCGGCGTACAAAAGGCATTTGACGGTTGACTCACCCATTCTCAACCCACATTCTTCAACTTTCAAAGTTTGCAAACAACTGTCCATAAATAGGTTAAACAGCCACGGGGAAGCCACACATCCCTGTCTGACACCTTTATGAATGCCAAACCAGTCCGAGTAGCCCCCGTTGACCCTGACACAAGCACTAGAGTCCCTATAAAGAGACCTTAATGCCTGTATCAAGCCAGCGCTCAACCCAAATGAGTTCAGTGTTTGCCATAACACATTCCTGTCCACTCTGTCATAAGCCTTTTCCAAGTCCATGAACGCACAAAATACTTTCTGGTTTTTAGCCAAAAACTTCTCCGCTATCATGCGCATGGAAAAGACTTGATCCGTACACCCCATCCCCTTTCTAAATCCAGCTTACACATCCCAAATTTTTCCATCAGTTTCTTCCATAACTCTTTCAATTAACACCTTAGCATACAGTTTACCCACAATGCTAAGCAAGCTGATACCACGGTAGTCTTTACAGTCCTGCTTCGACCCCTTTCCCTTATATATTGGGACTATAACGGCTTTGCTCCAGTCTTCCGGTACCCGTTTCAGTTCCCAACATAAATTAAACAAGGTGTGCAGCAGGCCTGTAACCACACCCTCACCAGCCCTTAGCTTTTCGAGTGATACTCTATCATATCCGGCTGCCTTACCTGCTTTCATGCTTTTCATTGCTTTCATTATTTCATCTACACTTATCTCCCTACCTCTCTCCACTTCTCCCAGAATTTCTATTTCACTTATTTCAGACGACTCTTCACTCTTAAACACGCTTTCAAAGTATTCCTTCCATCTCTTTAAATTCGAAACTTCATCATTCAGCATGCAGCCATTCTCGTCTCGTATAGCATTCATTCTAGGCTGTTTTGAATTTCCCCTGGCAGTTCTTACGAGCTTCCAGAACATTTTAATATTTGCCTGGAAGTTATCAGATATCCTTCTATCATTCTTATCTATCCTTTCTTGCTTTTTCCTTTCAACAACTTCTTTTACTCTCTTATTTATACGTCTAAAGTCTGCCTTTTTTCTTTCAATCTCATCATTCATACCGCCAGAATTACCAGCTTTAGTTGCTAGTAAATCTAGCCATGCTCTCTTCTTTGCTTCAACTTCCATCCGTACCTCATCATCCCACCACAACGTATTACTTTTCCTTTCATTCGTTCTCTTACTTACACCGCATACTTCGGTGGCTGCATCCACCAAAACTTTCTTAATTTTATTCCATACATTCTTCAATTCTAAATCATTCATACATAATTCATTCAACCCACTTATATTTTCCCTCAGTCTGCATTTATACTTCTCTTTCACACCTTCATCTTGTAACTTCTCTATTCTTATACGCTGTAACGCAGTGGTAGACACCGATGTCCGATGCCGCTAACGTCTGAATAGACCATTAATTCGGCATAAGACCAAGTAATGATCCGTCCCTACGTTGGACCCCCGGTAAACCCTTGTATCTACCACTGCGCTCCTCATTCTTTCATCCACAATTATAAAATCTATCATGCTTCTATCATCCCCTCTTTCCCACGTATACATGTGAATCCTCTTATGGCGAAAGAAAGTGTTCGCCACAAAAAGATTCTTTTCCACACATACGGTGAGGAGGTCTTCACCATTCTCATTTATTCTTTCATCGCCAAACGTTCCTAATATCCTTTCATAACCAGACCTCTTCACCCCAACCCTTCCATTAAAATCTCCTAACATAATAATATTTTCATTTTCCTTACATTTCATTAACACCAGCCTTACCATGTCCCAAAACTGCTCTCGGATATAAGTGGGCTTAGACATATCTGGGGCGTACACCCCTAGCACAAACAACTTCTTTAAGCCCACTTTCATTCGTATCCACAGCAGCCTTGGGCATTCACATTCATACTCTTTCACACATTGACCCATTCTTTCTGAAAGGATGACACCGACTCCCTGGCATGCCCGCTCGGTCTCTTCTACTCCAGACCAGTAAGCGGTATACATGCCATGTGCAGTGACATCTCTTCCCTTTCGTTTCGTCTCGTTTACACATAACACATCTATTCCTCTATCATTCATCATTTCGCATACTTCATCCATCTTATCATTCATTGCTCCACATACATTCAGCGTAGCCAGACGGGCCTCCGCATGTACTATTAGTAATCTATTATAATATATATACGGTATTATTAGTAATCTATTTAAATATATTATGTACATTAAAATATTCAAGCAACTGATAATAAAAAATATATAGGACCACAGACCACTTCTACTTCTATCGAAGGCACAGGCTGTTCAAATTAAATCGTTTATTGCATGTCACATTACTAACGTTTAGTGGCAATGTGAAAATATCCACTGCCTTATATCATTCCGTGGGGTCGTAAGAGGCGACATAGGGAAACAAATGAAGAGACGGGCATCAGCGTCTTCCTAATAACGACTAAAAATAACAAACTGTGGTTGCCAAGCAAAACAACTATCGCAAGTATCCCCCTTATGAGGCAATCTATGTGGAGGTCTGCGTTCATCAGTGGACATTATTAGGCTGTAACAGTAACGGTGTGGCGCATTACAAATTTAAGATGGTAAATAATTAATAGGTACATGTGTGACGTACTGCAAACTCATAACTACATAAGAGGGCTGATTATGTTTAACGATTCAGCTTTTTAACGTATATTATATAACTCTAAAAGCCGACATTCGGGCTCAGGTTCAACGACTCTGAAGCGGAACATTCTGACCTCTGTACTAAAAGGTTATCCTTAATATAATTACCTCGCAAAATTTTCAGTCTCGGAGTTCGAGTAGTTGTACGGCTTCAAAAATTTTGTCTACTTCAGAAAATTTCGAATATAGAGACTTTTTTTTTATAAAACTACATTTACTACAACTACTTCTCATTTCGCCTGGCGGAGGCGAAGTGTAGTACGTCCTTCATTACATGGAGTGACGACCTGGTAAGACATGCAGGAAGTCGATGGATGCAGGTGGCCATGCTTTGTGGCATTCCTTGGGAGAGGTCCATGTTCAGCAGTGGACTTATGAAGGGCTCTAATGGTGGTGATGATGATGATGACTTCTAATTTATTGAATTCGGCAAAAAAATTATAGACGAAAATGAAAACGATGTTCATATTTGAAGCTCATCAGAACATAGCAAAAACTGGTAGACCTGTTCACAAGTTCAAAAGCACCTGTACATAAAAAAGTAAAGTAAAGTTTCAGCCTATTTACGTCCCACTGCTGGGCACAAGCATCCTCTCATTTCTGAGAGGGTTTTAGGACAAGGAAATGTCCGCCGCGGTGCCCCAATGCATGTTGGCGGACTTCACGTCTTCGAGATATATATATTTATTTCTCAGACATGCAGGTTTCCTCAGGATTTTTTCCTTCACCACCGAGCACGTGGCAAATCAGTACTTAAAATTGCAATTAACAATTTCATTGGTGCTCGTGTACTGTGAAACTTACAGCGAACGCTAACCATCTGAGCTACCACGGCTCTACATCTGTTCGAATAATTAATCGACCTCTGTAACTTTCATCGATGTTTTAATTTTTTGAATGTATAATAATCATTTCGCTATCTTTCATTATTGACTGCCTTCTTGGTCTAGTGGTTGTAAACGCGGTTGCTGATCATGAGGACCCGGGTTCGAATCCCGGGTCGGGCCAAAATCACTTATTTTCTTTGAAGCTTTTCTGTCAAGAAATTCTCAGTAGCAGCCCAGAGTCAGGAATTTGGCGGAGTTTCACCCCCGTGCCTCGAAAAGCACGTAAAGCCGTTGGTCTTGCGCCTGATCTGACTCTCCAGACGTATGGGTACGTCGTCCCATCGGACTATGAGAGTGAGGGAATAGAAAGTGCACTTGTATTTGCACACACCCTAGTTGCACGTGGTAGAGCCATGCTGCAGCTATATTATGGTTGCATCACGAATGGGTCGGCTCGACAGGGGAAGGACCACGCTCAGCATACCAGCGTAAAATAGCAGCTTAACACTGCTGTGTTTCGTATGGTGAGTGTAGATGACCGGAGACCCTTTTAACTGGAAACGAGGCATTCCATCTTAGTCCTCACAGGTGACAACGCATCTGCATTTTGATTCGTAATCGAAGATAGATGTAGATATCTATGGGCCAGGGCGGCCGCTTACCATCAGGTGGACTGTGTGCTCGTTTGTCACCCATATCCTATAAAAAAAACTATAATCCTGTCTTGTGCAGATGGCTAATCTCCCCTAAGCCTGGTCGTTGTGACCGATTTTCGGTCAGTAGAACATTCTTATTATCTCTCATTATGAAAACTGTAATATTTTTAAGTCACTATATCCACATACTATTCGCACTACATCAAGATCATCAACGTAAAACATTTTCATACTCAACGACCGTATTCTTTCGCTCATAAAATTTCGTCTAGATTCAATTTCAAGGCCAGACATCTACATAAACTTTAAAAATAGGATTTTATACAATGGATAAAAAATCGATAAAAACATCGATAACAACATCGAGTTTCGGGCAGAGGAAGTACGGTCAAAGCACTTGCAATAAATCGATACGAATGTTTGAGCGCTGATAGATTGAATGACATCATTTTTACCGAGGTGAGAACTGAATGCATTTGTTGAATCCGACGTGACTACAACGCGTTCATTCAACGATGATTACACGCGAATCAATCTGTAACATTCGTGATTACATTGTGTAAAGCAAATACAAAAAAATTGACGTTAAGATTTGTCAGCTTAGGCGTCTGAAGACGCTGACAAGACTCAATAGGCCAAATACAATTTATTTAGCCAAATTTATTCGTATAAAGTTTATGGAAGCTTTTTTTTTATAGGATTGGGTGACAAACGAGCACACAGTCCATCTGATGGTAAGTGGTTGCTATGACCCATAGACATCCACATCTATCCTCAATAAAGAATCAAAATGCAGATGCGTTGTCACCCGTGAGGACTAAGATGGAATGCCTCTTTTCCAATAAAAAGGGTCGACAGTTCTCTACACTCACCATACGAAACACAGCAGTGTTAAGCTGCTATTTTACGCTGGTATTCTGTGAGGGCGTGGTTCTTCCCCAGTCGAGCCGATCCATTCGTGCTACAACTATACTATTAATAAAGCTGCAGCATGGCTCTACCACGTACAGCATGCCAGCCACGTACAGCTGAAAAATAATGCAGTAAGTCGAACGCACCGGTCTTTCCGGGCGTTGGTAGCGCGAATTCTTCCCGAGACACGACGCCGGGATACACTACCAATCAAAACGTCGAGTCCGGGCAGCTGAAGAGGATGTACACAACCAGCAATAGTTGTTTCAGTTACTAAAAAGGTGCTGGGAAGAGATCCCAGAGGAAAACATCCGACATCTTATTGAGAGCATGCCAGCAAGGCTCCAGGAATGTGTTTTTAAAAGAAGAGGACATACCCGTTTGTAGTCACAAATCATCATTCATCATCATCATTCATCATTACAGCCCTTCACAAGTCCACTGCTGAACATAGGCCTCCCCCAAAGAATGCAACAAAGCACGGTCCTGAGCCACCTGCATCCATCGACTTCCTGCATGTCTTACCAGGTCGTCACTCCATCTAGTGGGGGGACACCCTGCACTTCGCCTGCCGGTAGGAGGCTGCAACTCGAAAATCTTTCTTCCCCATCGATTGTCGGTTCTTCGAGCTATATGGCCGGCCCATTGCCACTTCAGCATACTAATTCTTTGGGCTATGTCGGTTACTCTAGTTCTGCTGCGGATATTCTCGTTTTTAAGTCTATCACACAGAGAAACGCTGATCATTGCCCCTTCCATAGCTCGCTGAACGACTTTGAGCATCCTCGTACGGCCAGCAGTGAAGGATCTCGTCTCAGATACCTAAATCATCACTGGCAGCACGCACTGGTTGACCAATCTAGTTTTGAGGTTCTGAGGTATGTCTAACGAGAAGATATGTCGTAATCTCCCGAACGCTGCCGAGTTGAATCCGTCGATTGACCTCTCGGTCTAAGTTGGATTTCAGGTAAACATATTCGTCAACAACTTTGAGCTTAGTGCTCCCAACAACTACCGGCATAGGTGTGACATGGACGTTAAACATGATTTTTGTTTTGTCCATGTTCTTCTTAAGATCTATCTGTTGTAGTCATAAATAAAGAAAATAAAACAAGTGTGCATTTCGTCTACGGTTTAATTTTATTGTTATTATATATTTGCCACAGATGTCACGCTTGGCAGGCGGGTTGGCAACCGCAGTTTATATATTTTTAGTCGTGATTAGGGAGACGCTAGTGCCCATCTCCTGATGTGTTTCCCTCTGTTTCCTCTTCCGACACCCACGGAATGATATGGGGTAGTGGATATACTAACTCCGCCACTAAAATTTTATTAAGTTTAACTAAAAAAAATTATGAATTTAACGGTGAATGTTAATTTGTTAAAGGGTAATGTTAATATAAAACAATCCGAGCACATATTCCTGACCTAAAAAAATAAATCTTTAAATTTTTGGTCCCTTATTTCGTTCTGGGTAGTATATATATTACTACTTAAAAGTAATTTAAATTTTAAGAAAATAAAGTTATTATGTATTGTGATGACATAGGCAAACATTTGGGCATGTTGTTAAATAACTAGACGCTGTTGCCCATCTCCTAATTTGTTTCCCTTGCCGCCTATTACGACACCCACGGGATGATACATCGATATTCTTACACAGCACATTTTTAGTTGTGTTTCAATAATATAATTTTTACTAAATCAGTTGATTGTTAGGTAATGGAGCGTCCAACTAAATTCCCCTAATGAGCTCTAAAAGTCATGTAACGGAAGACGTATAATATAAGCACTAAAGTGACAGCTAAAACACTAATTAACTATAACAAATTAACTATATCACTGTATAGGAAATGCCAGAAAGATCTAATACCAATAAATAGTACTGCGATCTATCCACCTGCCAAGGTTCAAGCATAAGGCAAATTCTCTCTACTATAAGTAGCGGCACGAAAGTCTAGAAGTGACCGTTATTGCGCATTAGTCGCGCTGATTGGCTTATTGTGCATAAGTCGCGCCGATTGACACGTGCGTATCGTTCGCACGCGCTGATTGGCTCGCCAGTCGCATTCGTGCAATTCAATTCGTGCGCGTCCCCTCCACGTTTCGTTCAGCGCTAGACTTACATGCCGCGACTTGTATTTTACGTGATAAAGCCGTGCTGCAGCCATATTAATGGTTGTACCACGAATGGGTCGGCTCGACCGGAGAAGAATTACACTTTCACAGAATACCAGCGTAAAATATCAGCTTTATACTACCGTGTTTTGTATGCTGAGTTTTGAGAAGCGGAGATCATTTATAATGGAAATGAGGCATTCCATCTTAGTCTCTCAGGGATGACAATGCATCTGCGTTATAATTCAGATATAGATGTTTATGGACCCCAGCAACCACATTACCATAAGGTGGACTGTGTGCTTGGTAATAAGGGTGGACACCCTTAATCGGAATGCCTCGTTTCTAGTAAAAATGATCTGCGGTTCTCTACACTTAGGATACGACGCAGAGCAGCATTATGTTAGTATTTTACGGTGGTATTCTGTGAGATCATGACACGTTGCAAAATGATAATACTCGTAAAATCCCATTTTTTATTAGGAATTAATATAACATAGAAACACATCAGCATTATTCTGTTGTTTAACTCTGATATTCTATGCAGGTGTGACCCTATCCCGGTTTAGTTTATAGCCGTTCCATATGTATTTCTATAATAAAGTTGCAATGCAGCTCTATCACTAATAAATATTTAAGTTTAGATGACTCTATTATTTATATACTATTTAATGTCGACCATAGATTCTTATTTATCTATCAATAATGTTATCTCTATTCACGCTTTAGGAGTTCCTAAATTGTTTTTAAATCGAGTTTTAAACGGGTAATGCAACGTTAAAGTAAACTCCACTAAATACCTCTAAAAAGAGATATGTAAAAGTATTAGTATAATGTATTTGTATGCCGTCTTCAGTTATCCGCTGTAGCTACTGTGTATTTAATTTTTCCTTACAGAATAAGTGTGACAAACGAGCATACAGACCGCCTGATGGTAAGTGGTTGCTGTGACCCATAGACATCTACATTTATTCTCGATTAAGAATCAAAATGCAGATGCGTTGTCAGCCCGTAGAACTAAGATGGTGTGCCTCGTTTCCAGTAAAGAGGGTCTCCGGTTCTCTACACTCACCATACGAAGCACAGCAGCATTAAACTGCTATTTTACGTTGGTATTCCGTGAGAGCGTGGTCCTACCCCGGTCGAGCCGACCCATGCGTGCTAAAACCATAATACAGCTGCAGCGCGGTTCTACCACGTAAAATTACATTACAATTTAGTTGTAATATTAAGTGCTGATTTAACTAACAGGTGCTCTTTGGTGATGGAAAACATTATAAGAACCTTGGAGCTCAGACATAAAATATTTAAAAGATTCGAGGATATGACCGTCTTGGATTAAGGAAACTTCTAGGTTCACTTCCTCGCAATTTATTAGAGATGATTACACTAAGCCTGAAATGGGGACTGATACACTGTATCTAATTTATAAAGTGTATTAATGGTGGCTAGGTTATCTATTTATGCATGTGTCTTAAGATCAAAATCGAAGCTTATTCAAATGCAGTTAAAGGTAAGACATTAGGTTTCATAAAATAAATGTCTCTATGCTAACATGCTGTCTAATTCAGGTAATCGATGGTTTTTTTTTTATATGAGAGGGGGCAAACGAGCATACGGCTTACCTTATCGTTAGTGACTATCGCCGCACATGAACAACTGTAAAACCAGGGGAATTGCAGATGAGTTGCCGGCCTTTTAAAAAGAGTAGACTCTTTTCTTGTAGGTCCCTAAGTCGTATCGGTCCGGAAAAATTGCTGGTGGTTTTCGATTCCATTATTAAAATCGGTTCCAAGCCACCTGCGTATATCAACCTCTTAGTGAGACATGCTCTTGCATAGCACACGACTTACCAGGTCGTCACTGCATCTATCGTCCACCCCACACTTCGCTTAGCGGTTCGAGACAGCAACTCGAGACCTTTCTTTTCCATCGGTTTTCGGTTCTCAAACTACATGCTGTTTGATGGCAGAATTATATATAGCGTGGAATTTCTCCGATCGAGCCGACCCATTCATACGGTTTTGCAATAACCGGCCAAATTTGTCGAGAAGGTTCAGAATAAGTTTTTTACGTGCTAGAGCCATGCTGCAGCTATATTAATAGACAATAGTCATAGCACAAATGTGTCAGCTCGACCGGGGAAGGACTATGCTCTCACAGAATACCAACGTAAAATTGCAGCTTAATGCTGCTGTGTTTCGTATGGTGAGTGTAGAGAAACGGAGACCTATGTAACTGGAAAAGAGGCATTCTATCTCAGTCCTCACGGCTGACAACGCATCTGCATTTTAATTTGCAAACGAAGATGTCTATGATAGATGTTTATAATATATATATATGTAGATGTATATGGGCAACAGCAACCACTTACCATTAGGCGGACATTGTGCTCGTTTGTCACCCTAATTCTATAAAAAAAGTAATATAGGCAAATGGTGAAGAAAAATTAATTAAGAAGGAATCTTAAACATTGATCCTTTTTATCTTTTAAATTCAAAATGCATGGTCATGCATTATTTTAACTGATTCTCATTTATAAATATCTAACGCATGCACACATTCGTAAGATTCGCTCGGTTGGCAAAAATGCGTAGTTGCTGCCCATAAATCATATTCAATTTGGAATAATTTCAAATAAAAGTGGAAGCCTTATTTACTAGTATTTTCAATATCTGCAATAACAGTATATTATTATTTATATATTTGAACTTAAGTCTAAAATATGGCTACTCTTTGAAAAATAATCCTGTATAGAGGCAGCTTGGCACTACCACGTTGAGCATATAAAAAAAAAGGTTTTATTTTTCTTCACAAAACTTAAATTAATTAGATAGTTGACATATATATGCAATATTACAAAAATACGTTTGTTAATGCTTGTTTCTCTTACAATATTAATGTCAAACTCCGAAGCGGGGGATTTAACTCAAATTAACTCATTTAGTTCTTATCTATACATATAAATAAAATTGAAGAGTTTGTTTGCACATATAAACAAAATTAGTATCTAATATCGAAATAACTACCTTATATTGAGGTTATGGGGTTATATGCATGCCATTGAGAAATAAATAAAAAATTTAAAATTTTTTGTCCGCCTGTCTGTCTCACCAGACTATAATCTTCGGTAAAGTTGAACAGATGGTAATGACACTTCATGAACAGAAAGAGAGCATTGTTAGGAGTGATTTAGGCTATATTTTATACGAAAAACTTATATTATATAATATTTAAAAAGTATAAAAAATAATGTTCTATGGTCATTAATTATCTTAAATCTTAATAACGCCATTTTAATAAATCCTATCTACCCAAGTGAAGCCAGGGCGGGAAGCTTGTTTAGATATAAACTTGATGGCAAAAAAATCAGTGTTAACCATTTCATGTCTATAAATAGTTTAGACGTGTTTTATCTACTCAAGACAGTTTTCTAATAGATACTAAAAGTTCAATGTTTCGCGTGTTGCATAACTAACATGACCATACTATCCACTTTAGGGTGGACAGTCCCTATTTAAAGCTATGTTTCTTGCTGTCCCCAAAATACGTAAAATGTCCCTCATTGACAAACAAAAGTGTAGCATCGTGCAAATTCTGTCGTCAAACGTTGACAACATTTATGTTTCCAACTGTTTCCAACTGTTTCCAACAAGCGTGTCCACCGAGGGAACAAATGTTTGCAACAAGCGTATTCCTTTGATGTTGTTTCAAGTTTTGTTGCCAACACAACCGTTGGTAACAAAACTTTGGTGGTGATGCGGCTTAACAGTTACATTAGCATGCTGAAAAGTTACATTTTTGAACTTAAAGTTACGAAGTGACAAATTTTTAGTTGATCTACATTAAATTATCCCATAAAAAATGTTATGTAATTAATATTATTTACTCTTCATTGAAAAAAAGCCAGCCAGACAGATTTTATAAGATTCTAAGTTCTTCTAAGTTCTCATTTTCACATTGATTATCAAAGCATTCAAACAACCACGTGTTTTATTTCTATAACTATAATAATGTCCTCGAGACTAAATGTAGGTCACGGCGGCCAGTCTCAACGGAAACTAGCCATCTGCGCAACACGCTCTATTCCCTCACTCTCATAGTCCGATGAGACGGTAATCCGACACGACCGAAGAGAGATCAGGTACAGGACCAACGGATTTACGTGTTTCCCGAGGCACGGTTGTGAAACACCGTCAACTTCCTGATTCCGTCTGCTACAAATAATTTTGGACAGAAAAATTCAAAAACTGATTTTGGCCCACCCCGGTTCCGAACCCGGGACCTCTTGATTAGGAATCGCGTTTACTAGATGAACAAGGCAGTTGAAAGAGTTAAAACTATAACAATTTAAAGGCGTCCGACTCTGAGAAAAAGAAAATGGTTACATTATGCATAACCTGCGGGCTGGCGCAATGCATCTATAGGCAAGAGGTCTATGAACTGCAGCACTAGTATGTTAGCCAAGTGCTAATGATATAATATACATGTAATTTTTTTTAGTTAAGTGATCGAAGTTTTCTTTTAACATACAAACTTCTATTTAATAACAATTATATTAATTTACTCAACATATATATATATATATATATATATATATATATATATATATATATATATATATATATACTTCCCGCTGCTGGGTACAGGTGCGACGCACTGCTCCAATGCGTGTTGGGGAAATTTAAAATGTCTTCGAAATATTTTTTTCTTATTTCTCAGCGGGTTTCCTTCTCGATGTTTTCCTTCACCGCCGAGCATGTGGTAAAACAGCACTTACACTTACTTACACTTACTTGCAATTAACAATAGTATAATAGTGTCGGCGGGGATCGAACCCTTAGATCGAGGGATCGAATATTTATTATGATAAAGAGTTAAATATTTAAATTATTATAAAGTCCTACTTCCCGCGGTATAATACCAAGTACGCTGGCTGCGTTTCGTCGCTGAATGGCTATACTTAGCCTTTGAGCGAGAAAAGAACTAGCCCTGTTATCACCAGCTTCATAATTCATTATTTTAAGAAACTCTAGAGCAAATGGCACAAGTACGTATTACATGGTAGAGCCATGCTGCAGCTATATTATGGTTGTAGTACGAATGGGTCAGCTCGACCGGAGAAGGACCACGCTCTCACAGAATACCAGCATTAAATAGCAGCGTAATGCTTCTATGTTTCGTGTTATGGTGACTGCATTATATGTATTTTCTCCGTGGTGGAGCCATGCTGCAGTTATATTAGTAGTATAGTTGTAGCACGAATGGCGCAGCTCGACCGGGGAAGGACCACGCTCTCACAGGATACCAGTGTAAAATAGAAGCTTAACACTGTTGTGTTTCGTACGGTGAGTGTAGAGAACCGGAGACCTTTTTTACTGGAAAAGAGGCATTCCATCTTAGTCTTTACGGGTGACGACGCATCTGCATTTTGATTCTTTATTGAGGATAGGTGTAGATGTCTATGGGTCACATCAACCACATACCATCAGGTGGACAGTGTGCCCGCTTGTCAACCATATCCTATAAAAAATACAAGAAAGTTTCACGTTTTCCTCAGAATTTGACAGTCAATGGTGAGGCTGAGGCTCTGAGTTACAAGGACTCTTTGTCTTTCTAACAGTAGCTTAATAAAGAAGTAAATAAAAAAGTAAGTAAATTAATAAAGAAGTATGTGTGTAAGATTTCGGTCTCAAATAGAATGAAAAATCATAATAATTAAATGCAAAATGAGCTATCGATCGACCTACATTCCAGTACACACAGACAGTGAAATATTTCTATGTAGTTACTTCTATGGTCTTCAAGCGAATGTTTGGCGCAATGCAGTTAAAGGACCCGCCATAATGGTAGCGGATTAAGTTTTGAAATATAAAGGAGACGTTAGTGAATTGTGAATGGCTAGCTGTCGCGAAGTAAGCGTGTTTTGCTTCGATAACACTATGACGTATTAAGTGGCTTGGTCATTCATACATCGGACTAACTTTAATAGAAATATTAGAAAAAAAAATATCAGAGATCATGGACGGTGTCTCATATTTTTACCCGACTGCCCCAGAAGAGGGTAATGTTTTTCGAGTGTATGTATTTCTTTGGCACGCTCTGTAGCTTAAATGGTTTAATGGATCTTAACATATAGGGTGCCGTTAGACTCGTCTTAGTTGTAGAAGTGACATAGGACATTTTATTTTCAGCAAACTTTTTTACGAACTTGCATATAGTCCACCTTAAGTTAAGTGGATGCTGTGGCCCATAGGTGTCTACAACTATCCTTGACTAAGACACAAAATGTTGATGATTGCATCCCTGAAGACTAAGATTGAATACCTCATCAAGTAAAAATGGTCTCCAGTTCTCTACACTCACCAAACGATACAGTACCTACGATTACGCTGTTATTCTGCGAGAGTGTTGGTCCTTCCCCGGTCGAGTCAACCCATCTATGCTACAACCATAATATAGGTGTAGCGTTGCTGTACCACGTTGAAACTTAAATTATTAAAAATTCAACGTATTCGATCCAAACCGTATGCGTAATCATTCGTAGTGGACACAGAAAAGGAGTGGAATAATTTGCCGACGACTGTCTTTCCGTCCGATAAGAATCTATGCGCCTTCAAGGTAAGAGTGAATAGACTTTGTTACGCTAAGACAGGCTATTTGCCATCTCGGACCTCATCACCACTTTCCGCCAGGTGGGATTGTAGTCGAGTACTAGATTATAATAAGTTAAAAAAAAACGAGCATGCACACAATTAAACTTATTTTAATTGGATGCTGTGGCCTATAGATATCTTGTAGACATGATGTGTCATTCATTTATTTCTAGTGATCCGATCATTCAAAGTATTGATTCGTCTTACGAACCGGGTCATTCGGGGCAATCATTCAAATGGATCATTTCGAGTTTCAGTAGTCTGTGATCTGTGGGACCCGCTGGATAGTGTCGGTCGTCGGACACTACTATACTCTTTGTTCGTAGGTCGTGTCAATCGTTTGATCTGTAACGTTCAAAAAATGTAATTGCAATCAGCAATACTTTGATGCGACCCAGATTAAATAAACGGATCATTAAAGATTGACACATGTCTAATATCTTGGTCTCGGTCTTTGTCATGTACCGTCATGTAGCTTATATTGTATGAGTAGAGTTTTAGCAAAGGCAATAGAAACAAGCGACTTGGCATTGCGCTACCACAATTCTTTATGCAACGCTTTTCGAAATGATTACATAAAATGGAAAGTTAGATAAGTTTTTGTGACCTTTTCGACGCGAACTAAAAGTCTAGTCTGAGTGGCTACTGCAGCCAATGCAGCTAAATCTTCAACCAACTTCAAAAGAAAGAAGACCGCAGATACGTTGTCACCTTCTCTACATAGTATAAAACAAAGTCGCTTCCCGACATTTGTACGCTTATATCTTTTAAACTCTACAACGGATTTTAATATGGTTTTCATAAATAGATAGAATAACTTAAGAGAAAAGTTTATATGTTTAATTTAACATATAAAACTAAATTTTTGTTTGTTTGTATTTTATGCGGCGACATACCTACCGTTTATCAGATTACGGTAAAACTTTGTCAACTTATTGCTTGCACAATGCACATGCGTGAACGTTATAGGCATAGTACATTGAGTTATATGTACTACGTACTAGAGAAGCCATTCCGAACATTGACTACGTTCAACTGAACTGTAGTGCAATCTAAACAAACTAAATATTGCGTAAATTGAAGATTTGTGAATTCCATAAGATAATTATTATTACATTTTATTTAGATATTTTATATTAAATTCTTATATTTATTTTATATTAAATTAAAGTCTTCGCGCATGCACGACTAGTACCTACTCCCGCGCATGCGCGAAGACATAGAGTAGGACACAATTTTTGTTTGGAATGGCTTCTCTAATCGTAACTCAATGGCATAGTACAATTAACATTTCACTAGGTGACGCACGTATCGTACCGACAATTCATTCGAAAGTAATTTTATCATATTTATCATTCCATTACAATGATTGTATCATCATTCCTAATTAAACAATATGACTCTTTCAAATTTAAAACGATATTTACACAATTATTTTTTCTGCGGCAGCAACGTGCCTTAATACCAGCAGCTACTTATATATACAATTCTTCTGTCCGTGTGTCTGTGAGTGAACTCCTTCTAAACGACTGGACCTATTTTGATGAACGATTTTTGTGTACGTGTTTAAGATGATTTGAGAATGCTTTAGATTCACAATCTACTCACTCACGCGAAGCCAGAACGGCTTGCTAGTTAAGGGTGTAATGCCTTACAACCTAAAATTACACTACTACCTTCAGACCCTACAAAGCTAATTTCAATTTAAAGTAACCTATAAAATAATGCACTGCTTGCTTATATTCTACGTAGTTTAACTTTACGTAGTTAGATAGTGACGTAGTTTCGGTCCTGCTGTCTATTTCAGCTATAGTTGGTATCATTGTTATATTACAGTTAAAAGTGGCATTGTAACTAGGTATATAATTGCCACTATTCATACAGCCAGTGAGCCAAAACTAAGGTATTTTATCTAAGTTCTCAAAGGTAAGAACTCCCCTGTAGCCTTCTTTGTTTTGAGGTTGATTTAAAGGTGGTAGAGCCGCGCTGCAGATATACGCGGCTCGGGAAAGATCACAATCTCACCAAATATAGCAGATTAATGCTTCGACGTTGCAAGCACTGCTTTTTGCCGCCAGAAACAAGTAATAGGGGTTACCTACTCAGACAGATTCCTAGGCGGAATCGGAGTCTTACCACATAATATATTTGGCTGAGGTCATTTAAATGCACCTTATAATGTAGTTGCGACACGAATGGGTAGAATTGATCGGGAAAAGACCACGCTTTCCCAGACTACAAGTGTGAAACAGCAGGATGAGTCTGAGTGTAGTGAATTTCGTTTGGTGAGTGTAGGAAATGGATACCCTTCTTACTGGTAACGAGGCATTTCACTTTAAACTTTAGGAGTGATCACGCGTCTGCATTCGATTTAAAATTATCTCCATAAAATAAAAATGTTCGTTTGTTCGAAATCTTAAATTTCCGAAAGATTTTCAAAATTTTGATAAAATCTTTCGTGAAACAGGGCCATCTGTTGGATATAAAAGAAACATATTTTTTCTTTTCTTTCTGTTATATTTAATCCATAGAGATACAGATATATCTAATTTAACCAGATTATCTATCTTCAACGCGTGGCCAGGTTAGGTGGATGGCCCTCAATACCAGCCTTTTCACTTTTTTACTTAATTAGTAAGGTTTTATTACTATAAATATTCTTAATTATAAATATTATCAACAAAAAATTAATTCTTCATCATATGAAGAAAGCATATTTTAAATATTTGCACACATTTATATACCAGTATTAAATATAGCAGTGTTAAATATAAGATTAAACTATGTAGGTAACGGACTAAAGTATGCCCACTTTGTGACATTACATTGTACTCTATAGGAAATACGAGTAGCTTCTATTTGTTTTGTATCTTAGGCACTGATATGAAAGATTTCAAATATCAATTTAGATTGCGGCATTACCTTATTTGGTTCAAGAGTTTAGAACAGTGGTCTAAAATAAATGAACGAACCTTTCAAACCTGCCGATGAGACGTCTGAATTCAAAGTATAATGACGAAGTGCTTCTTGCGAACGGGCGGCCGTCCTTTGAAAATAAAAACTTTCATTTCTCCGAGACTGGTACGTACCTATTGTAATTCTTCTTGTGAACTTCGAAAAATTTTAAGGTACCTAAGTGCTTCTCGAACAATTTTAATGGTACGGTATTGTTTTATCGAAGCAGTTCTTTTAGTTTAATGTATTATGTCCAGGACCACCCCGTCAGGGATTGTGCGTGAAGATAAGTAAGTAAGTAAATATTATGTCCAGGAGGAATCGGTGCATGAGTACTAAAAACTACTCCACCTCAGTTTTTTTATGCGATTCTCTTCAAATTGTCCTACTGATAATATAAATGCGTTGCCATGGGACAACTTGGTGCTAGATTGTTTACCCATTTCTTTTTTCAATTGCTTTAATGAGGGCCCATAATTTGTGCTCACCAGATGTCGCTAATTGACGTCGAGGTAAAGTTTTTTTGTTACTCAATGTTATTTAATTGAGAAGTTAGATATAAATAAAAGTTTATCATTTCATTGAGTATTATATTAATACACAAAACAATTCCTCAGTGGTTTGCTCTTTAATTTCTTGCACAATTTTAACTTTTTTAAAAATTTCCTCTTTTATGAATATTTGTGGCTTGGTTTTTTTTATTTTTAATCTAATTAATATAAAATATATGTAATAATACAGAAATAAATATTAAACTTTACATTTTCCGAACTAACTTCCCCGCTATGAAATCTGTCAAATATTATATTTCACGTTTAAGTGGCGCCGCCCTGGTGGCAGAAAAAGTCGTTGTTATTTTCAATTGGAACATTTCTTTTATGATTTTCGGAGTTACGAATATTTAAATCTTTGAAAAATCACAAATTCGGTCACTTGACTCAGTATTTATTGAATTGAGGTGAAATAATTTTCGGTAGTCATGCGTCGATTCCTCTTGGATTAATACGTTATGTAAACATATAAATTATTACTTTTTACACGACTGCTCTAGAAAAGAGGATTTAATTTCAGGTCTGTACGTATTATATATCCTTAACTAAAATTCCTAATATGCCTAATAAAAATTAATTGCTGAAAATTGGTTTCAACCGTAGACTGCCTCATAGGAGGGATATTTGGCATAGTTGCCACGCTTGGCAGGCGGGTTGGCAACCGCATACTTCCAATCTCCAGGTTTGTTTTCTTCTTTCGCCTCTTACGGCTGTTTATCAGCTGTCTGTTCCTTTGTGACTGTCTGTGATTTTATCGGCTTGACGGATTTTTTTTTAAATATGGTTGTAGCACAAATGTGTCGGCTCGACAGGGGAACGACCACGCTCTCACAGAATACCAGCGAACCGGAGACCTTTTTATTGAAAACGAAACATCTGCTTTTCGATTTTTGATTGAGGGTAGATGTCATCGGGTTGATTGTATGCTTGTCCCTATTCTATAAAAAAAAGTAGTAGATTACTATGCATCCAGTTAGTGTAAATACAATTGTGAATTTTTGTCGTTGCGCGCGATGTTGAAACTTGACGATTGGAATTAATCCGAATATTTCTTTGAATCACTAATCGCTGTAAATGCGATGAAATAAGCACTTCTCTTGTAAGAGAAGTAGTGCATGGTTTTTCTACATCTTCGGATTATTATGAGCTACAACTACATCAAAGAGAATATAATCACTACGTTTAAACTACATGCATAATTGTAAGAATACGTGTACTAATATGCTAGCTCAAAAATATGCTGTATGCTTTAAAACTTAAAAATATATCTTACCAACGTCATTGAATTAATAGTTTAGCCGTGTGGGAATTTATCATCCCATTTTTTTTAAATAAGGGTGACAAACGTACACCCAGTCCGGATGGTAAGTGGCCCATAGACACCTACATCTATCATCGATTAAGAATGAAAACGCAAATGCCTTGTCACACCTGAAGATTAAAATAGAATGCCTTGTTTCCAGCAAAAATGTATCCGATTCTCTACACTCACCACGCGGAACACGGTAACATTAAGCTTCTATCTTACGTTGGCATTAGGAATGTTACGGAAGTGGTTATATCGGAACCGAATTCGGAAGCGGAGTTTTTAAATTTTGTTTGTCGGAACCGGAACCGAAATCGGAACCGGAATCGGAAGGTATATTTCTTTTCAGTTTCAATTTTTTTGAATTCTTCGCATTCAGTGACATGCAACTTTAAATGACTTTTTAACGAAGTAGTCGTACCTCCCTTTCATATACATAGTTAACACTTTGCCGCATTCTACGCATTCAGAAACTTCATTGAAATAATTCCAAATGGCACTTGATTTTAGCTTCATTGTCCAATTCAAATAAATTTGTTACACGTCAAAAAAAACACTACTAAAACTAATCAAAAACTCGGATAGGTATAAATGAAGCGCGAACGCACAACGTGCCAATTGCCAAATACCAAACAAAACATCAAGTTAAAGCGTAATCCACAGAAGGCCCCCGTGCCTTCTGTGGATTATTTTGGAAGGTCCCCGGGGCGACAAGTATAAAATTGTTTGTACACGCTGATCACGGCTGCCGCCACCACTGTCCTTTGACCTCCGATTGAACTTCTGTTTAAAATTTAACGGAACCGAAATCGGAATCGAAAGTGCAAAATCAATTGGAAGTTCCGAACTTTCGGAATCGGAATCGAACCTCCGTAACATCTCTAGTTGGTATTCTATGACAGCGCGTTCTCTCTAATATATTATATATAATATCTAATCCAGGGCGCGGTCCTTCCACGGTCGAGTCGGCCCATTCGTATAATATCCCTTAACCAGGCAGGAAGGCTTTTAATTCCCTTTACTTTAAAGGGTTGGTGTATTTATCTGTAACGGCAAAAGCAATTTAATTTTACATATGTATATGTATTTGAAAAAAAAATTATGTGGTCTCAGCAGTACCTTACTCGGTACGATTAAAAATTGTGGTCTTTAAATAACCTTCTTGCTGGGTACCAATAACAATAAAAGTAAACAGTATGTTTTTTTTTGTCATAATATATATAGAACCGAATTATAAATTATGAGGCTCTTTAGGCAAATGAAATCATGCAAAACCCCGGCCCAGTATCCCACACAACGACATAAGTTGCACTCTATATTTGTTCTTATTGAATTAGTTCAAGTACTGCAAAAACGGCAACGCCGTTTAGTGCCTGCGTTAGGCAATCCAACTGTATACACGTTTCATAATATAGTTTTAGTATTATTGTACTTGCTCTACGTGATGTAAAGTTATTTATAAGACCTCAACACGTAAATAAAACTCTCGGTGACTATTATTTTGTTTCTCATGTCGCATGGCACACAAGATATAAGCATTTATTAGTAGAAAAACGTCTGCTTCGTCATCAAGTTCGCCTCCATTATTCTCAGATGACATAAAATTTTTGAGTTGTGCTTCAATCCAATTGTTATAACGTCCAGCCATGAAACGTAAGAAAATTTATTATAATACATCATATAATAACCTTTGTGAGTAATGTACAATGATCTCTATGGGACCACATAATTCAATTGATTATTTTACATTAAAAAAAATAATAATCTGAAGCAAAATATAATCAAATCACGCTAAAACTCTGAAAAATGCACTTGTATGCACCATATACTACTTTCCTACGGGATTTATTTTCGACATTTTCGTAGGTTTGCTTGTAAATGATAAACGTAAACATCTACAAAACGCAAAGTTATAATAGGGAGTGTTAAAATTTCTATTATTTTCTAATACATTGGTTTAAAAAAATTTTCATAGCGTAAAATAGGCCATGTTTGTGTCGGATCTCGTTATATCATATGAATAAGTAACACATTTTTTGTTCATAAGAGTGTGATTTTAAAAATGAAATACCCGACTGCAAAAAAGACAATCTAATTGTAATGCACTTAAGGTTTAGTAAACTATTAACTAATCTGTGCTTAAGGTGAAACATACGGTCTGTTCCCGGCCATATTCCCGCGAGATGGCGCTGAAGTCATAATTTTTTAGTTTATTCGGGTTTTTGTGTAATTGGAACATTATTAAGTCGTAGAAGTAGCAATAGCGATAATCGGACATTATACTTTATTAACGATACTATACGATATATTATACCGAAACAAGATTGCGAATTGAAAACAAAATTAAAATAAACAATAAACAAAGTAAGTTCTACTAAGATTTAACGGACTATATTATGAGCTGAAAGCCTAAGTTAAATATCCACATTAATTTTAGCAGTTGTCTTTTTGCAGTCGGGTTTTTGATTTTATTAATTATTTATGTTTTAACGGGATTTAATCGTCCCTTTAAGTTGAGGAGCTCGTGTTCGGCAGTAGACTTTAACGGGCTTGTAATAATAAAGAAAAAGAAGAATATAGAGCATTGCCTTTGTGTTTTTTTTTACTTTTCAATTACAGTCCGTGATGTATTATTTTGTAGTTTTTCTTAATAAAAATATTGACTACAGCGCCATCTACATTAGTCTGGTATTAGTGCCATCTACGTTAGTCTGGAATTAGCATCATCTACTTTAGTCTGGTATTAACGCCATCTATGATTTCTTTTATAAATGAGTTTAATATAAAATATTTGTCCATAGAATTAAAATTTTCTATATTTAGTGTAGATGGCATTCTTTTAAGCATTTAAAAGTTTTAGTATTATTTATTCTTTGGTTTTAGCACAGAATAAATAATAGTTAAAAGGTTTTAGGTAAACCGAACCTCTAGCAATTTTTATAGCTGATAATAAAATTTAAAAATAATGTTTTTTTTTTTAATTTAATTAACTAATTTGACAGCAACATGGCCGAACTGGTGCAATGACCCAAGAGTAAGTATTAAACGATTAATTATAAAATAAACGATTATTAGTTACTATTGTGTCCATAATTATTAATATAAAAACATTAATACTCACTCATGGGTCATGTCATATTTATGAACCTGTACTACGTAGTACTATTATTTATTCTGTGTCTAGACTTTTAAAGAATTAAGTTAACGACTTAGGAGCGTAGTAGGTAAGCGTTTGGTTGTGGCGCTGTAGGGCCGCGAGTTCAAGTCCCACACAAAACGAGGGTTTGTTTGAGTAGAAATAATTGTTCCAAGTTTGGATGTTAAAAAAAAACGCTAATAGGATTTGAGGAAGAAAGGTAGATGTGTGTAAGTATGGCTGACTTCACATATCTATTGTCTAGTAGGCTTCCTAGGTGTTAGAATTATTTCTCTGTCTTAGTTTCCAGTCCGCCTGGATTACGTCATCACAAGGCAAATAATCACAGTGATACATACCAAATTAAACAAACCATTGTTAGATTTGTTTAATAGTTTATTGCAGTTTTCCAACAACTTTTTAACGTGGGAGAACTACGCTACAGTTATATATTATATTATGGTTGCAGCACGAATGTGTTCACAAAATACCAGCTTGAAATACAATTTTTTTTTATAGAATAAGGGTGACAAACGAGCACACAGTCCACCTGATGGTTAGTGTTTGCTGTGGCCCATAGACGTCTATGTACATCTATCTTCGTTTGCGAATTAAAATACAGATATGCGTTGTCACCCGTGAGGACTAAGATAGAATGCCTCTTTTCCAGTAAAAAGGGTCTCCGGTTCTCTACACTCACCATTAGAAACACAGCAGCATTAAGCTGCTATTTTACGCTGGTATTCTGTGAGAGCGTGGTCCTTCCTCGGTCGAGCCGACCCATTCCTGCTACAGCTATACTAATAATATAGCTGCAGCATGGCTCTACCACGTAAAAAACTGACCGGCTGACCGCTTAGACACATCGTTTTATTTTATTACGCCGCTCTTAGCTAAATATAATTTTTAAAACATCAAACATCTCTATCTGTCGTCTCTTCTCTCATGGATTAAAACAAAGTCGCTTCCCGTCGTCTGTACGCTTAGATCTCTTAAAGTACAAAACAAATTTTGATGCAGTTTTCTACAATAGGCAGAATAATTCAAGAGAAAGGTTTATCTGTATAATAAATGCATAATATCTATTATATAATTTTTCTGTCCGTGTTTATGTAACTGCACTCCCCTTAAGCGGCTGGATTAAGTTTTTCTTAAGTTGATTAGAGAATGGTTTAAATTCACAAATGAGCCCGGTAGATGGCGTTGTTGTCGAGATCCATATATCAACCGTGCGAAACCGGGGCAGATCGCTAGTCTTTAATTTAATGGATTTACGCAAAGTAACGTCTGATTCTATTAATTATCATTCTATCTTAGTCTTAAGATGTCACTACGTATCTACATTTTGATTCTTAATCGAAGAACAATGTAGATGTCTATGGGATATCAGGTGGACTGTGTACTCGTTTGTCACCCTTATCCTATATAAATAAAAACAACTCTAATAAAATCCCAATTAAATTTCCCAACACGCCCCCGCTAAGGAATGTTTCGTTCATGTGTTTAGGTAAAATTTTATGTTGCTGGCGCATGGCGTTCGACGCTGACGTCATGTTAACCATCGAATATATCTTTGTGTGCAATGAATTTTGAACATAAAAGCTATATGGATATGGTGTGATTTTGCGTGTCACGGTGTAAGAGCTTCCATCATCGTTCTATGGGTTTCGAAGGAATCGATTTATTTGAAGTGTTCTGTTTACAATATTACAACGATTTTTTCGAATCAAAAATACAATCAGATGGTAAGTGGATGATGTGGCCTATTTATATCATCTATTCTTGATTTTGAGTCGAAACACAGATGATTTATTAACCTTGAATGCCTCACACCCCACCTCACTTTGACACCTTCAACACTCACCATACGAAACACAGATATTTTGCGCTGGTATTCTATGCGATCGTGAGCCTTACTTGACTGCCGGTCGGACTGACCCATTTGTGCTTCGTGGCTCTACCGCGTAAGTAACGTGTAGTAGTGCGGGGCGGAGAGTTTGGCAATTATAACAGTGGTAGAGCCACGCGGCAGCTTTTGCTGTCGCACGGATGGGCCGGCTCAAACCGGGGTGGTACCACGACCTCACAGAATACCAGCGTGAAGTAGAGGTTTACCTCAGCGTTTCGCTTGGTGAGTGCAGGTGGCCGGAGGCCCTTTTTACTGGAAATGAGGTATTCCATCTTAGTCCTCACGGGTGACAACGCATCTGCATTTTGATTCGCCAACGAGGATAGTTGTAGATGTCTATGGGCCGCAGCAACCACTTACCATCAGGTGGACTGTGTGCTCGTTTGTCATCCTTATCCTATAAAAAAATGTATGACAAACATTTTTTATAGAGTGGGGTGGATAATCGAGGTAACAGTCCATTTGATGGTAAAATGATGCTGTGGCCCATAAACGGCTACATATATTCACGATTAAGAAATAAAATGCAAATGCGTTGTCACTCCTGAGGATATAAGTTTCGTTTCCAGTAAAATGTCTGGTCTCTATACTCACATTACGAAATACAGCAGCGTTAAGCGGCTATTTTACGCTGGTATTCTGTGAGACTGTGGTCCTTCCCCGGTCGAATCGACCCATTCGTGCTACAACCATAATATAGCTGTAGTAAGGTTATATCATGATATACATATACACATTGTACTATATAATATGTGTATTACTTCAATGTATTTATACTTTTTTAATATAATATTAATTGTAGTATTAATATTATATTTTTACTTCTACTTAGGTATTACATGCCCGTGCTTGGCCACAGCCTCACCGAGTGATAAGTGGTGATGAAGCCCTTGATGACAGATTGCACTGTCGTGACGTAACAACAACAAAAGCATATTCAAAAGTTTAAAAATATTAATAAACAACATGGTAGCGATCACCTTTATCTTATTCTCTGGCGTTATTAATATTAATTTTATATTTATTAATACATTAACTGATCCCCGCGACTTCGTCCTCGTGTAATTTAGGGTTATAATTTTTTTGCGCGGAACCCTAATTACTTTTCTAAAATATAAGTAGCCTAAGTTACTTCTTATAACATCGGCTACCTGCCAGTAAAAGTCCCATCAAAATCGGTCAGCCATTTTGGAGATTAGCCGGAACAAAAAGACAGACAGACAAAAATTAAAAAAAAAATCGTGTTTCTGTTATAAGTACCATAATTATATACATTCATATGCATGTAGTAAAAAGCTGTTATTTTGACATTACATTCACATACTTCATACTTCATTTTTATTTATTTGTATAGATATATAATATGATATTTCATATGACAAAGTTTTTATACCTACAGCTTTTTGTATAAGACAACTTTTACATAAACTATTGATTATTAGACCTTGCATAATATTTTCTGGGATAGTCACATGAAGAAATTACTTTTTGGAGTCGAGTCAATTTATACAGTAATAGTCCTAATCAATGCTATATATAAGACATTATTTGCACTTCATATATCTTATCAATGTATTTATACGTAGTAGATCCAAGTTTCAACTATATTATGGTTGTAGCAAGAATGGGTCGCCTCCACGGCCTCGGCCGGGGAAAGACCACGTTCTCACAGAATCATCATCATCATCATTGCAGCCCTTCACAAGTCCACTGCTGCACATAGGCCTCCCACAAGGAATGCCACAAAGCACGGTCCTGAGCCACTTACATCCATCGACTTCCTGCATGTCTTACCAGGTCGTCACTCCATCAAGTGTAGGGACGCCCTATACTTCGCCTACCGGTACGAGGCTGCCACTGGACAACTTTTTTCCCCATCGGTTGTCGGTTCTTCGAGCTATATGACCGGCCCATTGCCACTTCAGCTTATTAATCCGTTGGGATATGTCGCTCACTCTGGTTCTACTTCGAATATCCTCATTTCTAAGTTTATCACGCAGAGAAACTCCGAGCATCTCTATAGCCCACAGAATACCAGAGCAAAATAGCAGTTTAATTCTGCTGTGTTTTGTATGGATAGAAAACCGGAGACACTTTCTACTGGAAACGAGGCATTCCATCTTAGTGCTCAGGGGTAACAACGCATCTGCATTTTGATTCTTAATCGAGGATAAATGTAGATGTTTATGTAGGGCCACAGCATTCACTTACCTTCAAGTGGACTGTGTGCTCGTTTGTCTCATTATCTATAAAAAAGAATTAGGGTATCAAAAGATAAATTTGAACTGATTTGTACAGAAATCTATATTTATTATATTTCATTTTATCTACATACTCGGCCATGACTCCTTACAAAGTGCGACTAAAGGCAAATGACTTTTAGAACATGTTAAAGTCATTTCTAGGGTGTTAACACCCTGGTATCTGTTTTTAGTGATGTATGGCGCCGAACGGAATTTAATTTCTAGATTTTATTTTATTTCTTTTCGTTCAATGCTATGCCCGATTCTTTTATAAACGTAGTTTCTATACGATGTACAGCCAAGCTGCAGCTAAATTATGGTTATTTATTCTGTGGTTATAGTACAAATGGGTCGGCTCGGTTGGGAAAAACCACGCTCTGACAGAATACCAGCTTAAAATAGCAGCTTAATGCAACTGTGTTTGGTATTGAGTGTAGAGAATCAGAGACACTGGAAACGAGGCATTCCATCTTAGTTTTCAGGGGTGACAACGCAACTGCATTTTCATTTTTAATCGAGAATATATGCAAATATCCATTTACCATCAGGTGACAAGTTACCACACAGCGGTAATTTGTCACCCTTATTTTATTTAAAAAAATTGCTAGAATAGACAACACACGACGTTTTTATACGTGGTAGAGCCATGCTGCAGCTGAGAGACCGGAGAGAGATCAGGCGCAGGACAAACGGCTTTACGTGCTTTCGTGTGTTCCTGAGAGGTATGTGTGGCGCCGACGGCACCCGCGACTGTTGGTGGAGCCGCGCAGTCGGACCAACCTTCTGAGTAAGGCGCCTCTGACGCACGCACTCCATACTTTCAACTTAATAGCTAGTGAGACGGACCTGTTCTGTTGTACTCTGAGTGAATTCACAAAGACAGCATTACTTGTAATTTGTTATAAAAATTAAAGCATGAATACAAATCAGTTAGACAGCTACACTATCGCATTAGGTAATCCTGTAATGATAGTTGTAAGTTTCAGAAATAAATAAATAAATAAATAAAATAAATAAACTTTCAGACTTCGTGCAGCTTCTGAGAATTTCTTGATAAAAAAGTTCAATAACTTTTTTCTTTAGTCCGATTCGGGTTCGAACCCGGTAACTCATGATCAGCAGTCGCACTACTACAATCACTAGTCCAACGAGGCAGTCAGTCAGTGTGTACTTAAGGGGTCTATGTTAAATATATTTATTCGTTAAAAACTAACTTTATTATTCGTCTTATCCTAGCGATACAATGTTATGGCGTGATGGCGGAGTAGGAAGAATTTCAAATTATTGCAATTCATACAAATGTGAACTTTAATAACTAGAGAATAAACACCGTTTTTGAATCACAAACACTGTCAAAAGGTCCTAAAAATATCTTAGTTGCAATAGCAATAAAACTTTTTAATGATGGAAATTAAGTTAAAAAATGCAAAGCAATAAAAAAATTCCTGCTCCGCGACCGTGCTTTAGTTGTTAGGACTATTTTAATAATAAAGGACATGGGCGTATGTCATGCATCCCAAGCAGATGGTAGTACCTAGCATCCTTCTTTATTGAAATTAGGATGTTTTTTTTAATTTCAATAGCCTCACGTATCATCCTTGGCAGGAATCGATGTTCTTTCGCGAGAATTTTTCGTTTATCAAATCTAATGCAATGTCGGGGGCCGTCTAGGATATGATCACAAGACTGACAGAGACACAACCTTCGTAAAGGAACACTGAGGGAGGCTGGGTACTACCCCCTGCTTGGGATCCTGTAATTAATAAAATTAAAACTAAACGCAAGCATACCACTGCAAGACTTCAAGACACAGTGAGTTCATTCTGCGTAGATCGGATCAAAATTAATAATTAAAAAAGCTGAAGGTACTCCGGGTTAACTCTGACATCGGGACGTCAATCACCTCAGTTCCCCGTGACCATGAACATAGTAAAGCACCCGAAACATCGGAAATTTAATAAAAATAAGTTAATTAAACGCGATAGAATACGTTAGAGTAGTTTTACTCAATGTGTAGTGTTCGTGTAAATATAAGAAATCGACTGTACATTTTTATGTGTGTTATCCCAGAACTTTTGTTTGGGTGAACCGATTTTGATGAAACTTTTTATTTGAAAGCTGGTGCTTCTCATGTTCATTATATGGGACATAAATTTGATCAAGATCTGACCAGTCGTTTTTGAGTTATCCTTATAATAATAATAATAATAATAATAAGTATTTATTTCAGACGTAAGGAACATCCATAGATTGTTAGTATGTTAGTAACAATTTTTTTTCTTAACTTGTAAGTTAGTATTGTTAGTGTAGTAGTAATGTGAATTATGTACAAATTATTTTTTTCGCCCAATAGCTACCGTCATACAGTGGTGCAGTATGGGGCAGTCGGGCCTGGCAGCAATTACCCTTAGGATGCCGTTGTTGCTGGTACGTAAGCGCTGCAGGAGAGACGCTGCTTTTCTACGCATTATGGCGAAAAAGTCATTAGTGTGTGCGTCTGCGAACATTTTAGAGGCACTACAGCGCCACGGCAGCCTCAACAGCATTCTAAAAGCGTTGTTATATTGAACACGCAGGGCGCTGTAGGTCCGGCGTGTATAAGTCACCCACAGACCACCGGTATAGAAAGACTGACAGAACGCTTTAAATAAAGTTACTTTCACGTCTGCAGTGCACCGGGCGAATCTGCGGGCAAGCATATTGCCCCTTACCGACAACGCTCTGCGCTCTCGCTCAATATCCTCATCATCTCCTAGGTCGCTCGTAACAATATGACCCAGATATTTGAACTTCTGTACGACTTTCAGAGGTAAACCATCGAGACATACGGGTGGCACATGTCGTGGCTTCCGTTGCGGTGCCTTAAATACTAATATTTCACTCTTTTTTGAGTTGTATTTAAGGCCCTGCTCCTCCGCATATGTCTCGCAGATAGAAAGCAGTTTCCTCAGACCTGCTATAGAAGGACTGAGCAGCACCATGTCGTCAGCATAGCTTATGTTGTTGACACATATGTCATCGATGTGGCAGCCAACATGTGTGCTGCTAAGTCGTTCAATCAGTTGGTTTACATACAGGTTGAACAAGAGTGGAGAGCTTAAGCCACCCTGCCTTACACCGCATTCCAGCCTGTATTCTTCCGACAGAGCTCCAACCCACCTCACCTGGTTACACTGGTTAGCATACCAGTATCTTAGAAGAGCCGTGTACTCCGCCGGCACACCCGCGTCCCTCAACTTGCCCCACAGGATGTCGTATGAGACCAGGTCAAAAGCTTTCGATAAGTCGAGGAAACACGCGTACACCGGCGTCCGCCTTACGGTGTAGTATTTGACAGTGTGTTTCAGACAGTAAATGGCACTCTCCGTCGATAAATTCGGCTTAAACCCAAATTGTGCATCGTTTATTAGTACGTATTTGTAATGCGTATTTAATTGACTTCGACTACATACATTGACGATGTTTTCATTTATTTTTATTGAAGTCGGTTGTACAAAATTGTTAATTTCGCCACTTGTTTGTATTGTATTTTTCTTAATAATCAAAGTATCTAAAACCAGTACGCGTACCACTAGGAGTACATTACGGTACATCACTACAGTTCACGCTGAGACAGTAATGGCAGCGAAGGAAAATACGCAGACATTGTTTACCGCAGCGAGATTTATTCAATAATAAACGTCCATCCATCGGCTCCTGACTCACCCTGACTTATATGTAGTACTTGAACAATTAATTATGTTTTAGATATGTTTTATTACCTTAGCTTTCATATAACATCGAATCCTGACAGCCTGACTATTTTATTTATAATTCTATCATCTTTTTTTTATAGTATAGGGTGACAAACGACTACACAGTCCACCTGATGGTAAGTGGTTGCAGATAAGAATCAAAATGCAAATGCGTCGTCACCCGTGACGACTAAGACGGAACGCCTCTTTTCCAGTAAAATGGATCTCCGGTTATCTACACTCACCATACGAAACACAGCAGTACCAAGCTACCATTTCACGCTGGTATTCTGTGAGAGCGTGGTCCTTCCCCGGTCGAGCCGATCCATTCGTGTTACAACTATACTAATAATATAGCTGCAGCATGGCTCTACCACGTAAAAATCTTATCATCATAATTACAATCCTTTACAAGTGCACTACTAAAAATTGGTCTCCCCCAAGGAATGCTAAAAGAAACGGTCCTAAGCAACCTCCGACTCTCTATATCAAGCCAGGTCATCATTCCATTTGGTAGGGAAACACCGTAAACATCGCTCACTGGTACGAGGCTACCATTTGAAAAACTTTCCTTTTCAAACTTTATAACCTCTTTAGCTCATTGATCTTTTGAGCTACGTTGGTTACTGCTACCGTTAGGACCTATTAAAGTCCACACAGAACATAGGCCGCCCCCATTTATTGCTTCATAAGGGGGGGGGGGGTTGCTATAGCTGTCATGCTTCGGAAGCAGGTTAGCAAACGCAGTTTTTATTATATTTAGGCGTTATTACGAAGAGATTGCTGCCCGATTTGTTTCCCTTGTCGCTTCTTACGATACCCACGGTATGATATTGGGTAGTGGTTTTTCTTACACCGTCACTACACGGTAAATATGTTGTGTTTGTATGTTGTTAACTCCAATTTTATTGGAATATCTTCATTAGGGATTATTTTATACAGACAGGCTCCGAGCAGCAGTAAAGTACCCATATACTTCTCAGATATCCCATATCGTTTCATGTATGTCTCCAGACTCATACACCATTACTGGTGGTATGTACCGGTTATACACTCTCGTTTTTAAGTTGTACATTTCTGGTAATAAAAGAAGTTCCGATGGACTTCTAATTTAACGAAATACTAAATACTGCACTACTATTGTAGAGAATAATTTAAAAATATTAACGCGAAATATTTTTTTCGGAGAATCAATGTACCCAGTCGTATAGTCCTCTAGAGTGACAATCCATTCCATGAGCTGGACTTTGTGCTTGTATGTAATCCTTGCTCCTACAAAATATACATCTTGTGTTAATCATCATCATTATCATCATTATTACAGCCCTTCACAAGTCCACTACTGAACATAGGCATCCCCCAGGGAATGCCACAGAGCATGGTCCCGAGCCACCTTCATCCATTGACTGCCTGCATGTTTTTCAAGGCTGCGACTCAAGAACCTTTCTTGTTAATCACATTAGGAGAATTAGAAGTGATTGAATCACTGAATAGAAAAACATAAATAAAAAATGCAATAACTAAATTTTAAACGTTCACATTTATAAAGCTCACAGAAGTTAATTAAAGAATACATATATAGATATAGAGTGGCACATACATGCAATAACATACTTTTAAAAGTTCAAAAAAAGCTCTAATAAGTTAAGTAAATAATACTTAAATAGATATGTAGTGGCTCCACTTATAAATAACTAAATTTCAAAATCTCACACGAAAAGCTCATAGAAGATAATCAGAGAATACTCATATAGATACATAGTGGCTCATTTATGAAATAACTTAATTTCAAAAGACCACACAAAAAGTTCCTCGAAGTTAAAGTGAATTAGAGTCGGGTAGAGTCAATATTGAAGCATGTTCTTGGAAGAACCGCTATTTCACAGAATATCAAATGTATCACCTTTCTTATTTTTGTGGTGAGTGCTGCTACTTCACAGCGCCAAAATTTTGATTTGGTGCTTTCCCTAACTGAAAATGAATTTTGGTAGAGTTAGTAGAGTTTAAGCGACAGTAGCCTTATGGTTATGGGTGCGGACTACGAAGCTTAAGGTCATGGGTTTGAATTCGCTTCTTAACATAAGCATTTTCAGCTTAACTATTTAACAGGAATATTAGTAGTTCTGATACTTAGCATTGCTAGAATTCTTTTTTTTAAAAGCGAAATAAAGGTTGTATTTTTTTACGTTTACCGCAAAACAGTATTTTATATGCTGTGAAAGTTTTCGCCACTTTCAAGTGTTACACTAATATTTTTTTTATATGATAGGGTGACAAACGAGCACACAGTCCACCAGATGGTAAGTGGTTGCTGTGGCCCATAGACATCTACATCTATACTCGTTTGCGAATCAAAATACAGATGTGTTGTCACCCGTGAGGACTAAGCTGGAATGCCTCTTTTCCAGTAATAAGGATCTCCGGTTCTTTACACTCACCATATGAAACACAGCAGTGTTAAACTGCTATTATACGCTGGTATTCTGTGAAAGCGTGGTCCTTCAACGGTCGAGCCGACCCATTCGTGCTGCAGCTATACTACTAATATAGCTGAAGCATGGCTCTACCACGTAAAAATATATTTGTTTTTCCCTTTCAAACTTCTACTAATTTAGGTTCAAAATAGATCACTGTCTAGCCACTATCAGAATTCAGTATCAGAATGTTCGACCGCTGAGTCCTATGAAGCTGGTCAAGCGAACTGGCTGCTAATTAACATCATAGAAAATAGCATTCAATATCAATCGAATGTCAATTTTGTTTGATTTGAAACCCTATGATTGACAGTTGAGGTACCATTTTAGGGTAAAAGGGACATAAATAATACTTTATTATGACTTGATTCAATCTAAATAATTGGTTATGTCTCACAATCACCATTCATTAGGTTTGTTGTTATTTAATTAGCCGACATTAAAAAAGGTAGAAGCATGTTTACAATTCGACTGTATGTTTTGTATTTGAACGTATGTAATCTACAAAAAAAAGTGATATCTTCTAATTGAAAATTAAAATGAAATGATTCTTTTTACAACTTGCAATGTTTGTATGTTTGTTAGGGTCAAATCTTGCAACTGAATTTTAAAGCAGTTATACTAACCGATTGAGTTAAAATTTTGCATACACGTTTACGTACGACAAGCTTTTATATCATATAAATTGTGTAATGTAATAAATTTATGGGTTCGACTTAATTTAAAGTTTATTTTCTATTTATTGGACCATTTAAATAAAAGCTTGTTTTTAGATATGTTTTTTTTTACTACAATCTTCTTATTTAATTTTTATTACCATTATTTTAAAATAATCTTTCCTACACTTTTAGATATAATGTCTTTAAATAATTCTAAAATGTTTAAACCCATCAGTTCATTTATTCCTTGCTCAAACCGTTCACTGAACCTAGTTTGCCTAAAAGCAAAATTACTACCACCAGAGATTTTTCCGGATCGATACAGCTTAGGGACCTTCAAGAAAAGAGCCTACTCCTTTTTAAATGATGTTGAAGTCGTTCATGGGCGTCGGTAATCATAGATAATATGCTCGTTTGCCTCCTCTCCTATAAAAAAAAAATTTAGTTGCAATGGAGGTGAATTAGGTGACTTTCTTTGGCACGCCGGAACGCTGCTACGCTTTTATCTACTTCAACGCACCGGTGGGAAGGATACAATTTGAGAACAATTCAAAACACACGTTGGAGCGCTAGAGGTGATGCTGTAAATTCAAACATCACAATAAAAACATATATTATATCATACATCATATAAACATATATTATAAACATTTATACGTGGTAGAGCCATGCTGCAGCTATATTAGAAATATAGTTGTAGCACAGATGGGTCGGCTCGACCGGGGAAGTATCACGCTCTCGCAGAATACCAACGTAAAATAGCAGCTTAACACTCCTGTGTTTCGTATGGTGAGTGTAGAGAACCGGAGACCCTTTTTACTGGAAAAGAGGCATTCCATCTCAGTCCTCACGGGTGACAACGCACCTGCAGTTTGATTCTTTATTGAGGATAGATGTAGATGTTTATGGGTCACAGCAACCACTTACCATCAGGTGGGCTGTGTGCTCGTTTGTCACCCTTTCCTATAAAAAAAAAACAATACAATATATATCAAACATACATCATATATACATACATTACAAAAAAACTTTGACTGCACTGGAAAAACTGATTGAAACGAATGAAAGCTTGAACACACGGACGGATGCAGGAAGTTTATTAGCCGTTATTTAATCATTTTGATTTTTATGTTACTCAGATTTATGGCAACCGGTACTGCATCAAGTTAATGATACTTAAAAGTATTTGAGAACAAAGGGACTGAATATACATCAGTGTGCTCAGTAAACGAGACTGTACAACCAGTGCGTGTTGCCAGTGATGACTTATGGAACTGAGACGTGGTCCTACACTGCTGGCCGGATGAGGAAGCTCAAGGTCGCTCAGCGAGCTATGGAGAGGTCTATGCTCGGAGTTTCTCTGCGTGATAAACTCAGAAATGAGGATATCCGCAGTAGAACCAGAGTGACCGACATAGCCCAAAAGATTAGTACGCTGAAGTGGCAATGGGTCGGTCATATAGCTCGAAGAACTGACAACCGATGGGGAGAAAAGGTTCTCGAGTGGCGGCCTCGTACCGGCGGATGAAGTATAGGGCGTCCCCCCTCTAGATGGAGTGACGACCTGGTAAGACATGCAGGAAGTCTATGGATGCAGGTGGCTCAGGACCGTGCTTTGTGGCATTCCTTGGGGGAGGCCTATGTTCAGCAGTAGACTTTTGAAGAGCTGTAATGATGATGATGATGGTGTTCAGAAAATAAGTCCTTTACAGACCGCATTACAGTAAAAACTAGAGGAATTTGTGGATGACGCTCTACGATATACTAAATGATTATGTGAAAAGCTTGGAATTTCTTTCGAACCCCCAAGACGAATCAGGAGGAGGCCTTTTTGCCTCCAAAAATATGCCCTTTTAATGCGTGCAGTAATGTTTGACTTGGAAGAACTTAACTTTGATTAAGCTTCTCAGGATATAAATACAGAAGAGTGAAATATATTTTTAATGCCTAGGAGAATTCACAAGATGCCTTAGGTATTTACTGTGATCTTTCCAAGGCTTTCGATTGTATTCATCATGAGACATTGATCAGGAAACTATAACATTACGGTGTAAAAAATTTGGCGCTTAGACTTATTACTTCATATATAAGTAACAGAACTCAAAAAGTCGTTATCAATGTTAAAGGTTCCTCGGAATCGTTAGTATCAATGAGCGTTCCTCAGGGCTCAATTCTTGGCACATTCCTCTTCTTAATCTATATTAACGTCTTATAAGGTACAATGAAGATAGAGTATTATTTGCTGATGCTACCTCTTTAATTTTCAAACTCAAAAGTCAGTCGATTAATTATGGCGATGTAAATAATGCTCTATCGAATTTATTACATTGGTTTAACCATTGAGTTATATATGTACTACGTACTAGAGAAGTTATTCAAAACAAAAATTGTGTCCTACTCTATGTCTTCGCGCATGCGCGGGAGTAGTAGAGTCGCACATGCGCGAAGTCTTTAATATAAAATAAGATATTAATATAAAATTTTATAATAATTTAATATAAAATATCTTATTTTAATCTAAACAAACATATTTCTAAATAAAATGTAATAATAATTATCTTATGGAATTAACAAATGTTCAATTTACGCAATATTTATTATGTACGAATTGCAGTACAGTTCAGTTGAACATAGTCAATGTTCGGAATGCGAAATCTAGTTCGTAGTACATATATATCGATGGGTTTAACGTCAACAATTTACTTTTAAACGACAATCAGACAAAATGTATTAAATTTACAATACCCAATGTTATACATTCGTATACCAATGTGCTCTTAAATGGGGACGAGTTGAGTCTTGTGCATATAACCGTTTTCCTTGGTATTACTATTGACACGAAGCTTCAATTGGGCTCCCATATATCTAAATTAGCATGTAGTTCTGCAGCATATGCTTTAAGAAAGATTAGTTGTCTCACCAAAATTGTTGAGACAGCTAGATTAGTTTATTTTAGTTACTTTCATAGCGTAATGTTTTATGAAAGTTTGTTACGGAGTAATGCGACTGACATTGAAGCCATATTTGTTTTGCAAAAGAGAGTACGAACGATCTATTAAATTGTAAAGAGTCCCTCAGAGAAACATTTAAATATATAACAATATTAATTTTGGCATCGCAATATATTTATGAAAATGTAAGGTATGTCCATAAAAACATAAATAGCATTGATAAGAATAAATATTTTCATACTTTAAACACTAGGAACAAACACAAACATAAGCTTGTAATGTCAGTTACTAGACTCCACTAAATTAATAATTCAGAAAATGTTCAAAATTTGTCAATAAAAAGATTAAAGGTTTTCTTAAAGAAAAATAGTATAAAAAGGATTATTATAATATCAAGGAATACCTGAATGAAAATAACCCCTGGGACTAAACTAATGTTCCCATTTGTCTATAAAACAGTTTAATGGATTTAGATGCCGTTGTCTGTAAAGGGTTTGTGATTAATTGGTAATGGTTTTTAGATAAGTGTTATGGTGTTATCTTACAAGCGGCCGCTGCAATAAGCATATTTGTGCAAACAAATGTTCCCCTTTATCTTCAAAATGGTCTGACCGATTGAGATAGGGTTTTCCGTAAGTGGTTTGTGATTCATTGGCAATGATTTTTAAATAGGTGTTATGGTGTCAACTTGCCAGAATGGACTGCCATAAACATTTTTTACTCAATTTGGCGAATTTTTCAGTGAGATGGCTTGATCGATTTTGATGTGGTTATCGGTATCACATAACATATTTGGATTCTTAGAGTTATCACTATGTTAATGCCATAATAACAGATCTAGATCAAAAACAGCTGTGTGATCTTTCTTCAGCTTTTTCGATTTGGGACCCGTGCAACGTGCTTCTCAATCGCTTTAACTCTTCAATTACGTGGATTTTTGAAAAGTTTTCTTTGATTCAGATCGGTTACTACTACGCCATCTAAAGATTGTACTGTAGTAAAAGTTGTACTAGTTTGCCCTTTGGGAAATGTTTTGGGTGTAAGATGTATGACCACTTTATCGACTGTAGTGCCTTCCAATTTTTGCACGATAACGGGCCAACCTAATATGAATGGAATAATTACTCTTTCAATTATGCCAGCTTCTTTGTTGCCTTGAAATTATATAATCATTGGAGTTATACGTATGCAACCATATCATAACCCATCATGGTAACTTCTGTCGATAAAGCGGTCATCAAACTGGATTAGAACTTTTATTTTTACTTTTTTATTTGAATTTTGGTCAGCTCTCCATTTTCTAACTGGTCTTTTTTTAATCCTTTCCACTGAAAACCCCAAATTACTCCCATGCTGCCATTGACTAATCCTTTGCTGAACTTAATGTTTATTCTTAATTATGTATATTCAAATTTATGTGTGATACTAGGCCTCCTATGTTAGTTAGTTCCATTGGAATAGCAGCAGGTGGATGTTTTGTCCATAGTTGTTGGGTTTCCTGGACTTATCTCTTGCATTTATAGCGTACAATTTCGTTGTTAGTTTGGTTAAAATTATCTGATTGAATGCGTTGACAAATAGTAAGTTAGGATATACGCGAACAGCTTCCTCATCGACAAAGTTTCTTTAAAGGAACTCGAGTCCTCTCTAGAAGTAGCTAACACTGTTCCATGCTCAGTTCTTCCACTCGTATATTGTTAAGTAGATAGAAAGTTATACAAATATTTAGTCAGCGACGCAGGGATTCTTTAAAGTCTAAAATAAAAAGCAACATTAAAAGTTTTGATAAACCCACGACGGATATAAAAGATGTAATCGAAAAAGGATTAAATAAAATTTTTAAAAACCTCCAAATAAGGGAAAGTAAGTCAAGAAAGAAAAAAATAAAATCGTTTTAAAAGGGGTTGATTTTCGCGAGGTCTGTCATAATGAACAAGGAATTATCACTTTACTCAGTTTTTCCTACCTTTGTGTACCTATTTGTAGCGATAAACACAGCAATAATGTCAAATATCTCCATCCTACCTATTAGTTAATATAATTACAAGCCCAAGTAAATACGACGGGGCTGCCATTGCCATGTTCCTAATTTCAATAGAGAAAACCTGAGAGATGTACAGACTTTTTTTATAGGAGAGGAGGCAAACGAGCATACGGCTCACCTGATGGTAAGTGGCAACATCAAGAAAATTGCAGGTGCGTTGCCAGCCTTTTAAAAAGGAGTAAGCTCTTTTATTGAAGGTCCCTAAGTCGTATCGGTCCGGAAAAATCGCCGGTGGTAAATTATTCCACAGAGAGGTCGTACGTGGAAGAAAACTCCTAGTGAAACGTACAGTGGTGGACCGCCAAGCATCCAGATGATGTATATCGGGAGTTTTGCCGCGATGTGCGTTCGTGAAATTTGGTGGCTGGGATTAATCCGAACAATTCCTCAGAACACTCCCCGTGGTATATGCGAAAGATAATGCGAAGGGATGCAACATCTCTTCGCAGCGTTAGCGTCTTGGGCGTTAAAATTGCCAAGGTGATCCCGATCTTTGCGGATGGGGACTGTTGTAGCAAAGAATCTGTAGCCATATGGACGTGGTCGATGAGTTGGTCTGTTTCGGCATTACCGCTATGGGACCTATAGAGGTACCCGTAGACGCGCGGATGGTTTTAGCGAGGGATTCTCCAGGGGTGTTGGTTGATGAGGAGGGAAGGGAATTGGGCTCCGGCCACCTACACTCACCAGACGAAACGCAAAAGTAGAGCTTCCACTTCCCGCCGGTATTCTGTGCGGTCATGGAACCAACCCGCGTGGCTCTACCATCGTTAAATTAGACTACACAGAAACTTATAAAAATGCAAAATTTTGGTTTATTTCAGGGCAGGGAATGGCTGGCCCGACGGATTTACTTGGGTTTGTAATTATATTATCTAATAGGTAGGTGAATACGTGTAGTACATACCTATATTTGATGTCATTGCTGTGTTTATCGTTACGACAAACATAGGTACACAAAAGTAGAAGGAACTTAGTAAAGTGATAATTAGTTGTTCATTATGACAGAACTCGCGAGAAATCAACTCCTTTTATAACGCTTTTATTTTTTTCTTTCGTGACTTACTTCCTCTTAGTCGTGGGTTTAACAAAATTTTCAATTTTGCTTTTTATTAGACCTACTTTGAAGACGGCTTTTGCATGTAATTAAAAGTAATTTTGCATGCCTTAAGCGCGAAGCGCGCAGGTATGTTCTACTAGGGCCTAAAAATTAAGATTCCAACGTTTTGTCGCATGAAATCGTATCTAGCAATCATATTATACATATAAATAATATAAAAAGCACATTGTCAGAAAGATAAATGATTATTGAACTTATTAATATTTATTACTTCTCAAACAATTTTAAAAAACGTATACAAATTAATAACAAATTTTTGTGACCTCAAAAAATTAGTGCCTGTCCTTTTGATTTCTTGCTTCAGAAAATTAATGCTTCTTCTTTTGAAGTCTTTAATTCGTCCTTTGAACGGGCCATGCAGTCAGAGAGACCAGCACTCTTGTCACCACGGGCGACGATCAGGATACAGTTCTATTAGAAACCTAACAACACTTGGACGCCATCAGACGATAGGCTTAACCGCAAATTCTCTCAGAGACTAATATTTGCGTCATTTACTCAGTTTAGCCGCCTCTGATGCCATCCCGGCCCTGTACGAGGTATCCCTAAAAGAAGAGACCCCAAAGTATAACGCATGTAGCATCCCACTCTAGGGCATTAGGCCTCCCTCATGTGATCAACTACCGTCGGATTTCTTACCATCTCCTTTAAATAATCGACAAGACTGTTAAACCAAGGCAACATTTATATTATTATGTATAAGCGCAATTTTTTATCGGATCATTTTTATATGCAAAGTATACAAAATAGTGACTTTTGACTAAAACTAATTTTACGGATTATATCGTGTTCATAACAGCCTTTAAATGTCAAACATAGGCCTCCGCAAAGATTGCCTCATTGGCAAGATTTTGCCATACTTGCCACACTTGGTTGGCAATGTTTGGCTTATTTTTAATTCCCGATGTTTCGCGGGTTTTTCAGCAACCATGGTCACGAAGGTCTTGATATTTTTATTATTTCATTAATTTATTTAATTTCTAAAAAAAGTTTTTCCAACCACTAGCATTTTCTCCTGTATCGTAGAAGCAGTTTACATAAATACACTTAGATATAATCAATTATCTGTAGGCCATACAAATACATGTTCCGTGCGGAATTCGAACACACGGCCATCAGCGCTGCAACTCAATGCTAAGTCAGTGTTACTGAATAAAAAATTAAATGTAATAAAATACGTAAAATTAATATTATTTAATGTATAGTCTTCGTGAAACTTTAATAATTCAATATTGGCTAATGTCTATGTTATTTAATGGAATTAAATTAACGCTATTAACATTAATAGTACTGCTAATATCTTTTACATATATTCTGCAAAAATATATCTCATGCCATTTTTTATAAGGTGAATTTAAAACTACGCCGTTAAATAAAACTAATTTTACGGATTTTATCGCGTTTAATTAAATTTTTTTACTATCCAGTTTGATAGTCTCCCAGTGACCATGGGTGTTGTAACGCACCCGAAATGTCGAAAGTTAAAAATAAAATAAGGCAAATAAAACGAAATAAAACCCGTAAAATTTGTTTTAAGGAATGTCATATATTCATGTATATTTACTTCTTTTAATTTGATTATTTTTGAAGTATAATATATATAATACTAATATAATTATACTAATAAATATTGATAGTAAATAACTTCAGAGTTAAGTTTCCAGTTTGTTTTTTTAAAGCGATACTAATATACACTCAAATCACATCAACACGTAACAACCTGTTTTCGTCATTTTGCCAGATGTCGGATTTAAATATTTTACGATGTTAAAAATAATGTTTTCATTAAAAAAAAATTAAAATCCCTAAGAAAATCTGGTAAACATAGTCGAGTGACGGCGAAGTGATCGCGAGTGTATTTTCAGTGATACTGCAAGTACGATCTACGTAAACGCCGGTGAGTCTGCCAGCTAGTGCGTGGACGAACTACTGAGCGTGTCAAAGAACAACATAAATAGAGACTAAGAAGTAGGTTTAATATAATATGTAGAGAATAGCGTGTGCGTGTATGTTTTACGTGTAGAGAATAGTGGCCTAATAGAATATAGTTAAAGTAAAAACAAAAATATTTTATCCTAAATTGGAATTTTACCTGCGACTTCGTCCGCGTAGAACTTAAACAGAAAAACCTGCAGATCTATTATAGTGGTTAAACTTAATTTTTTTCTATTAACTCAAGAATTATGTGCGATACGGAGAAATATTTAAAATAAAATTTGAAGATCTATTAATTTTACGAAAAAAAAAAGGTTCACACTCATGGTTTTGTTGTATACTTATTTGTGGAGTAGCAAAAAATGTTAAAAATTGGTTTTGCTTCAAAATCTTGAGACATAATAGATAAAAACGGAGATTTTTGAGTATAATTGCACACCAAAAAAGTTTGTTTATATCTCTTATAAATTATGAGATAATCGTCAAAAACTACTTATTTTATCAGTTTTTCGGTTTCAGAAAAATCGGCACGTTTTTCAGATAAAATATAGGCTAGATCATTGTGAATTGCAATCGGTTCAGCCATTCGAAGATTAGCGCAGACAGACAGACAGATACAAGGTTATCTGTCTGTCTGTCTGCTCTCACGCCTAATTTAATTCGATTGGTCGCCAGTAATTTCGACGTTACATACAGATATTTTAAATTTATATATATTGGCCTTTATGAAACAATTGCCTGCCATCATCATCTCTGTTATTGTATTACCATTTCACCTTGGTAATCTTTTTTAATTACATACATATATTGATAAAAGTAAATGTCGTCAAAATGAAGTCATATTTTGTTTCAAAAAAAATCCTTACAATGCTACGATAAAACTGGAATGAAAAATTAAATTGGAAAACTTTGCTATCTATTCTTTGACATAGCATAGAAAGCTTTTGCGCATGTGTGCGTGACGTCGTAGCCCGCGTATTCTAACCTAAATATGAATTTCGAGCTTTGCTTCACACGGACGCGCGCGCCCGGCCACTGCTTCTCGTTTTAAAAATAAAACATTTCTTTCGGTAACATTCCGTTGAACGTTCGCAAACAACGGTCAACAATAGATTTCGTTATGTGAAAAGTGCTTTATTAATTGTATTTTAAAATAATAATGTATGAATATAATGTTAAAAGCCGAGACGATGCTAGAGGGAATGGAAAGCTTAGTGTATTTCGGTGACAACTAACGACCCTGGGTTGTATCTTTGGACAATCATTTTGGCGGTATATGACACATGCCTATGGTCTATTTTTTGACATTATGTGTTGTTGAGTTTAGCTTATGTAGTGTTGTGACGTGGGAAGTGAATGGTTTTTGTTGGATTTCGTATATATGCACGAAGGATATACTTTATAGGTGAGTGAAGTAGTGGATAAACTTTTTTATGTTGATTATATCACTCAAAAGTGTGCGGGAGTGAAACTAATAATTCACAGAACTAAGGCACCACTCTAGTCTGTGATGTTTTAGGATTGCCATTACATCCCTTTATTAATTAAAATAAAAAAAGAAACCAGTGGATTATAAGCGGAGATTATTTTTATTGGTAACGAGGCATTTCAACTTCGTCTTCAGCAGCCTTAGTCAAGTTGACTTTCTATAATCTTTAACGCTAATAGAAGACACTTTAATATGAATGAAAATGACATATGGCAGTCACGTGACTTAACGTTGATTTCATTATTTTTTAGATATTATTTAAAAAGGACCCTATTAATTTCGCTGTACGTGTTAACTTAAAATATTTAATTTCATATACTCATATGAAATTTATTAATTCATTAAGAATAAAAATAAAAAAGTACTGAACATTGGCATGCCACATAGATTGCCTCATAAAGCCTATAAAACCATGTACATATTTCAGTTTAAAAAAAAATAACCATTTGTTTCGAGCGAGATTTGAAGCAGCCGCGGTCCTGCAACGTAACTCTTAGCCACTGCTCTACTCAGAGCCTTACGTATGATTATTTTATGTTTTCAGTTGTACTTTTATGTAAATTTCAAATAGTTCTTTTTATAAAGTTGAATGGATGTCAATCAATATTTTGTATAAAACGATACGAATTCTGTAAATAAAAATAAAAATAATTTTCATTAATCGTATCGTGTTATATTATTATTAATTTATTTAATTTTTTTTGTAATAGAACTGCTTTATGAGACAGTCTTTTCATTAAACACTTGCTTGGAACATATATACTCTTGTATCCGTAATTAAACTGCTGTGTTTCGTATGGTGAGTGTAGAGAACCGGAGACACTTTTTTACTGGAAAAGAGGCATTCTATCTTAGTCCTCACGGGTGACAACGCATTTATATTTTGATTCGCAAACGAGGATAGATGTAGATGTCTATGGGCCACAGCAACCACTTACCATAAGGTGGACTGTGTGGTCGTTTGTCACCCTATCCTATAAAAAAAAAACGATAACTGTAAATAAAAAATAAAAATTATTTTCATTTATCGTATCGTCTTGTATTATTATTAGCTTCTTTACTTTTTTGTAATCGAACTGCTTTATGAGACAGTCTTTCCATTAAACACTTGCTTGGAGCATATTTACTCATATATCTTCATAATTAATTAATTACACCCTATGAGAAGTCCATCGCATATGCCTCCCTTGTAGATTGCCACATAGAGGATATTGCTTGCAATAGTTGCCACGCATGACAGGCAGGAGTTGACAACCGTAATTCTAATTAATAGAATCAGGCGTTACTTTGCGGAAATCCATTATATAAAAGCTTTTAGAAAAATTTACTTCGCAAATATCCGCGTTATAAAATAAAATGATGTGTCTTACCTAGTATGATTGCGGTGCTGGGATTAGTGGTGACGCGGATAGTGCACGCAATTGAGGGAGGGCGGGAGGTGCTCTTCATACTAGGTAAGATACAACATTTTATTTTATAACGCGGATATTTGCGAAGTAAATTTTTCTAAAAGCTTTTATAGCCGTAATTCTTATTATGAGCTGTTATCAGATAGATGCTGCGGTCCATCTCCTGTTTAATTTCTCTCAGTCTTCGCTTACGACATACGGCAGTGGACTCTTTTACGCCATTAATACATTTAATTCATTTAATGATTTCAGCATAGATTAATAACCATTAAATTTTACGAGACCTTTTGGTTATTTTTTTATACATATAATGGCAACCAATCCACACATTTACCTGATGGTAAGTGGATGCTACGACTCAAGATTTTTTTTTTAGAGAATAAGGGTGACAAACGAGCACACACCTGATGGTTAGTGGTTGCTGTGGCCCATAAACATCGACATCTATCCTCGTTTTCGAATCAAAATATAGATGCGTTGTCACCCGTGAGGACTAAGATGGAATGCCTCTTTTCCAGTGAAAAAGGGTCTCCGGTTCTCTACACTCACCATACGAAACACAGCAGTGTTAAGCTGCTATTTTACGCTGGTATTCTGTGAGAGCGTGGTCCTTCCCCGGTCGAGCCGACCCATTCGTGCTACAACTATACTATTAATATAGCTCACCACGTAAATAAGTCCTTAATTAAGAGACACGTAGGACAGGCGTCCTCACATTTCTGAGAATATTTTAGGATAAGAAAAAAGCTGTCAGCGCTGTCATACATGCAGCTTCACCATCGAGCACGTGGTAAATTTGCACATGAAATTACAATCAACTATTTCATCGGTGCCGGCGGGGATTGAACCCGGGTTGGTCCCATCTGTGAACTCTTAATCCCTGAGCTACCACGACTGATCCATATCATAATACAAATATATTGGAATGGGAGTTAATGTCTTGGCGTCGTTCAGTTAAGAGAGCTATGATAAATATTTATTCAGAAGGGGGAGGGGGTCACGCTCACTCCCACCCGTAAATACATAGAACAGAGGAATATAATTAACACTGTAAGCAATAGCATCGCTTTTGGTGTTTTATTAATGTGTGTTCGACGTAGTAATAACTAAGTAAATAAAATAGTAAAGACTTTGAAATTTTCTATCTGCAAGTATTCTTTAACGATTTCCTGTATTTAAGCACATTCTATAAATAGAAGTAATATTACAAATAGTTCTATTCACAGTATATTTATTAAACCTTTATTGTACACCTTATAACAAGGGATATAAGGGACATAAAGGACGGACTTAATGCCTTATGGCATTCTCTACCAGTCAACCCTGGATGATTTGAGAAACTGAGGCAGGTGTAAACAGTCACTTCATATATTTAATAAATAAGTATTTCTATATATATATTTTATAGGATAGGGTGACGAACGAGCACACAGTCCACCTGATGGTAAGTGGTTGCTGTGGCCCATAGACATCTACATTTATCCTCAATAAAGAATCAAAATGCAGATGCGTCGCCATCCGTGAGGACTAAGATGGAATGCCTCTTTTCCAGTAAAATGGGTCTCCGGTTCTCTACACTCACCATAAGAAACACAGCAGTCTCAAGCTGTCATTTTATGCTGGTATTCTGTGAGAGCGTGGCCCTTCCCCGGTCGAGCCGACCCATTCGTGCTACAACTATACTACTAATATAGCTGCAGCATGGCTCTACCACGTACAAACACAATATATCTTAAAATGTAAGTGATCTCACGATACGCTCCGGCTTTGCACGGGTGATTTCTGGATCACGACAACTCACGACAAGTCTCTGAATTTTTCTATTTTGGTAATGTAAAAGAATCTTGGCTGTAAAAAAAGAAACATATTGAAAAAAAAAACATATTTATTTACATGATATTCAAATAAACAATACTTAATACCATAATAAAAAAAAACCACTAAAATTAAAAACTGAATAAACAGTACTGCAGCGGTATTGTACCAAGAACGCCGGCTAATTCTCCTCTGAATGGAATATTTAAACATTGGTCGAGAAAAAAAAGGCACTGGAAACGAGGCATTCCATCTTAGTCCTCAGGGGTGACAACGCATCTGCATTTTGACTTTTGATTGAGATGTAAGGTAGATGTCTATGGGCCACATCATTCACTTATCATCAGGTCCACCTGAGTACAGTACAGTCCACTGTATGCTCGTTTGTCACCTTTACTCTATAAAAAAGTGCTTTATTGGAATCAGTATTCAAACTTATGGAAATAAATTTACTTCAGTAAACTCGGCCATAAAAAAATATTTATTGCAAATTGTGTGTGATATTATTACATCTAATTGCATGTAGATGACATGCGCATCAGTAAAGCAGGGTCAATACTCTCACTCTCTGGCCAATGCAGAGGTAATAAAACCACCATGCAAATTGTAAGTAAAATTTTATTTATATTAAATTTTTTATGGTCGAGTTTTCTGAATTAAAGTTATTTCCATACGTTTGAATACTGATTCTTATAACGTGCTGTGGCGGGTGGAAGGAAAAGGGGAGATCTCCCGCCGATGCCGGTGCGTCCTTAATGCCGGTGGGGAATGCATCCTGTGTGCATAAGGGCAAGTGACGCCGGTGCCAACGATATACCGGTGTGTAATGCATGCCGTACTACGCACTTGCCATCACTTGCAAGTGCGTAGTACGGCAAGAACGATGAGCCAGAGTAAGTGCCAGGGATTGCCTTGTAGTCTGCGGTGAGTTGAGAAGAAGCCAAGTAATCTGCGAGAGTGCCGTGAAGCAGAGGCGAGCAGTAAGGCTCAGAGCCGTGCCTACAGTGTTCGGCACGGCTCTGAGCCTTGAACACAGAGTAGCTTGAAGGAACAGAAAGCATTATTATTCCAGTGCTGCGATGAACCTTTGTAAAGCTAGATGGCTTGCAGAATGTGAAGACTGCAGACAATATCTGCTCGGGAGCGAATGAATAGGGTATTTGAGGACGATGACGAAGGTTTTGAAGTTGTAGTTTCCGAAGGTTGTTGGTTGCGTGTTCATATCACGTCGGCTGGTCACCAATGTAGCGGGTGGAAGGAAAAGGGGAGATCTCCTGCTGGGCAAGGTGTTCTACCCGGGGAGCGGCCAACGCTTCGGAGCTATTTTATATATACTGTTTTAACTTCCGAACTTAGTTAGCGCGATTTAGGCTTCGACGTGTTTCGCTTGTGGCGCGACGACAGCGCCGCCACAGTACTTAACGAGAACGGGGTTTTTATTACATGTTGTGTATACATTTAAAGATAAACAAAACATAAACTTACCTGACTTTAAGCACCCGTTACCGTTACAGCCAATTAAAAGCAACTGTTGAACAAGGGCCTAACCCATACATTATGTCATACGAGGGGGGATATTTGGAATAGTTGGCACGCTTGGCATGCGGGTTGGCAGCCGCAATTTTTTATTTTCAGTCGTTATTAAGTAGACGCTGCATCCCATCTCCTAATTAAATCCCTCTGTCGCCTCTTACGACATTGACGGTATGATATGGGGTAGTGTATATCATTACATCGCTACTACACGGTGTATTGTAAATACCCATAGAACGATGTAAGTACCCATAAAATATATATTTGAAAATCTTCGACATTCATGGTTGACAGCAATTTCTACTTTAACGTGTTTGTGACTGTGATGTTTACAAAATAATGATACGGTAATTGATCACAGCATTTAAACGTGGGGGTAGAGCCGACGCTGAAGCTGTATTATGGTTGCAGCACGAATAGATCGGCTCCACCGTAGTAAGACCACGCTCTGACATAATACCAGCGCAAAATAGCGACTTAATGCTGCTGTGTTTCGTATGGTAAGTGAAGAGAACCAGAGACCCTTTTTACTGGTAATGAGACATTCTATCTTAGTACTCAAGGCAATGCATCTATTTTGATTTCTAATCGAGGATAGATGTTGGTGTCTACGGGCAACTGCACCCACTTACCAGCAGGCGGATTGTGTGCTCATTTGTTTATTTTTTTGTAGTAAAGTTGTAGTGATAAACTAACTTGCTGATGCTTTGCAGTCCAGGGTCTGAAAACTCAATGAATCTCTCAAAACATAAGTTCGAGGAAATCTTATAGATACTGAAGGATATTGGTCTACTCGATTGATACACTTCGGGAAGAAAAAGCCTCCTGAGCTAGCTCCCTTTTGCGATGAAGAGACACGCATGTGAATCTCACAAGATTGCTATCGCCCCATTCGGAGTTTGCCAGCTGTGAGAGATTCATTCAATCATTGATTCTCTTATGGACTGGATTTGATCCCCACTTGCCCAAGAACTTGGCTGATGTCTTTGCACAGCTTTCTTTTGCGTAAATAAGTTAAATTAATGATTTCTTATATTAACGCGAACACTACACATTGAAAATAATTTTTACGGATTCTATCGCGTTTTAATTTTATCGCTACTCCTGGTTAACTATGACTTCGGGATGCCAAATACCTCATTCCTCTTGTGACCATGGGTGCTGCAAAGCACTTTAAATGTCGGAAGTTAAAAATAAATTAAATTTAACGCGATGAAATCTGTAAAGTAGTTAAAAAATTCGAAGTAAACAACTGATAGAACGTTTTTAGGGTTCAGTAGTTTTCCACAAGGAACACTTATATTTTCGCCATGTCCGTCCGTCTTTTTTCTTTTATAGAATAAGGATGACAAACAAACACACAGTACACCTGATGGTTAATGGGTACTGTGGCCCATAGACATCTACACCTATCCTAGGATTAAGATGGAATGCCTCATTTCTAGTTAAAAGTGTCGCCGGTTCTCTACACTCACCATAAAGAAACACAGCAACCGTCCGTCTGTCTGCAATTTGACTCAGAGACCTTAGGCAGTTTTAGATATTAATTACACCTACAAAGTTGTCAAGTAAAATCTTGAAAAACATTTTAGTTTGGATACCCCCCATAGCGGTGCTTTTTTTAACCGTCTATTCCAACGTGTACGTGTCAAAATATTTGGAGTATAGTACAACTTTTTTTTCGATTCAGGGGTCCGTTTGCGGTATATTTAGCTTTAAAGTGGTATTTTTATTAGTGTCATGTTTACCCCCTATGTGTGATTTAATGAAGATTGTATTATTTTTAAAATCATTTTTTTTTATCTTTATTGAATACCACTCCCTGTAGTTCTGCTTATAAAACAAGTCTTTCAGTTACCATCGTCCTATTTGGGTCCATATTTACTTGTTATAGCATTCAAACCTCGATCTTACTTTATGTGCTCATAGTATCAAGAAGCCCTTTTCAATGTTCACGTATTGTGACGGGCAACTACGGAACCCTACCTCTTGTGCGTGTCCCGACACGCACTTGACCGGCTTTTAATATTAACTTGCTTTCGTGTAGGTCTGTTGAGGTCGAATTTATAAATTGACTTCCCGATGAACTAGAGACTTCAAATTTTGAACATAATTCAGAATCGGATGATAATGTAAGAATATAAAAAAAAATAAGTTTTAAATATACTCTTTAGTCCGTTTTAAAAACGAGGTATATTAAAAACATTTACCGATTGACTTGTTTTGATATACTCGTATATTCGAAAATATTCAAGAAAGTTGAAACTATTATGTTAAAAATTTGTTGCTGACGATTCGATTACGTTAGCATCTGTTCAATTCCGTGAAAACTCGCGCTTGGGGCTCTGACGACATCTCTGGTCAGTGTCACGATTTCTATTTTCGAACGAAACTCGGTCACACGAAATCTTATATATAGATTTAATATTATTATTGTGTTTTTGTTCTTAAAAATTATTAAACGAAATAATAATTTGAGCTACTGACCAGCCCCGGCTTTGTCTGAATAAAATCCATCAATTAGGCGTCATTTGGATTTAAGACAGAATTTTTCGTTTTTTTTCAAACAAAAAAAATCTTCAAGATATTGGGGTAAAATTTAGCCTAAATCCCTCCCTTTCTTTTTATGTTTGTAAAGTATGAAACTATCGTTTTAGCCATTCCGAAAATTAGCCTACGACAGACAAACATTAAAAAAATCGTTATTTATATTTTATAGCACGCAAATAAACCTCTGAGCTTAATAGAAGACAGTTGTTTTAATATTACAGACCTTGTATATATAGAGGTCTGTGTTATAGACACTTCAAATTTGTCAAAAATGTCATAGTTTCAATAATGTCATTAATAGTCCGAGAGCTCATGACGCATTTTTCATGAAGTGTGAATGAATATTTTATTATACATAAATTAGACATGATTTTTTTATTATACATAATAAAGACGCTGTAAAAATGGCAGATTAAATCAAACACTTTTTTTTGGAATTTTTGAAAATACAACTTTGAGATAGTCTGCCCCTATGTGAACCCCTTCAGAAGTGTCTGCCATATTTTTTTTCTTAATTCTTTATTAACTCAGTTGCTGCACTTTTTGGGCGAAATTTTTTTGCGACTTACCTGTATGTATGTATTGTATGTACTACACCAGGTGTACCCAGGTACGCCAGGCAAACAGTCATGTACCTGCTTATTGAGTGGATTGATACTTTTCAACAGTTTCATGATGCATCAAACACTTCATGAAAAATGCGTCATGAGCTCTCGGACCATAATAACTAGTTGTTAATACCGATATCTTGGCACATTTGTTTTTAAAGAATATTTATAGTGATCTAGTAACGCTATTATCATTACTAAAGCACCTTCTAACCACTTCAAGAGAGCTTATTAAAATGTTTGACTTTGGAGTGGTTCATACAATGACGACTTTCCGAGTTTTTGTTATAGTGCCTTTTTATACGTGCTGGTTACCGGGTAGGCGGTGCTGATTGTCCGTTAAAACATTCAGCTTTTACACGAGCGAATTTCGTATCCAGTAGCTTCCTCTCTCCGTGGTAGTACCTGGGCAACTGGCTGCCAGTGCGTATGAAAGCACGTGCGTCTTCCATACACCACTATGCTTTCGGCTGCCGGCTAACAGCTAGGCGACAACCGGACGCACAGTGATGGATCCGGCGTGTACCCGGCGATCGCTTGCCGGACATGTTACGCCGGTACGTGTGAAAGCTAACGTACTATACTTTTCGCCGCTGGATAATTTAATATAAATAAAAAAAATTATTAAATTAAATCTCAAGCATTCTGTCCTTTTTGTCTTTTAAATTCAGAATGCGTGGTAATGCATTAATTCAACTGATTGTCATTCATAAATATCTAACGGCTACTATTTTGCTACGCACGCACATATTTGTAAGGCACGCTCGGTTTGTGGCTCGGTCGGTAAAAAAACGTTGTGAATTGAATCGCACACAGAGGAGCGCAAGTTGTTGCCCATAAATCACATTCAGTTTAGGATAATTTCAATTAAAAGTAGAAGCCTTATTTACTCGTATTTTCCAAAATCTCCAATAATGGTATATCATTATGGATATATAATTATATTTGAACTTAAATATAAAATTTGGATACTCTTCGAAAAATAACCCTAAACAAAATATGAAATGTAATATAATATATGAACTATAACAAACAACAAAAACACTAAAGTAAAAAAAGAAAACTAATTATTGTATTCACCCAGTACAATAAATTACATGTCGCATGGATGTCTTTGAGTAGTCGTGTGATCGTGTCGTCGAATTAAACGGCTCCTACGATGAACATGATCAATGTTCGGGCCGCGGCTTTAAAAAAGATAGTTCTGACCTTACAATGCCCTCTTTACTAATCGCTTTCTTTCCGTAAATAAATCTAGCTAATTACTTAGTATTAAAGTTTAATCCATAAGCAAAATTGTGTTAGCCTTCTGCTTATAAATTGTGTCGTTATAAACTGTACCGTTGTAGTAAGTGTACTCTTATTGTGGACTTTGATCAAGTGTTTGTATATCGCCTGAAATCTGTGTCTTTGTTGTTTCGTTTTTCTCAATCTCCTGAACATTTGATATAACATACAATAGATTGTAATTAGTGCATATTGTGAACTGTGAATTTGTCTTTCAAGAAGAATAAACATTGTAGCAGTGAACAGTGAGTTTATTTTTTATCACCAACTTCACTGTTTATTATTTAATGTAGCCCTTATAACACTCTAGTAATAGAATAGAATAGAATAATTTTTATTCAATATTGATTATAAGTAATTCTTATTGAGTTATTTTTTACTTTACCACTGGTTCGAAAAAATCTTCTGTCCTGGGAAGAGAACCAGCAAGAAATCCAGCGGGATTATTTTTTTTTAAAATAAATTTTACAATATAAATGATTACAAACTATTTACAAAATTTATTTTAGAAACAGCTTGGAAACGACCACCTCATTGCCAGAGGTTATCGGCAAAGTTTTACCAAACCAAAGAACTTTATCCTTATTATTTAGATACTATTTTCCGGATCGGCTTTGTTGTATCAAACGATGAAAGATAAAGCACGCTCCGTCAGTCTTTTTTATCGAGTGCGCCTTTCAATCGTTTTCAATCATAAGAGTTATTCAGTAGCCCCTTAATGCATTCTAGATGATTCATTGACCTGGGACTTATAGAAGATCAAAACAGTTTTAATATCAGAAGAGCTGGCTGGTTAAACTAATAAATTCAAATTGATTACTTATAGGTTGAAGGCCGTAAGATCTTTGTAGATTTATTGAAACAAGACAGACTTATCCGATCCTATAGAGACGAGTGCTTTCTTCTATTAATTTTTATGCCACCATCACGGCAAACCGCCATTTTAAGATTGTAATTAAATTTATTATAAAAAAGAAAATTACAATAAAATGCGATTATAACATAAAACTAAGAATAGTTTAAATAACACATAAAAGGGCACAGTCAAGGATATTTTTGGTCGACATTACCAATCCGCGCGACGAGAACCTCGTGAACAAAATATCTGAACCAGGCGCACGAGGTGACCAACATGTAGCGTGGTCTGCTGACCGAAATTATTCTTGCAGTCGTCTCTGTGAACGGGCTAATCCCGGTTAGCTTCTCGGGTCATCTGAGGCGATTGAGACTCCGTAACAGACCGCTCTGGAAATGCAGAAAGTGGTGCTCCTTAATACCGCCCGTGTCGTTTGCCACATCTTAATCCTACATAACGCAGTTAAAATCAGTGCGCATTGCGAAACAAAATATCGGTTTGACAGCCCCATTCTCATTGTACGCAGATAATGCGTGAGGACTATATACTTTATTAAATAATTTGTTCTGTAACAGCAGACTTGCAGAATACAATAGAATAGGATAATTTTTTATTTAATGTAGATTACGTGTAATTCTTATTGAAGGTCATTGTTGCACGCCTCATAACGTAAGTGAGGCGTTATTAGGTAGTGCTTTACTCTCGACACGTCAAGGTCAAGCAAGTCCGTGTTCTTAAAATGCCTCTATCTTAAACATATTGCACTTATATGATCATATGAGTAGCCGTATATCAAGAAAACAGTCTAATTAATCCATTTTATTATTTTTTTTACTTTTACCACCCCAAAATAGGACAGTATAGTGGTAGTATTTTTGGAGTTTGGTTATTGGTATCCATTGTAACATAAGTATTTGCTATCACCATCACGTGGACTAAGAGATTATTTTCTGCTAGAATTTCATAAGAATGTCAGATATAACACTGTTTATAGACTTTGGTTTTAGCTTATGCATTCAAAAGAAAATTTAATTTTTCGTAGTAAGAAAATAAAAATTACGTTCCACAAACTAAAAGAGTATTATTTTCAAAACAATATATACTGCTTTAAAATGACTTTATTATTTTCAAAATAATGTACTGTTTTAAAATGACTTTATTACCTAGTTTTAAAACAATACACTGTATTAAAATTACTTTCTTTTTTTCTCCCTTTTTAGCCAAATGTAAGGAAAGAAGGAGGTTCTTGGAATGAAAAGTAATGAAAACTCTGATTTTCGAGGTAAAAAATTTAAATTTCGTTTGTCAAACGTTAACATGTTTTTTTATAATCTATTATCGTTTTGAACTGAACCTCAGTTCCGTCTGTTGTTATCTTTCTGTACGAACAAGAAACGACGAAAGTAACTCTACTGGAATCCTCTTTTTACTCTTTAATTTCGTATTTATTTCTTAATTCAATTCAATTAAATTCATTTGTAGTTGTACATTTGGTCTTATATTTAAAAAATTGTTCAAAACAAGAACCCTGCAAGGGCACTGCAAATATAGGCAATTATTAATATTATAATTACATTCATCATTCATCATCATCATCATTACAGCCCTTCACAAGTCCACTGGTGAACATAGGCCTCCCCCAAAGAATGCCACAAAGCACGGTCCTGAGCCACCTGCATCCATCGACTTCCTGCATGTCTTACCAGGTCGTCACTCCATCTCGTGGGGGGACGCCCTACACTTCGCCTACCGGTACGAGGCTGCCACTCGAGAACCTTTCTTCCCCATCGGTTGTCGGTTCTTCGAGCTATATGGCCGGCCCACGGCCACTTCAGCTTACTAATCCGTTGGGCTATGTCGGTTACTCTGGTTCTACTGCGGATATCCTCATTCCTAAGTTTATCACGCAGAGAAACTCCGAGCATAGCCCTCTCCATAGCTCGCTGAGCGACCTTGAGCTTCCTCATACGGCCAGCAGTGAAGGACCACGTCTCAGTTCCGTAAGTCATCACTGGCAACACGCACTGGTTGTACAATTTCGTTTTCAGGTTTTGAGGTATGTCTGACGAGAAGATGTGTCGTAGCTTCCCGAACGCTGCCCAGCCGAGTTGAATCCGTCGATTGACCTCTCGGTCGAAGTTGGACTTACCTAGTCGGACTATTTGTCCCAGGTAAACATACTCGTCAACAACTTCGAGCTTAGTGCTCCCAACAACTACCGGCATAGGTGTGACATGGACATTGAATATGATCTTTGTTTTGTCCATGTTCATCTTAAGACCTATCTGTTGGGAAGCACTATCGAGGTCATTGAGCATAGTGCTTAGGTCCTCCAGCGATTCTGCCATAAGGACTATATCATCAGCAAATCGAAGGTGAGTGATGTACTCGCCATTAATGTTGATACCGTATCCTTTCCAGTCCAGAAGCTTGAAAACGTCTTCCAATGCAGCGGTGAAGAGTTTCGGGGATATGACGTCACCCTGTCTTACACCTCTCTGCAATTGGATAGGTTTCGTACTCTGATTCTGTACTCGGATAGCCATCGTAGCCCTACTGTACAAGCACTTCAACACTTCGATATACCGACAGTCAACTTGGCACCGCTGAAGGGACTGCAGCACCGCCCAAATTTCGACGGAATCAAAGGCTTTCTCATTATTACATTCACATTATAATATTATTAATAAAATTATCATTTAATGAATATTTACAATTAACTTAAATATGATTGAGATCATATTATATTATTTATTTTAATTTCCTATTTCCTACTCAATCACTAAAAACTCATGCAACGAGTAATAACATTTTTTCGTTAAATATGTATTAACTTCCTTTTTAAAAATTTTAATGCTTTTAATGCTTCTGATTCGTTCTGGAATTTTGTTATATATTTTTATTGACATGGCATAGGGGCCGATGTTTACGATTTTAATTTTGATGTAACTGTGGATAATTTTATTTCTGGTCTTAAATTTTTAGGGCGAGAATATTCAGGGAACCAGTCGATATTATTTCTAACTCGTGAGCATATTTCAGATATATATATATATATATATAATTCAAATGCAGTGTTTGATTTTTTTCTATAAATGTTACGCGATATTTTCGTCTATAATAAACTAAGTGATATCATACATACTTACGCGAATACAACACATGGAATAAAACTAATTTGTTGTTTTTTTTGCGTTTAATTTAACTTGTTTTAATCCTGGAATGATATTGGTACCCAGTCATTTTTTCTATCAAAATTAGAATATCTTAATTATTTTAATTTTAATAGCTTAAAGAATCATTCTTGGTAGGAATCGATGTTATTTAGCGAGGATTTATGCTCTATAAAATCTGATGCAACAGCGGGGCCGTCTAGGATATGATCACGGACTGCAGGCATCCCGGAACGTCGGTGTTTTACGTCCGTTATATATTGTTTTACATGGATTTTTGTACATCTTTTTGATTATTCTATGTAAGAGAAACGACATTCAGAATTAGTTTTATACACTCCTGCGTCTTTTACACTTGACAGATGGTAAGAACTGACTAATCTCCTTTGGTAACTTGTGGAATGTTGTGATGGAAGCTCGCTTCAATATGTAGCCAATCTTGTCTATGACTCCTTTTACATATGGTGGTAGAAAAAAGGCAGGCACAAGGAACAAAATAAAAAGGAATAAAATATGTAAAAGTAGTTTTGTTTAATAATGAACCAATTTTGAATCAAAAATTGGTTCAGTTCATTGGTATCAGGACAAATTTGAAAAGAAATTCCATCCCTAAGAGTGGCAAAATAGGGAAAGAAGTAATAAATGTAATTATTTAGAAGACATTCTAGTCGTTAAATTAGCACTTTCACTGCCCGATTTTCAGACACAATAGTAAGACAATAACGATTACCTATATGTAGTGCACGGGACAGTGAAAGGGTTAAGATTCTGATATTTATATGTCCAAAAAATGTATATTTAGGGTCAAAAAACGCTAAGACAATGTTTAAAAAATTTAAAGCCTCGGCTTCAGGAGCTATTAATTGAAAACTATTTTATCATTTAAAGTTTTTGAAATCGGTTTTTATTCCATCAAAATTTTAAAATTATGTCTAATATGTAATACAACAGTATTTGTTACATTTATTGCTAAAAACAGTATTTATATGCGTGGAGTGGCTATGTAAGAATATCATACGTGGTAGAGCCATGCTGCAGCTGTATTATGGTTGTAGCATGAATGGGTCGGCTTGACCGGGGAAGGACCACGCTCTCACAGAACACCAGCGTAAAATAGCAGTTTAACACTGCTATGTTTCGTATGGTGAGTGTAGAGAATCGGAGACCCTTTTTACTGCAAACGAGGCATTCCATCTTAATCCTCCCGGGTGACAACTCATCTGCATTTTGAATCGTATTCGAAGATAGATGTAGATGTCTATGGGCCACAGTATTCACTTACTATCAGGTGGATTGTGTGCTCGTGTGTCGCCTTTATCCTATAAAAAAGCACCCCGAGTGTCGTAAGAAGCGACAGAGGGAAACTGAAACAGGAGATCCAAAAGCTGATGCTGCCCATCAGCTTTTGGATAACAATTCAATGTTATAAAAAACTGCGGTTGCCAACCCGCCTACCAAGCCAGACAACTATGGCAAAATCTCCTATATTAGGCAACCTATGGGGCAGGCCTATGTTCAGCAGTGAACTGTTATAGGAGGTAATGAATGTATAAATGGATGGATTGCAGGAAAATATGTCAAGTCCTAGAAAAATACGTTTAAATATTTATATTATTTGTTCGAACTTGTACTCGGTACATCTATACAAATAAATAAAATTAAAGTGTCTGTTTGTAATGTTAAAATAACAGCTTTCTACTAAATGCATATGAAAGTATATACGGTACCAATAACAAAAAAAAACAATTTTTAAAATTTTTGTCTGTCCGTCTGTCTGTTTGTTCCGGCTGATCTCCGAAACGGCTGGACCGATTTTGACGGGACTTTCACTGGCAGATAGCTGATATTCTAAGGAGTAACTTAGGATACTTTTATTTTAGAAAAAGAATTAGGGTGCCGCGCAAAAAAATTAAAAAAAAAATCGTAGTAAATTCCAGGCGGGCGAAGTCGCGAGGAACAGCTAGTGTATCAAATAATAAACCAACCGTGTGGGATACAGAATTGCATCGGTACAGCGGGACAGCTATTAATAGGCTTCATTGACTTCTCTCTGGTGACCCAGATACGAGTTGACGCCGGTAAAAGAGAGGTTTGGTTCGATACATGCGTTTTCATTTAAACACACTAGTGATTACTGAAGGGAGTAAATTAAACTTACGTTTTGTATGTAACGTAAGGTATTATACGTGGTAGAGTCATGCTGCAGCTATATCACTAGTATAGTTGTAGCACGAATGGGTCGGCTCGACCGGGGAAGGACCACGCTCTCACAGAATACCAGCGTAAAATAGCAGCTTAAAACTGCTGTGTTTCGTATGGTGAGTGTAAAGAACCGGAAACCTTTTTTACTGGAAAAGAGGCATTTCATCTTAGTTCTCACGGGTGAAAACGCATCTGCATTTTGATTCGCAAACGAGGATAGATGTAGATGTCTATGGGCCACAGCAACCACTTACTATCAGGTGGACTGTGTGCTCGTTTGTCACACTATCCTATAAAAAAAAGATTAATTCATTTGCTTTTGCTTCACAGATTTCATTTTAATTTTTCATTATAGACTATAAAAGTCCACTGTTGGGGATTATACATAGTTGCCACGTAGTAGGCGGGTTGGCAACCGCAGTTTTTCATTATTCTGAGTTCTCATCAGGAAGATGCTGCGGTCCAACTCCTGTTTCTCTTTCCCTCTGTCACCTCGTACCAAGTATGATATACCAAGGGGAAGATATAGCAGGATTATTTAGGTATGGCAGTATGTATGAGTATATTTTCAAAAAAATAATCATCATCATCGTCATTACAGCCCTTCACAAGTCCACTGCTGAATATAAGCCTCTCCTTCAGGACCGTGCACAAAGCACGGTCCTGAGCCACCTGCATCCATTGACTTCCTGCATGTCGTACCAGGTCGTCACTCCATCTAGTGGGGGGACGCCGTACACTTCGTCCGCCGGTACGAGGCCGCCACTCGAGAAACTTTATCCCCATCGGTTATCGGTTCTTCGAGCTATATGGTCGGTCTATTGCCACTTCAGCTTACTAATCCATTGGGCTATGTCGGTCACTCTGGTTCTACTGCGGATATCCTCATCTCTAAGTTTATCACGCAGAGAAACTCCGAGCATAGCCCTCTCCATAGCTCGCTGAGTGACCTTGAGCTTCCTCATCCAGCCAGCAGTGAAGGACCACGTCTCAGTTGCATAAGTCATCAAGAAAATAATACAGACTATAATTCGATAGAGATTACAATAGTACTTATTCAAATCCGGGAAATACACATCAAAAACATGGAGATTACAATATGAAATTAAACAAATAAACAATGGTGATTGTAGATTCCAAATCTGTGAGTGCATGCATTATGTATGGTAGGGTGTATGAGTATTTTATATAGAAAAGAATATAGAGAATAACACACACACGCACATTGAAGTGTAGATATAATTTTGTTACATTTATTTCAATTTGATTGAGAGCCGTAGTAGCTCAGAGGCTATGCGCTCGCTGTAAATTTCACAGTACGTGAGCAACCCGGGTTCGATCGCCGCCGGTACCAATAAAATTGTCAATTGAAATTTTAAATGCTTATTTACCACGTGCTCGGTGGTGAAGGAAAACATCGTGAAGAAACCTGCATGTCTGAGAAATAAGAAGAAAAAATTATTTCGAAGACATGTGAAGTTCGTCAACACGCGTCGGGGCAGCGCGGCGGATATTTCCTAGCCCTAAAACCGTCTCAGAAACGAGAGGAGGCCTGTGCCTCCTTTAAGATGATAGCCATTACCTATGGAACAGATTTTGTCTAGTTTAAGTATCGATTGTATTATATTTTTCTGCATATCCTTTGTTTTATTACGATTTTTTCATGTGACCTTCAAATGCAACTTTGTAACGTTTGTCATTATATGTATTATATATGTATATTATTGTTATTTTATAGAATAACGGTGACAAACGAGCACACAGTCCACCTGTGGCCCATAGACATTTGTTCTCAATTAAGAATCAAAATGCAGATGCCGTTGTTACACCTGAGAACTGAGATGGCATGCCTCGTTTTCAGTAAAAAGGGTCTCCGATTCTCTACACTCACCATACGAAACACAGTAGCGTCAAGCTGCTATTTTACACTTATATTCTGTGAGAGCGTGGTCCTATCCCGGTCGAGCCGACCCATTCATGCCACAACCATAATATAGCTGCAGCGTGGCTGTGCTACGTACAAAAAAATATTAATTTATAGTCATATATAACATAACAACCAGTAAAAAACTCAGCGGGACACTTTTATATTATTTTTATATATTTTAGTGTGTGTGCGCACCCACTAACACACACACACACACGCACACACACACACACACACACACACACACACACACGTGTGTGCGTGTGCGTGTACTTGTAATGTTATTATCCAAGACAGATCTAACACGTAGTGATTATATACTGTTTGAGAGACCCAATAAATTATTTCACCATAGTAAACAATTGCATTAAATTTGTTTTTGTTTAAAACAAATTGTGTTTTGAAAACGTTGTATACACGTGTGTTCTAATAACAGACGTATCCCAGACCGATGCATTCCGACTGTGGTGAAACAGATGCGGATATTTTGAGCGAAGTAGACTTGTAACAATTTAGCTTTTGATCAGTTCATTGTAAATCCTACAGAAGTTAATCTTTAGGTAATGGAACCGGGCGGCGTTTTGTACGTGTTATAAAAATAGATAGAAAATTAGGAAGTATGAATATTTCGTCTTTGATGCCGCAAAGGGGTGAATCTCAATTTTTTTTAAAAAATAGCGCAAGAAAACATTTATTTTTTCCCGATTACTAGATCTAATTTAATTTCCAATAAATAAAAATATTAGATTTAATGGAAAACTACATATATTAATTTTCTGATGAAAAAAACCTAATAATCGGGATAAAATGTTTGCTATGTTGGGTAGCAAGCCCTGTAATTTTTCAAAAATTGAGGTTCGCCCCTTTGCGGCGTTAGCGGCGATTTGTTTGTTTGGTCAACTTCTATTTGTTTCACCCGATTACGGTGTAAATTTAGTGGCTTATTGTTTTCGCGCTCTTGAATCTCCGTCCCTTCGGACTGAGAGTGAGGGAATAGAGATTGCACTATTGCACTATGTGCAGAACGGAACAGAATAGATGGTCTCCATTGAGAATGGTCGCGGCGACCGAAATTCGGTATTGAGGACTATATTATTCAATAATAATAGCTAGCTTATTTGTTTGACGTTTTGCTTCTTATTACCAGCGATTGAATTGTTTTAGTATTTTATTACATACATGATTTTGGTAAACAACACATAACTCAGTTACGACCGGAATCATAACTGAGCCTATTTTGTTAATATATTGGATCATTTTATTGTAATTACATTTATTTACTCCAATTATAAATTATTTTTTATAGTATGGCGATTAGTACTTGACTTAAGGGATTAATATAAAACAACCTTTAATTGGTAAACATTCACAAGAAATTCATCCATCTATCTATTTTAACTTATAACAGTCCACTGCTGAACATCGGCCTCCTCAAATTGCCTCATTTGGAAGATTTTGCCATAGTTGCTATGCTTGGGATGTGGGTTGGAAACAGCAGTTTTATTGTTCTGACTTGTTGTCAGGAAGATGCTGCTTCCCATCTTCTGTTTCAGTTTACCCTCTGTCGGCTCTTGCGATATTCTCGGGAATGATATGGGGTAGTGGATATTCTTACATCGCCACTACACGGTTTATATACAAGAAATCATTAACTAGAAATTATAATATGCTAAATATCACCTTAAAAAGTGTAACGTGCCACCTTCTTATTTATTTATTTATTTATTTGTTTAAGCTTTGTTGCAAAAACATGTACAAAGTTGGACTTGACGTCTTAGGCTAAGTTTATATGACCGAGCGGTACCGCGCAGAACTACCGGCCGCGCAGTACACGATCAAAGTAAATGGCTAATTAGCTAAGTTCATAAGACCACGCGATGCCGCGCGATACCGCGCGGTACCGCGCGGTGATGTAGACGATAATCGCCATAATATACTGTGATCTTGTACCGAGCGGCCTTATGAACTTAGCCTTAAGCCGTTCTTGACCAGTCAACCTATAAGTAAGGTGAGAACATTACTTTGAAGATGCAATATGATTTGAAAGGGAAAGAATTATGGATCAACAAAATAATATAATATAATATAATTGCCGTGTAGTGGCGGTTAAGAAAATCCACTACCCCATATCTTCCCGTGGGTGTTGTAAAAGGCGACAAAGGGAAACAGGCAGGAGATGGGCAGCAGCAACTTCCTGATAACAACAAACTTACATTAAAAAACTGCGGTTGCCAAACCGCGAGTAACAAAGAGACGACCCCAAGTCCCCGGCGGCCCCGCTATTCCTGGCTACGGTGGCGACCATGGTAACGGCGGGGCAGGGGGTGCTAAGAATCTCCGGTGGAAGTTCGGTCGCCACCTAAGACGACTCGACCTGGCAACATACAACGCACGCACCCTGAGGACTGACGAGAAGATCATGGAGCTGGAAGAAGAGATAGACAAGTTACGCTGGCATATTATAGGATTATTCGAAGTCCGAAGAGAGGGGGAGGACACGGTAATCCTCGAATCCGGCAACTTGCTCTATCACCGGGATGGCGACCATCTGTACCAAGGAGGTGTCGGATTTATCGTACACAAGTCTCTTGTTAACAAGGTTGTAATGATTGAGAGTGTGTCGACGAGGGTTGCGTACCTTATACTCAGAATCACCAAACGGTATTCGCTGTAAGTTATACAGGTTTACGCACCAACCTCGGCACTCCCCGATCAGGAGGTGGAGGAAATGTATGAGGATGTCTCTAGAGCCATGCATTCCTCCAAAACCCCACTATACGGTGTTAATGGGAGACTTCAATGCAAAACTAGGCACAAGAGAGAACGGTGAGCTGAAAGTAGGGAAATTTGGAATAGGGCAACGCAACCCAAGGGGCCAGCAGCTAGCCGACTACATGGAGAAAGAGGGTCTCTTTATGATGATCTCTTTCTTCCAGAAGCGGTCCCACAGAAAGTGGACCTGGTCGAGCCCCAACGGTTCCACAAAAATAAGATTGACTTCATTATGACGACCAGACGACAACTGTTCAGTGATGTCTCCGTGATCGCGAAGGTGAAAACTGGTAGCAATCACCGAATGATTAGAGGCACACTGAACAAAAACGTTAAGTTGGAGAGGTCTCGTCTAATGAAGTCAACGCTCCGTCCCCCTCGAGCTCTGTTCCAAAGTCCCGAAACCTTTCAGCTCGAGTTAAAAAACCGTTTTCAGTGCCTAGAAGACTGCAATGAAGTGGACGATATGAATGACAAGCTCGTGGAAACTGTCCATGCGGTCGGAGCTAAGTTCTGCAAGTCCTTATTTTTACGTGGTAGAGCCATGCTGCAGCTATATTAGTAGTATAGTTGTAGCACGAATGGGTCGGCTCGACCGGGGAAGGACCACGCTCTCACAGAAAACCAACGTAAACTAGCAGCTTAACGCTGCTGTGCTTTGTATGGTGAGTGTAGAGAACCGGAGACCCTTTTTACTGGCAAAGAGGCATTCCATCTTAGTCCTCACGGGTGACAACGCATCTGCATCTTGAGTTTTTATTGAGGATAGATGTAGATGTCTATGGGTCATAGTAGCCACTTACCATCAGGTGGACTGTGTGCTCGTTTGTCAGGATAGGATAGACCTATAAAAAAATAACACAAAAACTTCCGATCCTACTCTCAATCTGATGGCTGTTAGACGGGAGATGAAGTTACATTCTTCAACAGATTTGACAGCATACAGTCAACTGAACAGACAGATCTCTAAATGCATGCGGCGGGACTTACGCAACTTCAATACAGCTTGTATTGAAGAAGCAATCGAGCGGAAACAAGGTTCCAAAGTCTTTGCCAGAGATCTGTCTGCCAGAAAGAGCCAAATGTCAAAGCTGAAGACCGAGTGTGGCAGCATCGTTTCCGGGGCACCTGAGAATTTGAGTGAGATTGAGAGGTTCTATGAGCATCTGTACACGTCATCGTTGGAGTCACACACAAGTGTGAGTAACGATCCAAGAGCGAGTCTTATGCGACACTATTCCGAAGATATCCCAAACGTCAGTCTGAGCGAGATTAGAATGGCTCTCCAGCATCTTAAAAACGGCAAGGCCCCAGGCGAGGATGGAATGACAGCGGAGCTTCTGAAAGCGGGTGGAAAACCGGTACTTCAAGTCCTTCGGAAGGTCTTTAATTCCGTCCTATATGGTGGACCATGGAGCAGAAGTGCGGTGGTCTTGTTCTTCAAGAAAGGTGACAACGCTCTCTTAAAGAATCACAGACCGATTTCCCTTCTGAGTTGCATCTACGTGCTGTTTTCGAGAGTCATTACGAATCGTCTCGCGCGCAGACTTTACTACTTCCAGCCTCCCGAACAAGCCGGTTTCCGAAAGGGCTTTAGCACCATAGACCACATACATACTCTTTTGCAAATTATACAAAAGTACGAGGAGTACAGTTTGCAACTTTGTCTGGCGTATGTGGACTATGAGAAAGCCTTTGATTCCGTCGAAATTTGGGCGGTGCTGCAGTCCCTTCAGCGGTGCCAAGTTGACTGTCGGTATATCGAAGTGCTTAATTGCTTGTAGAGTAGGGCTACGATGGCTATCCGAGTACAGAACCAGAGTACGAAACTATTATAAACTATTATAAACTATATATAAACTATATTCAATTGCAGAGAGGTGTAAGACAGGGTGATGTTATATCCCCGAAACTCTTCACCGCTGCATTGGAAGACGTTTTCAAGCTTCTGGACTGGAAACATCAATGGCAAGTACATCACTCACCTTCGATTTGCCGACGATATAGTCCTTACTGCAGAATCGCTGGAGGACCTAAGCACCATGCTCAATGACCTCAATAGTGTATCCCAACGAATAGGTCTTAGGATGGACATGGACAAAACAAAGATCATGTTTAATGTCCATGTCACATCTATGCCGGTAGTTGTTGGGAGCACTAAGCTCGAAGTTGTTGACGAGTATCTTTACCTGGGACAAATAGTCCGAATAGGTAAGTCCAACTTCGAGAAGTCAATCGACGGATTCAACTCGGCTGGGCAGCGTTCGGGAAACTACGACACATCTTCTCGTCAGACATACCCAAAAACCTTAAAACGAAATTGTACAACCAGTACGTATTGCCAGTGATGACTTACGCATCTCAGCGTGGTCCTTCACTGCTGGCTGTATGAGAAAGCTCAAGGTCACTCAGCGAGCTATGGAAAGGGCTACGCTCGGGGTTTCTCTGCGTGATAAACATAGAAATGAGGATATCCGCAGTAGAATCAGAGTAAGCGACATAGCCCAACGGATTAGTAAGCTGAAGTGGCAGTGGGCCGGCCAAGTGGTTGCTGTGGCCCATAGACATCTACATTTTATCCTCGTTTGCGAATCAAAATACAGATGCATTATCACCAGTAAGGAATAAGATTGAATGCCTCTTTATAATTTATTATATTATATTATTTTATTATATTATCATCATCATCATTACAGCCCTTCACAAGTCCACTGCTGAACATAGGCCTCCCCCAAAGAATGCCACAAAGCACGGTCCTGAGCCACCTGCATCCATCGACTTCCTGCATATCTTACCAGGTCGTCACTCCATCTAGTGGGGGGACGCCCTACACTTCGCTTGCCGGTACGAGGCTGCCACTCGAGAACCTTTTTTCCCCATCGGTTGTCGGTTCTTCGAGCTATATGGCCGGCCCATTGCCACTTCAGCTTACTAATCCGTTGGGCTATGTCGGTCACTCTGGTTCTACTGCGGATATCCTCATTTCTGAGTTTATCACGCAGAGAAACTCCGAGCATAGCCCTCTCCATAGCTCGCTGAGCGACCTTGAGCTTCCTCATCCGGCCAGCAGTGAAGGACCACGTCTCAGTTCCGTATGTCATCACTGGCAACACGCACTGGGTGTACAGTCTCGTTTTCAAGTTTTGAGGTACACCTGACGAGAAGATGTGTCGTAATTTCCCGAACGCTGCCCAACCGAGTTGAATCCGTCGATTGACCTCTCGGTCGAAGTTGGACTTACCTAGTCGGACTATTTGTCCCAGGTAAACATACTCGTCAACAACTTCGAGCTTAGTGTTCCCAACAACTACCGGCATAGGTGTGACATGGACATTAAACATGATCTTTGTTGTGTCCATGTTCATCTTAAGACCTATCCGTTGGGAAACACTATTGAGGTCATTGAGCATAGTGCTTAGGTCCTCCAGCGATTCTGCCATAGGGACAATATCGTCGGCAAATCGAAGGTGAGTGATGTACTCGCCATTGACGTTGATACCGTATCCTTTCCAGTCCAGTAGCTTGAAAACATCTTCCAATGCAGCGGTAAAGAGTTTCGGGGATATGACGTCACCCTGTCTTACACCTCTCTGCAATTGGATAGGTTTCGTATTCTGGTTCTGTACTCGGATAGCCATCGTAGCCCTACTGTACAAACACTTCAACACTTCGATATACCGACAGTCAACTTGGCATCGCTGAAGGGACTGCAGCACCGCCCAAATTTCGACGGAATCAAAGGCTTTCTCATAGTCCACATACGCCAGACATAGTGGCAAATTGTACTCCTCGGACTTCTGTACAATTTGCCGAAGGGTATGTATGTGGTCTATGGTGCTAAAGCCTTTTCGGAAACCGGCTTGTTCGGGAGGCTGGAAGTCGTCAAGTCTGCGCGCGAGATGATTCGTAATGACTCTCGAAAACAGCACGTAGACGCGGCTCAGAAGGGAAATCGGTCTGTAGTTCTTCAAGAGAGCATTGTCGCCTTTCTTGAAAAACAAGACCACCGCACTTCTGCTCCACGCCTCCGGTGTAATGCCACCATGGAGGACGGAATTAAAGAGCTTCTGAAGGACTTCAAGTACCGGTTTTCCACCCGCTTTCAGAAGCTCCGCTGTAATTCCATCCTCGCCCGGGGCCTTGCCGTTTTTAAGGTGCTGGAGAGCCATTCTAATCTCGCTCAGACTGACGTCCGGGATATCTTCGGAATAGTGTCGGATGAGACTCGCTCTTGGATCGTTACTCACACTTGCGTGCGGCTCTAACGATGACGTGTACAGCTGCCCATAGAACCTCTCAATCTCACTCAAAATCTCAGGTGCCCCGGAAACGATGCTGCCACATTCGGGCTCGATCGCTTCTTCAATACGACCTGTATTGAAGTTGCGTAAGTCCCGCCGCATGCACTTGGAGATCTGTCTGTTCAGTTGCCTGTATGCTGTCAAATCTGTTGAAGAATGTAGCTTCATCTCCCGTCTAACAGCCATGAGATTAAGAGTGTGATCGGAGAGTTTTTGTGTTCTTCTGCGGCGGGTCTTGCAGAACTTAGCTCCGACCGCATGGACAGTTTCCACGAGCTTGTCATTCAAATCGTCCACTTCATTGCAGTCTTCTAGGCACTGAAATCGGTTTTGTAACTCGAGCTGAAAGGTTTCGGGACTTTGGATTAGAGCACGAGGGGGACGGAGCGTTGACTTCATTAGACGTGACCTGTCCAACTTAACGTTTAGGTTCAGTGTGCCTCTAACCATTCGGTGATCGCTGCCGGTTTTCACCCTTGTGATCATTGAGACATCACTGAACAGTTGTCGTCTGGTCGTCATAATGAAGTCAATCTCATTTTTTGTCGAACCGTCGGGGCTCGACCAGGTCCACTTCCTGTGGGGCCGCTTCTGGAAGAAAGAGTTCATCATAAAGAGTCCCTCTTTCTCCATGAAGTCGGCCAGCTGCTGGCCCCTTGGGTTCCGTTGCCCTATTCCAAATTTTCCCACTTTCAGCTCACCGTTCTCTCTTGTGCCTAGATTTGCATTGAAGTCTCCCATTAACACCGTATATTGGGTTTTGGAGGAATGCATGGCTCTAGAGATATCCTCATACATTTCCTCCACCTCCTGATCGGGGTGTGCCGAGGTTGGTGCGTAAACTGTATGACCTTCAGCGAATACCGTTTGGTGATTCTGAGTATAAGGTACGCAACCCTCGTCGACACACTCTCAATCTTTACAACGTTGTTAACGAGAGACTTGTGGATGATAAATCCGACACCTCCTTGGCACAGATGGTCGCCCTCCCGGTAATAGAGCAAGTTGCCGGATTCGAGGATTACCGTGTCCTCCCCCTCTCTTCGGACTTCGGATAATCCTATAATATGCCAGCGTAACTTGTCTATCTCTTCTTCCAGCTCCATAATCTTCTCGTCAGTCCTCAGGGTGCGTGTGTTGTATGTTGCCAGGTCGAGTCGTCGTAGGTGGCAACCGAACCTCCACCGGAGATTCTTAGCACCCCCTGCCCCGCCGTTACCATGGTCGCTAAAGGTGTGATCAGTAGTTATTGAGTTATCCTTAATAGATTATGTTAGAGTTGGTTGTACAAAATGTTTAATTTTACTACTTGTATAATTATGAGTGAAGACGCTGCGCTCATTTTCTTGTTTATTTCCCTTGTGTAAATTAAATTACATGATGTAAGACAATGTAATTCTGTTTTTCTTGTTTGTGAAACATTTGCCGCAGTTGCCACGCTTGGCAAGAGGGTTGGCAACCGCAGTTTTTTATTTTAATCATTATTAGGAACAAGCTACTGCTAATCTACTAATGTGTTTCTCTCTGTCGCCTCTTACGACAACCACGGGATGATATGGGGTAGTGGATATTCTTACACCGTCACTACACGATAGCTGTGCTATTTGCAGTACGTTATTACGTAATTAATTATAACGTTTATGTGTCTCATCGTAGGTATAATGCTATTTATTTTTAGGTATCTTAAAAATAGGGTTTTAATGGATATTTGACTGCGAGTTAAGCAGCTTAAGAGCTTGGCGTGGGTTGAATTCCTCATACAAACGTAATACCGAAATCGTTTTGAATTCGAACTTATTTGCTTACTTTGTTACAAGGCTACAAATGAGGGATTAGGAATGAGGTGAAACATTTGACAGATTGCATAGTGTTTAGTAGAAGTAATGTTTCTTTCTGAAATAGGATAAGTTATATTTAATTAACCAACTTCAAAAAGGACGAGGTTCTGCACTAGAGTGTATGTTTTTTTGTGTATGTAAGTTACACGATATCTTCGCAAATTGTGAACCAATTTTGATGATTCTTTTTTTTTAAACAGTGTATACTTCATGGGTGGTCCCATATAGATTTGGCGAAAAATTCCACCCATAAGGGTAACAAATAAATAACTTCTTCTTTAACCATTTGAAGTTGGTTTTTACTTTTTGTTAAAAGTTATAATTATATGAGTTAGAGGGAAATGAATATATGAAACTCTAGATATTCCTAGAAGTATAAAATTAAAAAAATTTAAAAATATGATGTTAATGCTCTCCAACCTCCATAGTGAGGATGAGAGATTGGTTGCCGCGACTTATATAATTGAATAGAGAAGAAAAAAAAAACTACCTGGTGGACAAGGATTAAGTAAAGTTAGAAAATTTGTGACATTAAAATCTAATTAACCTAAACATTAATATTTCGTTTCCTTTGAAGACAACATCACTAAACCGTTCATGTGTAAAAAATTGTTGCAAAAATAAAAGAGTGCAGTACTGAGGCATTGTTTTGTGTATATACATTAGAAAACGAAAAACTTATAATTAAATCGCAACATTCAATGATGAAGACACTGTGTTACCATCTGCATGACAAATAATTCCACCTTAATGCTTACATTATTATAATATACTAGCCGTTTCCCGCGACATCGCCCGCGTGTAATTTATTACAACTAAATTTCATAGGTTTTCTTTTGCGTGAAATCCTTATTCTTTATCTAATACAAAAGAAGCCTATGTTACTCCTTATAACATCGGTTATCTCCCAGTAAAACTCCCGTTAAAATCGGTGCAGTCATTTCGGTGAGTAGCCGGAACAAACAGACAGACAGACAAACAATTTAAACCGTATACACTTTCATGTAAATTTAATAAAAAGCTGTTTTGTTTGATATTACTAAAATACCCTTCAATTTTATTTATTTGTAATATAGATTATTTGGATTTAACCTATCCTGTATTTTATGGCTCGTCACACAAAGCTAAGTATCCTGAAGGTCATATAAATCGATACGTTGCTTAATTGAAATGTAGTAGATATCAGATAAGAGTTTTTATCTAAGTTGTGTGTTGATAGGGCAAGTTGTGTACCGATGTAATGGAATGCAGTCTCGAGTAGAGCCGCGCTGCAGCTATATTATAGTTGAAGCATGAATGGATCGGCTCGACCGGAGTAGGAACACGCTCTCACAGAATAGTAGCGTAAAATAGCAACTTAATGCTGCAGTGTTTCGTATGGAATGTGTAGATAACAGGAGAGCCGGAGACCCTTTTTACTAGAAACTAGGCATTTCATCTTTGTCCTCAAAGGTGACAACGCATCTGCGTTTTGATTCTTGATCTATGATAAGTGTAGATATTTAGGTATGGGCAACAGCATCCACTTAACATTAAGTGGGACTGTGTCTGTGTGACTGACTCACCATACGAAATACACATAGTATTTTACCGGAAACTGCATCTCGATTTTTTTGTTGAGGATAGATGTCACCAGGATGACTGTTCGTCTTATCCTATAAAAATATCTCTCTTACCCCGGCACCAGGCACGTGAACAAAGTTTAGACACAAATTATAGATATTTTCAAATAAATATATGCAAAAAAATTTATTGCATTGGTTGTATACACTGACTTATGACGAAGTTGATAATCTTTTAAATGAATCGTCTGAAACCTATCTCACCAATATCTTATACATTTACAGGTGACAGACTAACAGTATTCTGTCTTTCATATTTGATCAGTAAAATTTAATTTTGCAAGGCAATAAGTCTTCTTACTTATAATTTCTTCATCCATCAGCACATACACACACACGCGCACATCATACATACAACAACACTCCTATACTCACATTCACACACTCCTTAATATACACATACTAATTACAAATTGTCTAGAGGTTTAACTTTTTGTAATCTTACTTTTTTCTAATCCTTAAGGAAAGTAGCGGGTTATTCCCAACACGAGTATTCCCTGATTACTCACTGGGAAGTCTCAGTATTATGTTGTTAACAAGATTACCGAAAAATAAACGTATTATTGTCATAAGAATAGATAACAATACAAGTATTAAAATAATTGTAGTAGAAGAAAGCATGTAGGAACGCTTAAATATTTGCCAGAATTATTTTGAGATATTTTCACTCACATATATCGCCAAGATGGCCGACAAAATGTGCAGCTATTTTGTGGTTCCTGTTCCTGTTTACTTTTGGACATGGGCCTTGAAGTTTTTCGATCGCAGATATAGTGTCGCACTTTTGGCGCTGTTTCCCGTCGCTGATTTGGTTATTTTACGCCTGGTGGAAACAAAATTTTATAGAACCATCTCTCGGAACCCATGAGATTTTTCTGAATAATCCTATATTTGCCTCTTGGGATACCCACGTGACGAAATAGAGTTATGGATTCCCCTTCGTCGCCATCACATGGCGATCTAGTTAGTTAGTATTTAATAGATCTTTTGTATTCAAATTTAAAGAGAGCTCGTAAACAGTTAACGGGGGTAAATTAAAACCTTTTTACTGGTGAAAAGACACTCCATAAGTATAGAATGCCTTTTAGAATAGAATGCCTTTCCCTAGGGTTGACAACGCAACCGCATTTTGATTCTTATTCGAAGAGGTTCCATTGTCACTTTCAACAACATCCACTTAACTGTGCTTACTTGTAAATTTTCCTTGTATAAAAATATTAGAAAATTAAAACGTCAGTAGAATAAAAAAGAACATGATAAAGAAGTAAGAAGGGAGCCTACATGATGATTTAATATAAATCGAGCAGACATGAAATGAAATTATGGATCAGCTGCAAATACTCATCAGTTTGTTCCGAAATCTTGACCCAAAAATCACTAACCCAGATAATAAGGCTGTATAAGGATTTCTTGAATTCAAATTAACAACTCTATATTTCTATATTACTACTGCTATATTTCTGGTATAGTTGTAACACAAATGGGTTGACCGGGGAAGGAGCACGCTCTCACATAATACCTAATTAATGCAACTGTGTTTCGTATGGTGAGTAGTGTTGCCCAAATGCAAGAACAAGGCGAGACTTAGCAAGTCTTGGTCTTGGTCTTGCGCCAATACACCTGGGTTTGGTCTTGGTCTTGGTATTGCGCTCCCAGTCTTGGTCTTGGTCTTGGTCTTGCAGCAAGAGTCTCGCAAGTCTCGCAATGACCTATTAACCTATTACTATTTATTAAACGTTACTTTAGATCTTAGAACAACTTAACAGAGTAGGTACATATTGAGCTTGAATTAACATAGCCATAGTAAAGATCAACCATATTAATAAATGTCTAAACATTTAATCGGAAATTCGAAAAATCAACTGACACCGGGTGGGGTTTGAACCCACGACCTAAGCGATCCGTGCCGATGCTCTAACCAACTGAGCTATCCACCGTGTTCCACGGCCACGGGCGTCAGTTTCTTAATAAACGTTTACATTTAATAGCTTACATGTCCTAAAACATGGTTAAACATATATATAAAAACAAATTAATGGCAATAACTGCACTGTATTTTAAATAACATTATCTCTCTAGAAAGAGATTGATGGACCCTCACCATATATGAAATGGAATAAAAGAGTTATACAATATACCATTTATTTAAATAAAAAATAAAATACTATGCAAATTAAATTACTTCACAGTATGTACACAACAGCTTTGACATTACTGTTACTTTAAATTTATTCTTTTGACAAAACATTAATACAAAGTAACCATCTGGCTGACTCATCACTTAACCTATTTCTATGTTTTCTAATTACCAATGATGCTTTAGAAAATAATCTCTCAGCAGGTACTGAAGTTACAGGTATTAAAAGAAAATCACGGGCCATCTTCGATAAAATCGGATATTTTGTCTCATGCGGCCTCCAACAGTCTAAAATGTCTTCCGAGATGACGGCTCTGGGTTTACCTAGGTACCCCTCCAACTCCTTAATAACTAAGCCTTGAAGACAAGATCCAGATCCATTTTTACACATTTCAAGTGTTTTAAAAGTGCTATGGTGTCAACCATATTTATCAAATGTGTGACGACATATTCCAGCACTTTGTGTTTTAAAAATACACACTTGCAAAAGTTGAGATTTGCAGTGAACTTACTGAACATGTTTATCTTTTAGGTAATTATAATAACAATAATAGTAAGTAATTATTATAAATCCATTTAGTTAATTTTATAATAATTACTTACTAGAATAAATTATTATGATACCTACCTATTATCTAATTACAAGATTTCTTGCAAGATCAGGATAATGTATTCGTGTCCATTCTGAGCACCCGGAAACTTATTTTATTCTTTGAAACATGTACTCTGTGGCGGCAATCAAACAGTGTCAAATGTAGTGCGTGTGGCGCGGCGGCGACGATTGTATGCGATATCAATAGTAGCCGCCGGCACGTGTATCTTGACCTTGTACTTTCGAATAGCTGCACAATTTCTTTGACATGTCAGTATCCGACCTTTGATGACGCCGACAACAAGACGCCGCGCACCATCAAAGTGCCGATGGTCAAAACTAGGGATGCACTCTTTTTTCTTTTAATGGATATTTTCATTCACTATGTATATTTATGGTATAGTTCGTAATGCGCATAAGTCCAATTTTCCAATTTTTTTTCATTATACTTTTTGCGCCTCATAGAGTCCCTAAGCGTATACCCGAACTCCTATACTCCCTGAAACGACACTTAGTCCTAACTGCAAGACGCAAGAGTCTCGCAAGCTAAGTCTTGTTCTTGCGCAAATCTTGCACGGTCAGTCTTGGTCTTGGTCTTGGTAAAAAGAGGCGGTCTTGTTCTTGGTCTTGGTCTTGCAAAAATGCAAGAACAAGACCAAGACTGCAAGACCAAGACCGATTTTGGGCAACACTAATGGTGAGTGTAGAGAACCGGAGACCTTTTTTACTGGCAAAGAGACATTCCATCTTAGTCCTCACGGGTGACAACGCATCTGCATCTTGAGTCTTTATTGAGGATAGGTGTAGATGTCTATGGGACACAGTAACCACTTACCATCAGGTGGATTGTGTGCTCGTTTGTCACCCTTATTTAATAAAAAAAAACATTGAGATACGCTGACTACGCAAGTTGCGTGTATTCTGTTAAAAGATTTATTTAAGGCTTAAGAATAACAACAGTGGTGAAGTGAACCCGGGTATTTTTACATATCGTAAATTGGTTTCTTTGTGTATAAATAAATTGTAAATCTTTCGTTGACGTTAGTAAGTATATTTCATAATATATATACGTTACTATGTTTAGCGAACGGATATACAATCTTTGATTCAGTTAGAGCTAGAAACTGCATTCATTCAGATATCTTCATAGGGAGATATTAACCATATTTGCCACACTTGGTCCCTACCAAGTGTAACAACTATGGTGAATATCTCCCTATACAATTTTTTTTTCTTTTGGAGTTGTTATCAGGAAGATACAGCTACTATCTCCTGTTCCATTTTCCTAAGCTACACACGGCAAAATATTTATTAATCTCTAATTAAATAACCGGCCAAGTGTGAGTCGGACTCACGCGTGAAGGGTCCCGTACCATCGTAATACACGTTTTTACTAGGGTATCCCCTTTTAATTTTTAATTTATTTTAATGTTTATAATTTGCTGTTTATAGCGGCAATAGAAATAAGCATTCTGTGAAAATTTCAACTGTCTATTACCTATATACCTATTCCGGATCATGAGATGCAGCTCGCTGACAGACAGACGGACGGACGGACGGACGGATGGACAGCGGAGGCTTAGTAATAGGGTCCCGTTGGTTACCCTTTGGGTACGGAACTCTAAAAAGGCCATCTGGTAATACGAGTATTATTTCCCGCAATTATTGTCCAGCGAAAAACTCTAAAGCTGGAAGAATTTTAGAACGTATAACGTATGTTTAACGTAACGTGTAAGACGTTTCGCCGGGCATTGTCGGTTCAACTACCGGTACGCGAGCGCTTTCAACTGTTCTATTTTCTTTATTTTTTTTAAATATAAAAGTTAACTAGTATTACATGGTATCCAAGATTCTCTGGAAGGTACAGGTTTTGATATGATTGAGTGAAATGTGAAATTCTAAATGTTTTTATTATTGTTTTTGTCTTTACACAACATTCTGATTTTGTTTTTGAGCAATAATTACATTACAGTAGATTTACAGATGTTCACAAAAGTTATAAGTTAATGCAACGTTGCCTTAATATTTTGGGTGTCCTGAGCCACCTGCATCCATCGACTACCTGCATGTCTTACCAGGTCGTTACTCCATCTAGTGGAGGGGAAGCCCTACACTTCGCCCGCCGGTACGAGACCGCCATTCGAGAACCTTTTTCCCCCATCGGTTGCCGGTTCTTCGAGCTACATGGCCGGCCCATTGCCACTTCAGCTTACTAATCCGTTAGGCTATGTCGGTCACTGGTTCTACTGTGGATATCCTCTTTCCTATGTCTCCTGTTTAGTGGAGGCGTTTAAATACATAGATTGCACGACGAGAAACATCCATACCCGGAACAATTTTTTGTAGGTCATTCGTGTACAAACATTTATTCTGTACGGGATTGGAACGCGCGGCCCTCAGCACCACAACACAGTGTTATGTCAATGAGCAACCAAACCTTAAATATAATATTAGTATAATTCATGTGTCCCTGATTTAAAATGAATGATTGTCGCCTTCTCTGCATCAGGCAGTGCTCTGCTGTTTAGTTTATACATCTTTCCAATAGAAAGGAGTATGAAAGAGAGTTTTTTTTTGAATAAGGGTGACAAACGAGAACACAGTACACCTGATGGTAAGTGGATACTGCGGCTCATAGACATCTACATTTATTCTCGGTTGAGAATTAAAATGGAGATGTGTTGTCACCAGTGAGGCCTAAGCTGAAATACCTCATTTCCAGTATAAAGGCTCGCCGGTTCTCTATACTCACCATACCTAACACGCTGGTATTCTGTGCGAGTTTGGTTCTTCCCCGGTCGAGCCGAACCATTCGTGCTGCAGCCATAATATAGCTGCAGCATGGCTCTTCCACGTTTAAAAACCTATGAATTGAAAACCGGATTGTTGAACGCAGCATCAGATTTGCCACACCTTAGATGTCACTTTAGAACTCATATTTTTCCTTCCACATGTGTGGCTTTCTTGTTCTCCTACTAGGCCGAGCACTCGATGATGAGATATACCGTCTAACTGACTGACTTAACTACTTTTTTGGTCATAAATGCGACTGCTATTAATGTGGTCCCAGGTTCGGATCGGTCAAAATCTGTTATAGGATCTTCTTTCGAAAAACTCTCAGTTACAATCCTAAGTCAGGAAGTTGGCAGTAGTTAGGTTATACCAGTTCTGGCTCACTGAGTCAGAACTGGTACAACTCACCGACTGACGGTGGGTCGACGGTTCCTAAAAAAAGTTTTGGCATGCTCTGATCACGAATCTGCGGTCCGTTTGCGTAGGATGCGCGGTTCCGGAAATGTGCAGATAAATTAATTAATATCTAATTGATATCCGGTGGGCCTGCACGCTCATTAGCGTTCCATTGTTCAGCCTTTCCTCTTTTCTATTGTTCCTTGAACACCGTCATTGCCGCTCTTATCTATTACTCGTTGTAAACCCTGCTTATCAGTGCTTAAGTATTATACTTCTTTGTTCATAACTACACAATCATCATTAAAACACATTCTTTATTTTTGTTACAACTTTTATTTCCAAAATTTTATTGCTTACTATCTATAAAATAGGAGCGAAACATCTCATCCACTAAAATATTGTTGTATAGTATGTTCTTTGTAACTATGCATTGAACATCCCTGAAACTTATGTAGCAAATACATTAAGCAATATTCACCACAAACTGAAGTCCACTTATTCTGAATCCTATCAACATTCCAGTTCCATCATTCAATCAATCAAAAAAAAAAAATCCAATTCCTTTTTAAAAATTCTAGATGATTTCGTGAAGGTGATGGAACGTGAAGGTATTGACCGATGCCGTTCATATCGATGTATAAAGCTATCCAATGTGAGCCTGGTTTATCATCTGTATCCAAATAGCATATTATATACGTTGGTACGTAGGTATACATGGGCAGTCTATTAGCAGCATAAACATTCCTACGCAAAAACGGACCGCAGATTCGTAATCAGAGCATGCCAAATCTTTTTTTTTACGATCCATCGACCCACCGTCAGCCGACGAGCGCTGAGGATGGGAGTTGTACCAGTTCTGACTCAGTGAGCCAGAACTGGTACAAACTAACTACTGTTGGCTATGTTTCACCCCCGTACCTCAGAGAGCAGGTAAAGCCGTTGGTAGTGCACCTTATCTCCTCCGGTCGTGTCGGATTGTCGTTCCATCGGACTATAACAATGAAGGAAAGAGTGTAGCTATGTTTACGTATAGATGAGTACAAAATTGAGTATTACGCAGATGGCTAGTTTCCGTTGAGACTGGTTGCCGTGACTGATATTTTGTATATTGTAGTCCGCACACATGTAAATTTTTGAATAGAAGTAAGTCCACCTTATGGTAAGAGGTTAGAGTAGAATAATTTTCTATTCAATGTAGATTACAAGTAATTCTTATTGGAAGTCTAACCTCTGTGCTAGGTAGAATCAAGAAACCTAGCGGGACTTGTTTTCTCAAAGTAAAATTTTAAAATTTATTGTAAGAATATACTACTACTACTTACTTACTTATCTTCACGCACAATCCCTGACGGGGTAGCCAGAGAGAACAGATCGCCAAGTGTCACGATCCTTACATACCTCTTTCGCTTCTTTCAGATTCATTATCTTCTTCATACATGCACGTCTAGGTATCCGAGTACTCTTGACCCTACCCTCTTCGAGCAATTTGCTCACATGGTCTTCGAAAGTTAGTCTCGGTCTACCTCGACACCTTTTAATATTAACTTTCGCGCTATATATTTTCTTCACCATTCGGTCTTCACTCATTCGCTCAACGTGCCCAAACCACCGAAGCACGCCCTTATCAATTTTTGTGATAAGGTCATCTTTCAAACCTGCCATATTGCGAATCTCTTCGTTTCGCTTTCGGTCGGCCATGGTAACGCCGCACATTTTACGAAGAGATCGCATCTCCACTGCATTCAACTTGCTTTTATGCTTCTTCTGGCATACCCAGGTTTCGCTGCCATATAACAAAGTCGGTACCAACACTGCGTTATGTATTGCAAGGCGTGCACTCTTCACTACGCCTTGCCTTTTGACTAACGCAGTCAGGGCACCATTGACTTTGTTCCCGGCAGCTACACGCCTGTCCACATCTAAATCACATCTTCCATCCCGGCTAAAAGCACTCCCCAAGTATACAATTTCATTTACTTGTTCTAGACATTCCTGATTTACCCATATTTCACACTTCGTTCTCTCTTCGTCCCTTTCAAATACCAGAACCTTAGTTTTATTAGCGTTCAAACGGAGACCTTTAATTTCACATTCCTCTTTCATACACGTGACTAATGCCTGCAGTTCTGCCTCTGATGGTGCAATAAGCACTGCATCATCAGCATACAGCAGACAATTTACTTTAATGTCACCCAATTTCACACCCAAACAGCTATCTTTCAGCTTTTGTAAACAGCTGTCGAGATACAGTATGAACAGCCAGGAAGACATGACACAACCCTGTTTTACGCCCGTTTGGACGCTAAACATGGGTGACAGGTCATGCCCTACCCGCACACAGGCTTTACAGTCACAGTAAAGAGACTGCACAGCCCTTAGCAATCGACCTTCCACACCATACCCCGGCAACAGTTCCTACATTTTCTTCCTTACAACCTTATCAAATGCTTTCTCAAGATCCACAAAAGCACAGAAAATTTTCTGATTAGCAGCCAGAAGCTTTTCCGTGATCATGCGGAGAGAAAACATTTGATCCGTGCATCCTCTTCCAGGTCTAAATCCGCATTGTGCCTCCCATAGAAATCTTTCCGATTTCTCTTGCATCCTACGTGTCAAAACCTTCGAGTAAACTTTACTTGCTAAACTGGTCAAGCTGATCGCCCGATAGCACCCGCAGTCAAAATGTGAACCTTTACCTTTATATAAAGGCACAATGACTGCGGATCGCCAATCATCCGGGACATCCCCCATCCGCCAGCACAAATTGCACAGCAGATGAAAGCTGTCCCAGACGCGAGGCCCACCATACTTGACCATTTCAGCAGTAACTCTGTCTAGTCCCGCAGCCTTACCACATTTCAAACTTCGAATCGCACGTTCAATCTCTTTCATACTGATGACCTCAGTGTCATCGAGGTCCGGGTCTGGCGTACCAGTCAAGGCGTCATCCCCGGATCCCTCACTAAGATCATCACACGCATACATTTCTCTATAAAATTCGCTCCATCGCTGCATGACGTCCGATTTTTCTGAGGGGACGTCATTAGTTCTCGAAAGCACTTTGTTCATTCTTAAGGCCGTCGCACCACTCCGGGTCCTTCCAACCTCTTTCCAGAAGAGTTTGGAGTTCTCCTTAAAGTTGTGCGACAAACTTTCGTCCGCTTCCATTCTACACCTTTCACGCACTTCCTCAATCAATGCTTTCGTGTGAACTTTCTGCAGCCTATATCTTTCTTTCATCTTCTCTCTCATATCCTTATTATTACTAGAGGCCAAGTAGTCTAACCATGCTTTCTTCTTCTTCTTTACAGCTTCTTTCACTTCATCATTCCACCATGCATCTCTTCTTTTACTACTGCCTCTTTTTATTGTTCCACACACTTCTTCCGCTGCACTTACCATTCCATCCCTAAGGTTCTGCCATGTTCTTTCTACACATTCGTTTCTGCCATCGATGGTGTCAAGCTTTTCGGCTACCCTCGCATGATATTTGTTCCTAGTATCCACTTCCTGAAGCTTCCAGCTTCGGATGCGACAGACCGAAGAAGAATATACTTGTATCAATACAAGATGTACAAACTACTTACGAAGTAACGTTAAAAAATATAGTAAGTACTTAATTAAGAAACAGGTTGAAAGCGACCACCTCATTCCCAGCGGTCAACCATATTATATTAACCCTTTTTGTACAGTTTTTGTTTGATAAAATATTTTCTAGGACTTTGTTGTAATAGCGTATACGTTGCCCCATGAATGAATTACTAACTCTGTGGAGTCGAGAAACTGGTGTCACTAGCTTGTGTTTGTTCCTGGTGTTTACAGAGTCTACTTCACTTTTTTACGCTCTGACTCACAGACACAGACACCTCTTCCTCATTCTCGATTAGGATTACCCCTGACGAGAAAGATGGCATATCACCCAATTTAAGTCATCCGCCATAGGAAACTCGACAGTTATTTCAAGCTGCTATTCCGTGCGACCCATTCGTGTTGCAGCCAAAGTACGTTGCAACATGGCTCTATCATGTGTAATCCGTTACCGCTACCGTTAAGGCCATTAAATTCCACTGTTGAATACAGGCCTCCACCATAGGGAATATTTGCCATGCTTGTAAAGTGGGTTGGCAAGCGCAGATTTTATTTTTAGTAAGACGCTGTTGTCTATCTCCTGATTTGTTTCCCTCTGACGCCTCTTACGACAGCCACGGGATGATTCGGGGTAGTGGATATTCTTACACTGCCACTACACGGCCATATGTAATCAACAGGCTGCATTAGATATTTAAGTGTTTAATATTATAAAGAAGTAACGTTTGTCAAAATAAAATTGTTTGTAAAAATAAACCACTTAGAATAATACTAATCGTTTTCTTTCAACGAACTTGAACGATTTCCAAGATGATTAAGATTTGGTTACGTAACTCTACAAATCAACTGTCTCTACATCTTTAACAGGTGTTACAAATAGAGTGTCCTTGTGATAGAAGAGATACGTGAAAGTAAACGCAATACATATCGTTCCGAGGGTGTCGTAAGAGGCGTCTTCATGATAATATCTTTTTTACGTGGTAGAGCCATGCTGCAGCTATATTAGTAGTATAGCTGTAGCACGAATGGATCGGCTCGACCGGGGAAGGACCACGCTCTCACAGAATACCCGCGTAAAATAGCAGCTTAACACTGATGTGTTTCGTATGGTGAGTGTAGGGAACCGGAGACCCTTTTTACTGGAAAAGAGGCATTCCATCTTAGTCCTCACGGGTGACAACGTATCTGCATTTTGATTCGCAAACGAGGATAGATGTTGATGTCTATGGGCCGCAGCAACCACTTACCATCTGGTGGACTGTGTGCTCGTTTGTCACCCTATCCTATAAAAAAAACAACTCAAAAAAAACTGCGGTTGTTAACCCGCTTACTAAGCATGACAACTACGACATAGCCCATGAGGCAATCTAAGAGGCAGGCCTATGTTCAGCAGTGGACTTTAATATGTTCTAACGGTAAAAATCTGAAAAGCTAAAACTTAGAACCTATTAAGGGTTTTTTCAATATTAGGTCTTAAATCATAATTGAATGTCGATATAGAAGTTTTGTTATAATAATATTCCACAACTATCAGACAACGCCATCTAGTCCCAAGCTAAGCAGAGCTTGTGTTATGGGTACTAGACAACTGATAAACATACTTATATATTTCTAAATACATAAATATTATAGATAAATTACACCCAGACACAGAACAAATGATCGTGCTCATCACACAAACATTTGTCCTGGGTGGGAATCGAACCCACGACCTCCGGCGTAGCAGTCAGGGTCACTAACCACTAGACCAACAGGCCAGTCAATGTCATGGTTATAGCAAATTGAAGGTCAAATGTCTCCATGAACTTATTTATGTGCCTGTCTATGTATGTATATGTGTGTGTGACTCGTTGGAGTCAGATAAAAATAACTTCAATAATCACTATATATATTTTGTTATGTTTTTTAATTATAAAGGTGATGATATTGAATATTCTGGTTAATTTACGTAATTTGATTTAGTATCTGCAGTATTGCTATATTATGATTATAGCACGAATGGGTCGGCTCGGCCAGGGTAGGACCAGGCTTTTACTGAATACTGAATAACGCTGCTGTTGCTATGTTTCGTATGGTGAGTGTAGAGAACCGGACACCCTTTTTACTGGATGCAAGGCATTCCATCTTGGTCCTCATTGGTGACGACGCATCTGCATTTTGATTTTTATTCGAGGACAGATGTAGATGTCTATGGGCCACAGCATTCACTTACCATTAGGTGGACTGTGTGCTCGCTTGTTATCCTTATACTATATTAAAAAAAAAAACTTTAATTATGTTGACACAACATTATAGGTATACTATTCGTTATTAAAATATTATTATATAAGTATTAAATGAGGTTGGAATGACCCTACAAATTTTATAAAAGTAAACCTAGTGAACCTTGTTAAGTGTGAACACTTAAGTACTTGTCATAAGTTAATATTATCAAATGAGGGACTTGTTCTTTCGTTCGTTCCAAACTGTTGTTCTAGTGCCGAAATACTCAAACGCAGCTCAATTTTAAGACGCCGTTAACTCTCGTGCTATCTCTATCATTCTAACTCAAAGTGACTGTGATAGAGATAGCACTAGATATATGTATTTGTGTGTATATACAATATTTAAAAAACTATGATAAAAGAAACCTAAAACTGAAAACTTAAATTATCATACTTACATTACATGTTATACTTAGCATTTAAGCGAGAAAAGTACCAGGCCTCTTATCACCAGCAGCGATCACCAGTCGCGGATACAGTCCCTTTTTTTACTTCATCACACGTGGATCTCATGGTCCGATAGCCTCTACAGCAAATGATACAAATATGTAGATCATCTCTCAGAGACTCATACTTGCGCCATTTACTCAGTTCGGTCGTTCAGCCGCCTCTGATGATACCCTAGCTCTAAACGAGATAACCCTGAGTTGAGAGGCTGCCAAAATGTCTACGCTACTTGCTTTACCTCTGTCCCAAGGAAACAAAGTAAACTGTCAGCTCTCTTCTTATTCAGACTATAATTAGACTAATCCACGGAACACTATTAGTCTCTATAAAAATCGTCCAATACACCATAAAGGTCTTATTTGAATCTCGATATTAGACGTTACCTTAAAGCAAATCGAAGGTTATAACGTCCCAGTGAACTTATTTATGCATCCGATCCGATGGGAAATCTAAATGATTTTATTACAGACTCGTTAAAATGAGATAGGAATAACTTCGGTTATATTGTTTTGTATTACACAGATTTTTTATTACAAAGATGATGATTTTAAATGTTCTGGTTGATTTGCGTGATATGATATAGTACCCTCTGATACTTTTAACCGACTTCGAAAAGTAGGAGGTTTACAATTCGTCGAAATCTTTTTTTTAATGTATATACACTGATTACTTGAAGACGCCTGAACCGATTTGCAAAATTCTTTTTTTTGTTTCAAAGGCTAACTTTCCAGGTGGTCCCATTTAAATTTTATCAAATTCAGTCGAGCGGTTTTTAAAAAATCAACAAGAAGTTATATTTATATTGAAATCGGTCGTACAAAAATTTTAATTTTACCAAGTATGTGTTTGTAAGTTGTTTTTGAAGGCGTTTTTTGAAGACTGTTAAAATAAATGATGACAAATGAGCACACAGCAGACTTCACTTCACATTATGGTAAGTGGAAGCTGTTGCCCGTATACACCTACATCTACCTTCTGTACTAAGATGAAATGCCACGTCAGTAGTTAAAAGATACTTTGGCCTTCTAATAGTAACTCTGGTACTCATCTTACGAAGCACAGCGTTAGTATGGCTTCTATTTTTGCGTTGGTTACTGTACGAGCGTGGTTCGACCGTATTTTATATAGAGAAAACTTAAAAGCCTTTGTTGAGATGTCCTTACATCCATTAAAGATCATTTTTTTGTGTGCGATGGCAGGACAAACCATTGGCCGACATTTCTTTAAACACGAAGCCGGCTAGAAATTGAACGTCAATGGACAGCGTTATAGAGTCATGCTTGAAAGAAAGAAATATAATTTGTTTCAAACAAACAAACACCAACATAAATGTTACAAAAGTAATTATAGACTAATCCACTTATAACTACGGAACTAAGAAAAGCTAAATCCTAAACAAATTAACCGTGTAGTGAATTGATAGTGTAGTGGCGGTGTAAGAATATCCACTACACCATATCATTCCGTGGGTGTCGTAAGAGGCGACAGAGGGAAACAAATCAAGAGATGGGCAGCAGCGTCTTCCCAATAACAACTTAAAATAATCTGTGGGTGCCAAGTCGCTTGCCAAGCCTGGCAACTATGGCAAATATCCCCCTATGACGCAATCAGTGGGTGAGGCCTATGTTCAGCAGTGGACTTTAATAGATTGTTACGGTAATAGTAACGTTAAATACAATGAAAGTAATGCAATCATAAACTTTATGTGTGCGGGTTTGGTATAAAAGGACTACACTCAGCATAATTTCGTGGTATTATCCACGAAACAGGTTCTCAGTGCGCCCTCTGGCGAGTGACGTAATAACGAATGTGCAAAAAGTTTTTGTTTAACAGTGGTAGAGCCACGCGGTTGCTTTTGCTGTCGTACGGATGGGCCGGCTCGAACCGGGGTGGTACCACGACCTCACAGAAAACCAGCGTGAAGTAGAGGTTTACCTCTGCGTTTCTCTTGGTGAGTGCAGGTGGCCGGAGGCTCTTTTTACTGGAAATGAGGCATTCCATCTTAGTTCTCACGGGTGACAACGCATCTATATTTTGATTTGTAATAGAGGATAGATGTAGATGTCTATGGGCTGCAGCAACCACTTACCATCGGGTGGACTGTGTGCTCGTTTGTCACCCTTATCCTATAAAAAAAAGTAGTGTACTAAACTATTAATACAATTTCATACAACTTTGACGATTGCTCCCTTCTTCGCTGTTCAGTTGAATTTATATGGCGGAGCTTTGATTATAACAATTGTTAAAATTAAAAATATTGTACAACCCACTTCAATATAAATAAATTGAGATCATCAGTGTAGTCGAAGTCAATTAAATACGCGTTATTAAGAATAACTCAAAAACTACCGGTCAGATCTTCATATTATATGCAATCTCAATTTATATGGTACCACATGAGAAGCATCAGCTTTGAAATAAAAAAAGAATCATCAAAGTCGGTTCACCTAGAAAAAAGTTATGAGGTAACACACATAAAACAATACAGTCGAATTGAGTATCTCCTTCTTTTTTGAAATCGGTTAAAAATATAGCTCAACATGCCACCATAAATTTATTGCGACAGGCAATGAGCGCATGATTTCGCGTAATGGACCTGTGAACTGGCCTTCACGATTGGGTGATCACACAACCATGGACTTTCTGTGGGTATATGTAAGGTCACTAGTGTACGTCGATAAATCAGAGACGTTAGATCACTTGGAAGCCAACATTCGCTGCTTTATTGCTGATATACGGCCCCAGTTGCTCGATCGATCGACATTGGACTTCTTGAATGCGCTTCATACAAGCCAGCCATGGCGCCTAAATGTCCGAAGCCATGTTTAAACACTATTAGGATAAAATATCTTTTAAATAAAGGAACAACAAGCCCATTAATTTTATTTTTACGAGTTTTTATTTAAGTGACCATCATACGTGGTAGAGCCATGCTGCAGCTATATTAGTAGTATAGTTGTAGCACGAATGGGTCGGCTCGACCGGCGAAGCACCACGCTCTCACAGAATACCAGCGCAAAATAGCAGCTTAACACTGCAGTGTTTCGTATGGTGAGTGTAGAGAACCGGAGACCCTTTTTACTGAAAAAGAGGCATTCCATCTTAGTCCTCACGGGAGACAACGCATCTGCATTTTGATTCGTAAACGAGGATGAATGTAGATGTCTATGAGCCACAGCAACCACTTACTATCAGGTGGACTATGTGCTCGTTTGTCATATAACATATATATATATATATATATATATATATATATATATATATATATATATATATATATATATATATATAGGATTTAGCCTGCGAGAGAATGCAATACGAGTAGAATAGAGTATAGTGTTTCCTATTAGCTCGATCTCCTTTTCTAAATGTGTGTACATCTAAAAAACACCCGATAAATGAGATATATTTTGATATAAATATAGAATAGTTAATGAACCAAAATTGGACTTTACTATTTTACGTTAAATGTCAACTCTTTACTATTTTATTCATATTATCAAAACCTTAAGGTACACTACCTGAATCCATTATCAGTTTTTTTTAATACAAAAATTGTCATTACGGTATATACATAAGGCGTATCAAGGACAGAAAATAGTTGTCTGACGTAGAAATCATAGTCGAATTCCACTAAAAGATCTAATTTTAGCAGTCGTCTATATGTTAACTCTATCGCTACTGAGCAGGTGGTGCTCTTCACAGGAAATAGGCACTATTTCAATCATTCTAGTCTAAATAAATAACTTTTAACTGTTCTTTAATCATTCAAATTGAAAGTTAACTAGTTCAAATATAAACAAAAATTCAATTATTTACTTTTATCGAGAGCCGTGGCGGATCAAGGATTAAACGCTCGCTGTAAATTTTACAGTACGCGAGCAACCAGGGTTCGACTCCGACGAGAGAAATTGTTAATTGCAATAGTTTTAAGTGCTGCTACGTGCTCGGTGAAGAATGAAAATTTCATAAGGAAACCGACATGTCTGAAAAATGAAAATAAATATATCTAATTAATTTGCGTGTTAGATCCAGGCTGCAGCTATATAATAGATGTAGCACGAATGGGTCGGCTCGACCGGGTTAGGACCACGCTCTGATAGACCAGCGTAAAATAGCTGCCCAAGGCTGCTGTGTTTCGTATGGTGAATGTAGAAAACCGGAGACCTTTTTTACTAGAAACGAGGCATTCTATTTTAGTCCTCAGGGATGATAACGCATCTACATTTTGATTCTTAATCGAGGATAGATATAGATGTCTATGGGCAATAGCATCCACTTACCATCAGATAGGCTATGTTCTCTCTTCATATTATGCTGATGCGTGGGTCTATCACGTTTAAAAGTAATATATTTAATTTTCATTGTATTTATTTCACTTATGAAAAGGGTGGGATTAATCCCTCTAGGCATTCTTAATCTGTCAACCCACGGAGTCATTAAACTCTTACGAAATTGTTAAACAAAACAGCGATGAATTAATTTATACTATCGTAATATAATATATAGTGGAGTTATATAATGGTATATCTCATTTATTGTAGCCTTACATAATGCCTTTGTTGAACTTAATACTTTGTTGAACCCTTCATTGCTATGCATACGACAACGTAGGCGACAGCCGTTGTAGTCTATCAAAAGTCCACTGCAGAACATAGGTCTGATCCATGCCATCTTATGCCATGCAGTTTCTTATTTTAATTCATTGTTAAGAAGACGCCGCTGCCAATCTCTAGTTTGTTTCCCTCTGTCCCTATTTACGATACCAACGGTACGATATGGGGTAGTGGACATTCTTACACCGTCACGAGTCCGAGAAGGATGTAAGATGTACTAGAATAGAACTTGTAACTATATTTGCAGATGTGACTTTGACGGAGTGAGTAATTAGGGACTAATGACCGGCTGGTTAGCGTGGTGGTCGAAATTCAGCGGTTAATCATTAAGTTTTTAGGTTTGTATACTATACAATCTGTATTTCATCTTCAACTGCTGCACAGATAATATATATTTATATATGTATAAACACAGATATCTAATATTATATACACAACACAAACGATTGAAAAAGGAAGATTTGTAATCACACAAAATTCACAGATTATTAAATTTGTCAGTAATTATTTGTTGGCAACATTTTAAAATTATTTGGCGACAGTCTCTACTCTGTACGACTGTTTGACCACAGACTATTAAGTATGTAACATAGACGCGCCTGGTGATTATTACAACTTGGACAAAGTATGATAATTTATCCAAGGTCAACAAACGCTATAATTTGTCCAAGCGACAATTATGTGCATATTATGTGTCTCTGACTAATATCAAGTTATCTGTGATTATGTTGTGTTTGAAAATGGCTGTATGAACACAAACAAATTATGTTTAATTTAAATTAATGTATTTTGTAACAACTTATTTCAAATAAATTTTATCTGTTTGCACTCCTCCTCCATAAAAACATTAACTATGTCAAATCTCACTCCTTGCGCGTAATATGCTTTATAACCGGTCAAGTGCGAGTCGAGCTCGCACATAAAGGGTTCCGTACCATCCTTATACACGTTTCTAGTAGGGGAGTTTAGTTTTTAATTTATTTTAATTTTTATTATTTATTGTTATAGCGGTAACACAAATACACATTCTGAGAAAATTTCAACTGTCTACCTATTACGGATCATGAGATACAACCCGCTGACAGACAGACGGACGGACAGCGGAGGCTTATAGGTTCCCGTTGGTTACCCTTTGATACGGAACCCTAAAAGGGGGTACAAAGTTTTCCCTTTACGTATTAGGTAATATAGATTATTATACATCTCATATCTTAAATCACTACAAAAAGTCCATTAATACCAGTCAGAGCTGAGATTGTGTTGATACTCTAGACGGTCGCATAATAAACTTATATTTCAGTTAGGAAAATAGGTCAAGATCAACCGATGTTTACGTTCCGGGAGCAAATGCGATATAATTTTAAATTTGTGACATTGTACGATATTATACGTGGTAGAGTCATGCTGCGGCTATATTATGGTTGTAGCACGAATGTCGGCTCAAACCCGTCTTTTGAACCAAGTACCACTTATCAGCAGTCACGCTTATGACCATTAAGCCAACAAGACAGTCGACAAGCTAGTTATACCAATTACTCGTCTCCAGAGAGCGAGTACAGAGTAATTCGTTATATAGAGATATATATATACAAAAACGTCATAAACTTTATTGGACTTAGTTTGTATAAAAAGGGTTATTATAATATTAAGGAATTTATGGAGGATAATAACCTCTGGGAATGAGGTGATCGTTACCAAGCTATTTCTAATTTCTTTTGTGTTGTTAATTGTGTAACATAACATACATGATTGTAAGCTGTTATTTAAAAAAAAAAGTCCGGCTGCGTTTCTAGCTGGTTCTTTATAGGACAGAGATTTTTTCCGAACCAGTGGTAATTAAACAATAGAGTGAATTTCAATAAGTATTATTTATAATCTATATTTAATAAAAAACACTAAGTCGTATACTCTAACTAATATATAAGGAAAAAGTTAGCAACTAACCTTTGACAATAATTGGGAACACTTCGAAAAATAAACTTAAAAAAACTAACTGCACTACACAATATTAAAGTCGACTAAAATATTTACTATAATGTCGACTGTCAAAATGGCGTCGATAAAGCAGCGCCCTTTTGAATCTTTATTATTTGATTGACCGATGATGAGCTATCGCATGCAAACAAGGCTGTAGTTTTTGAGTTATAAAAAAATGACCATTTTAACCAGATGACTATATTACTCTATAGTATTAGTTATTATTTTATTATTTTTAATAGAAATTATGTGATAAAAATAAATTAAAAATGTGACAATTAATTCAAAACTGCTTATATAACCATTATTTGTAATTTTTAATATTATGTAATATGTAATTATATTTTTAGCGTGTAGTGGCGGTGTAAGAATACCCATTACCCCATTTCGCCTTGTGGGTGTCGTAAGAGGCGACAGAGGGAAACAAATCAGGAGATGGACAGTCTCTTCTTAATAACTAGACTCGAATTAAAAACTGCTGTTGCCAAACCACTTGCCAAGCGTGATAATTATGGCAAATGTCACCCCTATGAACATATCTATCGGGGGGGTCTCGTTAGACTAGAGTTTAATCATGAGGTCCCGAGTTTGTATCCCGGGTCGGGCCACAATTCAGTTATTGCGGTTTTCCAAGTTGGCAATGATTCACCTCAGTGCCTCGAAAAGCACATAAAGCTGTTGGTCCTGCGCCTGATCTCTCTCGTGTTGTATAACTGTCCCATCGAACTATATGCGTGAGGAAATAAAGAGTGCACCTGTGCTTGTGCATACTCTTGGGCTATAACCCTATAATCTATAATATACTATAATCCTGTCTTACGCAGATGGTTAGTCTCAGTAGGACTGGCCGCCGTGATCGAAATTTGGACTATGTAACATAATGTGAAGGCCTATGTTTGACCATGGACTTCGAACAGGCTGAAATGAAATGAAAAACAATATATGAATGAATGAATATTTATTAACTTTATCGAATTAAAACATTTATTAAAAACTAGTTTTTCCCTGCGACTTCGCCCGCGTTTAATTTATTACGATTGGATTTCATGGATTTTAATTTCGGAACCCTAATTATTTTTCTAAGATAAAAGTAGACTAAGTTACTCCTTATTACATCAGCTACCTGTCAGTGAAAGTATCGTTAAAATCGGTCTAGCCATTTCGGAGATTAGTCGGAACAAACAGACAGACAAAAATTTTAAAAATTGTATTTTTGTTATAAGTATAGTATATTATACTTTCATATGCATTTATTAAAAAGCTGTTAGTTTGACATTACCAACAGAATCTTCAATTTTATTTATTTGTATAAATTAGCTGACTAATGATATTGTTTTAAATGTTCCACTTTATTATATCAATATTATTTGGAAAATGAACAGCCATTGTTATTGACCTTCAATCCAGAAGTAGATATAAGTCATAACGCTCAGTTGATTTTGGAGCATTATTAATACAATGATGCATTGAAAACGTAAATGAACACATTTACGTAATTTCGAAGAAATAGGGTTGTCAAATTTTATTTTCTTAATTTTAAATGTGTTTTTTTTTTAATTATTTTCTTTAAATTAATACACCTGTAGGTAGTAGGATTGCTTTTCTGCCTAAGAATCCACCTGGGTAGGTACCTATTTCTGCCGCCAAATAGCAGTGTTTGCATGGCTGTGTTCCAGTCTGAAGGACATAGGGAGCCAAGATAATTATAGTCTGTTCGCTTTGATACAGTCGCCTTTGTGTCTCGCCGCCTTGGCATGTGCCGCATCACAGAACAGTGGCAGCAGCTATGTTATAGTTGTAGCGCAAATGGGTCGGCTCGACTAGAGGACCACGCTCTCATTGAATACCAGTGTAAAATAGCTACATAATGCTGCCGTGTTCCTTATGGTGAGTGCAGAGAACCAGATACCCTTTTTAGTAGTAACCTCAGGCAGACTACAGATATGTGTTTTGTTCTAACTGAGAGTAGATGTTGTTGTTTATAGCCTACATCGTCTATGCACTATGAGGTGAGCGGTGTACTCGTTTGTCACTCTTAGTTACGATATGCTAATTGCCTTCTGTTTTGGTCTGTAAGCAATAGTTTTATTTTCAAGTATGCCTATGTATCTTTCAGTCCACTTATTATGTCATTCGGTGTTAAAGGAATAAATATATAAATATTGTATGTTATTGTTTTATTATTATAATATTAAAATAATAAGATAATATATTACTTTAATTTGCACTAGCTATTCGCCGCGTGTAATTTATTACGATTGGATTTCATGGGTTTTAATTTATTTTTGCGCTGAACCCTAATACTTTTTCTAAAATAAAAGTAGCTTAGGTTACTACTTATAACATTAACTATCTGCTAGTGAAAGTACTGTCAAAATCGATTCAGCTGTTTCAGAGATTAGCCCGAACAAACAGACACATAGACAGGCAAGTTTAAAATATTGTGTTTTTGTTATAAGTAAAGTATAGACTTTCATTTTCATTTAGAAAAATGCTATTATAGAATAGAATAGAATGGATAGAATGATTTTTATTCAATATTGATTATTACATAATACTTATTGAAAGTCATTTTTTTATTTACCACTGGTTAGGAAAATACCTCTGTCCGGGAAGAACCAGCAAGAAACCCAGCGGGAGTTTTTTTAAACATAATTTCACTTAACAATAATTTTTTTTTATACAATTTTAAATGAATTTCATAGAACCAGCATGGTGGCGATCATCTTATACCCAGGGGTTATTTTGATTCATGTATTCCTTGATATTATAATAACCCTTTTTGTACAGTTTTTCTTTAATAAAACTTTTAAACTTGTTTATTGACAAATTTTGAACATGTTCTGGGATTTTGTTGTAAAAGCGTATACATTGCCCCATAAATGAATTACTAATTCTGTGGAGTCTAGTAACTGGCATTACAAGCTTACGTTTGTTCCTAGTGTTTAAGGTATGAACATCCTTTACATTACATTTTCATAAATATATTGCGATGCCAAAGTTAATATGTTCATTTCTTTAATTTTTTCTCTGAGGGACTCTTTTCGATTTAGATTATAAATCGCCCGTACGGCTCCCTTTTGCAAAACAAATATAGCTTCAATATCAGTCACATTACCCCATAGCAAAATTCTATAAGACATTACGCTATGAAAGTAACTAAAATACACTAACCTAGCTGTCTCAACATCTGTGAGACTTCTAATCTTTCTTACAGCATATGCTGCAGAACTAAGTCTGCTTGCTAATTTAGATATACGGGGGCTCCATTGAAGTTTCTAATAAAGTTATTATGACATTACAAACAGACAGTTAACAGTGGTAGAGCCACGCGGCGTCTTTTGCTGTCGCACGGATGGGCCGGCTCGAACCGGGGTGGTACCACGACCTCACAGAATACCAACGTGAAGTAGAGGTTTACCTCTGCGTTTCGCTTGGTGAGTGCAGGTGGCCGGAGGCCCTTCTTACTGGAAATGAGGCATTCCATCTTAGTCCTCACGGGTGACAACGCATCTGCATTTTGATTCGCAAACGAGGATAGATGTAGATGTCTATGGGCCGCAGCAACCACTTACCATCAGGTGGACTGTGTGCTCGTTTGTCACCCTTATCTTATAAAAAAAAAAAAAAAAGACACTTCAATTTTATATAGACTACTTACGAAATGTAAATATAGTTTAAGATTGTGTTGTTTTGGAATGCGTTCTTTTAACCATATGGGTTGATTATAATAAATAAAATAAAAAATAAAGATTGAACTTTTGACAACCCTAGTAAAATCAGTGGGAGCCAGTTTCAGAGCTCACAGCTTTGTTTTCAATCATTTACGGGGCGCCGGGTTTATTTGTTACGACTATCTTGTTATAACGTAGGCTACGTAATAAACCTATTATAATAACGTACCATATTGTTTGAAATTATCTTAAACAGTCGTTTAATTTACGAAGAATGGTTGGTTTATAAAGAACTTTAGAGATTTGGATGAGTATTTTTTGATTCATCGGATCGGTAAGCTGAAGTGGCAATAGAACGGCCATATATTTCGAAGATCGCGATCAATGAGGAAAATGTTCTCGAGTGGCAGCTTCGTACTCGATAGGCGAAGTGTATGGTGGCCACCTTTATTATTTATTTATTTGTTTTGACTGTAAATATGCTTCCTGTATCTCTTAATGCAGGTGGCAGATCAGCAGTGGACCTGTAATGACAATAATGATGATGAATTTGATTTCTTTTTAAATCCCTACGTTTCGAGTGCTTTACTGCACCTATGTTGTGTGAGGTGTTTGACGTCCTGATATCATAGTTAATCCGGGTTACCTTCAGTTTTAGGACATTTTTTTTGGTTCGATCTCACCAGAACGAGCTTACAGTATTTTGAAGTCTTGCAGTGGTATGCTTGGGTTTGGCGGGTTGCGATGGAAGCGATATATTTTATTGTTCATAATGAGTACGGAACCTTAATCAAGCGAGGCCCAACTCACACTTGGTCGCGTTTTTATTTAAACGAGTAAAACCATCATGCCGTTTTGTTTATGGCTCTCGATAAATGGCGCTATATACCCATTTTACTTCTTCTCATTTTATTAATACCCATTTTATATTTATTTTTTTATTTAATGTACATTGAAATGTATATAGGCGGACGGAAATGCCTGTGACATTATCTACCAGTCTGCCTTAGAGTAGTGCAGAGATAAAAGAGCTAGATGTAAAAAGAAGAAGGTTCAGAAAGTCTATTTACAAACGTATAACTGAACAGATATTAAGATAATGCATATATATAGAAAAATATTTATATATATATATATATATATATATATATATATATATATATATATATATATATATATTCTTCTTATTTTGTCTCTGGTCGCCCTCATACGGATAAAGTCGATGCTATTTTTGAAAAAGTGGAGCAACTTAATAGTTACGACATAGCCGAAATTGAGAATTGACAACAATACAGTTTTGACCCACTTGAAAAAGTCTGGCTATACAAAAAAGCTCGATATTTGGGTACCACACGAGCTCACTGAAAGAAACCTAATGAACCCTGTACTCATTTGCGATTCTCTGTTGAAACTGAATGAAAGCGAACCATTTTTGAAAATATTGATCATTTGTGATAAAAAGTGGATCATCTACGACAAGAATTTGTGAAAAATATCAAGTAGTCAAGCTTTACAGACTGTAGCGAAACCCAGATTAATACGCAATAAGGTGTGTATATGGTGGGATTATAAGGGCATCGTTTATTATGAGCTTTTGCCGCAAGAAATTAAGAAAAAACGACCGAAAAAAGGACCACTCCTTTTCTGTTGATCAATTCCTTTCATCCTTTTCATCAAGATTACGCCAGACCACACACATCTTTTGCCACTTAGCAAAAATTGAGAGAGCTTGGTTGGGAAATCTTAATGCATCCACCTATAGTCTTGGCCTTGCACCTTCAGGTTTTCACCTATTTCGTTCTCTTCAGAATTCTTTGAGTAGCGTTAGGTTATCTTTTAGAATTTCTACTCCGCGGTATTATGTCGCTACCTACAAAAGTTCTTAGAACTGGCCACTTGTAAACGATATAATAAAAATAAGTAGAAATTTTGAAAATGGAACTCTTTGCCAATATTATTGCGTATGTATTTTATTAATTTGTCATTTGTTTACGATTTGGCGGCAAATTAAAAATTGTCTGTGTCACGTCAACATGAATTTAAGGCGAGAAAATTTTCGTACAATGATTTTTTATGACTTTCGATGTCATTTAAATCAACAAGAAAGTTATGATAGGCTTCGGTTGGCCTTTTACGATGAAGCCCCATCTCGTGCCACTGTTTGCAACTGATTTAATGAGTTTAAATGTGGTCGCACTAATCTCACCGATGATTTGAGTGAGGGACGGCCTCCTATGGAGACGAATGAAGATAACATCAGTGTAGTGCGGCGTATGATAGAGACTTACAAAAGAGTGACTTATCAGCAGATTTGGACAAGCTTAGGCATCGGTATGAGTCAAGTGCACAAAATCCTCCATGAACATTTAGCGGTCAGGAAGCTTGATGCCCGGTAGACAACTCATAATTTGACAGAGGCCCAAAAACTCCGTCGTGTTGATTGGTGTCGTGAAATGGTTCAAAGATTTAACGGAGGTGACCCAAATGCTGTGTTCGACATACTTACGGGTGAAGAAAGCTGGATTTATTGTTATGATCCTGAAACTAAGAGACAGTCTGCTGTCTGGGTGTTTCATTCCGAGGAGTTGCCAACTAAAGTGAAGAGAGGTCTAAGCGTGGGAGAAAATATGGTGGCCTCGTACTTCGGAAGGACAAGTCATAATGCTAACAGTTACTGCAGAGTGGTATAGTAACAATTGTTTGCCACTTGTCTTGGAAAAAGTTCGGGAGAAACGACCTCGCAGTAGGATCCTCCTTTACCACGACAACGCCTCGTCGCACACCGCCAAGGAAACAATCGACTACTTGGCGACGTCAGACGTAGAAATCACAGGGTCACCCGCCCTATAGCCCCGACCTCGCACCTTGCGATTTTTATTTATTTCCGAAAATAAAAGAAAAACTTCGAGGAAAACGTTTTATGGACGCCGAGGAAGCAGTGGCTGCGTTTCAAAATGCCGTCGAAAAGACCCCTAAAGACAAGTTGGTAAAGTCCTTTTCTCAGTGGTTCCATTGGATGCAGCGATGTATTGATGTAGATTGTAGATGAACACTATTTTGAAAAGATATGATAAAACTAAAAACTTGCTAGTTTGTTCAATTTTTCATTTTCTAAGAACTGTAATTTAAGTTTGAAAAAAATGTCTTGATTTTGTATATAAAATACGAAGAAACTTTTTCCCCGGCCGTATATGTGCGTACGGTTTGTTTATACATTTTATATATATATATATATATATATATATATATATATATATATATAAGAATGTTGCGACACGGCTTGTAAAATTTATTGAAACGAAGTTCTTTATCGGACGGTACGGATTTTGCGGATGGGGGCTATGCGCGAAAAACTGTAAGATTTTTCCGTCACAACCTCTTCTGACGTATGTAGACAGCCTTGGCGGCTATGAGGAAGCGAGATGGAATAATATCCATCTCCCTCGCACTTTTCTTGTTTTGCCATGAAAGGAATATGATTTTATTTTATAGAACTAGGTCCATTCTCGACCAGGGAAGGACCACGCTCTCACAGAATACCAGCGTAAAATAGCAGCTCAATGCTGCTGTGTTTCGTATGGTGACTGTAGTGAATCGGTGACCATTTTTACTGGAGATGAGGCATTCCATCTTAGTCCTCACGGGTGAAAACGCATCTGCATTTTGATTCTTTATTAAGGATAGATGTAGATGTCTATGAGTCACAGCAACCACTTACCATCAGGTGGACTGTGTGCTCGTTTGTCACCCTATCCTATAAAACAAAATAAATAAATGACGCTTCATTTTAATAGACGCTAGTAATTCATTTATTTGTATTTGTTTATCAATAATATAATACGTTTATCAATAATAATATACTAAGAAAGGAACTTCGTTCCAACTGAGCATTCCACGACACCCTCGCATGTTTTTATTTATATTTATGTCATCATTATATTTATTTATTTAAACTTTATTGACATTACAACAGTGTAGGATCAAAAGGTGAAATTAATCCTAAACGCATTCTCTGCCAGTTAACCTTTATAATTTCCTTTTTGTTTACAAGTCCACTTCAGAGCGTAGGGCTCCCCCAAATAATGCCAGAAAGCACGGTCCTGTACCAACTGCATCTATAGACTTCCTTCATATCTTACCAGCTCGTCACTCGATCTAGTGAGATGCCGTTGTGCACTTCGATTACCGCTTACGAGGGCGTCCCTTCTAGCACAAATTGTCATGTAGTAGAGGCGAAAGATAATACACTACCTCATATCATGTTGTAGGTATCGTAAGGTTTCTATCTATCTAGAATCTAGATACTTATCTAGGATTTTCTCTTGTATCGTAGAGGCTGTTTACATAAATATAAAATGCATAAGGACAAACAGTTATTTGTAGGCCATGGTTCCGTGCGGGATTCGAACTGAGCTGATGCTGCCATGCACTGAGCCATGGAGCTGTCATGTTGATCATAATATTATTTAGTTTTTTTGAACACGAAACATAATAATTAGAGGTCAAGTTGACTATTTGCACTAACAGAAAATTATTCTAAAAAAATTTTTTTTTCTTTCTTTGGTCTTTGACTAAATGAACTGCCCATATTTGAGGTTCGGAGATAACTCAACCCCTAACAACTTAAGGCGGTCAGTATACTCCAAGGATTCATTCTGGAAAGTAGGAGCCAGGATGATCTGGCTCCTTTTAGCGGTGAACAACACGCTTATCATTTTTGTATCTGTAACTCTAAAAGTGTTTCAAGTGTTTATATGGAATAGCAGTTTAAATACCAACGGCTGTTTTATTAACATGGCCCTGATTCGAACTGATGCGTCTGTAAACAGAGTTCTCATATTTGTAATTTAAGATATTAATATTATTTTTAGTTTAGTAAGTGGTAAGACTCTTTTTCTGCTTAGTAGTATGTTTGGATGTATCTGCTAGCAGTATTTGTACTGCGGTGTTTAGATATACTATGTTCTATTTCACGGTGAAGTTTTGACTTTGGTTGTGTGAGCCGTGCATATACACATTGTGTTAGTGTGCGTAGGCTTCGGGAGCACTACTCCCCAGAGCCCGCAGCCTACGCACACTAACACAATGTGTATGTGTACGGCTAAAAACAAACAAAGTCAAAAATTCATCGTGAATTAGAAATAACTATACTAACTATTGAGAGACTGTTATAACAAGTTCTAAAATAAAATATTTTGTACATCCGACTTCAATATAAATAAAATGAAAACATTATCAATGTAGCCGAAGTGAATTAAATACGCATAATTGAGGATAACTCACACACATAAAAACAATACAGTCGAATTGAGTACCTCATCCTTTTTTGAAGTCAGTTCAAAAAAAGTAAAAGAAAAACTATCTTTACGTCTTTTTTAATGAATAAGGGTGACAAACGAGCACACAGTCCACCTAATGGTAAGCGGCTCGTAGACATCTAAATTTATCCTCGATTAAGAATCAAAAGCAATTGCGTTACACACCGAAGCCGCCGGTCCGCCGGCACGAACCCGGCGGGTTAGTGCCGGCGGATGGACCCGGCGGCTTTAGAAGTTGCGAGCCGGACAATTTTCTCGCCGGCACGCCAGTCGCGGCATTCAGTGTTTGTTTTCGTTATAGAATAATGGTGACAAACGAGCACACAATCCACTTGATGGTAAGTGGTTGCAGTGGCCCATAGACATATACATATATACTCGATTGCAAATCAAAATGCAGATACGTTGTCAGCCGTGAGGACTAAGATAGAATTCCTCTTTTCCAGTAAAAGATGGGTCTCCGGTTCTCTACACTCACCATACGAAACACAGCAGCATTAAGCTGCTATTTGAAGCTGGTATTCTGTGAGAGCGTGTTCCTAGCCCGGTCGAGCTAACGTATTTGTGCTACAATTATTATAATATAGCTGCAGCTTGACTCTACTTCGTAAAATACTTCTTTGTTGAAGTTGGCTACAGGTATATATGGGTTACTGTAGCTACTTACCATCAGGTGGTCTGATAGTTCGTTTGTGAGTTCAGTTTTGTAATAAAAATTAGTCGGTCGCACTATTGTATTATCTTCAAGGATAGTAGAAAGTCATCTTGTCTAAACCAGACGCGACAAAAAGATTCGTAAAATATAGTTTAACCCTATGTATATAACCATAACTAAAGATAAACTTTTTAAAAACCCACGAAACAAAAAGAATGATCTTCAAACGGCTGAATAGATTTTCTTGAAATATACCATCATATATATATATATAAGAACACTCTCAACGATTTAGGCACGTATTAATAAACGTTACTCAGCTCAAGTACACGTACTTGAGTACAATTTTTAAGTTATGATCTTATTAATAAACATATCTCAAGATGCGGTTTCGGTTTACGATATCAGCTGAATGCCACACTGATTAATAAACGAAACTCGACTCTCAAGTGTGTGACTTGCACTCAAGTACACACTTGAGTGCAAGTCACAGAACAGTATTCCTAAGTACAGCGTTTTGAGATACTTTTTTTATGTGTTTATTAATTAGCAACGATCTTGAGATGCTGATATCGTAATGAGAGCGTATCAAATGATTACGCACTTGAGTTCGTTGTTGAGTAACGTTTATTAATACGGGCCTAAGACACCTTTCAAGCGAAAACAAACTTGATCATAATCGGTTCATCAGTTCAGGAGCTACGATGCTCCAGACAGACACACATCTTATACACAGATAGAAACATATGTACCGAAGTACCGAATGTTAAATTTGGCTGTATACTAAAATGGTGGTATTATTTTATTTACGCAACCATTACGTAATTGGACTTTCCATCGATCTCAGCCAACGTTTAAATTGACAACGTCTTTGCTAAAGATATTTGTAAGTTATGTCTGTCGCATAAAAATGACTGACAAATTGAACTTTTTGCAATTAAATTTTAATTGCCAGACATCTAAAACAAAGTCGCTCATCGGCGTCTGACTGCGTATTCGCTTAACTAATTACTTTAATATTATTTTAAGAGATACCTTTTTAAATTTTATTTTTATAGAGTAAGGGTGTAAACGAGCACACAGTCCACCTGATGGTAAGTTAGGATTGCCAACCGTCCTGTTTTCCCAGGATGTCCTGGGAAAACAGGACGTTTAAATTACAGGACGGACGACATCCTAGTTTTTGTAGTGTCCTGGGATGTCCTGGATAGTTTTAAGCACCTTCCTGTGTTTTTAAAGCGCCCTGATAAGGTCATGTATTTTAAAACTCGCGCGCATTTTTTACAACGAGTATTCGCGCTGCCGTGCTGCGCTGCCGTACTGTTTTAAAACAAAGGCGCAACTTGCAACTCGCTGATATCGCTCTCTCTCTCTCTCTCTCTCTCTCTCTCTCTCTCTCTCTCTCTCTCTCTCTACTATTGTCGCGCAGTGCTTTCTCTTTTTTTCTTGCTTGCATTACAGTGATTGCATTACAGACAGCGAACCGATAGCATGGCGAAGCGTTTTTATTTTGTTATATATGGTATCGTTTGAATCTAGTCACATATAAAAGCGAAAACGAACCGATACTTGCATACATAGTACATACATTCACCACGTTGTCGGTTCTGTTCGGTTCGCAGTTATGTTTGACAAGGCCTTTACTGCTTCCTGCTTTTAAACTGAATTGTCTTGGTTTTTCCAATTTCAAATCCTAGTTTTTTTTTAATTTTGGGGTTGGCAACCCTATGGTAAGTGGATGCTGTGATACATAAACATGTACGTCGATCATCGATTAGGAATCAAAATGCAGATGATTTGTTATCCCTGAAGACTAAGATGGAATGCATCGTTACTAGTAAAAAGGATCTTTGGTTCTCTACACTCACCATACGAAACATAGCAGCATTGTTTTGCTACTCTACTCTGGTATTCAGTGAGATCGTGGTCCTACTCTGGTCGAGCCGACCCATTTGTGCATGGCTTTACCACATATATTCTATAAAAAAACCTTTTAATGTATGTAACTATTTGTAATTTGTAAACACTACAATGTTGTTTAAATAGTTATTTAGACGACATTCTAGTTTTTATATAATAATAATAATAATAATACTTATGGTATTCCTTAGTCTGCTCAAAATGGTAGAAAAATTAAGTTATAATAAAATATATAAATCATCATCATCATCTGAGGCATTACAGCCGCGGGTGGGCCTTAGCCTGGTCCAGCAAAGCTCTCCAGTCCGATCTGTTAGAGGCTTTCCTTCTCCAACTTGTTATTCCCAAGATCTTGATATCTTGTTCGACGCCGTCAACCATCTGAGCTTGGGCCTGCCTCGACTTCTGCGGCCCTCTGGTCGGCCTTCTAAAAGGCGTTTGGGTACTCTGGCCTCGTCCATTCGCAACACGTGCCCTGCCCAACGCAGGCGTCCGATCTTTATGCTTTTAATTACGTTTGGCTTATCGTACATTTGGTATAGCTCGTGGTTATAACGCGTTCGCCATCTCTCATTTTCCATCACAGCTCCGATAATGCGTCTTAGTATTTTCCGCTCAAACAAGGAGTTTTCGTCTTTTTTGCTCAGCACCCAACATTCGGAACCGTAGGTGAGTATAGTTCTTAGTAAGGTTTTGTACAAGAGAAGTTTTATGCTTCTTGAAAGAAGTTATAAGATATAAATAATTTGCACATAAATGTATTTGATGCGAGGGCCTTTCCACGATGCTGCAGCTATGTTTGGCTAAAGTAGTGTCATAAACGAGCGTACAATCCGCCTGATGGTAGGCAAAAGCTATGGCACAGAATTCTTCATCTATAATCAAAATATAGATGTGCTTCTACGTTTCCACCTATGAAGACTAAGTTGGAATGTCTCATTACCAGTTATTACATAAATCGTAAGCACGATCCCTAACTTAATTTATTATAACGACAATGATGACAAAGTCCCATATAGGGTTGCCAGCTCCCGTTTTGAATTACGCTACTTATTTAATCTTTCAATGATTTGATAGGATTAAATAAGTGACATAGGATGAAAAGAAAGGATATCGTATTATTTTAAATTAAATGCTGTTACGGTATAAATAGCGTCATTTATTATTAATAAAAATGGTGATACGCAATGTACCGTGGTTTTGCGTGAGTTGCGGAACTGAATTTGTTCTTATGAAGTTTATATATGTAAACTGCCTCCAACGTACAGAAAATCCTAGTGTGAAGGTAACGTTTTTTAAAATAAAATAAAAAAATTGTCACCTCAACGTGATTTTTAAACTCTTTGACCTCAACTAGCAGAGGCAGCAGAGGGAATGACCAATACGCATGATATTGCCGGACCGTGTTCTCCGCCCCCGCCACATTTCGGTCGCTCGTAACTCCAATGTATTTGTTATTCGCATGCGTTCATTTTTCCTAAAATAAAAGACAAATATCGTCCTCTATTAATGATTTCAAATTCGGGAACAAGATCACTTTTGGGTCTGAAATAGAGCACGTCTTTTAAAATAATGGACGTCTGGCAACCCTAGCTCTATATTAAAAGCATAGGGTTTAACTCAATATTATAGTTAGTGTTTTATATACACAAGACGTGATGGTAATGCAAACACGACCGACCCGCCTGACCCGGCGTCGAACTCTTGTGAACTGAGGCGTGGTCGTATTTGATAGTCTCGTTAGGCATGCTGTTTAGAAAATGCCGTCAAGATTTTTCAATAACATTGTGGTTCTTTGTTACTGAATATTTTTACACATAGGGCGTCCACTGGCTCAGTGCAATGATCTGCAAGACGGCTAACAAAAGAAATATCAGTGTTTGCATTGCTTTGTTCTGATTTGAGGGAGCAGACAGGGAGATTGAGAACTAGTATGATTACTACCCGCGCGATTAAAGAGTGGGATTAAAATTGGCGTCGTCTCCAGTCACCTTTCGCTCACACACTGTTACTATCTATACCTTAGAATATATAATTACAGTAGGTAATTACTCTAAAATCTATACTCACACCCGCAGGTAAGACTGCAAAAAAATACGTTGCGATATGCGTTTTTTGGTACAGCCTATGACGTCAGTCAAACTTGTACACAAGACTTGGACACAAGACAAACGAAAAATCAGTCTGGTTTTGATAATTTATGAGCTACGTGAGTAGAATAATAATTACGAGAGTTTTCTTCGTAATTAATTCTTCGTATTGTTTATTTTGTTTTTTTAATATTTTTGAAAATAATTACATTCTATTGAGACATGAGAGTAACCATTTTCAAAATTTTCGCTTGTCTGTCTGTACGAGCTAAGTAATTAACAAATAGAGAGTAATACCAATTTTAGATTTTATTAAAATATAAATATTGATAGATAAAACACCTTTTACGTGGTAGAGCCATGCTGCAGCTATATTAGTAGTACAGTTGTAGCACGAATGGGTCGGCTCGACCGGGGAAGGACCACGCTCTCACAGAATACCAGCGTAAAATAGCAGTTTAACACTGCTGTGTTTCATATGGTAAGTGCAGAGAACCGGAGACCCTTTTTACTGGAAAAGTCATCTCCATTTTGATTCGCAAACGAGGATAAATGTAAATGTCTATGGGCCACAGCAACCACTTACCATCAGGTGGACTGTGTGCTCGTTTGTCACCCTATACTATAAAAAAAAACCTGGTCTTTAATGATTATCTTGAGTCTAAATTACGCCTACTTCGTCTGAGTGGGATCAATATATGCCACCAAGATGAAGAATATAATAGTAAAGTATCAGACGAAGCCAGAGCGTGTCGCTAGTTATAAATGTAATTTTAAAATTAATATACCTACTTGGGTATACACTTCTTTTCAAATATTTTCTCTTTAATAGAACATTTCAAATTAAACCGAATAATATAAAGTTATAACGATATACCGTTATTAGCAGGTTACCGCTATTGGTACTGCGGTCTCGATGAGCCGCCGTTTCTAAACCCATTCTCTATCCGTACGGACTATACAAGCGGTAAGGCATTCCATCCTTGTCTTTAGAGGTGACAACGCAACGACTTTCCTTTTATATATTATAGAATGAGGGTGACAAACGAGCACACAGTCCACCGGATGGTAAGTGGATGCTATGGCCCATAGATAATATCTACTTTTATCATTATATTGGTATTATGTGAGAACATGGTTCTTCCACGGGCGGGCCGACCCACTCGTGCCACAACCATAATAAAGCTGTGGCCGTGTCTCTACCACGTATAAAATGTAACTACGAAAAAATTTAACTTTCCTTTTTATATTTATAAAAGGTCTCTTTCTTTAAATAAAAATAAGAAATCACTACGTTTCTTTTTTAATAAACTTTTACTAATGTTTTGGTGTTTAATTTACTTTTTTATACAATTTAATTCCTGGGTACCCGACCCTGCAAGCTGCGAGCCGGTAAGCCGAAAATGCAGTCGTAGTGTGCGTGTGTGCCTAAGGGTAGTCTGAGTTCATTAGGAAATTGTATGGCATTGAACCCAGAGTCTCTCCCCCCCAAAGCCTACCCTTATCAAAGATAATGAAAAATAATGAACAAAAGTAAAATAAGCGCCACTTTTAGTCTTTTGTCTTTTTGATAGGAATTTCTATTAAAAAAAAACTGGCACAAAGAGGTAGGGTTCAGTAATTGCTCGTCACAATACGTGGGCTTTGTTGATAATGAGCATAATATAAAATATATAAAATGGACCTAAATAGGAAGATGGTAACCAAAGCACTTATGTTTCAAATCAGACTTATAGAGAGCGGTATTCAAACTTTTCGATTTTGAAAATATTTTGAAATTACAAATTTTGTACAATCAACTTCAATATAAATTATTAAGAATAACTCAAAAACTATTGATATAACTATAACTAACCTTGATTAAATTTATATGGGATCACATGAAAAGCACCAGCTTTCAAATAAAAAAGGTCATCGAAATCGGTTCACCCAGAAAAAAGTTATGAGGTAACACACATAAAAAAACATACAGTCGAATTGAGTACCTCCTCCTTTTTGAAGCCGGTAGATAATGCAATTTAAATCAAATCATTCACATGCCAACATGCCAAGGTACAAAGATGATCATAGTTGAATATCTATCTAATATATTCCCGGCAGTGCGACCCTAAGATATACATATATGACCGTAACGAAACTTCACGTAATCCACTACTGCCTTATATTATACTGAGGTCGCCCGCGTAAATCAAGAGTGTGACAAATGAAACTGTATGAGGCTATGTGATTGTATGAATACTTTGAATGAGACCTACAATAACTATCAAGTAAAATCAGTGATAGTAGTAAGAAAGATCCTCTCTGCCTATCCCGCAAATGAAAAAGCAAAGCTATAGTAGTAATGCATATAAGTCGTTTTCTTCATATAAAATTTTTATTTTTAATAGTTTACAATAACATAACAAAGTTACAATCCAGCTAGTTTTAGGTCATTTCCTATGGAGTTGTAACGACTTTTTTTTCTCTAATCCAAGTGCATTTTATAAGTTGGTCGCCTATAACTCGTTAACTTCTTAATTCTATGTAGCTGTGATAGTTTTTTTAACTTCATTAAATATACTACTATAGTGTATAATTTTCATATTTCCAAAAACAGCGGTTTAGTTGGTAGGGGGGGGGGGGGGGTGAGACATGACTCTAATAAAAATTGCACTTTAAAGCTAAATATTATAAATATAAATATTTCGTAAATGGATCCCTGAATCGAAAAAAATGTTATTACACACCCTCCGTGTTTTTGAAAGACCTATCCAACGATACCACACATGGTGGAATAGACGGATAAAAAAAATCCTACATTTACTTTTATGGGAGGTACCCCAAAATAAAAATGTTTTTAAACATTTTATTTCACAGTTTTCTAGGCGTGATTAATATCTATAACTATGCCAAATTACAAATATGTAGCATTTAGGGCCTCTGAGCAAAACCGCGGACGAACGGCCGGACGGACGGACATCGCGAAACTATAAGGGTTCCTTGTTGTGTTACTACGGAACCCTAACAAACCGTAGCTCATTCTAAAATATTAACTTCTTAATGCCATAAGCCGCTGAAGTGGCTCATTAAAATTTATTACGTCAGTGCAGCTTAGTACGAAAAGGATTTTAGCCGAGAATAAAAAGTGAAAACCGAAGGATAAAAATATATAAATAATTTCCATATACATATTATATAATAATTTTTGAAGTAAGGGCTTTAATTTTTTTGACGCCTATATCTTAGTACTTCAGAAGCTATTATGTAAAGGTTTTTTTATTAGTTTTTAAAGACTGCTTATACTTTTTATTAAAATTTATTTTCGTTTTACTTGAATAGAACTTAACGTGAGTTCTATATGTTTCTCGTAAGAGAAAGACAATAGTCTAATATATAAAAAATAATGTTTGTTTGTTCGTATTTTATGAACTGGCATACCGTTCATCTGATTGCGATAAAACCTTGTCAACTTATTGCTTGCACTTGCGCGAAAGTAGGCATAGTACAATTAATTTACACTAGATGGCGCGCGTATCGTACCGGTTCATAAGTAATTTATCATTCAATTTCAATGAATGGAAATTCAAATTTTGAATTTGGAAATTTTAAATTTCAAATTTGGAATTTCAAATTTTAGGAATGATAATTATCATTCCTAAATAAACAGTGTAACTGTTTCAAATTTAAAACGATATTTGCACAATTATTTCTTCTGCGGCTACAACGCGCCGGGTACCAGTCAGTTACTATAATAATGAAATTACAATTGCCTTATTTTTTGACGTAAGAAATTAAAATTTTGTTTATCAAACTGAAAAATTATTGTGCGGCTCATATTTACGAAGTTCAAAAGACGGACGCTGCATACGTTCCAAGAAATACAAAAACCAAGCCAAAACCATGCTCAACTTATTCATTGTAAGAGCGCGCCCTCACGTACACAAATGCATCTGAAATAATTGGCAATAAACAACAAGATTTTAGGTGCATATGTGTGTAGCTAGCAGTGAACATTTACGGACTTATAAAGAAAGAAAGAAGAAATATGTTACGGCTTGAATGTTACTGTATGTTAATGCTGAATGTTACTTCGAATGTATAAGAACACGAGCAATTGCACGATATTCTTACAACTTTATTTATTGAGTAATTTTAAACGAGCGATAACGAACACAGTTTATGCGTACGCAGCCCTATTGCTTCTTATTTTTCGTAGTAGTGCGTATATAGGGGAGGCAGGAGGGTAGAAAATATTTAGGAAAAGGATATTATATCGGGACTATTCCGAAGTCACAACAAACTATGTGTGCGTGATTGCGTGTTGAGAAGTTGTGTATGGTGTCAGTATCATTTGAAATGTACGCACATCTTTATCTTTCTTTGTTGGCCTATGTTGTGCGCAACATACTAATATATTATGGAATATAATAAAAATATATAATTTTAGCCGCATCAAATTATAGAAAAAAAATATTCAAGAAAGTACGTTGTTGCTACTGCTGTGTTTCGTATGGTGGGTGTAGAGAACTGCAGACCCTTTTTACTGGAAACGAGGCATTCCAATTTAGTCCTCAGGGGTGACAACGCATCTGCATTTTGATTCTTAATCGAGAATAAATGTAGATGTAGATGACCATAGCATCCATTTACCGTCAGGTGGACTGTATGCTAGTTTGTCACCACATTCTATATAAAATAAATAAATATTGTAAGCACTCATTTTTAATAATAATACGCCAAGGAAGGGTGTGAGATTTGTCATAGTTAATGTCAAAGTTTATGTACGTGGTAGAGCCATGTTACAGCTGTATTAGTACTCTAGTTGTAGCACGAAAGGGTCGGATCGACCGGATAAGGACAACGCTCTCGCAGAATACCAGCGTAAAATAGCAGCTTGATACTGCTGTGTATCGTATGGTGAGTGTAGAGGACCGGATACCCTTTTTACTGGAAAAGAGGCATTCCATCTTAGTCTTTATGATGACAACGCATCTGTAGTTTGATTATTTACTGAGGATAGATGTAGATGTCTATGGGTCACAGCAACCGCTTTCCATCAGGTAGTTTTTCAAACTACCTTATAAAAAAATTAAAGCTTATATACCCAGGAGTGCAGAAAGCTAAAACTTAAATGTAATATGTATTACAAATACAATAAATTAAATTAAATAAAACATTGATTGTTTATTCTGCCAATGTCAAACACATAATCGTGTTTTTTTTTTGATATTGTAGACTATTATTTCTAGTAGTTGGCAACCCTGTGCTGTAATTAATCCCAGACATTAGTTATTAGCGTAACTAAAGTTAGGTGACCTAATTAGTATGTAGCGAATAGTTATGGATAATAATAGCTGGTATTTTGTAGCTAAGACTTCGTTATTTGATGCAATAATGACGTGTTATCATGTAACAATTCAAAGTGTAATAAAATGCCTATTTATTTTAATGTAGGTTACATCAGAAGGATATTATTTCTTATTTGTATGTATTATAAGTGCGTTTCTATGTCTGCGTGAAACTGGATTTGTTGCGGGTAATACATTAATAAAATGCTAACATAAAATAAATATGATATCATCGGTCAAAAACTTGCTACCTAAAAATAATAATAAGCAAATCTGACGTGTATGACGACACAAATAATATAAACATAAACAAATATCTTCCAAATGTACATAAGTTGTGATTGAAACATTTGCCGTATAGCTATAAGAGACATTTGCCATAGGAGAATCTATAACCCATTAATATTATTAATATGAGTGTCGGAAGAGGCGACAGATATACGGTGTTTTTGTTTCTATAGAGTAACTGTGACAAAGAGCACACAGTCCACCTGATAGTAAGTGGATGCTTTGGCCAATAGACATCTACATTTATCCTCGATTAAAAATCAAAATGTAGAGTCGTTGTCACCCCTGTGGACTGAGATGGTATGCCTCGTTTCCAGTATGGTCTCCGGTTCTCTACACGCACCATACAACAGCAGCATTAACCCGTGGTCCTACCCCGTTTGAGCCGACCCATTCGTGCTACGACCATAATATAGCTGCAGCGTGGCTCTACCACGTTTAAAATAAAATATCAGTTAGTTTATATGGACCAATTAAACTAAACGGTATTACTAGATATTAAATAAGATCTATATATGAAGTTACGAAGAATGAGGTGGCGGTGTAAGAACATGCACTAATCAATGTCGTCCCGTGGATGTCTTAAGAGGCGACAGAGCAATCTCATTAATTGTGAAGATTTGAGATCGGGACGTTAAACGCCTAAGTCCCCCTATGGTCATTGGCTGTGTAAATTGCCAGAAACATAAGGAATTAAAAAAGTTAAAACCAAACGCGACAAAATCTGTAAAAGCATTTTTATTCCAGATATTCTGGTTGTTATACTAAACTTGTCATATTTCTTAGTTCATTGAAAGGGTAGAGAAGTGATGAAATTAAAAATTTTGTACAACCGACTTTAATATAAATTATTAAGGATAACTAAACTACTAGTCAGACCTTGATCAAATTGATATGAGACCACAAGAGAAGCACCAGCTTTCAAATAAAAAAAAATCATCAACATCGGTTTATCTCGAAAAAAGTTCTGAGGTAACACACATATAAAAAAATGCAGTCTAATCGCGTACTGGCTCCTTTTTTTGAAGTCGATTAAAAATCAATTTCTACATTGCAACTTCTAAAGTCGGAGCTACTTTTATACATATGTCTTAGCACAGATTACTCAAAGATTAATTTTGGCTCAATAATAAACCAATTCTGAAATAGCTTCAGCAGTGTAAAAAGTGCGAGACGTCTGGTACTGAGATTGTCCCTCCACCTGGCAAGCATGGCGAATAAGACAAATCCTTCCAACGGCTTATGCCTGCTGATGAAGAAGACATTAATATATGGGATATTCTACAGCGCGAAATAGAATATGAACTCCTCGCAAGCAGAGCCGCGAACAGACACTAGTTGCGATATAATATCGCATCCATTTATTTTGGCAAGCTAACTAGTTCATTGGCATTGAAGTGCCGTTGTAAGAATTCTTATTACATAGAGAGATCTGAACCTTTTTATAACTAGCGACGCACACTGGCTTCGCTTGGGTAGGATTTTACTAAAGTTAAAGTTACAGCCTATATACGTCCCATGCTGGGCACAGGCCTCCTCATTTCTGAGAGGGTTTTAGAGTAAGGAAATGTCTTCCTCAATGCGTGTTGGCGAAAATCACATGTCTTTGAAATTTTTTTTCTTCTTATTTCTCAGACAAGCAGGTTTCGTCACGATGTATTCCTTCACCGCCGAGCACGTGGTAAACCAGAACTTAAAATTGCAATGAACAATTTCATTGGTGCCGCCGGGGATCGAACTGGGTTTGATCGTATATTGTGAAATTTACAGCGAACGCTTAGAGCTACCACGGTTCTTAGGGTTCTATTAATGTAGCGTTATTTAGATTTTAATCAGTTTTTTTTTTAAAGAAAATGTCTAAATTTTTCGAATAAAACATAGCCTATATTCCTCCTGGTATAGCTTTTTATTTGTTCGTTAAGTTTCATTACAATCAGTTCAGCCATTTCTAAGATTAGTCTGGACAACACCTAAGGGACGATATGGGGTAGTGGATATACTTACACCGTCAGACTACACGGTAATAATGTGCATATTGTGTTTTAATGGCATGCAAATAACACCCTTAGCTCAATAATGCAGTTATATCGATATTATAGACAGACACTTCAATTTTATTTATATGTATTGATATAAATGAAACTTGGACATTTTCCATAAGGGATATCACTCCAAAACAGCAAAGTATACTGAAAAAATATTTAATTCTATATACTTAGACCAAGAAAGATAGAACATTGCGAATATCAGCGTAAATTTTTTTTTTTTTTTTTATAGGATACGGGTGACAAACGAGCACACAGTCCACCTGATTGTAAGTGGTTGCTGCGACCCATAGACATTTACATCCATCCTCTATTACAAATGAAAATGTAGATGCGTTGTCACCCGTGAGGACTAAGATGGAATGCCTCATTTCCAGTAAAAAGGGCCTCCGGCCACCTGCACTCACCAAGCGAAACGCAGAGGTAGACCTCTACTTCACGCTGGTTTTCTGTGAGGTCGTGGTACTACCCCGGTTCGAGCCGGCCCATCCGTGCGACAGTAAAAGCTGCCGCGTGGCTCTACCACTGTGAATAAAAATAGCAGATTAATGCTGCAGTGTTTCGTATGGTGAGTGAAGAGAACCAGAGAACAGTTTTACTGGAAACGAGGCATTCCAACATAGTCCTCAGGGTTAACAGCTCATCTGCATTTTGATTCTTAATCGAGGAGTAAGGTAGATGTCTATTGACCACATTATCCACTTACCATTAGGTGGACTGCGTGCTCGTTTGTCACCTATATTCTATAAAAAAAAGAAACGTTCGGAGATAATCACTATTCTCATTCTTTGCACCATCATCATCAGTCCCCCAGTGTAACAGCCAACTGGCTAAAAGCACTAACATCACAGAAAACAGAGAGATATACATATCATTATATATCTCTTCTCATTAGATATCACGTTTCCCAAATTAAGGACAAAGTATCGTCAAAGATTTCAAATTCGGAGAAAAGATCACTTTTGGGTTTGACATAGAGTACGTCTTTTAAAATAAAGGACGTCTGGCAACCCTAGTCCCATATTAAAAGCATAGGGTTGTACTCCATAATGTAGTTAAAAACGTAGGCTCTCTATACATAAATACAACTGAAAATGAATCTAGTATTAGGTGCATATGCGTGCGTGTGTGTGTGTTCTTACAATAAGTTGTGCATGTTTCCAGCGTCACTTGAAGGAAGGAAATTAGCGGAGTTTCACCCCCCCCCCCCCCCACCCAGTGTCCTCAGAAAGTACGTAAAGCCGTTGGTTGACCTCTCTTAGGTCGTCTTAGGTCGTCGGATTGCCACCCTATGGAACTATGAAAGAGAGGGAATAGAGAGTGCACCTGTTCTTACGTATACACTCGGGCACTATAATTCTGTACTGTGCAGATGATGGCTAGTCACATTTGAGATGAACCCTGTGACGGTAATTCGATCTGGAGGATATTATTATATATAGACAGCAAATTCACGAAGTCTTTTTTATCTAGCTTCGATTGTGACCAAAGATACATCCATTCATAAAGCAACACGGGCCGCCGACGTACCGGACGGGAGTAGCCATACGTTACGCAGGCCTTCCCCTGTGCCAAAGTATAACTCCATATATGATACAGCGGCCCTATGTTTATAATTAAACTAGTTCCGCATTGCTCACTAGACTATAAAAATTCCAAATTGTTCAGTTTTTTGCGTAAAAAAGAGATCAGCCCCTTAAAATTTTCAAAAAGATGGCGTTACCTGTAATTCTTTTTTTTTATAGGATAGGGTGACAAACGAGCACACAGTCCACCTGATGGTAAGTGGTTGCTGCGGCCCATAGACATATCTATCCTCGTTTGCGAATCAAAATGCAGATGCTTTGTCACCTGTGAGGACTAAGATGGAATGCCTCTTTTCCAGTAAAATGGGTCTCCGGTTCTCTACACTCACGATACGAAACACAGCAGTTTAATTATAAATACAAGAGTATATATGTTCCAAGCAAGTGTTTAATAAAAAGACTGTCTCATAAAGCAGTTCTATTACAAAAAAAAAAAATTATAATATAACACGATACGATTAATGAAACTCTCTACACTCACCATACGAAATACAGCAGTGTTAAGCTGCTATTTTACGCTGGTATTCTGTGAGAGTGTGGTCCTACCCCGGTCGAGCCGACCCATTCGTGCCACAACTATACTACTAATACAGCTGCAGCATGGCTCTACCCCGTAAAAATTATTTTATAATATAAGTAAGTTAATTCTTTATAATATAAGTACTATTTATTTATTTTTAATCTTTAAAATTACAACAATAACAGTATATAGTTGCCATAGTAACGGTCGTGTTGTTTCGGATTTGTTTACAACCACAGGCCACTCGCCCTCATAGAATATGCAGTTCGGTCGAGCGACTGATCTGAGTCTGTATCCGAGTTGTTGCTATCACCGATGATATATTATACAGTCATATGAGATATACCGGTTTGTAAATAGTTATCGATAAAATGGCAAATGCCTAATATGGTCTAATTTATATACATTATTTTTGAGATAATGTTTCCTGATTTATTTAATATATATATATTATGCGCTTTATTATAATTATATTTCGATTCCCACCATTGCACTTACACCAAATAAAGAAAAATGCAACAGCTACTATATTATCAAAAAAAATATATTAAAAGGCTCCAAGCTAAATTTCTTTTTTTAAAGAAAAAAGTTGCTGGGTCGAAAACGTTTCTTCAGTATCTGGATCAAACATCTTTGATAGATAAAGAAAAACGCATAGTTTTTGAAAAAATGGCTTTGAAGAAACAAAACTTATGAAGCGTCAACTTAAAAAAAAATGTAAAAGTGGGAAGCTCTCACGAGCTAAGTATTCACCACAACTGCGATGTTTTGCTGTAACTTTAAAAATGTACTCGTTATATATATATATATATATATATATATATATATATATATATATATATATATATAAGTTCACTGCTGAACATAGGTTACTCTCAAGATATGCCACAAAACACGGGCTTGAGCCACCTGACTCCATCGACTTTGTCTATTTCGTAGTCGTCAATCCATCTAGTCAGTAGGCGTCCTACACTTCGCTTGCCAGTACGAGGCTGCCACTTAAGAAGATTTCTTCCTTATCGGTTCTTCGAGCTAATATTTATATAAACATTAGCTGTTCCCCGCGACTTCGCCCGCGTGGAGTTATTTTTCGCGGAACCCTAAAATAAAAGCAGCCCAAGTTACTCCTTATAACATCAGCTATCTGCCAGTGTGTATAAATATTGACAGATATTAACATTAATATTTATACGATACTAACGTCACTCAATTGTTTTGCCTTCCTGGAACCGTTCCACTAATACTTAACCTTTATAATATGGTTATAAGGTTCAAATTGACTTTTAAGTATTATTACGAATCTTTTGTATGGGAATATAGAAAAGTGTTGTTTTTAGATTTTTTCAGGCAATTTTTTAAATTTTTCTCTCCGTAAGAACCATCTTCGTACTTCAAGGAATATTATAAAAAAAGAATTAGCGAAATCGGTTCAGCTGCTCTCGAGATTTGCGCTCAGCAACACATTCAGCGATTCATTTTTATATTATATATTAAGTTTATTAGTTAAATGATAGGTAATTAAAGTAGTAATAAATAAAATCCTATCTTTATTATGATATCCACCTTTTCATTGATAATGCGTGTCGACAGTTGTTACAGCCATGGCTACACTGTTGACACAGAATATATCTATGTGTTTGTGAAATTGTTATTGTATTATTTTAATTGTCATGTATGAGTTTCGTAGTGACAGACGATTATTTATGTGTGGGAGTCTGAGTAAGTGTTCGTGGCGCCGATTACCCCCCGCAAAAAATGACAGACGGTTTGGTATCGCAAAATAACGCTATGGCTTCTCCCCTCCTGTGTTGCTCTATGAACCCATCAATTAGCAATTGCCCTTAAATAAATTGGCAACACAACTATTACAGATTATTCCAATTAACCCGACATTAATCGGCTTCGTAGAAGCATTTAACAATAAATTGCTAAAAAGAGTATTAGAAGTTTTTTTTTGTGTCAGGACTGAACACTTTTCAAAACTGAAATCGAGAAATTTTCATTCCATTTTCTAATATAGTTTATATTATCCACAGTTCCATTTTTAACTTTGAAATTTCGTGCGAACGGCGCGGAAAATCGTTTACTTTTCGAAATTTGTTCGTAAACTTTCAGTGTTCTTAGGTATTCTTGTGATTTTTCTTAGATATTTATCTCGTTCTCTCATTATTTTTGTTAATTAAGTTTTGTTAAGTTCTGTATTTGTTAAGTTTTTGTTAATTCGTTTGTTTTATTGTATCGTTTTTGTTGTGCTTACTTGTAAACAATTTTCAGCTAAATGTTTTCGGAAATGAAAAACTATATAAGAATGTTTAGAAGTCATGTATGTTTAATTGGATCTGATAATCCTGGTAGGTGCTGCTTAAATATTTGTATATAAATAAAAATATTTTGATGCTAACGTCGAAAGCTGCTGCTAATTCAGCCGTAGATTGAGTATCATCAGCTTCCACAGTTGCCTTTAATTTGTTATTGTTGACCATAGTATTTGGACGACCACGGGGTTAATTTTTCAGGTTTTTGTTTTGCAACTAATAAAAGGTGATAAGTTCGTTTGCAGTATTCGCTCCGTAAACGTCGTTGATGTTGCGTGCCGCTTGTGCCGCGTTGCTGCCACGACGGTACTCATATTCCATAATTACTAGAATTTTTAACGTATACACAATGACGAAAAATATACAAATGCGATGAAATCATAACACTAATCAATAAACAAATGACTAAATTCAAAAAAGAATACCATGTTTTTAAAATAAAATTAATTTGAAATTAGAATTCTTAGCCAAACAAAAATAATTTTTATTTTTAATGGCCAGTACTGCAGAACGGCAATTTTATAGGTAAAGACCTATTATTTTATAATGTTTAATGATAAATTTTAAGGCATTTATTAGAATCTATAAACCAACGATATGACACAATCACATACATATGTATTGTTTACCACTGAACTATGCAGCTTTTACTTTCATTGACGGTATATCTTAATGAATATGAATCATCAACGACCACATATACGGTGATAATAAGCGATATAATCGCATGTAAGCGAACTATTATTAGTGTTTACGTTTTAACTTTATTAACTAACGTCACTTTTCTTTTACGATGTCTGGCCGTAAACGTTTTAAAATAATGCGTCTGCCTGCAACGTGAGGAAACATTGTTTATAGCGGAAATGTTTTTGTAGAACTGGACGTTTTTGTTTTTCGTCAACAATTTCAGCTGAAAAGCAAGTATTCTTGGGATCAATTTAAATATTGACTTATATCATATTTTTTTATTTATTTATTCTTTAGTGTAAACTAGCAATCCGCTCTGGCTTCGCCTGTGTGGAATCTACAAATGTTGCAATTATTTAGATTTAAGATGTTGTTTATGATGAAATATAACCTAGATAACTCCTGTCATTTCTCTCTATCTGTTCGTGCAGTTTCATTATAATCGGTTCAGGCATTCCGAAGTTTAGCCTGAACAGACAGATAGACAAACACACAAATAAAAATCAACGCGTTAGAAGTGAAATCTTCAGAAAACTAAACTTCGCGAGAACGAGACGAATGCAAAACATCAGGTATAGGAACTATAGGGTTTATTTATTATAATATTGTTACCAAGTTTAAAAATTATTTATATTATATATGTATTCTACATACAATTATACTTGAAGTCCAATATACAATTATATATTGGACTCCAAGTTTTCAATTTAACAAATGACACGAGTGGCTTTTGGTAAGTAAAGTATGAATATTATTTTAATATTAATTTATTTATCAATATAATTTTCAAACAAAAGTGCGGCATAAAATTTAAGATAAATGTTTAATTTTTTATTAATAAAATATTACAACCCTTATTTTTAGACACAATATAGCCTAAATTTTAATGTAATAAATCAAAAGAATATTTTCTATCGACTAAACTTGCTTTGTAATAGCACCATCTACTTTATTCTTTAGGTAAATACATTTTATCGAAGAAAAATTGATTGACTGTCAAGGTAGTACGTAAAATAGTCGCTAGATGGCCTGAAGTTATGAAATCGTGGATTGTTATGAATGAATTGAATATGATAATTATATTCAATGTGGTTTATTTTATTTATTTATTAAATGTATTAAATATTTAAACTGTTTATTACACAAAGAGGAGAGGATCGAGATAATTTTTTTTTAAATACTAGTAACATTACTAATATTCCCTTTAACCACTCCTGGTAAGCTGAAAATGCTTATGTTAGGAATGGTTTAAGATGGCGGATTCGAAACCTCAACCTTTTGAGTCCGCGGGCCGCACTCTGCCATTAGGCTACTGTCGCTTACTATACTGTATTCTATCTCATTTTTTCTCAGGCTAAATCCTATAATGTATATTTTTTGTCTCTTTTTAATGTCGCTTTTTTGTTTCATAGAATTTCTAATCATAACGATTATGAAAAAGTTTTTACTTCAAAAAAATGTTTATCTACTAATGTCTTAATGGCATACAAATTATCTTTGGCTGCGTCCACGCGAACAAAGTCGCAGGGACAGCCAGTTAAGTTATATAAAAGAAATACAAATATATACATATCTAAATAACAAATACATACATCAATGTCCATGACGGGTAACAAAAGACAATTGTGTGGACTGTTGTATTTATGTGGAAAATACATTCTTTGGAGAAATTAACTTCCAGCACGTTGGAATCGACATGTGACTTCTGTTATTTGACGCGTACCATCTATTATCGACGTGTGACAATACAAAATCATCGCCTCTCGACTCTCGTTGCAAATGTTACGTTACGTAAAAAGTGCGTGACACGCCAACAGGTCACGTCATAGATCTATACAACGAAATGTGTGTTTGTGTTATGAAGACTCCGAATGGGTCACTGTGTGACATTAAGCAGTCAACAATCCGTGTGACAAATGTTTATGCTTACATTATGTTTTTGATCTGTTTAATATTAATACGATCGCTAGTCCTAGTCTAGTCATAGGTCATCACTATATTCCAAACAATACCAGCTTAAAATAGCAGCTTAATGCTGCTGTGTTTCGTATGGTGAGTATAGAGAACCGGAGACCCTTTTTACTGGAAACGAGGCATTCCATCTTAGTCCTCACGGGTGACAACGCATCTGCATTTTGATTCGTATTCGAGGATAAATGTAGATGTCTATGGGCCACAGCAACCACTTACCATCAGGTGGACTGTGTGCTCGTTTGTCACCCATATCCTATAAAAAAAAAACAAATGCCACACTAAGCCCGTATTCAGATATAATCTCGAGTTTAAACTACAATTGTGTGTAACATAGTAACGTAGAGACTGTATTTTTTCATAATTCATAATTCATAATCATAATTCATAATCTCTTTAATGCAATCAAATGGTAACAATAGATGTGTTTTTAAAAAATAGTCCGCATTTGAAACCCGGTTTGGGCGTAGCAATTATAAAATATTAATTTATATTATTAGATTACATCAATAAATTATTTAAATTAACAATCACATTGTCATGTCAAAGAAAGAACAATGATAATAATAATTATAATTACAATAATAGAAAAAGAAAATGAAATATAATAAAATATAGAAAATCAAATTAAATAATATTTGTATCAAAACATTCATTTAAATTATAAAAATATTTGTAATTTATGTATAACTTTAATTTTGATAAAATTATGTAGTATCAGTTAGACTTTTATTATCTCTGACACTCGGCAAAAAATTCATCGATCGAATAAAATGAATGCTCAATTAGAAAGTGGAACAATCTATCTTTGAAAATCTGTATATCGTTACACTCTTTGATGTTATTCGGAATCTTATTACATATCTTTGGAGCCATAGCAAACACACTTTTTCCACACAAGGTAGTTTTATATGTTCTACCAAGGTTATTATATAATCTGCTTCTATTGCGAAATCTCGAAATCACTAATTTAAATAGTGATAGATATTGCCTGATAAATAAAGCTTTCTATTGTAGAGTAAGTTTAAATAGGAGATTGCTTATGAATAGCCTTAGAGTTTCCCAATATAATGTTTGCTATAATGTGACACAAGATAAATATTTATGTGACATAATATTGGTAACAATCTTCAGTATTTTTTTTAATAAAATAAGCTTGATAAACACGCACACAGTCCAATGGTAACTGGATGCTACGACCCACAGATATCTACATCTATTCTCGATTAAGAATTAAAATGTAGATGCGTTGTACCACTGTGGACTTAATTAGAACGCCTCATTTCCAGTTAAAATGGTCCCCGGTTCTACACACTCACCATACGAAACACAGCGTCATTAATCTGCTATTGCACGCTAGTATTTTGTGAGAGCGTGGTTCACCCTCGGTCGAGCCTATTTTACCACCATATAGCTGCAACATGGCTCTACCACGTATAACATTAAAAATCACATAAATCGTTTATAATAGCATATTTTCTCCACTAATATTACCCAATTCTGCCGTCAAGTAGCAGTGCACAGCTAGGTACTGTTACGAAGGTTGTAGAGAACCAATATAATGCTAATAGGCTGTGAGGCATTTAATCTTAGTTCTCTGTTGTGACAATGCATTTGTTAGGCTTTGTTTATAGTTGGTTGCAGATGTCCATGGGCTGCAGTGGACTCTTACAATGGGAAGGCTACTTTTTTTTATAGGATAGGGTGACAAACGAGCACACAGTCCACCTGATGGTAAGTGTTTGCTGTGGCCAATAAACATCTGCATCTATCCTCGTTTGCGAATCAAAATGCAGGTGCGTTGTCACTCATGAGGACTAAGATGGAATGCCTCTTTTCCATTAAAAAGGGTCTCCGGTTCTCTACACTCACCATACGAAACACAGCGGTGTTAAGCTGCTATTTAACGCTGGTATTCTGTGAGAGCGTGGTCCTACCCCGGTTGAGCCGACCCATTCCTGCTACAACAATACTACTAATATAGCTGCAGCATGGCTCTACCACGTACATATACTCACATACATATTTTACGTAAAATCTATTTTTGTTTACAAAGAAACATTTATGTGTTTCCAGGTGAAAATGGCGACCGATACGGCACAAGTAACAGGGGCAACTACACCTGGCGCAGACAGCTTAGGACCAGATACAGGTCAGGCGTTAGTGGCACAGGCTCCCAAGAAACCGGCGAGACCTAGAGGCAAGCCGCAACCTGAGAAGCCGAAGCGGAGTCTATTTTGTTTAGGTCTTAAAAATCCACTCAGGAAGCTGTGCTACGATATAGTTGAGTGGAAGTATCCTTTTAAACAACAAAAAAAACCGGTCTTTGATAAACTCCCTTTCATTCTTCATCAGTTCGTAAAATTTCATTTCTAGACATGGCCCTTTGTAGAGAGTCTTTGCCTTAATCAAATTAATAGAATCAGGCGTTACATTGTTTTGACATTATATTAAAGATGTTGATAATTAATCAACTAAGATCACCGCCATCTACCGGGTCCAATTGTGAATCTAAACCATCCTCTAATCAACTTAATCAACCGTTTAGGAAGAGTTCAGTCAATTACACACGGACAAAAGAATTATATAATATGCATGTACTATACATATAAACCTTTATCTTAAATTATTCTGTCTACTAATGAAAACCGCATTGAAATTTGTTGAGTAATTTAAAAGATCTAAGCGCACAGACGGCGGAAAGCGATTTTGTTTTATACTTTATAAAGATGATGTGTCTTACCTAGTTTGAAGAGCACCTCCCGCCCTCCCCCAATTGCGTGCACTATCCTATCGTAGCACCCCATTACCACTAATTTCAATACCATTACTCCCAACACCACTATAACTCTAGGAAAGGCACTGCACCGTCGATAATACTAAAAAAAAATCCTGTTTTTAGTATAAACGTTACCCCCACACTAGGATTTTCTCCTGTATCGTGGAGGCAGTTTACAAACACAAATTTCACAAGGACAAACATCCAGACCCGGTACAATTATTTGTAGGCCATACAAATACTTGTTCCGTGCGGGATTCGAACCCGCGGCCCCCAGCGCAGCAACTCATTGCTAAGCCACAGCGCCACGGAGCCGTCAACGTAATATTTAATGTTTTGCTTTAATATTCAAGCTTGGCAGCCGTTCTTTCCCGTCTCCCAAGCCGGTATTTTACGCGTTTTGTTATAAAGCGATCTATCGGAAGCTATAAAATTGTTCTGGCATTATTACAAATGCCATCTTTTACGACATCCACGGCAGGAAATCAAACTCCACGGTTCGTCACTTATTATTAAAAAACTACTACGATCACTCATCGATAACTCAAACGTGTTATATGATACTAAAAAAAGGAAGGAAAAAAAGAAAGGGACTTTCATATTTTAAGTTCATCAGAACATAGCAAAACCAAGTAGACCTGCTTACAAGTTCTAAAGCACCTGTTCATCTGTTCGAGGTATAATTTATAGACGTCTGTAAATTTAATCGGTGTTTAAATTCTTTGAATTAATCATTCCGCTCTTTCTTAGTTTTAATTGTCTCGATCGTCTAGTAGTCGTAAACGCGACTGCAGATCAAGAGGTCTGGGGTTTGAATCCCACGCCAGGCCAAGAAAAAGTTATTGAGTTTTTCTGTTGAGAAATTCTTAGTAACAGCCCAGAGCCAGCAAGCTGGCATTCTTACACCACCGTGCCTCGGAAAGCACGTAGGTCCCTCTCCTGATTTTTCTCCAGTAATGTCGATTTAAGGACTATGACCTTGAGGGAATTGTGTATGCACCTATGCTTGTAGTCTGAGAGCTGGCGACGAATTTAATTACAGCGCGAGGAGCTTAGGCCCCCATCCGCTGTCGGCATGCTTCGATAAGCTATCTTTCTCGCACTCATGGCTACGCATAAGACTATTTTGTCGTATTCATTTGTAAACTTTATTCACGTCTGGGATTTGTTTAAAATCGCTAAATTTGTCTGGCGATCTGCAGGTATTATTAAAAATTACTCAATAAATACGCGATTAAAATTTGAGATTGCCAAAAGCATATTTTTTGGGAAGTAAAAAAAAATATTTTTGGAGAGGTCTGGTAATACTCTATAACCGACAAAAACGTCTGGGATTATTTTTTTGGAATTATGGAAAAACTAAATTAAAAGATAAAAAAGAATTCAAATTGCCAAAAAAACATTATTTTGGATTTTTTTTTTGCAAATGTTGTATGCTGCGCAGTAACGAAATAACCGCAACCGCTCTGCCAGACTCGCGGGACTGGATTCGCCAATTGACAAAATTATATTTTTTCACGATCTCAACTTGCCCAAAGGACCTTCCCGAAATTCGTCGCCAGCTCTCAGACTATTGCACATGCCTGCGCAGGTGGTTAGCCTCCGTTGAGACTGGCTGCCGTGACTATTCGGTCTGGAGGACGTTATTATTAAAAACTGGAGTTTATTTAATTTATTTCCTTATATAACTATCAGACCATTTGAATACATGATATTGACGACAATTTTTGCAAATTGCATAGCCTTAGCAGTGTTCACGCCTTATCCGAGCAGTGATACTAATAATACTAATCAGATATTGGTAAGTACTAAGTAATTTTATTTGTTTTCTTTTAATATATCTAGATTTTTGTCTGTTTCATTAGACCATGGCATATAATGAGGGCATCCACGACTTTTTCTGCCACCAGGGCGGCGCCACTAGAAAGTGAAGTATAATATTTGACAGATTTCGTAGTGAGGAAGTTAATTTGTTCTGAAAATGTAAAGTATATTGTTTCTTTCTGTACTATTAGCTATATTTTATATTAATAAGTTTAAAAATAAATAAACCAAACCACAGATATTCATAAAAGTAGAAAAAAAAAATAAAAATGTCCAAAAAATTAAAGAGCAAGCCACTGACACATTGTTTTGCGTATTAATAAATACTCTAGAAACTGATAAACTTTTATTAAAAACCAACTTTTCAATTAAATTACATAGTGTAACAAAAAACTTTACCTCAGTGTCAACTAGCGACATCTGGTGAGCAGAAAATTATTAGCTCTCATTGTGCTTTTCTAATACTAGCTAGTTTGATGTTCAATATCTTGCACTCAACATGGAATTCGAAATTCGAATCAATGTTGGTGTTTTGGCGAAAACTGGACTGTTGTCATTGCTGATCCTATATTATCGTTTAAATAAACACCATTTATTTGTTTTGTAGCTTGTCAACTATTATTAATACAATAAAACAAAGGGTGCGATGATGAAATGAATCGGTATCGGTGTCACCTGTTTGCTGTTTTCAGCAGTCACCGAAATCTACCAAATACGCCCTTACCTCAGATTAATAATAAGTCATCGCGGTCAGAGCGCGCGATGACTTATCATTAATCTAAGGCCCTTACCATGTGGCACATCGACATACGTGTTTATACGTAGTAGAGCCATGCTGCAGCTATATTATGGTTTTAAAACGAATGGGTCATCTCGACCGGGGTAGTACCACGCTCTCGCAGAATACTAGATAGCAGCTTCTGTGTTTCCAATGGTGAGTGTAGAGAACCGGAGACCATTTTTACTGGAAACAAGGCATTCTATATTAGTCCTTAGGGGTGACAACGTATCTGCATTTTATATTTAATCGAGGATCAATGTAGATGTCTATGGGCCACAGCATCCACTTACCATCAGATAGACTGTGCTCGTTTGTCACACATATTCTATAAAAAAAGAATTAATTTGATACAGGCAGACTTACTAATTGCATGAATTCATTAGCAAGAAAAAAATTAAACACATTGGTATTAATTTTTTTAAATCAGTTTCCTCGTTATTTGTTTTCCCGCCATATTGCATTTTTTATTTTATATATGGCTTTGACTGCGATCATAGAAAACCTTAGCCTTTCAGTTTTCGATTTTCAAATACAATAGTAGGACTATAGCAATGACCTATAATATTTAGTACACGGGACAAGCAATGGGTTCAAATGTCACGTTATTGTCCAGCAAGAATATGTCAACGATTTGTATGGACTAGGTACAAAATGAAGGCACAACTAACGATGTTACTAATAATTATTTAGAAAAAATAACTATGTTATTCTTTCTCTCATTATTTACCCTAACAGATCCACGTATATCAATATAGAAAACAATAAAGAATTATATTTGGCCGATAAGCCCTGATCTACCATCTGCACTGACGTTCATGGTTATTAGTAGTCTGTGAAATCTTTTTATAGAATAAGACAATAACAAGCACACAGTCCACCTGATGGTAAATCGATGCTACGATTCATAGACATCTACATCTATCCTCGATTAAGAATCGAAATGCATATGCGTTGTCACCTCTGAGGACTAAGATGGAATGCCTCGTTTCCAGTAAAAAGGGTCTCCGGTTATCTACACTCACCATACGAAACACAGCAGCGTTAAGCTGTTATTTTACGCTGATACGCTATAACATATACATGTGTTTTTATATTTCTTTTCCAGGAAAAAGTGGAGTGGGTTTTTATGGTAATTTTTACGGGAGAATGTGTAATGAAGATTATAGCATACGGATTCTTAATGCATCCCGGTGCTTATTTAAGAAATACTTGGAATAGTTTAGATTTTACTATAGTTACTATTGGGTGAGTTATAACGATATATATGTAATATTACTAGTAATATTATAAATCAGAAAGATTTATTTATTCTCAATTAAACATCAAAATTCAGATGTGTTGCACGTTAAATATGTAAAAATACTTATTTAATTGGTATGTTTTATCTAGTTTAGAGAGCACCTCCCACAATTCCACCAGTTTACAGCCCTTCACAAGTTCATAGTTAAATAAAGGAGAGGCCAATTTAGAAACCGAAATACCTGCCGTAATATCAACGTTGCTATGTTTCCTGGCGGTAGTGGTATTAGTGGAGGCAACGTGTAATGATACTTTTTTAATATAGAATAAACCTAGCCAGCTAACAGCATAGCAAAGTGGCGAAGCAATCAGCTTTGTAGCGGTTTCTAACGGTTGCCGTTGAGCAATCGGTTTCAAAATAGGAGGTTCAGATGCCTGGGTGATCAGTAATCGTTTGCTGAAAACAGAATTTGAAAATACAAAACCGTTCTCGAGATAATCGTGGGACAGACGGACAGACGGACAGACGGACAGACATCGTGAAATGAATAAGTGACTTCGCAAGCTTCGCCACTTAATAAGGGTGATTGGACTGGGATGCTTTGACTCATAGATATCCACATCTAACCACGATTAACAATCAAAATGTATGCGTCGTCACCCGTGAGGACTAACATGGAATGCCTCGTTTCCAGTAAAAAGGGTCCCCGGTTCTCCACACTCACTACAATAGTGCACAGAAGTTTGGGATGGAAGCAGGTGCTCTTCAAACTTGGTAAAGCGCTTTGACTTTAAATTTTCACATCTTTTATATGAATTGAAGACGCATAATCACAATTTGCAATTTACTTATCGCGCGTGTTCAATCCTGACCGCTACAACTTAAGGGGCTTTCAAGAGAACAACCTACTTCCTCCATAAAGACGCACCAGCAATTTCTCTGTTATTGCGGATGTTTTTGTGAACAACAAGCACGTGAGAAGCTAATATAATTATGTACGTCTATATTACTTTTATGTCGTTTCTACAGGTGTCGCAAGAGACGAGAGAGGTAAAAAAAAAAACAACTCAATAAGAAAACGGCAGTAACGAGCCTGTCAAGTGTGGTAACTATGGCACCTATCCTCCTTGTGAGGCCATCTGTAGGACAGGCTTATTTTAAGCAGTATTGTATGATAATCTATCTGGTGATGATGTGATGCATAAAAATTTATATTATTTTTCTTTGTTTTCAGCATAATTAGTATGGTCCTACAATACATTTCCAAAGACTCGTTTGATGTGAAAGCTCTGAGGGCTTTCAGGGTACTGCGGCCACTTCGCCTGGTGTCCGGTGTTCCAAGTTTGTATTATTTAATATTTCACTACTAAAATTATTTTTTATCTACTTTGGTTTTCGATATTTATACTCGTACTAGCGATACGCCTCCGCTTCACACGGGTGATTTCTCGATCTCGATCACTCACCGCGTCCCATTGTGAATACAAACCATCCAGAGACCAACACAAACACACACGAAATAATTTGAAAATTAAAACTTTTGTACAACCGACTTCAATATAAGTTTTTAAAAATAACACAATAATTATTGGTCAGACCTCGATCAAATTTATATAGTACCACATGAGAAACATCAGCTTTCAAATAAAAAAAGAATCATCGAAATCGGTTCACTCACAAAAAAGTAATGAGGTAACACAAATATAAAAAGAACATACAGTCGAATTGTGTACCTTCTTCTTTTTGAAGTTGTACGTGTGTTTATTAACAAAATGTGTAAGGTATATCGATTTATGCTGTTGTCTCAGGATCGTGCTTTGTGGCGTTCCTTGGGGGAAGCCTATGTTCAGCAGTAGACTTGTGAAGGGCTGTAATGGTGATGATGAATGATGATCTTTTGAACAAGGTATTTTTTCAGATAAATTAAAACTATCTGCGGTGAAACTTCATCGCCAAATACTTAGATACTGTTGGGTATCAAGCTCCACTTGTGCTGGTGGAATTCTTGACTAAATAAGAACTTCAATATGTAGACTGTGTAGGTAATTTATTGGTTGCTATAAGAGAGGTAGCCGTAATGCTTTCGTTCGCGACCGGGTTGTTACGAGCAAGAAGATGTTGCAGCGGTACCGCGTTGTCTGTGTAAACACGGCAACATTGGCCGCTGACGTACCGGACCATAGATAAAAAATCGTTAAATATAGAACGTTTCTGTTTAAAAACAATAATTTTTTAATCATAAATTTACAGTGCTAAAAAGTTTCGTTTATTTTCATATTATTTTTATTACAGGTCTTCAAATAGTTTTAAATTCTATCCTAAAAGCAATGATTCCGCTTTTCCACATTGCTTTTTTGGTGCTATTTGTGATCATTATCTACGCTATTATTGGCCTGGAGCTCTTTTCTGGGGTACTTCACGACACCTGCTTTTATATAGAAACTGGTAAGTTTACTTTTATAGGATAGGGCGACAAACGAGCACATAGTCCACCTAATGGTAAGTAGTTGCTGTGACCCATAGATATCCACATCTATCCTCAATAAAGAATCAAAATGCAGATGCGTTTTCACACGTGAGGACTAAGATGTAATACCTCTTTTCCAGTAAAAAGGGTCTCCGGTTCTCTACACTCACCTTACGAAACACAACAGTGTTAAGCTGCTAATTCACGCTGGTATTCTGTGAGAGCGTGGTCCTTCCCCGGTCGAGCCGACCGATTCGTGCAACAACTATACTACTAATATAGCAGCAGCATGACTCTACCACGTGTAAAAAGTGTTTTTATAATATTAATGAGACAAAGTAACATACAGTCCATCTGTTGGTAAATGGCTAATGTATTCCACGAACACCTGCAGCCAACTTCAAACAAAGAAGGTTATAGATATGTATTCGCCTCTCATGACTAAGGTAATTAATCTCTGTAACGCTTGTAAACACGGCCTATTGACTCCCTTCATACTAGACACAACAGGGCCAATACCTTTATTTGACGGCAAAAATAGGTAAGGGGGCGATGGACCCAGAGTAGGAGTCCAGGCATAAATAAAAGAAGTCCTACCACCATAGTAAAATAGTGAGTTCTGTAATTTATGTTTGAATAATTTTCCGGTCTATTTTGAAAACATTGACAATTTCTGAATACTATCGGAATATATATCAACTGTGTAGTTGATGCTTTAGTGTAACAAGGACCCGCAAACAAAGAGACTTGTTTTTACCATCACTTAACTAAGATAACATTATGCCATAAGATCGGAGGCAAACTAAGAAACAGGCAATGCAAGGGAGGAATCACTACACGAATTCCAAAAATTTGTTTGTTTTTATGGAAAGTGACAAATGAGCACACAGTTCACCAGATGGTAAGTATCCACTGTGGCCCATAGATTTCAACATCTATTCTCGATTTGACGGCTCCGTGGTGCAGTGCCTTAGCAATGAGTTGCTGCGATAAGGGCTGCGGGTTCGAATCACGCATAGAACACGTATTTTTTTTATAGGATAAGGGTAACAAACGAGCACACAGTCCACCTGATGGTAAGTGGCTGCTGCGGCCCATAGACATCTACATCTATCCTCTGTTACAAATCAAAATGTAGATGCGTTGTCACCCGTGAGGACTAAGATGGAATGCCTCATTTCCAGTAAAAAAGGCCTCCGGCCACCTGCACTCATCAAGCGAAACGGAGAGGTAAACCTCTACTTCACGCTGGTTTTCTGTGAGGTCGTGGTACTACCCCGGTTCGAGCCGGCCCATCCGTGCGACAGCAAAAGCTACCGCGTGGCTCTACCACTGTTAAAACGTAAACGTATTTGTGTGGCCTACAAATAATTGTTCCAGGTCTGGATGTTTGTCCTTCTGACATTTATGTATGTAAACTACCCCCACAATACAGGAGAAAATCCTAGTGTGGACGTAACGTTTTTTTAAAGATAAGATTTAAAGATAAAAATTAACAGTTTAAATGCAGGTACATTGTCACTCCTGAGGACTAAGATTGATACCTCGTTTCCAGTGAAAAGGGTCTCCGCGGTTCCTACACTCACCATACGAAATACAGCAACATCTGTGAGAGTGTGGTACATCCACGGTCGAGCCGACCTACGAGGGTGGCACTGAAAATTGTATTTGTGCTACATACATGTGTGTATTCGTGCTACATCAATAATATAGTAGCTATAGCATAGCTCTACCACGTTTCTTTTCAATAAATAAAAACTCCAGTTTTTCTTAGATTGGAAAATTAAATTGGAACAGAGATTTCCCCTGAGGTACTTAACAGTCATGTACCTGTTTGACCTTTACTCACAAGGCTTCCAGAGCATAAATGTTGGGTGTTTACTTAAGGAATTGCCATTTTGTATCAGATAATAAAGAAAATTTAATGAATAATGTCTTTAAATATTGAATAGCTGCGTGAATTATTTCAGGTGAAATGGTAGAAGAACCATCAGCTTGTAGCAGGGATCCTGATGTAGGCTTCCAGTGTGACGAAGGTCAAATTTGTAGAGACTATTGGAAAGGACCAAACGATGGAATAACCAATTTTGATAATATCGGTTACTCTATGTTAACAGTGTTCCAGTGCATTACTCTTGAAGGTTGGACTGATATTATGTATCATGTAAGTATTCGTAAATGAAATTATATTGCATGCTTTAAGCGCAAAGCGCGTAGGATATTCTATTAGCGCCTAAAAATCAAGATTCCAACGTTTTGTCGCATGAAATCGTATCTAACAATCATATTGAACATATAAATGATATAAAAAGCACATTGTCAGAAAGATGAATGATTGTTGAACTTATCATATATTTTTTTAAATCGATTATTTGCTATTTTTACATAAAAAAGCGGTTTTAGTGGCATAAGGTGTAGATTTATCAAGTCTGCATAGAAGCGTAAACACGATAACTTTTGAAAATATTAATTGTGCAACTCAATCTATTTTTTAAACTCTTCATCTATCATGTGGAAGCCATGGAATGTAAATGGCAGTTTAATTTTGTTTTGTCTAGTTATAATTAATTTTTTTCAGCTGAGAAATAGCGAAATTTTCGGTGTTTTGAGCAGTCTTGTGTTAATTTATTTTACTAAATACACTTTGCGTCACTCCCGGCTACAGAGTACTTTTGTAGTCCGGACTCAGCCGTTGTTGTGAGTGGTCGTTTGTTTACGGTGGTTCGTGTTGAAAAATATCGATCGCTTTAGAAATACAAAACATACCAAAAAGCAAAATTTGATACATACTTGACCAAGGTAGGTAGATATTATTATTATTTTTATAATCACAGATTTTTATTACAATATTTTGTTTCGCTAAAAGTACGCAGGATTTATATATATAAATATAATTATACGTCTTTTTGACTTTATGGAGACCTGAAGGTGTACTTCGATATCTGCTACTGAAACTCCGCCTGCCGGGTTTGGCCTCGTTTTAGTAGTTATGATGAGACCTTACCTCCGGATTAGAAAGAGTTATCTGAAGGTGTACTTCGATGACTGCTACTGGAACTCCTCGACGAGTAGTAATAGGTGTGCCGGCTTTGGGTTCGTTTTGTTAGATATGATGAGGCCTTACCTCCGGACTTGATAGAGTTACATGAAGGTGGATTTTGAGGATTGCTACTGGAACTACTCGACGAGGAGAACTAGATGTGTCGAGTTTGGGCTAGTTTTGTTAGTTACGAGTAGACCTTATCTCCGGTGTTGACGGAGTGATTTGATGGTGTACTTCGGTGACTGCTACTGTAACTCTTTGACGAATATAACTACAATTTACATTTTTTTAATTTTTTCACTATCGTATAAGCATCATGAGTTGTGCACTTTTGGATTTTCCAAACTTTTTTTAATTGAAGTTTGACATAAAATTATCGGAAAATTGGAAATATAGTAATAAGGTGATTAGTGAAAACTTGTGTGTATTTAAACTACTTAAAAAAAATTAGGTAAAATCATGTTATATGTTATTATTTTTGTAATGCGCTGGAAGCATGGACAATTAGATTTACCAATAGTTTTTACTTTTATAAAGATAATTGGTTTAACGAAACAGTGGGAAATCACGATTTAATTTAGTGAAGCTTAAGTTACGCTATCGAAATTTCCGAATGCCTCTGCAATATACAGAACAAGCTCCGGTGCATTTACTGCTCCCCGGGATGGAAACCTTGCTCTTTGATCTCCAACTTTCCTGCCACGGCCAAAGTTATTCAGTATTTACACCAACGATTGTCACATCTAATAATATTGAACATCAATATCACAGTACGGCAAATGAAACTGTTAAAATTATAATTGCTTATTTTCCACGAGCTCGGCGTTAAAGGAAAATATCACGAACCTGTAGATTTGAGAAGAGGGCGTATAAAGTCCGCCAAACGCACTGGAGCAATGCAGATCTCTAATTTCCATATAAACCTCTAAGAAATGAGCTTAGTAGTACTGTAGTGAGACTAGCTTAACCTTTTCCTATTTCCATGTCTGTTATCTGTTACAACCTATAAAAATCCACTGCTATACATAGGCCTCCCCCACAGTCTGCCACTTAGGGGGAGTTCTACTATAATTGTCAAGCTTGGAAGGCGGTTTGGCAACCGCAGTTTTTTATAATTTTGGGTTATTATCACTAAGATGCTGCTGCCCATCTCCTGTTTCATTCTCCCTCTGTTGCCGCTTACGAAACCCACAGGACGATATGGGGTAGTGGATATTCTTACATCGCCACTACATGGTCATAAAAAATCGACTAAGGTAATAATAATTCGATTTGTGGTACATAAGTTTTATTTTAGTTGTAATCTCGTAGTTTCACGTGGTAGAGCCATGCTTCACGTGGTAGAGCCATCCTGCAACTATATTATTGGTATAGTTGCAGCACGAATGGGTCAGCTCGACCGGGGAGGGACCACGCTCTCACAGAATACCCACGTAAAATAGCAGCTTAAAGCTGATGTGTTTCGTATGGTGAGTGTAGAGAACCGGAGACCCTTTTTACTGGAAATGAGGCACTCCATCTTAGTCCTCAACGGTGATAACGCATCTGCATTTTGATTCGTAATCGAGGATACATGTAGATGTCTATGGGCCACAGCAACCACTTACCATCATGTGGACTGTGTGCTCGTTTGTCACCCACTTCCTAAAAAAAAAATCAAGTGGTATTTCCACAATCTAAAAGAGCGTTTTCAGTATTAGTAAAAGTTAAAGTTACAGCCTATATATACGCGTCTTACTGCTGGGCACAGGCCTCCTCTCATGTCTGAGAAGGTTTTAGGGCAAGGAATTGTGCGCTGCGCTGTCTCAATGCGTGTTGGCGGACTTCATATGTCTCCGCAATATTTTTTTATAGCTTGTGGTATTAGTAAGTTTACAATTATTAGGGTAGCTCCTTTATTATCATTATAACAATGAAAAAAGTTTACATTAGTTTGAAAACAGTTTTACAAACAAAGTATATAAGAGAGTATTACACTTTTAAAAAGTTGTTGAGTTTGAAAATTAAAGAATATCATCTTACTATCTTTAATTTTCTCTGACTATCTCGGCGATTCTTATATCTTCTTGGAACGTAGTTCCTTATCGGACGTTACGAATTTGGCGGATGGGGGCAAGGCGAGAAAAAGTGTAAGATTTTTCCGTCACGATCCCTTCTCATTAATCATCAATAATATACTCGTAATACGTTCATCAATAATAATATACTACGAAAGGAACTTCGTTCCAAACGAGTGTTCCACGACACTCACGCATGTTTTTCTTTTAGATAGCTGATGTAAAAGGAAACACCTGGGTGTGGATTTACTTTGTGACGATGGTCATTTTTGGCAACTTCTTCGTTATGAATCTAATTCTTGGTGTACTATCAGGGTAAGTGAAGTACTTTGACTATCGTTTTAATAATAAAAATAGCTTGCTTTAAGAGGCATAATAAGATGATTAACACGTTTTTATCAAGTCACTTTCTTGTTTGTCTGCCTGTCTGTCGTTCCGAGTGACATCTCGTAATTCAGATTTCGAGCACTTTCGATGGGCTAGAGACTTCGGATGACAATGTAGGAATAGGCAAAAACGAAAAACGTGGTAGTAAATTAATTATTTTAGTACAAAATAAACACTTGTTTATAATCATTTCTTTAGTCCAACCATGAGTTCCGTCACGATATGCGATAATGTCTCTGATATTATCTATCACTTTAATTAGTTTTTTTTTCTTGTTTAATTTCAGAGAATTTTCAAAGGAAAGAGAAAAAGCGAAAAGCCGTGGCGATTTTCAGAAGTCGCGAGAAAGACAACAGTTTGAAGAAGACCTTAAAGGTTACCTTAATTGGATCACAGTTGCTGAGGAGTTGGACCTAGAGAATGATCAAGGGCAGAAAGATGAAGATAGAGATTCACCAGGTCTGAATATTCAAGCAGAGCAAATTATAGGATCACTTGTGTTAATATTAACAAGATTTAGGGTTAAGATGTCAATAAAAATATGTATACCGAAATTTTAAAAAGTTCTGCTCATATTAAAATTTTAGATTTCTGATTATTTACTGAAAGGTTCTCGAATGGCAGCCTCGTACCAGTAGGCGAAGTGTAGGGCGGGCCCTCACTAGATGAAACGACAACCTGGTAAGAAATACAGGAAGTCGAAGCATGCTCATGGATCATAACCGTGCTTTGTGAGATTCCTTCGGGGAGGCCTATGTTCAGTAGTGAACTTGTGACGAGTTCTATTGATGATAATGATGACTGCACAGTGTGAAGACTTATGCATGTGTTGCCAGTAACTAGTTGTGCTGTTATAAGTTTTGTATCGAAACGTGGTCCTTTGCTACTGGCCGTATGAGTGGCCGTATGAGGAAACTCAAAGTCACTCAACGATCTTTGAAGAGGTTTATTATGCTTAAGTTCCCCTGTTCTATTACGTGGACTGTGTGCTCGTGTGTTGCTCTAATTTCTATTAATAATATCTCTCGAGTGACTTCGCTTCTTACGGGCAAGCGCAGAGATGAGTAACCCATTCTCCATTTAATGTGGTGATGAACATATGAACCATGCCATGAGTTGATGGACACATATGGCTTAGGATCGTGTTTTGTGATATTCTGTAAGAGAGATGTGTGTGGCTGTAATAATTATGATTTCCAGAAGCATTATCTGTGAAGGACCTTGATCGTTTTAGATCTCTTCTTGATCGACTTCTTCTTGACTACAAAGAATATAGACCAAGGAAACTATAACACACACTACAAAGAGCCTGTTAAAATACAAAGTGTGTTGGTAGTGGTTTGGTAGTATTTCTAATGGACCTTTGTTTACTACTCTTTATCAGAAGGATATGCACTAGGTAGACCTACAGCATCTCCTGTTTTGAGGTTGTTGGTCGCTTTTTATTAATGATAAATAAGAATTTTATGAGAAGTCTTCAACGTGGTAGAGCCATGCTGCAGCTATATTAATAGTATAGTTGTAGCACGAATGGATCGGCTCGACCAGGGAAAGACCACACTCTCACAGAATACTAGCTTAAAATAGCAGATTAATGCTGCTGTGTTTCGTATGGTGAGTGTAGAGAACCGGATACTATAAACATTTAATTTCTTAGATCTTCTAAGTTCAAGTCGCAAAGATCGATTGACGATCGTAGTTTCATAATCGCTCCCGATTTCTGATTAGAAAATTCTGGGTCGTGTATTGGGAACTGTAAATGGTTTTACTTATATCATGAAATCAAACAATTATTACACCCACCAATGAAAAAAAAATAGAAAAAAAAAATCTTAATTTCACAACACAGTGGTTTATAATTAAAAACAGAGGTTGGAACCAACCTATATTTTTTTTTTACTTATTATAAGCCAGTGCTTGACCACAATCCCACCTGGTGGTAAGTGGTGATGCAGCCTTAGATGGTTAATCGCACTGTCTTATCTTAACAAAAGCCTATTCACTCTTGCCTTGGAGACGCCTAGATTGTATTCGGACGGAAAGATAGACGCCGGCAAATTATTCCACTCCTTTGCTGTACGCGTTACAAAAGACGAAGCAACCCGTTTGGTTCTAATGCGTGGAATATCGACAACAAAGGGATGAAGACCCGCCGATCGTCTGGTTGTCCGATGGTGGAAAGGAGAGGGAGGAATTAAGGCGTGTAATTCCTACGCACACTCACCGAAATGCATCCTATAGAATACCGAGAGACCGCCCATAGTTTAGGTTCTGAGAAAATTCAATCCCTAACAACTGAAGGCGGTCAGTGTACTCCAAGGATACATTCCGGAAAGTAGGAGCCAAGGTGAGCGGGCTCCTTTTAGCGGTAAAAAGACACGCTTGTGTTTTTGAGGCGTTAAATCTCACGAGATTGGCATCGCCCCATTCGGAGACTGCCTGTAGTGTGAGACTCACACGCTCAACCATAGCCTCTCTTTCTGACTGGATTTGATCCCGACTGGCCCGGGCGCTTGGTTGGTATCTCTCCACAACTGTGCTGTCGTCTGCATATCCATAAACACCGGGAATAAGCAGATCATTTATATGCAGCAGGAAGAGAGTTGCGCAGAGAACGGACCCCTGAGGAACACCGGCGTTAGTCGCCACAGTATTGGAGGAGCAACCATCATTGACGACCCGGAGAGACCGTTCACTCAGAAAGTCCTCCACCCAGATAATTAGGCTAGGGGATAAGCCGTACGCTGAAAACTTACCAAATAGACTAGCGTGCCAAACCCTGTCAAAAGCCTTCGAAACGTCGAGGGAAACTGCAAGTGCTTCACCACTGTTCTCGAGGGCTTCGCCCCATATGAGAATGGCATACGATAGAAGGTCCCCAGTTGATCGATTTCGGCGAAACCCGTACTGGCTGATGAGATCACTTTGCTTTTGGTATGCCATGAGGTGGGCGTTCAATATACGCTCCATAATCTTGCAGAGTATGGAGGTAATGGAAATTGGCCTATAGTTGGCAGGGTCGGTACGGCTACCTTTTTTAGGCGCAGGCTGCACATTGGTCAGCTTCCAAGTTTAAGGCACTATTCCAGTCCTGAATGAGAGGTGGAACAAGCGTCAACACAGGAGACAACTCAGGTGCACAGACCTTTAGAACTATAGCTAGTATACCATCAGGTCCACTAGTTTTGTTCACGTCTAGACTTAGCAAGGTTTTAAGAACCTCCTTGTTGGTGATACGGACCTCAGACATAGAGGTAACGCAGTGAGGTAATTGAGATGGTACGCTGTTGCTACTGTCCAGACGCGAATTGCAAGCAAAAAGAGAAGCAAATAAGTCCGCTTTCTCCTTAGACGCATGCGCCAGTGAGCCATCTGGTTTTATCAGCGGAGGGAGTGTAGACCGACAGAAGTTTGTCTCGACCGCTTTGGCGAGAGACCAAAAAGCTCTACTGCCAGATGGTTTGACAGAGAGCTTTGTGCCGATGCGTTTAATGCGGTCGAAACTGGCTTGGCGTAATGCATTTTTGCACGACTTGGCGGCTTGGTTAAAGGCTCTCTTCTTAAGGCTAACATCCGGAGCTTTACGGTCTCGACCAACGACCCAGAATAAGTACGCCATATGCTTGTGCTTTTCAGCACGAGCGCACTCGGCGTTAAACCAAGGGCGAGCTTTACCACCAATGGGCACGTCAGCAAAGGGGATGAAATACTCCATCCCTTGACGTATCACATTGGTTATGGCATCCGCACAGCTCGATGGGTCTCCAGAGGAGAAGCAGACCTGCCGCCAAGGATAAGATTCAAAGAAATGCCGCATCTCATCCCAATCTGCTGACTTGTATCGCCACATTCGACGCACTCCGCGGAAATCGTAGTTAGGTGGGGAATATAACGACACAGATTTCACCAGACAGTGGTCAGAAGTTACAGTTAGTAAGTACCTGTCTGGATTGGTCGTCAGCAGAAGGTCGAGGCAGTTGGATGTGTGCCCATCCACATCAGGTACCCTAGTCGCTTGTTGTACCAGCTGGGAGAGCCCCAGCGACAAGGCAAAATTCCACGCCTCTCTCCCAGCGTGGTTATGTCTTCTGGTATGGGAACAGCCAGTCCTGATGACAGGCATTAAAGTCCCCCAGAAAAACCAACTGTGCATTAGGGTACCGATTCAGAGCCACATCAGAGGCTTCACTGAGGAGTTCAAACAGCCTAGTTGTCTCCTGGTCGCCGCTGTGCGATCGGTAGACACAAGAATAAATAATTTTATCCATTCATGTGTCTATCAATCGTAGAAAAAGTGGGGTCTTCAAGGTGACGGAGACGCTTACAGCAGATGTCGTTGCGGACGTAAACACAGACTCCGGCGCGCTGATGGAAATTATGCTCCAATATACAGTTCGCTTAACAGTGATAAATAGTAAATACTTAACAATTAACAAATATTAAAAAAAAAACCGCACTCCAAAACAAGTAGAAATTAGGATAAGTACTTTAAGAGGCGTCTTTTAAATAATGCAGTAGTGCTACATTCTTTCACATCATTAGGCAGCTTATTGTGAAGTTGCACTCCATCAAACATAGTCATTGTATGATACTTAATACGGTAAAAATGTGACAAAATTTACTAAAAAACAAAAGAAGAGCGTGCAGTTTAAAATAAGACGATTCTCTATCATTGTGCAAGATAATAGCTGAATGTCGTTGTCGTGCCATTTAGGGAGGCTTCTTTAATACATCCTGGATTTTTGTTATATTAAATATTTATGAAATAATTTACCACAATAATACTTGTTGTACAGGTAAAAAGGAACGCAAAAGTAACGACGAATCTCAGAACAATATGAACGCAAATGGCGAGCAAACGCAAACTTCTACTTGCAAAATTTATTGCAAAAGATTTGATAAGGTGATTAATTTTATATAAACTTAATGTAGAAAGGTATTCAAAACCAGAATAACAGACATAATATCTCAATGTATCAGTAAGCTGAAGTGGCAATCGGCCGACCATATAGCTCAACATATCAACAACCGATGGGGTAAAATGTTCTCAAACAAAGTACCCGTAAACGAAGTCTAGGATGGCCTCACACTAGATGGAATAGCGACCTGGTAATTGATGCAGGAATTCGACAGATGCAGGTGGCTTAGGACCATGGTTGGTAGCACTCCTTGTGAAACGACTTTGTTTAGCAGTGGACTTGTGATGTGATAATGATGATGAAACTGAATGTAAATTATTTTGTACGTATTGTACCTTGCTTCTAATGTAATCAATTAATAGACACCTTAGTCTTCATTTCTAATATTCATGATATAGCATAGATAATTTTCCCTGAATTGTCTTTACCTTATCCCTTTTATCAGTGGTGAAGTCAAGACGCGAAAACAGCTTCTCTTGGATATTTTAAGGGATAGAGCTACTATTCTGCCTACGCGTCTTAGTAGTTACCACTCCCTTACCCTTTTATGCTGCCTAGCAACAATACATCCACTCATGTACTCCGGTATTGAAACGGTAAAAAAGGATTGTGGCGGCGCTGTCGTCACGCCACAAGCGAAACACATCGAAGCCTAAATCGCGCTAACAAAGTTCCGAAGTTAAAGCAGAATATATAGAATCGCTCCGAACTACTACTCGAAGCGTTGGCCGTTCCCCGGGCAGAACACCTTGCCCGGAGATCTCCCCTTTTCCTTCCACCCGCCACAGGATCATTACAAGCTATCAAGGATAAGATTCAGTCCTTAGCAGTGATAACTCATTAGTGTCCCTTTTAAATAATTGTAGGGGGATATGACCTTACAGGGATCCACCCGATGGTAACTACTACAAAGAAGACTACAGATGCGTTGTCTCCTTTTTTACATTATTCTAAACCAGCGCTTAACTACAATCTCACTTGATGGTAAGTGGTGATGTAGCCTAAGATGGTGCGTGTGGAGAACCGGAGACCCTTTTTATTACCTTTTTTTATAGGAGAGGTGGCAAACGAGCATGCGGCTCACCTGATGGTAAGTGACTACGGCCGCCGATGAACAACTGCAACACCAGGGAGGGAATCGCAGATGCGTTGCCGGCCTTTTAAAAAGGAGTGCGCTCTTTTCTTGAAGGTCTCTAAGTCGTATCGGACCGGAAGAATCGTTGGTGGTAATCGATTCCACAAGGAAGTTGTGCGAGGGAGAAAACTTCTTCTAATCGCACAGTGGTGGACCGCCAATCATCCAGATGGTATGGATTGTATCGCGAGTTTTGTCGCAATGTGCGATGGTGAAATTGAGCGGCTGGAGTTAGTCCGAACAATTCCTCAGAGCACTCCCCGTGATAGATGCGATAAAATACGCAATGAGATGCAACATCTCTACGCAGTACCAGTGAATCAAGCCGATCGGAAAGAACTCGGTCGTCGACGATTCGAACCGTTCTGCGCTGGATGCGGTCAAGTGGAAGGAGCTGGCACTGGGGAGCCCCTGCCCAGAGATGGGAGGGGACTATACAAGGCATGCCATCTTAGTCCTCAGGGGTGACAATGCACCTGCATTTTGATTGTAAATCGAGGATAAATGTAGATGTCTATGGGCCACAGCATTCTCTTACCATCAGGTGGACTGTGTGCTCGCTTGTCACCCGTATTCTATAAAATATTACGATGAATAAAATATTTGATGAATGAAATTGTGTACTTTTTCAGATCAACCGTCGCATGCGTAGAGCGTGTAGAAAAGCTGTCAAGTCGCAAGCCTTCTACTGGGCGATTATCGTACTCGTTTTCCTTAACACTTTGGTGTTAGCCTCAGAACATTATCAGTAAGTGGTTTCATTTTAAAGGTTATCTAATGACCCGAGAAGTGGCGGTGCAAGAATATCTACCACTCCATATAGTTCTGTGTGTGTCGTAAGAGTCGATAGAGGGAAAGAAGCCAGGAAATAGGCAACGTTATTCTAATAACATCTGGATGATAAAAAACTGCATTTGTCAACACGCCTGCCAAGTTTGCCTACTATGGCAAATATCCTACCTTTGAAACAATCTGTGGGGGAGGTTTCTGTTTCGCAGTGGACTTTTTATAGGCTGTTATAATAATGATGATCTTTACTTTCATCTTTTTCATCAGGTTAGGTTTTATTTACGTGGTAAAGCCATGCTGCAGCTATATTATGGTTGAATCACGAATGGGTCGGCTCGAACAGGGTCGGCACACGCTATCACAGAATACCAGTTTAAAATAGAAGCTTAATGCTGCTGTGTTTCGTATGGTGCGTTTAGAACGGAAGAGCCTTTTTACTGGAAAGAAGCTTTTCATCTTAGTCCTCAGGGGTGACAACGCATCGGTATTTTGATTCTTAATTGAGGAAAAACGTAGATGTCTATGGGCCACAGCATTCTCTTACCATCAGGTGGACTGTGTGCTCGTTTGCCATTATTCTATAAAAACATTTTAATTAAACTGATACAATTTTAGCTCAGTATTATTTTGACCGTTACTCACACTTGCGTGTGGCTCCAACGATGATGAGAAAGATCTTCAAGAAAGGTGACAACGCTCTCTTGAAGAACTACAGACCGATTTCCCTTCTGAGCCGCGTCTACGTGCTGTTTTCGAGAGTCATTACGAATCGTCTCGCGCGCAGACTTGACGACTTCCAGCCTCCCGAACAAGCCGGTTTCCGAAAGGGCTTTAGCACCATAGACCACATACATACCCTTCGGCAAGTTGTACAGAAGTCCGAAGAGTACAATCTGCCACTATGTCTGGCGTATGTGGACTATGAGAAAGCCTTTGATTCCGTCGAAAATTGGGCGGTGCTGCAGTCCCTTCAGCGGTGCCAAGTTGACTGTCGGTATATCGAAGTGTTGAAGTGCTTGTACAGTAGGGCTACGATGGCTATCCGAGTACAGAACCAGAATACGAAACCTATCCAATTGCAGAGAGGTGTAAGACAGGGTGACGTCATATCCCCGAAACTCTTCACCGCTGCATCGGAAGACGTTTTCAAGCTTCTGGACTGGAAAGGATACGGTATCAACATCAATGGCGAGTACATCACTCACCTTCGATTTGCCGACGATATAGTCCTTATGGCAGAATCGCTGGAGGACCTAAGCACTATGCTCAATGACCTCAATAGTGTTTCCCAACGGATAGGTCTTAAGATGAACATGGACAAAACAAAGATCATGTTTAATGTCCATGTCACACCTATGCCGGTAGTTGTTGGGAGCACTAAGCTCGAAGTTGTTGACGAGTATGTTTACCTGGGACAAATAGTCCGACTAGGTAAGTCCAACTTCGACCGAGAGGTCAATCGACGGATTCAACTCGGCTGGGCAGCGTTCGGGAAGCTACGACACATCTTCTCGTCAGACATACCTCAAAACCTTAAAACGAAATTGTACAACCAGTGCGTGTTGCCAGTGATGACTTACGGAACTGAGACGTGGTCCTTCACTGCTGGCCGTATGAGGAAGCTCAAGGTCGCTCAGCGAGCTATGGAGAGGGCTATGCTCGGAGTTTCTCTGCGTGATAAACTTAGGAATGAGGATATCCGCAGTAGAACCAGAGTGACCGACATAGCCCAACGGATTAGTAAGCTGAAGTGGCAGTGGGCCGGCCATATAGCTCGAAGAACCGACAACCGATGGGGAAGAAAGGTTCTCGAGTGGCAGCCTCGTACCGGTAGGCGAAGTGTAGGGTGTCCCCCCACGAGATGGAGTGACGACCTGGTAAGACATGCAGGAAGTCGATGGATGCAGGTGGCTCAGGACCGTGCTTTGTGGCATTCCTTGGGGGAGGCCTATGTTCAGCAGTGGACTTGTGAAGGGCTGTAATGATGATGATGATGATGATGATTATTTTGACCACAGAGGCAACCAGCGCTCGTATTCTGCTATTCAAAAAGTGGAGTAAAGAATAGTCTATGAATCAAAGATCTTCATTTCTTTTTCAGACAACCTCACTATCTTGACGACTTCCAGAATTACGCTAACTACCTGTTTGTGGTTCTGTTTACGATAGAAATGCTTGTCAAAATGTACGCTTTGGGCATCCAGGTATGTAATATTTACTCAATTCTTCAATGTAAATTAAAAACTACTAGTCAGACCTTGATGAAATTTATTTGGGTCTACATGAGAGACAAATAAAAAAAGAAAATCGGTTCAATTAGAAAAAAGTTACGAGGTAACACACATATTGAAACAAAAACAATAAAATACAGTCGAATTGGGTACGTCTTCTTTTTGAAGTCGGTTAAAAATAGCTTTGGTAAAAGTACGTTCGTTCTACATAAATAAAATTATTAGTCTTAAGTTCATTAACAGGACTAATAATAAGACATCCTTTTTATCTTTATCTCCTTAGGGATAATTAAGCAACAGTTTTTTTAGTTATGTTTTTTAAATGCAGTATCATTCGTTGACGATGACATCGGCAAGATTTTTTATGGAATATATCGTAGTGATCTGTTTGGGCACGCATGTGTAAACATTTTCTTTAAATATCTCGTGTACTACGCGGGTTTCGTAAGACGCGACCGAAGAAAACTAAAACAGAAGAAGTGCGGCATTTTCTTGATAACAGTTCAAAATAAGAAACAACTGTAGTTGCCAATCCTGCCAAGCGTCTGCCAAGCGAGGCAACTATGGGCAAATATGAGAAATGAAGTATAAATGAAAAAATTAAAATTATGTTTATGTTCCTATGTTCAGCAGTTGACTTTGAAAGGATGTAAAGGTAACGGTAACAGGTGTACTACCCGTGCGGTTAAAGAATGGGATTGAAAATGGCGTCGCTTCTATTCACTTCTCGCTCGCACACTGGCGCTATTTATACTCACACCTGCCGGTAAAGACTGCAAAAAAAAATACGTTGCGTTTTACGTTTTTTCGTACGTTCTATAACTTCAGTCCAACTTGTCATTGGAACCAACGATAACAATTTCCCACAAAAAATAAATCAGTCTGATTTTGCTAATTTTTGAGCTACGCCGTGGTAGAATGTTTTCTTCATAATTATTGTTGATTTAATTATACAATTTATAAAATAAAATATATACTAGGGCAATGAACCTAAAACTAAAAACCTTAAAAATATAATATAATAACTAAAATGTATTATTAAAAAGGAGTCCCTTTAGGTTGATTTTGTATGTTAATATTATTGTATACAATATTTACATCCCATTGAGACATTTTTCCGAGCCAATCTTTGGAACAGCTGAACCGATTGTAATAAAACTTCACGAACAAATAGAGAATGATTCTAGGAGTGATTTAGACTAAACTTTATCCAAAAAATTTAAAGATTCTATTAAAATAGAAATCTTAAGTCTAAATAAAGCTACATTAATAGATCCCACTCAGGAGAAGCCAGAGGGGATCGGACTTGGATATACAATTATTAAGGATTATAGTGCCCGAGCGTATCGCAAGCACAGTTGTCCATTCCTTCACTCTTATAGCCCGATAGGACGGTGATCCGACACGACCGGAGAGATCATGCGCAGGACTTGCAGCTTTAAGTGCTTGGCACAGGGATGAAACACCTTACTTCCTCACTTCAGGTTCCTACTGAGAATTTTTTGTCAGAAAAAACCAATCACTGATTTTGGCCCGGCCCTGGATTTGAACCCGTGACCTTCTTGACCACCAATCGCGTTTACGACTACTTGATCAGGGACGCAGTTAAAACAATTGTATATAGCCTATACAAGTCCCACGGCTGCGTAAATGCCTAATCACAGAAAGGAGAGATGATGCGTCCGTCACGTTGTTCCAGTTGCATTTTGAATTCTCGTATGTGTTTGAGTTATTTTATACTTCAGACGTACTGCTTTCCCTTGTGTGTTTCAGCTGCAAAGCCCCCGAAACGTCGGGAACTAAAAACAATTAAGTAAATATACCTCCCACCCTCCTTCAATGCGGAGGCTGGCCGCTAAGTCTTAGCGGCCAGCCTCCGCAGTGTCTACTTCACCTGAGGATGCCTCGTGTAGAGGCGAAACACGTGTCATATTTTCGAGAGTGGTGTGTCGTGCCTAGTGTGGTGGTGCTGGGGATGTTAGTGCTGGGATCGACGGCGACTGGTATAGTGCGCGTGATTGATGGAGGGTGGGAGGTCCCCTTAAAACTGGGCAGGACACATCATTTTCTTTCTTTACGCGGAATTACGCAAATTAGTTTATAACAACCCCATTAATTTCACTATCTCATGAGTCACATATGAACATTTCATTGGTGCGGGCACAGAACCCGTGTTACTCTCATACTTAGCGCTGAGCTACCATGTTTTTCTGCTACAGTTGACTCTCGATAATTTGAAACTCAAGGAACGAGAGCAAAATTTTAAATTACCAGGAGTTCAAAATAGGGAGCGAGGAAAATATTAAGTAAGCAAGAGCTTGATCAAAGTTCGTGATTTATTATTTTAAAGATTTGTATAATTATTCACAAATGTTCATTTTAAAAAGAAGTCCGTAAATTTCTGTTGAGCGTTGACAGGTCTGTGCGTGTATGTAAACATACGACAGGTCTATGCATAATAAACGCTACAAATTATCGAGAATAGGGAAGCCCAGATTTCAAAATATTGCATGTTGGCAGGCAAAGTAATATTCAACTTCAAATTACCGAGGGGACTAATTAATATTGATTTTATGCAATTTATCGAGTATTTTTCAAGAGACCGGTAAAAAAAAATTCAAATTATCAAGAGATTCAAATTAATGAGTGTCAAATTATCGAGAGTCGAATGTACCACGTTTTCTTGCTACCACCAATTTGTAAAAATCTATTCTTGTCTTTCTATTTTCAGGGTTACTTCGTCTCCTTATTCAACCGCTTTGATTGTTTCGTCATGGTGTGCTCGATAGTAGAGTTGGCTCTAACGCACACTGATATCATTCCACAGCTGGGTATTTCTGTGCTGCGTTGCGTACGACTACTCAGGGTGTTTAAAGTAACCAAGTGAGTATTTTTATCTAACTGATCAAAACACCATGCTATTTAAAAAAAAACTCCCTGTAGAGAAAACCTTACGCCAGAGTTATTTTTAAAATTAAAGTTACAGCCTACATACGTCATACTACTGGGCATATGCCCAGTAGTGGGTTTCAGGACAAGGAATTATACGCCGCGCTGCCCCAATGCACGTTAGCGAACTTCACACGTCTTCAAAATATTTTTTTCTCTACATCTCAGACATGCACGATGTTCTGTTCACGATGTTTCCCTTCACCGCAGAGCACGTGTAAATCAGCACTTAAAATTGCAATTAACAATTTAATTGGTGCCGGCGGTGTACAAACCCGAATTGCTCGCGTACTGTGAAATTTACAGCGAGCCCTTAGTCCCTGAGTTGTGGTAGCTCAAAGTTATTTTTACCTGTGAGAAATCAGATAATCTTGCAAAAAAAAAATACCAAGATAATGTGAAAGGAAAGTGTAGGATAAAGTTTTATTTACATCAAGAATACATAAATTATTTTTAACTTTATATAGACCAGTGCTTGACTACAACGTGGCAGAGCTATGCTGCAGCTATATTATGATTGTAACACGAATGAGTCGGCTCGACCGAGGAAGGAACACGCTGTCACGGAATACCAGCGTAAAATCAATAGCTCAGTGCTGCTGTGTTTCGTATGGTGAGTGTAGAGAACCGGACCCTTTTTACTGGACACGATGCGTTCCATTTTTGTGTGGATAGACTTTTGTGAGCAGGACTTTTACATTTTTTAAATTTTTTATCAATTCTTTTGTTCTTTCCAGGTACTGGCGATCTCTCTCTAATCTTGTTGCTTCTCTGCTTAACTCCATCCAATCTATCTTCTCCCTTCTTCTTCTACTTTTTCTGTTCATCATGATCTTCGCGCTGCTGGGAATGCAGGTTTTCGGTGGAAGATTTGACTACGACCCTGTAAAAGAAAAGGAGAGGCATAACTTTGACTCTTTCTGGCAGGCTGTTTTAACAATGTTTCAAGTAGGTATCAAAAACACCGGTCAAAATGGATTGTTCTTGTAATTTTATATATTTGCTTCTTTGAATTGGTTTTAGATATTAACGGGTGAAGATTGGAACGCAGTCATGTATCACGGTATTAATGCATATGGTGGTTTTGATTCACCTGGCATGCTTGCATCGATTTACTTCATAGTTATTTTTATCTGCGGTAATTGTATCCTTTGCAATAATAGGTGCTAAGGTAAAAAAAATATAATTAGTTTACTCTTATGCATAATGTATTTTGCAGCGAACGAAAAGTACACTTGTATTTTGTGATTACTATAATTTTAATAATCTTTAAGATATTTGAAGTTTTTTGAAAAGTATTTTATTATCTATTTTAAATTTTTGTTCAAAACTTAAGGCATATTTTGTAATAAACATTTTAAAGCCGTGTTTCCTTAATGATATTATTTAGATATTTTATTGAACGTTTTCTTGGCCATCGCTGTAGACAATTTGGGAGATGCTGAAGAAATGGAAGAAATACAGAAAGCAAAAGAGGTAAATGTTAGTTTAACAATTCCGGTAAATGAAAAGGTCTTGTTCACTTAAAATAAGCCACAGTAAAATTAAAATTGGAAAGATTTCCATTATATTTACATTTTCTTTTCTTTTCAATCTAATTTTATCTTATTGTATTTTACCGTTTGGTTTCCAAACATTGTATTAAAGTTGGTAAAAAATTACTTCGCGTACATCCGCTCGATAAAATAAATCTAGACTCTGCGGTGGCTGACCGCTAAGCTTAGAGGTCAGGCACCGCAGAGTCTATATTACCTGAAGATGCCTCGTGTAGAGGCGAAACACGTGTCGTATTGTCGTCGATGGTGTCTCTTTCCTAGTGTAGTGGTGTTGGGAGTATTGGTGCTGGGATTAGTGGTGACGGTGATAGTAGGAAGGACGGGAGGTGCACAACATTTTATTTTATCGAGCGGATGTACGCGAAGTAATTTTTTACCAACTTTAATATAATGGACTTCCGCAAAGTAACGCCTGATTCTATTAATTATCCAAACATTGTAATGAACCCATCTTTCTCTATCTATGTCAACCAATATAACCAAAATTAAAAATTTTCAAAACGCCCGGAACAAATTTGCTGATGAACCTGAAAAAGCTGAACCGACTTTAATAAAACATGTCTAAGAACCACCGCTCAAAACCTGCTCTTAAATTAAAAAAATGCACCCAAATTGGGTTACCAGTTTAAAAGCTATGGTACATAGCGGTCAAACTTGTAACACTCCACTTTTTGCGTCGGTGGTTAAAAAATATTTTTTTCGCATACAGGAAGCTGAAAATCCTGAAGCTGGTAATCCTCAGTTAGAAGAAGATAGAGGCGAGACTGACGACGAATACGTTAACGAAGAAGAAGGTTATTCTAGTGAAGGGTTAGTAATTATTGAATAAAATTAAATAATTCAAATTATATTTAGAGGCAAATTTTAAATGAAATTAATTAATTATTAATCCTACGAATAAGAAACCAAAGTTTGGGACCATATATCTTCACAAAATATTAGGACAGAATATGCGTAAGGTTAAGCCTTAAAGTTAGAATGAACTGGTAAAGAACTTGTAGGAATGGTTGGCTTACGATGCAATAACAAGAGCTGTTATGATTGATGTATACTTATCGCAGATAAAATTAAGTATTACATTTAAGTATTTCAAAAATACCACAAATACCCACAGCACAGAACATTTCTCCGCCACTTGCCTGATATCTCTAAATCGTGATCTTTATAAGTTAACATCTTTATAAATGCATAATTGAACAAACTATAAATATTAGTTGTCGATCCTACACGATCTGAGACCTACTTTTCTAGTAAGGTATTATGTTCGATCGGAATACAAAGCAAGTGGAAGCTTAAATAGTTATTCAATAATTTTCCTTTTTTTGAGTATAATAATAAACGTATAATAATATTATTAAATATAACAATTGTTATTGTTTAATGCAGCCAAAAGTATAAAAAATACAAGAGAGTAGCAAGGTAAGTAGAATTGCTTATAATTATAAAATCCCAAGTTTTCTTCTAAGACAAAAGGAATCTTTAAAAGTTATTAATTTACACAGGTCAGAGAATGAATACGAAGAAACAGGATCCGAAGAAGAAGTTGATGAACAAGAATCTGAAGAAAGAAACGACGTAAACGAAGTTTTGGTCAACAACGATATAAAACAAAACGGTATTTTTGTAATTTCGTATACATAGATTAGTATTTCAACATTTTATATTTAGTTTAAATTTCTGGATCTCGGTGATATAATGGTCCACCTAATGATTACAATTGCTTAGATTAGAACAGTTAGAATTATGAATAATTTAGATATTTTATTCATCAGGAAATTAAATTTGAGTTTGCCTGTACCATAATTGAAAAGTATAGTTACAGACTATACAGGGCTATTTTTCAAAGAGTAGCCAAATTTTAAGCTTAAGTTGAAATATATAAATAATGATATACCGTGCAGTTTATGAAAATACGAGTACATAATAGTCTTCTACTTTTATTTGAAATTATCCCAAATTGAATGTGATTTATGGGCAACAACGTATTTGTCTACCGATCGACCCTTACAAATGTGTGCGTGCGCAATAAAATTAGTTAAAATAATGCATTACAACGCATTTTGAATTTAAAAGATAAAAAGGACATAATTTTTGAGATTTTTTTAATAAATTTTTCTTCGCCACTTGTGTAATCTACTTATTCTGAACCTTCGCAGCAAATTTGACCGGTTATTGCAAAATAACGCTGTATACGTCCCACTTTTTGGCGCATGTCACCTTAGCGGATAGACTTCATATTATGTAATAAAAATATTTTTAATTTCTCAAACATGCAGGTTTTCTCACAATGTTTTTTCTTCATCGCCGAACACGTGGTAAATCAGCAATTAAAATTTAAATTAACAATTTAATTGGCGTCAGCAGGGATCGAACTCGAGTTGCCCGGGTTACGGTGAGGAGTGAGGTTCTAATCCCCGAGCTCTCTTAGCTCTAATCAAGCATATGTTGTATTCTAGCATTTTTTCTAAAACCAATGGTTGAATAAGTTTTCTTAAATATCACAGGAGACGTAAAGAAAGACGAAACACAATCCATGAAACGGCAGCCAACAGTATCTGCTCGCCCACGTCGTCTGTCAGAAGTGGAAATCAAATCGCAGGAGAAACCAATACCTGAAGGCAGTAGTTTCTTCATATTTTCCAAAAACAATTGGTAAGATCGATCGGAAAATCGACAGAATGTCATGAATGAACCAAATTATTTATATTACTTTTTGACTCACATCACCAAACCAATCTGACTGACATCACCAAATTCAAAATAATACTGTGTATATTATACATGTATGGTCCTATGTGGTACATAAATTACAAATATTCCTATAATGTCAATTAATATTATTTTTATATAATACTTTCTTCAGCCAATGTTACGCAAATTACAACAACAATAAATTACGTACTCACGCAGTTACGCATGCGCACACGAACAGACACACCCACACACACACACACACACACACACACACACACACACACACACAGAGAGAGAGAGAGAGAGAGAGAGAGAGAGAGAAAGACAGACAGACAGTCAATGTTCTTGGTTATTTGCGATACAAGTTTAATGCCTGGTGTAGAAATCGCTCTATTGTTTAATAATGTTAAATGTTTTGGTTAAATAAATCTAATGTATATTTATATTTCATTTCACCAACAGGTTCCGAGTGACATGTTATAGAGTGCAAAACAACTCCTGGTTTAAGAATTTGATTCTTATTTGCATTTTGGCTTCATCGCTAATGTTGGCTATGGAGGAGCCTGTGCCTACCGGAGTTACTAATGAGGTAAACGAATTTCACTATTGACTTAGGTTTTGAAAGCTGCATGATTTATTTTATATTTTATATTAATGATAAATATAAAGAATGATAAAAGTTAACAGCATGTTAAGTTTCAAGTTCGCAAATCATGCTACATGCCTAATTTCCTGGTCCTGGTGGTCTGAATACAATTTGATGACGATAGACGGAAAGAAAATTTTTGACTCTACGAATTAAACGTATGTTTTATGATATTTAGATCCTCCGCAAGATCGACTACTTCTTTACGACGGTGTTCACTATCGAATTGGTACTAAAACTCATCACTTATGGCTTCATTTTTCACAAAGATGCGTTCTGCCGGTCCGCTTTCAACCTTCTGGACTTACTGGTCGTCATTGTCTCCCTCGTGTCTCTTACAGGGTAAGTTGTGATTAGATTTAATATAGTATAAAGGTGCTTAGAATAAAAGGTTTCGTACGACAAAACAGTTACCTATAGGGAAGCGATTCACGTTATATAATCAGTATTCTTACTCATAAATAAGTGCAAGTCTAAATATAGTTAATATTGTCTTGATTGTTATACAAAAATAGAGAAAAATCATATATTTACATCAATTTTTTTAATTCATTTCCATGTTCTCAAAAACATTTCAATAATCGTTTAAATCAGTTATATTAGTTGATCACGCTTATACATAGACAGATATATTTAGAACTAGCTGTGCCCGCGGCGTAGCTCGCGTATACAGGTTTTACATAAACAATTTGTCGTTTAGGTAAGAGAATATTAAACGATTTATTTCATTACTGTATCAATAAGTGGTAACTAAATAAATCATTATCATCAAAGTTCTAAGTCGTTTATGATAGAGCTTCTGTGTAAACGACGTGAGAAGTAGGCTTAGCCGGGGTGTACACTAAAAGGTTACGGGGGCTACTAACGCGGGAAAAAGCAACATAGAGTTGGCCATGTGCAAAACAGTCAGTACTGAGGTACACTCCTACAACGCGTAAAGTTTGACCTTGCGCTTTATTTACGGTCATCGCATAACACACGCTCACTGTAACTGGGAACTGAACGCGCTTAAAACTGAAAGGAAAGTTACTTCTTAATAGAAGGTTTTTGGGCAGTGCTGCCAGATAAAAAAAACTAATTCAGCTCTAGGACAACACAAAAAGCGCTAGATTTCATGAAAACAGCGCTTTAAAAAAGCCCTAGATTTCGCGCTAAATTAACTACAAACAAAGTTTGTGTTTTTTTATATAATCATAATAAAGAAAACAACATTAAGTTTTTTTTGTGGCAATATTTTTTTGATGTATCAATACTTCGCAGGACATAGACTTATAATTATGGCAATTGCTGTCAACAGTAGTTAGTACTGTACGAACAATAAAAATGTCATTAATTGTTTTAAAGTGCAATGTATTTCGCAACTTAGTTTCAGATGTCAGCATCTGATTGCGGTTGCTACACAGTTTCTTTGTGTTATAACTTCTAAGTAACTTTTAACTTAGCTGTGCTCTAAGCAACTGACTGAAACTGAATAAAGCAAAATAAATGCGTTGCCAAAACCATGAACAAAAACTTTAATAAAGGGGTTTCCCCGCTTATAGTCGTCGGTAAAAAAATCAAGTTGATCATCCTAAAGGGGAAGCCAGGAGATCCATAGCACAGGGTATCCTAGTTTGGACTCGTCTCTAATGCTCTTTGTTTTGTGGAAAAAATATGTTTGAAAAAGATAAACTGCAATGTACTATTTGTGGGAAAAAATAATAAAGGTCATTATTATTATTATCGGTAATGTGGACTAACAGTGCTGCTATAAAAGAGTTAATAACCCGCTAGTCGCTAAAATATTGAAATGTGTGCTAAATACACCAAAAAGCGCTGGATTAAGCTAGGGCTAAAATTTCGAAATGCGCGCTATACATTCCAAAAAAGCGCTAAATCTAGTTCCCAAAGCGCTAAAGTGGCAGTACTGATTTTGCGTATATTATGAATACAATATCACGACATTTCGTTACAAAATTTTTATTTTTGGTCGGATAACGGAATCCGTATGGCTTCGATGGATACAAATTTCTTCAGTAAGTCTCAATACGATTCATCGGCGAAAAATCTCAACACAGCAATTCAGAAAAGTTTGTAATTTGTACAACTCCATCTATTACGTCTTTTGTGTGAGAAAACATCCTTTTTAAATCTCTTTTTGTGTTTTAAGTATAAATATATTAATTATTATGGAACGTTTTTTTTACACACAAATCTTTTTATTACTATTTCTGAGATTTTATGGCGCCATTGAACAAATTCGAACCTACATTTCAAAATAATAATCATTACTTTCGATAGAATTAACCAATTTTAATAAAACAAAGATTAAATGTAACTCGAAGATACGCTTTATGATTTTCTTAACGATTTCTTTGAAAATAAAAGATGTTTACTTTAGACGTGATGCGTTCATATAATAACAGACAAATAGACATACAGACAATTCTAAAAATTATAAAATGTTCTTATTTAATTATTTTCAGTTCCCCATAATGATTTTAGCCACCAAAATATATACCTATACAATGTACAGAAAGAGACACAATATGTTATCATCATTTTTATTATATGTATATATTTAAAGAGAGATGGCGCTGCTAACAACAATTCTAAAAATAAAAGAGATTAATTGACGCGATTGATACATTATATAAAACGCAAGAGTACTTATAAATCAGTGCCTGCACAGTAAGCAAAAAATAAAGTTTGACTCTCGCCAAAACCAACGATTTGTTAATAGCTCTTTTAAAATTTGATTTACCACATAGAGTACTCGGCGGTAAAGAATAAATTGAGTTTATCAACACGCAGTAGGGCAGCGAGTAATATAATAAAGATTAGCAGTAAATATGAAAACTCATCTACAGGAAAAAAAAACATTGCAATTGCATTACATTTTCACAACACCACCATCTATCGAAGAAATGGGAAAACTATTGTGCTTCAGATTTAGTTAATAAGGTTAATATATTTTTGTATAATATATTTAATACGTTTTTTAATACTTTTGTTTACTGCGTTTTAGATATACATAATTATATCATTATTTTACATAATTTAACTATGATTTATGATATGATATTAGTTTAAAATGCACCTGATGACTCAAACAAAGCCACCGTTGAGCAAATTCGTACCTATACTTCCCTACCCATACTTCAGAATATTTATCATAACTTTTGATGGAATGAACTGATTTTAATGAAATAAAGACTAAATGTAACCCGAAGATACACTTTATAATTTCCTTAACAATTCTTATGATATAAATTAGTACTTTATACGTGATGCGTTAACAAACAAACAGACAGATAGACAGACAGACAGAAAATTCTAAAAATGGTAGAAATGTATTTAATTACTTATTTTTAGTACCCCTCAATCACTTTTATTACAAAAATATAAAATGTACAGACATCTGCTGTTTACAGTTTTATTATATGTATAGATATTTATGTTTACAGGTCCAATAATGTATCTTTTATTAAAATTTTGAGAGTTTTTCGAGTGTTGAGGCCTTTGAGGGCTATCAACAGAGCTAAGGGCTTGAAGGTCAGTTTTATGAATTTAAATATATTTTTTTTAAATTTTAATAGATTATTTAGATTTTAAAGAAAAATTTGTAAAAGGAAATGTTTTTGTTAATTTTTAGCACGTAGTTCAGTGCGTGATTGTCGCTATTAAAACAATCGGCAACATTTTGCTGGTGACAAACCTACTACAATTCATGTTCGCTGTAATGGGGGTGCAAATGTTCAAGGTAGGGAGACGAATCAATATGTTCCATATTTTTTTTTTAATTTTGCGATCAACGACACCTTTGGGTCAATTTCAATTTTCTAAATTTTTCGGAAGTAAGTATAATTATTCACTGACAAATTATTAGCACAAATAAAAACGTCATCTGATTTCGTTTCGTGTGTGTGCGGCTTTTTTCGTTCATTTACGAAAATTAGATTTACTAACCATCTTTTTTTGCTTTTGCCCGTGGGTCCAAAATATCAAAAATAGGATACTGCATGATTTTGTGTTATTTTTTTTTTACAATGAACAGCCCAAAGGTGTTGTGTGGTGTTTCCTGATTTCCCTTTATTTGTGATTTTTTGGACTCAGAAAGAGAAAGTGCTTCAGTGTGTTTCATTTGCACAATCCACCCTACCCTACCTTGACATTTTCACTCTGTCACTAGGAATAAGGTACTTCGTTTACTATTGTGGTTTAATTCATTTTTTTTTACTTTTTACGGTCAGATCAGGACGCTGGCAATGTTTTATTCGTACTTTAACGAAATATTTCTTAGGCTAAATTCTGTTTTTGAGTTTTTAAGTTTCTAACGTTGTTTTTTTTTTCATTTTTTGCACATGTATAATCTACATGTTCTACTACGAAATTGACATAAACGGGTGGAAAACCTTGTGATCCGGTAAAGTTATTGTTGAATGTGGCATGAAATCTCATAATTTTATAATTAAACAGTACGTTGTAAAGTGTGTTATCGCATCGATTAAATCCATTGGTAACATATTCATTATTAACCATATGTTACAATTTATGTTCGCCGTATTGGGCATTCAGTTATTTAAGGTACGTCATGTTGTTTGTTTTCGTTTGTGCTAGCCGTATTGTAAACGTGTTAAAGTTGTTTTTGCATTGTACCAACTTCAGTGTTTGTGATCATATATGTACCTCTCTATGTGCTTAGCTTTTGTTGTGAAAACGAAGCGAGGTCAGGTGATACTTTTTTTTTGTTTTTCTATTGAAGAAGTCTTCTAAACTGAATTTTATTGCAGGGAAAGTTTTTCAAATGCAGTGATATCACAAAGGTGACTAAGGAAGAGTGCCGGTAAGAAATCATTTTATAATGTATTATTTTAAAAACACTTTGTTTATACATCATAAGCCTTTTATGAAAACATGCATTACATATGTATTAATCGGTAGTTAAAATCTTATAAATAATTTGGTCAAAAATAAAGATACATGAAACTAATGAAAATGTAATATAATGTAATATAAATTCATATTATAACTATTATAAAATAACATTATTGAAAATATAATATTAACGCTATCGATGATTTTAAAATTTAAATTTGAATTCAAAAATTAACAGGAAATAATTTAAAAAAAATGTATAGGTACGAAAGTATACGAAAAAGGTCATTAAAGTGATTTTATCTACGACATTCAATATTTTCAGGGGATCGTACTTAGTTTATGAAAATCAAAAGCCACAAATAAAAGACAGACTATGGCAGAAGAATAAATTCAATTTCGACGATGTGCTGAACGGCATGCTGACACTGTTCACAGTGTCGACTTTTGAAGGGTGGCCGGGGTAAGATGTCGTCTGCAATCAATTTTAGGATTTAATAGTTTTAACTTAATTAATAGTTTTGACAGTACTAGTATTTTGAAAACGGCTTATTAAAACCCATACTGATTACAGGCCAAAAGATTATTGGACTCTATAAATTTAAGCAAGCGGATGTTAATGACCCTTTCAATAATTCGTGTGTTAAAATGACACGCAAGTGTAGTGCTTGTTCTCTTCAAATTAATTTAATTAACTGTCAGATAGATGAAGGCTTAGCCATCTCGTTTACCGTTACCGTTACAGTCTATTAAAGTCCACAGCTGAGCATAGAACTCCCCTGTAGATTGCCTCATAGGGGGGATATTTGCTATCGTTGCCACGCTTGCTAAGCGGATTGGCAACAGCAGTTTTTGAGTAGTGGATTTTTTACACCGCCACTACACGGTCTGCTGTTTACGCGACACCTAAAATACCTACGCATGTGACGAGAGCAGCGTCAAAGCTGCTCACGTTTTGTATTGCGATCCACATTCCAAGCGTGACAATTAAGGCGAATCTCCCTATGACGACCGAAGCCTGTTCCAGGGAGTGCACTTTTACAGGCTCATGTTGATGATGATATATCAGCTGGTGTATACATTTGAGTGCTTATTTTGTATAGATTTGGCATAGCGCAGCGTGCTAATCTATCTCTACTCTCCCATAAATGAGAGGCATGTGCCCAGCAGTGGTACATGGTATCATATTTTTAAATAGAATAATGGTTACAAGCAAGCACAAAGTGCAATAGACGGAAATTGGATAATGTGGCCCCTAGACACATACATTAGATTAGATTACTATTGATGACTATTAATCAAATTGTAGACGCGTCGCATCTCCTAAGATTAAAGACAGAATGCCTAATTATCTCTATCTGCCTTACCCTACCTCCAAATACCCAGTTACCTGTAGTAATCTATATATTATATCGTATGGTTTACATGTTTTTAAGTAACTATTCTCAGGTATAAAAGATCTAGTTAACATGTTTAGTTAGTTGTTATTATTGATAGAAACATTTTTGTGTTTTATGCACCGTGCCAAATTTGGTGTTGGGCAATTTACTGAACTTTATCGTATCGATTTTCTTTCAGATTATTATCTACTTCTATGGATTCTAACCAAGAGGATCACGGACCTATTGAGAATTCACGACCTCTTGTAGCCTTCTTCTATATAAGTTACATCATCGTTATTGCTTTCTTTATGGTAAGTTTTATTTTATAACATTAAAATATACAAATGTGGAGTATGTTAAATGAAATTAATTTTAAGGATTTTATCGCGTTTAATTTTAACTTTTTAATTACCGATAGTCGGACGCTCTACAGCACACAGCGTGTTCAGGTCAGGATACTACTGCAAGACTTCAAGATACCGTAGCTCGTACTAAAGCTCAATATTTAAAAGTTGAAGGTAGCCTTCATTAACAATGACATTAGGGCATCAAACATATCAGTGCCCCCCCCCCCCCCCCCTCGTAACCATAGGTGCGAAAACGAAACGTCGGGAATCAAAAAGTTTAAATTAAACGCGACAAAATACGGTAATTTGGATCATCCAGTTATGGTATTTGGAGCTAAGCGGTTATGAAAATCGACGGTGAAGTTTCCTGAAGCAAATTTTTTAACTCACGAAGGTGGGCGAGCAATACCTGTAGTTGTGACGTGTATAGACACGGGCACTTGTGTGCGTCATTGCAGGTAGCGCTAGCCATCTTTATTAAACAAAATAGTGCAAGTAGTTAGATTTGTGTTTCGTTAAGTGGTGAAATAAAAATATTTTACGTGACTTATTAACATGAACCTGTGTGTGTCGTAAGAGCCGACAGAGGGAAATAAATCAGAGACGTTAGATATTTATGAATGACAATCAGTTGAAGTAATGCATTACCTACCACGCATTCTGAATTTAAAAGACAAAAAGGACATACTCTTTGAGATTTTTTAAATTAATTTTTCTTCACCATTTGCCTATATTACTTATTCTGAACCTTCTCTGCAAATTTGGCCGGTTATTGCAAAATAAGGTCGGGGAAAAAGTTTCATCGTATTTTACATAAAATTCAGGACATTTTTTTCAAAGTTTAATTATATTTAATTATAATATATATGTGCCATTTATGCCGTGTAGTAGCGGTCAAGAATATCCACTACGACGACTGGAACTGGCAACATACAACGCGCGCACCCTGAGGACTGACGAGAAGATCGTGTAGCTGGAAGAAGAGATAGACAAGTTACGCTGGCATATTATAGGATTATCCGAGGTCCGAAGAGCGGGGGAGGACACGGTAATCCTCGAATCCAGTAACTTGCTCTATCACCGGGAGGGCGACCATCTGCCCCAAGGAGGTGTAGGATTTATCGTCCACAAGTCTCTCGTTAACAACGTTGTAAAGATTGAGAGTGTGTCGACGAGGGTTGCGTACCTTATACTCAGAATCATCAAACGGTATTCGCTGAAGTTCATACAGGTTTACGCACCAACCTCGGCACATCCCGATGAAGAGGTTGAGGAAATGTATGAGGATATCTCTAGAGCCATGCATTCCTCCAAAACCCAATATACGGTGTTAATGGGAGACTTCAATGCAAAACTAGGCACAAGAGAGAACGGTGAGCTGAAAGTAGGGAAATTTGGAATAGCGCAACGGGACCTAAGGGGCCAGCAGCTGGCCACCTTCATGGAGAAAGAGGGACTCTTTATGATGAACTCTTTCTTCCAGAAGCGGCCCCACAGGAAGTGGACCTGGTCGAGCCCCGACGGTTCGACAAAAATTGAAATTGAATTCATTATGACGACCAGACGACAACTGTTCAGTGATGTCTCCGTGATCGCGAGGGTGAAAACTGGTAGCGATCACCGAATGGTTAGAGGCACACTGAACCTAAACGTTAAGTTGGAGAGGTGTCGTCTAATGAAGTCAACGCTCCGTCCCCCTCGTGCTCTGTTCCAAAGTCCCGAAACCTTTCAGCTCGAGTTATAAAACCGTTTTCAGTGCCTAGAAGACTGCATTGAAGTGGACGATATGAATGACAAGCTCGTGGAAACTGTCCATGCGGTCGGAGCTAAGTTCTGCAAGACCCGCCGCAGAAGAACACAAAAACTCTCCGATCTCAGTCTTAATCTCATGGCTATTAGACGGGAGATGAAGCTACATTCTTCAACAGATTTGACAGCATACAGGCAACTGAACAGACAGATCTCCAAATGCATGCGGCGGAACTTACACGACTTCAATACAGCTTGTATTGAAGAAGCGATCGAGCGGAACCAGTTCGAACGAACCACCGAACCAATTCGACGGAATCAAAGGCTCCAATGTCTTTGCCAGAGATTTGTCTGCCAGAAAGTGCCAACTGTCGATGCTGAAGACCGAGTGTGGCAGCATCGTTTCCGGGACACCTGACATTTTGAGTGAGATTGAGAGGTTCTATGGGCAGCTGTACACGTCATCGTTGGAGCCACACGCAAGTGTGAGTAACGATCCAAGAGCGAGTCTTATCCGACACTATTCCGAACATATCCCGGACGTCAGTCTGAGCGAGATTAGAATGGCTGTCCAGCACCTTAAAAACGGCATGTCCCCGGGCGAGGATAGAATTACAGCGGAGCTTTTGAAAGCGAATGGAAAACCGGTAATTGAAGTCCTTCAGAAGCTCTTTAATTCTGTCCACCATGGTGGCACTACTCCGGAGGCGTGGAGTAGAAGTGCGGTGGTCTTGTTTTTCAAGAAAGGCAACAACGCTCTCTTGAAGAACTACAGACCGATTTCCTTTCTGAGCCGCGTCTACGTGCTGTTTTCGAGAGTCATTACGAATCGTCTCGCACGCAGACTTTTTACGCTCAGACGCAGACGACTTTCAGCCTCCCGAACAAGCTGGTTTCTGTAAAGGCCTTAGTACCATAGACCACATACATACCTTACGGCAGATTGTACAGAAGACAGAGGAGTATAATCTGCCACTTTGGCTTGCGTATGTGGACTATGAGAAAGCCTTTGATTCCGTCGAAATTTGGGCGGTGCTGCAGTCCCTTCAGCGGTACCAAGTTGACTGTCGGGATATCGAAGTGCTGAAGTGTTTGTACAGTAGAGCTACGATGGCTATCAGAGTACGAAACCTATCCAACTGCAGAGAGGTGTAAGACAGGGTGACGTTATATCCCCGAAACTCTTCACCGCTGCATTGGAAGACGTTTTCAAGCTACTGGACTGGAAAGGATGCGGTATTAACATCAATGGCGAGTACATCACTCACCTTCGATTTGCCGACGATATAGTCCTTATGGCAGAATCGCTGGAGGACCTAATGAGGTCATTAAGCACTATGCTCAATGACCTCAATAGTGCTTCCCAACGGATAGGTCTGAATATGAACATGGACAAAACAAAGATCATGTTTAATGTCCATGTCACACTTATGCCGGTACTTGTTGGGAGCACTAAGCTCGAAGTTGTTGACGAGTATGTTTACCTGGGACAAATAGTCCGACTACTTAAGTCCAACTTCGACCGAGAGGTCAATCAACGGATTCAACTCGGCTGGGCAGCGTTCGGGAAACTACGACACGTCTTCTCGTGAGACATACCTCAAAACCTAAAAACGAAATTGCAACCAGTGCGTGTTGCCAGTAATGACTTACGGATCTGAGCGTGGTCCTTCACTGCTGGCCATATGAGGAAGCTCAAGGTCGCTCAGCGAGCTATGGAAAGGCCTATGCTCGGTGATGGTGATGAAAGACCACTCCTTTTCTCTTGGGCAATTGCAGCCGTTTTTGCTCAATTTCTTGCTTTTTCTTGCTGTTTCGAGTCGCATTTCTCCCTTTTTTGTAATAAAACTTCAGTATGTATTGAATTTCTTCGTTAGATTGACTCATTTTGGTGAACAGAAAAACAATTGAAAAACGACAGGAAAGTGTTTTTTACTTTTTAATTGTCTTTACTTAATGTCCATGTCGATATTAAAACCAGTCAGTTACAAACAGCACAACCAAAAATATTTTTCTTCAATTTTAAACAAACAAAATTCGAAGAAACTTTTCCTCGACCTATAATGCAGTTTGGATCTTGATGACTTGACATGAATTGATCTGTCTTGCAAAATTGATACATACTTGTTATCATTTGAATACCGTCAAATAAACAAACAAATAAACATACTAAATAATTTATAATAGCTATTAATGCACTCTAGTGTTAAGGCACTGGTGGTTTTGTGGTGAGAAACACATATATTTTTATATTATATTTTTATTCTATCTCTATCGTAGTACTGCTTATTAAGATAATATAACTTAAATAAAAAATTTAAAAATCCTCTGCAATAAATAGAGCTGATGATCTTCAAACGGCTAAACAAATTTTATAAAACATAGCAAGGAACCTTAAGACACCTTTCAAACGGAAAAAAAATCAAAATCGGTTCATTCATTGAGAAGCTATGATGCTACATGCTACAAACAGACACACAGACACACACTACAATCTCATAACACCGCTTTGTTTTCGTCGAGGGTTAAAAATATGTATAAACATTAATTTCCTTACCTCACTGAGAAAAGCTTTTCTCCACACTTTCCAAGCTGATGGTTTTCAATATCGATGTGGAACCGGCTCTTACTGAGCGTTCCCTAGCTTACCCACACAAAGACAAATTTGTACGTGCATTAACACACAATTAAAACCCTATGATGTTCTACCTTCGCCGCATATTAGCAGGGCTACGGGAACGCTTTCGCACACATCTGCGGTCCCACCTACATCTGTACCTTTACTCAACGTGTAAAGTGTGTAAACACAGCAAATAAAACTTATATTAACTTCATGCTTAAATGACATACCTTAAATGACTACTTACTTAAATGAAGGGTCAATAACGCAGTGACTATAAATTTGCTTGCAAGGTTGCGGGCCGCAGGTTCTTATTACATATTGTATGTCTTAAACGAAGTTGTTCCGGGCTATGTGCAATGTATGTATAATGCCTCAAAATGTAAAGTTTATTGTTTCATTAAAAAATATCATGAAATAATGGGAATAAGTCGACACAAGCAAAATAGTTTTTGATATTTTTTTGAACGCAACTTCCACACTAGGATTTTGTGGGCAGTTTAAATGCATAAAGTTCACAAGGACCATATTAATTGATGATTGTGTTTACCCATACATAACGGAATGACCATTACAAAAATTCTTTACACCAGTCAATAATATCAACAATATGAAGTCCATCTAACAAGTTTTGGCATATTCTCTATTTGGCAAACTATTTGGTTCAGTTAGCTTAAATTTAATAAAATATTTTATTGAATTTATTAAATTTTATTATTTTATTAAATAATTATATTTATTACATTTATTGAATTTTTAATTTTAACTCAAATTCGAACCTTGGATCCGCTACGCAGTAGCAGTAGTAGTAACACTAATGTAATAATGATAATAATTTTTTTTTAAGTCATAAGTCCTGGGATATGGTCATCTGATTTCTTAACATCAATAACTTTTCATTAATTTCCAGGTCAACATATTCGTTGGTTTCGTCATAGTGACGTTCCAAAAGGAGGGTGAGCAAGAATTCAAAGACTGCGAACTTGACAAGAATCAGAGGAACTGTATCGAATTTGCTTTGAAAGCAAAGCCAGTTAGGAGGTGAGTTCTGTTAACTGATTAGAAAAGTTTTAGCTTGTATAAGTCCCTCTGCTGGATCACAGGTGCCATCTTATTTCTCAGAAGTTTCGCTGGCCTGCCTGTTCGCGTTTTTTTTTTATAGAAGTGCGAGCAAACGAGCATGCGGCTCACCTGATGGAAAATGTCGACCGCCGACCACGAACAAATTGCAATACCAGGGGAATTTCAGGTGCAGTCCAGTCTTTTAACAAGAAGAAAGTTTTAAGAATTCCTCTTAATATTTTATTTCTCAGGCAGTTTTCCTCGCGATGTTTTCCTTCACCGCTGAGCACCTGTTAAATTAGAAATCAAAATTGCACCTAACAATTTCATTCTTGCTGACGGCGATTTAACTAAGTTCACGAATTATAAAATTTATACCGAGTTCGTAAATTTGAGAATCTACCACGGTTTCATAGATCAATGATGAAATCAAAGGTAATTTCTGTTTTTTTATGGAAGAGGAGGCAAACGAGCATTTTTGTTTATTATTTTATAGGATAAGGGTGACAAGCTAGCACACAGCCCACCTGATGGTGAGTGATTGCTGTGGCCCGACATCTATCTATATCTATCCTCGCATGCGAATCAAAATGCAGATGCATTGTCAGCCGCGAGGACTAAGATGGAATGCCTCTTTCCCAGTAAAAAGGGTCTCCGGTTCTCTACACTCACCATAAGAAACACAGCAGCATTAAGCCGCTATTTTATGCTGGTATTCTGTAAGCATGCGGCTTACCTGATGGTAAGTGATCACCGTCGCCCATGAACAACTGCAACACCAGGGGAATAGCAGGTGCGATTGCCGGTCTTTTAGGAAGGAGTATGCTCTTTTCTTGAAACCAATTTGTGTCGGTCCGAAAAAACCGCTGGCTTAAAATATTTGTTTTGATCAACCTATAAAAGTCTAAGATGGACTTTGATCTCTCCCATTGTAGACAGGATTTTCCTTCATCATCACACTTGATAGGCAGGTTGATTATCCCAGTACCAGACGTTTCATAGCTGGCAATATATGAGTTGGTTATACCTTCCTCTATCAGTATGTATATTATACATACATTAACACTCACGCCTGGCACCCGGAGGGTAGGCGGAGACTACCGACTTCCATTTGGCACAATCTTGACAAACTTTTCCCGCCTTCTTTACTTCCATACACCTACGCTATAAATGCACGGTTTCTTTTTATAGGACAGGGTGACAAACGAGCACACAGTCCACCTGATGGTAAGTGGTTGCTGTGGCCCATGGACATCTATGAGATGTTGATGACATACGAGTAAAACATCATCAAAAACATCGCTGTCATATATGACTTTTAATTAGAATTACACATGTGATCTATATTGAATAAAAATTATTCTATTCTATGTTGATTTCCTCGTTATTATTATTAATTTATTATTTTCGATAATTTCTAGGTACATACCGAAACACCGAATCCAATATAAAACTTGGTGGTTCGTGACGTCACCACGTTTTGAGTACGTTATATTTTTCTTCATCGTGCTCAACACTGTGGCACTTATGATGAAATTTCACACCGCTCCTCCCGAGTATAGAAAGGTATGATTTGTTGATGGAAATATTTTCTTTAAGTTCCATCCTGCATCTACCACCTTCTTCAACTGTAGTGATGATTGAGTAGAAATAAAAAATAAATAAAAACGATGTTTTAATGTGACTATACTATTAGTAGTGGTACTAGTAATTCTAGTCCCTATCTTTTTGGTGCTTCTGACCAAATTTACAAAACGGTATACCAATGCATATCGCGTCTGTCTGTCCATTTGTCATAACAGTGTTTTAATAAGATGCATTAGGTATGGTATATTTATAAAATAAGTATTTAAAACCTGTACATGGAGGAGAATGGAATCTATAAATAAAAATAGATCAATGAATTGCGACGCTGGGGACCGCGGGTTCGAATCCCCCACGGAATAAATACTTGTATGCAAATAATTCTCCCGGGTCTGAATGTTTGTCCTTGTGAAATTTATATATTATGTAAACTGCCCTCACGATACAGGAAAAGTACTAGTGCAGAGATAACGTTAAAAAATATTTTAAAAACACTTACGACGAAAAACTATTGTTGTAATAATAACACAATTTTTCATTCTGAACAACTATAATGTTATTTAAATACCAAATCATTAGGATTGAATAATTATTTGATTGTAATGAATTGTTATGAACAATTCATTACAATCTTATAATTATTATTAGACTGGGCGAAAACTCAATACTAAATGTGTAACTTACTAATAATACGAGTAACTAAAATATGAACTCGACCAAGTTTGTTTCAATGTTCTTTTTTCTTGTAGGTTTTGGACTACTTAAATATGATACTAACAACAGTTTTTATGCTTGAATTTGTCTTCAAATTGGCTGCCTTCAGATTTAAAGTAAGTAATAAATAAAATATACCTACTTACGTTTTTTAAGAAACCGAAATAAATGTATATTTGACCACGTTTATGTATATGCAATTTTAATACACTCGTAACCAATCCAGTAAACATGCAGAAAAGGACTAACATTTATAATGTTAATATGAAATTAAAGAATAAGATTCGGCATTGTGTTGAAAAGATTTATACAATAGAAAAAATTGTTGATTGCCCGCGTTACAACAGACATATATTGAGGTTCATTCTAATGGAGAACCATATCAATAGTAACTCCTTAATCCGTAACTTACTGTCGTGTACGAAAAAAATACACGGACAATTATTTTCAAAACACAATTTTTATTCAAAAACTGAATATAGTTTACTTTTAACTGTTAAGATTACTGACGTACGTAAATCTTACTTAAAATTACTTTTTTTTCGGGACCAAAGCAGTGACATTGGAATATCTTAAATAATGAAATTGTTTATTTTTGAAATTCAACTGCTAAATTTACTTACGTACGTTGATTCTACATACATACATGGAAATTCTTTCGGGATTATTCTGTAATTATTTCAAAATCAAAATTGTTAAGAAACTTTGAGCATCAAATCATTTGAGAGTTGGCGATAAACGCTAAATCTTTCCAAAAAAAAAATACGTGAGAAACCCTATAAAAATAACAATGTTCCATTCCAGAATTATTTTGGCGACGCCTGGAACACCACTGACTTCATTCTAGTCATAGGCAGTATAATTGATATTGTGGTGACACAAGCTAATGAAAATAATCCGAAATTGCCGGGTTCTAGTGTAAGTTTTTAATGATATGTTTATTTCATCTCTTGTCTTTTGTCTTTTCTACTTTATAAACCTTTCTTGAAGGTTTTAAATCTATTGAACTAGCTCGAGCATTATATTCTCTATTCGCATCTAGCAAGGGTTATTACCTTTTGAGCTGTATACTTCATCCTTCAAAATGAATACCGGTAGATCAATACGTAAATTATTCTTTATTATAAGACCTTACTACTAATATAAAATTAGCGAAATTGATAGTATAAAAAATTCTCAAAACCAACTTCGGAAAGGTACATAATATATACAACGTGTAACAAAAACCCTGTGGTTCCATTTAAGTGCGTTATCAGAGTCGGTATTCAAACGTAAAGAAATTACTTTATTTTCTTTCAAAAAACTTGAACATTAATAAAATTAAATTTAAATAAAAAAATAATTTGCAAATTGTATGTGGTTTTATTACCACTAACTGAGCATCGATAAAGGGGGGTTCTTTGACAATCGTCTTATTCCCTGGATAATGCAGAGGTAATAAAACCACATACAATTCGAAAGTAATTTTTTTAATTAATATTAAATTTTTTAATGTTCAAGTTTTTTGAAAAAAGTTATTCCCTTACATTTGAATACTGACTCTAATAACGTATTTAACGGGAACCACAGGGCTTTTGTTACACGTTGTATTATAAATTTAAATCGTCAATTGGAGTTACGTTTACGGAACAAAAAGACTATCTAGCTCCAGGTGAGACAGAAGTCAAACACTGGCTTATAGTAGTTAGAAAATTATAAGAAAATATTTTTTTAAATGTCGGCATTATACAAAGATAGGCCATTTTGATAGGCCATTATAACGGCTATTGTAGGATGACAATTGATAATTCTATAGATGACGATAACCTCAATTATTATCACGAAAGCGAATGGAGCCAATATTAAAGCCAGAACAACTTTAATATCCTCTATTCATTTTGTTTCATTAAAAATGCAATAAACAATAAGAGAGTAAGAATGATATCCATTTGTAATTAGGATTAAGGATAGACAAATGTAGATTATATAAGCATCTCTGCTAGATTTATTAATTTTTTACAAAATTATTCATAATCACACGTTTTCAGATTTCATCAGATGAAAGAATTGAGGAGGTATGAAGTTTTAAAATACGATTTTCCCCATTTGATTTTTGGTGTCCTATATTTAAGTGAGCAAATCCTGTATATATACAATTTTAGATGAAATTTTGTATTTAGATGATGTTTTACTTTCCAAGATTATCTAAATATGTGTTATCTACACATTAGAAAAAACTACTAACGCCATATAAAGTTCGGCCGTCCAGGTACTTAAAAATAATAGAAGAGAAAACTGACAAACATACATATAATGTAGTCAAAAGACTAATATTGATAGGTCAATATTTAAAAAAAAGTTATTATAATCAGAAATAAATATCTCAGCAAAAAAACCAATTAGTTTGTTAAATTCCTCTTCTTTTGTTCATACTTCTTATTTATTTTATTTCATGTTGATTTATTTTTTTTATTTCTGATTATTTGTAGTACTTGAATCTTACGCTTTTTGTATTGAAATTATTACTGGCTGTCCATCGTTTAGATTAGCGAATACGAATAATAAACTTTTGGCTATAGACAATTTTCACTGTGTGTAGTTACTTTAAGTTTCACACAAATATAAATTACATATGTATTGACAGTTTAGATATGGTATTAGAGTTGATATTTTGTGTTTATTTCTAAATCAGGAATAGCATAACTTGCTATTGAATATGTATTGATACTTTTACAAACAGGTGAACTTAGTACCCAGTCTATTCCTATGTTTGTTGTAGTCATATATGACTGTACATAAATGTCAAGAGTTCGGTGAATCGTGAATTTTGCACCTATAACGATTCCCTTAGATAACCATAGCATTCCTAATATTTCTGTTAAACGGTTTAAATCCATTATAAGTTCGCAACATCAAACCTACCATAACAACGAAATTAGCATCCTGAGAAAGTTTTTTAAACTGGGTTTGTTTTCACCGAATAGTTTAGCTTTGTTCATACTATACGATTCTATATTACTATATATATTAATTCCATGCATATTTAATTCTAGCCTTAGATACCAATAGCAGAGTTTTAATTATATTGGACCCGAACTCATCATGAAACTCTTGATGTGCATATATATAAAATATATCAACTGCTTGCCCTTTTCGTGAAAGTCTGTAAATTTTACATATATATATCAAACTAGCTGGCCCGGAAACATTCTTCTGCTCTTTCTATCTAGATCTTTAACACCATCTAGCTCCAGGTGGGATAGTCAAACACTGGCTTATAATGGTTAGAAAAAGTATAAAAGGAAATTTTTTTTAAAAAATATCGTCATTATATACAAAGATCTTGATAGGCCATTATAACGGCTATTGTAGGATGACAATTGAAATACCTTTAGATGAAATTGATGGATGGAGCCAATATTAAAGCCGGAACAACTATAATATTCATTTTGTTTCATTGAAAATGTAACAAACAGTAAGAGAGTAATAATGGATATGGATTAATGACAGATAAATGTAGATTATATAAAAATCTCTGCTAGATTTATTACTTTTTTTTACAAAATTATTCATAATCGGGTCCTATTCACATTTTCAGATTTCATCAGCTAAAGGAATTGATGAGGTATGGAGCTTTAAAATATGATTTTCGCATTTAATTTTTGATATCCTATATTTAAGTAAATCCTGTATATATGCAACTGGTTTATCAGAAACGGCTCTAACAATTTGGATGAAATTTTGTATTTAGGTGATGTTTTACTTTTCAAGTTTATCTAAATATGTGTTATCCATCCATTAGAAAAAACTACTAACGTCATGCAAAGTTCGGTCGTACTTAAAAATAATAGAAGAGAAAACTGACAAACATATATACAATGTAGTCAAAAGACTAACAGTGATAGGTCAACGTTTTAAAAATAAATTATTATGAAAAATAAATATCTCGGCAAAAAACAAACTACTTTATTAATTTCCTCTTCTTTTATTCATACTTCTTCTTCTGTTATTTTTTCATTCATGTATATTTTGTTTTTCAAATTAAATTTGAGTGCAATTAAATAGCTAAGGTTATCGATTTTATTTTTATTTTTAGGGTAGTACCCAGACAATAGGTTTAAAGTACATCACATTCTTCCGTTTGTTCCGTGCCATGCGTTTGATTAAGCTGCTTTCACGTGGTGAACGCATCAGAACTCTGCTTTGGACCTTCATTAAGTCCTTCCAGGCTCTTCCATACGTCGCATTACTGATTGTTCTGTTGTTCTTCATCTACGCTGTTGTTGGAATGCAGGTATTGTTTCTTATTTATACAAATACAAATATTGAAGTGTATGTTTGTAATGTCCAGAAAACAGCTTTATTCTAAATACATATGCAAAGATACGGTACTTGTAACAAAAACACAACTTTTAAAATTTTTGTCTGTCTGTCAGTTTGTTTGTTCCGGCTAATTTCCGAAATAGCTGGACCGATTTTGATGGGACTTTCACTGGCAGATAGCTGATGCTATAAGGAGTAATTTAGGCGATTTTTTTTCAGAAAAAGAATAAGGGTACCGCGTAAAAAAAATTAAAACCCTTTATTAAACGCAGGCGAAGTCGCTAGGAACAGCTAGTTTTTTTTTGATAAATATTCACTTATTCTTCTTCTTCTGCATTAGTTGTAAGGATTGTTCTTAATCATCCCGCTTACTACTGCCAGTCGCCAATTTCTGGTCTGGGTATTTTACCTCTGGTGTAAACGAGATGATCATACCGCCATCTACTGAATGCTATTAGATTTTTCTGGTATTTCCATCGATCACTAATAGAAAACTAGATACACAATCAGTGACAAAAAATGTCCTTACCGAATGAGCGCCCACTCGAATATTTGGGTGCGCTTTTAATTTGTACGAAGCTTTGTGAACACAACTTTAGGCAATGCATTTAAGGTTGAATTTACATTTGTGATATAGGAAATGTGTGTCAATGAAATAGAGACGTGTTGATGCTTCTATAACTTTAATTATAATGTCCTTATTCTACCTTAACACTAGTATATATAGTCGCGGGGGCTATACTACACTACACATTAATGTGTATTTATTTCAACTTCAAAGACTTTTTCTGCCACCAGGACGGTGTCACTTAAAAGTTTGACATATTTCATTACGGGGAAGTTAATAAGTTCGAAAAAGTAAAGGTTAATTTTTATTTCTGTATTATTAGCTACATTTTATAATAATTAGATTTAAAATTAAAAAACGAAGTCACAGATATTCATAACAGTAGAAGAATTTTAAAAATCTTAAAAATATGCAAGAAATTAAAGAGCTAACCACCGAGGAATTGTTTTGTGTATTAATATAATACTCTAGAAACTGATAAACTTTTATTAAAAACTAACTACTCAATTAAACGACATTGTGTAACAAAAAACTTTACCTCAGTATAAACTAGCGACATCTGGTGAGCAGAAAATTATTAGCCCTCATTGGCGACAGTTTTTAAAGAACTTTTGCATGGGATTGTGTATCTAGTTTTTTTATTAGTGATCGATGGGTATTTCCCATAGTTGCCTGTATACCACCCACGGGACGAAATAGGGTGATCGAATCTATTACGACGGTTGTTGGTCTAGTGGTCTTATGCGCTTCTGCTGAACGTGTGGTCCGTTCGAAACTCGGGTCGGTCCAAAATCAGTTAGGAAGTTGGATGTGTTTCACCCCCGTGCCTCGGAATGTACGTAACGAAAGTGATCTCTCTCCGGTTATGTTTGAATTTCGCCCCCATCGGACTACGAGAGTGTGAGAATATAGCGACACTTATGCTTGCGCGCGCATAGGTGCGCTATAATCCTGTCATGCGTAGATCTCTCAGTTGATACTGGCTGCTGTGACTAAAATTCGGTCTAAAGGACATTATCGTTAGTTTTTTTTTTGTATATGGCTATAAATATTGTATTTTTAAACGTTATTTACCGTTACCGTTACAGCCTATTCGAGTACACTGCTGAACATAGGCCTCCTCCATAGATTGCCTCATAGGGGGGCTATTTACTATAGCTGCCACGCCTGCGAAGTGGGTTGGTAACCTGAGTTTGTTTTTGTTTTAGTTGTTAGTTGGAAGATGCTGCTGCCCATCTCTTGGTTTGTGATTCGCTGTTGCCTCTTACGACACCCACGGGATGATATGGGGTAGTGGTTGTTCTTACACGTTATTTAGTTTGACCAATTAATTTCTTTGAAGCGAATGGCAGTCTTAATTTTTTATGTGTGTACTCTTTATTTCTGACACAATCGCATTGCGATGAGACTTTCTTTCATTTACATTTCTTTTGTAGGGTAAGGTATGTCCCTCCGCATAATCATTGTTGGACTGTATACAATTTTTTTTTTTGTGATTTTATATTATCTTTTTTGTGATGTCAAAAAGTTTTTTTGATTTTCTTCTATGCATTTTCCTTTTATTAATATTATATAGCCTTAAAAATATATCAATCTTATTAATTTATTGAAACTCATTTCAGTTATTCGGAAAAGTCGAGTATTCGGAAATAATTACCAGGAATAATAACTTCCGGACATTTGGAGGCGCTCTAATGCTCTTGTTCAGATCAGCTACAGGTAAAACGTTTTTAGTAATTTAAGTAATTCAATCGATAGATAGATCTATTAGATTATTAGACTTCGATCATGTTTTTTTTTATTGTAAACATTATTAAGTACTGAGATTCAAAGTTATATTGTACTAAGGTACGTGAGGGTAATGTAGTCACCTTAAGCTTTGCCGCCTTATAAAACCAAAACTAGGAGGAGGACAGAGACAAATACACAATGTCGTATACTATAACTAATATAGAAAAAAATAACAAACAAACCTTCGCAATAATTAGTAACACTTCGAATAATCAACTTAAAAAAAACTAACTATGGTACGTGAGGGTAATATGATCATCCGGTTAATATGGTCACTTTCTTATACTTAACTCAAAAACTACAGCGTCGTTTGCATATACCGCTCTGTGATACGATAGTTCTTGATCAGTATATCAAATAATAAAGGGTCAAAAAGGCGCTCCTTTATCGACTCTATTTTGACAGTTGATATTATTGTAAATATTTTAGTCGATTTTTGTATTGTGTAGTGAAGTTAGTTTTTTAACTAGATTTTTTAATTATTTCCAAAGCTTGTTTGCTATTTTTCTTCTTAATATATTAGTTATAGTATACGACTTCGTGTTTTTGTCTCTGTTCTCCTCCTAATTTTGGTTTTATAGTGCGATAAAGCTTAAGGTGACATTACCCTCACGTACTTACTACAATATCAACTGTCAAAAATAAGGCGTCGATAAAGCGGCGGCCTTTTGACCCTTTATTATTTGAATGACTGATGAAGAGCTATCGTATTACAAAGCCATCTATGCAAATTAGGCTGTAGTTTTTGCGTTATAAAAAAGTGACCATATTAACCGGATGGCGATATTACCCTCACGTAATCTACATGGTTTTTTTTTATTTTAATATGATTTTAAGTTAACGCTAAGTTATTTCGGATTGTTTGTAGTATTTTAATCATAGGCTTTTTGTATTGAAATTATAACTGGTTCTCCATCCCTTAAATTAGCAAATATGAAAAAAAAACTTATGGCTGTAGACGATTTTTATACAAATATAAATTTTGTATTCACAGTTTATATTTGTCGTTTAGAGTTGATATTTTGTGTTTATTTCAGATATAATGTCGTCATATAGCTACTGAATATGTATCGATATTTTTACAAACAGGTGAACTTATTAGTAGTCTGTACATAAGTGTCAAGAGCTCGGCGAGTTGTGAATTTTGCACCTATAACGCTTCCCTTAGATAACTATAGCATTCTTAATATTTCTGTTAAACGGTTTAAATCCATTACAAGTTTCCAACATCAAAACCTATCATTACCAAGAAATTAGCATCCCGAGAAAGTTTTTCAAATTGGGTTTATTCTTACCGTATAGTTTAGCTTTGCGCATATTATACGATTCTATATTATTATATATTAATTCCATGCATATTTAATTCTACCTTTAGATACCAATAGCAGAGTTTTAGTTATATTGGACCCGAACTCATCATCATCATGTCTTGATGAGCATATATACGAAATATTTCAACCGCTTGCTCTTTACGTGAAGAACTGTAAATTTTTATTGCTGGTAGTGAACGTTTCATCCAACCCACATGAAAACTGTCGGGGGTGATTGACAGTTAAAAGAAAACTTTTTTTGATATTTATTGCGTCACATATTAGGATTAAGGGATTTTGAACATTTAAGAAAAGAGGCTTGTGTTACCGTGTAACGGCGGTGTAATAATCCACTTATAACTACTATTATTATCCAGAGAGTTTTATAAGAGGTGACAGAGGGAAACAAATCAGGAGATATAGAATATCAACTTAAAATAAAAAACGGTTGCCAACCCGCTTCCCAAGCGTGGTAACTATGACAGATATCCAGCGGCTGAAGCGGCAGAAGCTGGACGGCGGTTTTCTGCCACCTGTCAAAGTGCTGCCAACTGAGTTTTCTAAAAAGTTAAATGAAATATTCCAGAAGTTGAATGATAAAGGCTTAGTAGAACCATTCAGCAAGAAATCGCAGCAAAAGTACTTGGCACTATACCGTGAGGTGGAGGAGTATGTTTTTTTTTAAATATGATGAAATGTATTTGGGAGGTCTATTTTAAGTAGTAGTTTTTTTACGGATTTTATCGCGTTTAATTTACTTATTTTATATTCCCGACGTTTCGGTTGCTTTCCAGCAACCGTGGTCACGGGGGACTGAGGTGATTGACGTCCCGATGTCAAAGTTAACCCGGAGTACCTTCAGCTTTTTAATTATTAATTTTGGTCCGATCTACGCAGAATGAACTAACTGTGTCTTGAAGTCTTACAGTGGTATGCTTGGGTTTAGTTTTAATTTTATGAATTACAGGATCCCAAGCAGGTGGTAGTACCCAGCCTCCCTCTCTATTGAAATTAGGATGTTTTTTAATTTCAATAGCCTCACGTATCATCCTTGGCAGGAATCGATGTTCTTTCGCGAGGACTTGTGGTTTATCAAATCTAATGTAATGACGGGGGCCGTCTAGGATATGATCACAAACTGCAGACTTCCCGGAACGTTGGTGCTTCACGTCAGCTATGTGTTCTTTTACGCGGGTTTTTATTGATCGTTTTGTTTGCCCTATATATGAGAGACCACACTCACAATCAAGCTTGTATACTCCTGCATCTTGTAGAGGAATATTGCACTTGACGGATGGTAAGAACTGACTAATCTTCTTCGGCGGCTTGAAGAATGTTTTCTAATAGAAGCTCGCTTCAAGATGTAGCCAATCTTGTCTGTGACACCTCTGACATATGGTAGTACAGCAGGCACACGCTCGACTGTGGCCGGCTTCACTCGGTCACTGTGACGTAGGCGCGGAACCCGAAGCTTGTTGTCGTGCAGAACCTGCTTGACGTGCTGAAGCTCGGCGGCCAGGTGTTTGCTGTCACAGATCCCTCGTGCTCTCTGCAACAAAGATTTGCCCACGGTAGCTAACTGTGAAGGGTGATGGTGGGATTCACCGTTTAAGTATCGGTTTGTATGGGTCTTTTTTCTGTACACAGTGTGACCTACGGTGTTATTAGGATTTCGAATGACTAACACATCTAGGAAAGCTAAAGAATTATTTGCCTCTAACTCCATAGTAAATTGAATTTTAGAGTTTATGGAATTAAGATGTTCTAAAAATGCAGTTACTTTGTCTGATGGTAAAATTGTGAAAGTATCGTCTACGTACCGCTTGTAGAAACTTGGAGTTACTGGTGCAGTAAGCAGGGCTTTCTCCTCAAAGTCCTCCATGAAAATATCGGCGACAATGGGAGATACCGGTGAGCCCATCGCAACACCATCTACTTGCTTGTAAAACTGTTCCTTCCACAATAGGTAGCCAGATGTAAGGCAATGTCTGAGTAATACTGCATATTCTGCTGGCATGTTGTTTTCCTCTAGTTTCCTAGTTATAATTGAGATGCAGTCTTCAACAGGTAGGCATGTAAATAGAGACTGAACATCAAAACTGACCATAGTTTCATTGTCAGTAAGACATAGGTCTTTTATCTCACTGACAAAATGGAATGAATCCTTAGTGTGTGCTCTTGTATGTCCTCTGAGTGGTGATAGTACTTTTGCTAAGTGTTGAGCCAATCTGTAAGTTGGCGAATCGATCTGACTCACTATTGGACGTAATGGAGCGTTCGGTTTGTGTATTTTTTTTGGTAACCCATACAACTTCGGCGGTTTGGCATACGTAGGTATTATCGAATTTACGTCTAGATTCAGTTTCTCGGAGTATTTCTTTATTAGATCGCTAGTTGTTTTAAGCGTATTAGTTGTAGGATCTGTTTTGACCTTTACGTACGTACTTTCATCCGATAAAAGTTGAAACTTTTATCGGATGAAAGTACGTACGTAAAGGTCAAAACAGATCCTACAACTAATACGCTTAAAACAACAACCGATAAAAGTTGTTGTATTTTAAAATACAACAACTTTTATCGGATGAAAGTACGTACGTAAAGGTCAAAACAGATCCTACAACTAATACGCTTAAAACAACTAGCGATCTAATAAAGAAATACTCCGAGAAACTGAATCTAGACGTAAATTCGATAATACCTACGTATGCCAAACCGCCGAAGTTGTATGGGTTACCAAAAAAAATACACAAACCGAACGCTCCATTACGTCCAATAGTGAGTCAGATCGATTCGCCAACTTACAGATTGGCTCAACACTTAGCAAAAGTACTATCACCACTCAGAGGACATACAAGAGCACACACTAAGGATTCATTCCATTTTGTCAGTGAGATAAAAGACCTATGTCTTACTGACAATGAAACTATGGTCAGTTTTGATGTTCAGTCTCTATTTACATGCCTACCTGTTGAAGACTGCATCTCAATTATAACTAGGAAACTAGAGGAAAACAACATGCCAGCAGAATATGCAGTATTACTCAGACATTGCCTTACATCTGGCTACCTATTGTGGAAGGAACAGTTTTACAAGCAAGTAGATGGTGTTGCGATGGGCTCACCGGTATCTCCCATTGTCGCCGATATTTTCATGGAGGACTTTGAGGAGAAAGCCCTGCTTACTGCACCAGTAACTCCAAGTTTCTACAAGCGGTACGTAGACGATACTTTCACAATTTTACCATCAGACAAAGTAACTGCATTTTTAGAACATCTTAATTCCATAAACTCTAAAATTCAATTTACTATGGAGTTAGAGGCAAATAATTCTTTAGCTTTCCTAGATGTGTTAGTCATTCGAAATCCTAATAACACCGTAGGTCACACTGTGTACAGAAAAAAGACCCATACAAACCGATACTTAAACGGTGAATCCCACCATCACCCTTCACAGTTAGCTACCGTGGGCAAATCTTTGTTGCAGAGAGCACGAGGGATCTGTGACAGCAAACACCTGGCCGCCGAGCTTCAGTACGTCAAGCAGGTTCTGCACGACAACAAGCTTCGGGTTCCGCGCCTACGTCACAGTGACCGAGTGAAGCCGGCCACAGTCGAGCGTGTGCCTGCTGTACTACCATATGTCAGAGGTGTCACAGACAAGATTGGCTACATCTTGAAGCGAGCTTCTATTAGAAAACATTCTTCAAGCCGCCGAAGAAGATTAGTCAGTTCTTACCATCCGTCAAGTGCAATATTCCTCTACAAGATGCAGGAGTATACAAGCTTGATTGTGAGTGTGGTCTCTCATATATAGGGCAAACAAAACGATCAATAAAAACCCGCGTAAAAGAACACATAGCTGACGTGAAGCACCAACGTTCCGGGAAGTCTGCAGTTTGTGATCATATCCTAGACGGCCCCCGTCATTACATTAGATTTGATAAACCACAAGTCCTCGCGAAAGAACATCGATTCCTGCCAAGGATGATACGTGAGGCTATTGAAATTAAAAAACATCCTAATTTCAATAGAGAGGGAGGCTGGGTACTACCACCTGCTTGGGATCCTGTAATTCATAAAATTAAAACTAAACCCAAGCATACCACTGTAAGACTTCAAGACACAGTTAGTTCATTCTGCGTAGATCGGACCAAAATTAATAATTAAAAAGCTGAAGGTACTCCGGGTTAACTTTGACATCGGGACGTCAATCACCTCAGTCCCCCGTGACCACGGTTGCTGGAAAGCAACCGAAACGTCGGGAATATAAAATAAGTAAATTAAACGCGATAAAATCCGTAAAAAAAATAGTTTTATTCAATGTGTAGTGTTCGCGTAAATATAAGAAATCATTAGTAGTTTTTACGTGGTAGAGCCTTTCTTCAGCTTTATAATTATGGTTGTAGCACGAATGGGTCGCCTCGATCGTGGTAGGACCACGCTTTCACAGAATACCACACACAAACTCTCTTCGGAGCTGGACGGCGGGTTTCTGCCATCTGTCAAAGTGCTGCCAACTGAGTTTTCTAAAAAGTTAAATGAAATATTCCAGAAGTTGAATGATAAAGGCTTAGTAGAACCATTCAGCAAGAAATCGCAGCAAAAGTACTTGGCACTATACCGTGAGGTGGAGGAGTATGTTTTTTTTAAATAACTGAAGTGACTATTGAACTTACATTCTACCTGATGGTAAGTGGCTACTGCAGTCCATGGACACCTGCAACCGACTTCAAATAAGACTACAGATATACATCTGACGACTCAGATGGAATGCTTCACAGCTTGTAATTATACTGTTCCCTCTATAAAGTTTAGACCGAAATACAGTAGTGAACGCACTGATGTTTGGCTTTAGAAATAGATAAGAGTGTGGTAGGTACCCAGGCGGACTCTTAGGCAGGAAAGAAGTCCAACTAATTTAGGACGATGAATATATGAGTCTAGTCTATGGCCCGTATTAATAAACGTTACTCAGCACAACCAGTTCGTGTTGCCAGTGATGACTTACGGATCTGAGACGTGGTCCTTCATTGATGGCCGTATGAGGAAGCTCGAGGTCGCTCAGCGAGCTATGGAGAGCGCTATGTTCGGAGTTTCTCTGCGTGATAAACTTAGAAATGACGATATCCGCAGTAGAACCAGAGTAACCGACCGGGCCGGCCATATAGCTCGAAGAACCGACAACCGATGGGGAAGAAAGGTTCTCGAGTAGCAGCCTCGTATCGGTAGGCGTAGTGTAGGGCGACCCCCCCCCCCACTAGATGGAGTGACGACCTGGTAAGACATGCAGAGGAAGGCGATGGATGTAGGTGGCCCAGGACCGTGCTTTGTGGCATTCCTTGGGGGAGGCCTATGTTCAGCATTGGACTTATGAAAGGCTGTAATGATGATGATGATGATGACTCAGCGCAAGTACACGCAATTCACTACAATCTTGAGGTTACGATATCAGCTGAGTGCCACACTGATAATAAACGAAACTCGACTCTCAAGTATGTGTACTTGAGTGCAAGTCACAGAACAGTATTCCTAAGTACAGCGTTTTGAGATAGTGTTTTTATGTGTATATTAATTAGCAACGATCATGAGATGCTGATATCGTAATGAGGGCGTATCAAATGATCACGCACTTGAGTTCGTCGTTGAGTAACGTTTATTAATATGGGCCTATGACAGTTGTATGACAATTTTAGTTTTTAGTATATTTGTTGCCTTTCATTTTGTTATATAACACTGATTTTTATTAATAAATATCTTGCGATATTTCTTGATATCTTTCGAAATTGAAATAAGCACTACTAGGAAGTAATCATTGCAGGAACCATTTTAAAAATTAATAAATACGTAATATATGTAACCGTAAATTATAGTATGAGTCTATGATACACTATGATGTTGGTTGAAATCAATGTTTGTGCAAGAAATGTTGTTCGTTTCGGGTCTGGTTGTGTTGAGGGATCACGTTCTCCCGCAGTTGTAGGATCCTATTCAACTTTGAATTCTATCGTATGAGCTTTCCTTAGGCTACGGGTAGGTTGTGGGATAAACAGTGAGACAATGTATGATATAATGGTAGGGGCAGGCTACAGCTATATCGATAGTATATTTGTAGCACGAATGGGTCTGCTCGACCGGATAAAGACCACGCTCTCACAGAATACCAGCGTAAAATAGCAGTTTAACGCTGCTGTGTTTCGTTTGGTGAGTGTAGAGAACCGGAGACCCTTTTTACGGGTGACAACGAATCTGCATTTTATTCACAAACGAAGATAGATGTAGATGTCAATGGGCCACTTACCATCAGTGGACTGTGTGCTCGTTTGTCATCCTATATTAATATTATATAAAGATCCATTTATTATTATATTTTTTATAAGATACTCAGATGTGTTGTCACATATGAGGACTAAGATGGAATGCCTCTTTTCCAGTTAAAATGGTCTCCGGTTCTCCACGCTCACCATACGAAATACAGCAGTGTCAAGCTGCCATTTTACGCTGGTATTCTATGAGAGCGTGGTACTTCCCCGGTCGAGTCGACCCATTCGTGCTACAACTATGCTACTAATATAGCTGCAGCATGGCTCTACCACGTATATAAGATTATGCTTAGTGGAGAGCTTGCACACTACTCGTAGGTTATTCCCATGTTTGAAATTGGTGGGAAAAAAGTCATTGATCCTTACAACAAATGTTTATCTATGTATCAGGTGAAGCATGGCAAGACATAATGATGGCTCTATCGCCAAACGGAGCTGAGATACCCGACGAGCCGGTTCGATGCATTCCCACCAATTCCACTACAGAAGGTTCAGAAGAGATTTGCGGCTCAACGCTTGCATTCCCTTATTTTATATCATTTTCCCTCCTTTGTACCTTTTTGGTAAGTATTTCACTTCTTGTTATGTTTTACTTCTTATTCAAAAACGTTATATTAAAAATAGGCTTACAATATCCTAAAGAAATCTGCACGTCTGAAAAATATAAAATGTTTCGTAGATATAAGAAGTTGGCCAACATGCATTGGGACAGTTCGATGGACTTTTCATTGTCCGAAAACTCTTTCAAAAATGAGAGCAAGCCTGTGTCCAGAAGTGAGATCTATAGTTTGTAACTGTTTTTACAAATAATCGTGACAAATGAGCACATAATCCAACTGATGTTAAGTGACTGTTGTGCCTCATTAGATGTATATTGAGAATTAAATTAAAAAAGAAACAAATAAAGTCAAAGCACAACTATAAAAACCTGTTTAATGTGGAATTCTTCAAATAGTATTGCCACTAAGGATGTGCTAAGTTGTGGCATCTGCGCCCTGATTTTCAAATTAAAATTTATTTATTTTCAGACAACAAAGATCCATGATTTAGTATTACATTTACGCTTAAAAACTAAGTGTTGGTATTTAAAAAAAAATTAATTATATTTTATTATAATATAATTAAATTAAATCAAACTAAATCAAATTAGAGTAAATTAAATTCTAATTTGTCATGTACCTAAAATGCACTCCGTTCGGTCGACACGTAGAATAATTACCATCCACTGTATGAGTCAACATCGTTCGCACGAAATGTCTCACAATAGGCACATGCGGATCATCACTGTTCTCACGATGCTGTTGTCATTTTCAGTTGCAACCTTCTGATAAATACGACAATGTATGATTGGTGTTGATTAATATTATACACTATTTGACTTTTGGTATAGGTTTCTGGTTATTTAAATGTGTGCACTAGAACTGTTGGAAATACGCTATGTTGCTTCATTATGAGACTTGTAAACTTTTAGACGTCGGATCTTCTTTGCAATTAAAAATTAATAAACATATAGCGTAGAAGCTATGTGATTTAAAGTTTAAGGCAGCGATTGATTTTTTTTATAGAATAAGGATGAGAAACGAGCTCACATTCCACCTGATGGTAAGAGGATGCTGAGACCCATAGATATCTACATTTACCTTTGCTTAAGATTCAAAATAGAGCCGTGGTAGCTCATATGGTTAGCGCTCGCGGTAAATTTTATAGTAGGCGAGCAACCCGGGTTCGATCCCCGGCGGCACCAGGGAAATTGTTAACTGCAATTTTAAGTGCTGATTTACCGGTGAAGGAAAACATCGTGAGGAAATCTGCATGTCTGAGAAATAAGAAAAAAACGTATTCCGAAGACACGTGAAGTTCGCCAACACGCATTGGGGCAGCACAGCAGACATTTCCTTGCCCTAAAACCCTCTCAGAAATGAGAGAAGGCCTGTGCCCAGCAGTGGGACGTATATAGGCTGTAACAAAGATTCAAAATACATATGTTTTGTCACTCCTGAGGACTAAGATGGAATGCATCGTGTCCAGTAAAAAGAGTCTCCGGTTCTCTATAATCATCATAACACAGCAGCATTAAGCTGCTAATTTACAGGGTATTCCGTGAGAGGGTGTTCTTACCACGAACGAGATGCTCTATTCGTTCTACAATCATAATATAGCTGCAGCATGAGTAAAGAAATAGTACCGTACAGAGGCAAAGCTTCATAAAACCGCGCTGTGATAGGTACACTACTACAAGGTTGAAGCGCATGTGTGCGTGAGCACTGGCGGCTCGTCACGTACAGAGAGAAACTGCTTATAACCGGCACGGACAGTGCTCAAACTGAGGGTTGTGTAAAAAATAAGTGTGAAATATTTTTTTAAAGAATAATTCGTATCAAATGAAATATAAAAAGGTGTAAATATGGTTTACGTAGATTTAAATCTTATCGAGGTTGCCGCAAGAGATGCCGCTGATTTTGTTATTAAAATTAATAATTTGTTTGATTTCTTACACTTAAGTACACTGCGATCTCCTAATAAATATAAAAGAACTTTTCGATGCGATAGTTATCTAAATTGAGCTTTTAGAAGAAATGCTAACATTTTTCTGTAACTTAAAATCAATAAGAAGTGATAGGCAGAAAGACGTTACAAATAGCATGAATTTCATTTACGAATTTCAAGTGTCTATAAAATCTTTAATAAAACTTCATGGAGAATTAAAATCAGAAGTAATTAAATTCATTTATATGTACGAGACAATCAATCAGATCGTCTCGAAAATTTCTTTGGAAAAGTCGGACAGGTTATCTTAACTTTGTCTCGAACACCACAGGTGTGAGAAAATAAAATTGTACGTTAATAGATCACAACAACCTATAAATATGAGAAAAGATTATTTTTACAGCCATTACAAAGATTTTAATAAAGATTGAATGAAAAAAGTACTGTACAGAGAAATGAGAATAGAAATGAGTCCAAATATTAATGGAATTTTTTACTGTGCCTCTATACAGTTTCTTTACTCATGTGGCTCTACTACCACTTTAACTAACTTCTACAACTTCTTAACAATTCGAGTATAAATTTGTAATTATTCTATTATATTTACTTTAATGACTTAAGGTTCAAACCTTCTTCTAAGCTTGTCGCTATTTATTTTCAGATTATAAACTTGTTTGTCGCTGTCATCATGGACAACTTCGATTATTTGACAAGAGATTGGTCTATCCTTGGACCCCATCATCTGGATGAATTTGTTCGGTAAGTTGTCATTGCCATTAACATTAAAGCCTGTCAAAAGTCCACTGCTGAACATATTCCTACCCATGGATTGCCTCATATTATCCCCTATATTTGCCATATTTGCCATAGTTGGCAGGTGGGTTTTTGACCGCAGTTTTTTTTTATTTTGTTGTTATTGGGTAGACGCTGCTGCCCATCTCCAGATTTGTTTCACTTTGTCACCTTTTTTATAGGATAGGGTGACAAACGAGCACACAGTCCACTTGATGGTAAGTGGTTGCTGTGACCCATAGACATCCACATCTATCCTCAATAAACAATCAAAATGCAGATGCGTTGTCACCCGTGAGGACTAAGAAGGAATCATCTTCTCCAGTAAAAAGGGTCAGGCTCTTCGGTTCTCTACACTCACCATACGAAACACAGCAGTGTTAAGCTGCTATTACGCTAGTATTCTGTGAGAGCGTGGTTCTTGCCCGGTCGAGCCGACCCATTCGTACTACAACTATACAATTAATATAGGTAGAGCCATGCTGTACCGCGTGAAAATAGTGGATTTCTGAATATACTTTATTTCATTTATGTAAATTAAATTATAGGCTTTGGAGTGAGTACGACCCGGACGCAAAAGGGAGAATAAAGCACCTGGACGTTGTAACTTTATTGAGAAAAATTAGTCCGCCGTTAGGTGAGTATACTCCTTTTGAATCACAATCTTAAGGAGGTAACATTTGGTGATCAGTTTTTAATATTAGTAAAACTATCGTATTAGTAGTGTTTAGTATTAAACACACATCCAACTAAGCTTAAAATCATTATGCAAGCAATAGTTTACGATGACAATTGAATGGAGAACTTTCAAATCTTTAATTACTGTACTAGTTTTAGAAGTATTTTTATTAACAATTAACGATCCGCCCCGGCTTCGCACGGTTGATTTCTGGATCTCGCCAACAACGCCACCTACCGAGTACAATTGTGAATCTAAACCAGTCTCTAATCAACTTAATCACACACACACACACAATTTCATCAAAATCGGTCCAGCCGTTAAAGAGTTCAGTTCAAGTGTGTATGTGACGTGACACACGGACAGAAGAATTGTATAATATATAATGTGCATTTATTATACATATAAACTTTTCGCTTGAGTGATTCTGTCTACTAATGAAAACCGCATTAAAATAAAATGCGCAGTTTAAAAGGTCTGAACGTACAGACAGCGAGAAGCGACTGTGTTTTGTACTATTAGTGCTATAGTGATTGGTTCCAATAATTTCGAAAGCATTATTACAAGCAAAAAATTTTCGAAGCGTCAGTAGCCTAATGACAGGGCGCGTACCGCGAACTCGAAAGGTCGTGGGTTCGAATCCGCCATTCGACTACTGTCGTAAACCACTTCTAACACAAGCATTTTAAACTTACCAGAAGTGGTTAAAGGGAATACTAGTAATGTTTAATAGCATTACTAGTATTTTTTTAAATAATAATAATTGCTTCCAATTCAAAATTTGTTTTTATTTTATATAGTATCAAGAGACACGCTACAGCTATATTATGGATGTAGCGTGAATGAGTCGGCTCGACCGGGGAAGGACCACACTTTGGACTTAAAAAGTTTGTTGATAATGATGATATGTACAACAGTGTACTCTTAAAAATATTTTATTTGTTCCTATTACTGATTTTAAGTTGTTTAATTCCTTCATTTAAAAATAAAACGATTCTTAGAACATGAAAGTGACAAATGGTGTAACATTGGAAAATACAAATTATACGGATTTTATCTAGTTTTATATAATTACTGCTGTAGAATATTACACAGCCTGTAACCTCGTAATTCCTTTGAGACAGGAACGACATAATAAATGCTCAGTGCATATATATATATGAGTGAATTATTGCCCAGGTTTCGGTAAGCTGTGTCCACACCGGACAGCCTGCAAGCGACTGGTCTCCATGAACATGCCTCTCAACTCAGACGGCACCGTCAACTTCAACGCAACGCTATTTGCCGTAGTGCGGACGCAGTTACAGATAAAAACTACAGGTTTGCATCGAATAAAATTCTGAATAACAAGGCGGGGTGGGAAGAACGGGGAGGGGTTGAATTTGAATGAACGAAAAGTTACAATAAAAGTCGACAAGTTTAGGTAGGTTATCGATAAATTGGCGAAATATTCCAGATGGGTTAAATGAAGAGTAACCCTTAATTGACGAACCAAATTGACTTAATTGCCAAATGGAAATCCGTAGTCTCTGCCTACGTTTTTGGGTGACAGCCGAAAGAGTTTTTGTATGTATTTATATGTAGATATTCGACTAGTTTTAAATGTAAGAGAATCCATTCTTTGGGTGTTTTAAAAGAGGACTATGGAAAATGTCGGAAGGACCATAAAACTTCACACGGATGGCGGTAGATTTCGTTTACGATAGAAATAAAACATTTAGATCTATCGATCTAATAAAATATCTAGAGAGGTGATGGGTAGCAGCGTCGAAGTTTCAAAATATCTGGCACGGTGACTTCCCATTCAACCTCCAAACGTAACGATTAAATCAATTCCCAAAGGGATAGGTCCATGTATAGCTGTCGACTTTTGCGGGTTGATGGAGAAGTAAATCAAAACGAAACAGAAAAAAAAAGACAATAAAGTTACATTAAACAATTTTTTTTTTCGTTACAATAAATTTTTACACGTGGTAGAGCCATGCTGCAGCTATATTAGTAGTATTGTTGTAGCACGAATGGGTCGACCCGGGGAAGGACCACGCTCTCACAGAATACCAGCGTAAAATAGTAGCTTAACGCTGCTGTGTTTCGTATGGTGAGTGTAGAGAACCGGAGACCCTTTTTACTGGAAACGAGGCATTCCATCTTAGTCCTCACGGGTGACAAAGCATCTGCATTTTGATTCGTATTCGAGGTTAGATGTAGATGTCTATGGGCCACAGCAACCACTTACCATCAGGTGCACTGTGTGCTCGTTTGTTACCCTTATCATATAAAAAACATGTCTTCGAAATATGTTTATTGTTTAGACACGATTGCAGATTTCATCGTGATGTTTTGTGACTCCCTTAACGCTAAGCATGTGGTGAATCAGCACTTAAAATTGCAATTGACTATTTCATTTGTGCTGGCGAAAAAAAACAACTTAAAATTATAGAAAGCGCATCCTCTTCTAAACAAGTCTCTGAGCTACCATGAGTATGAATGAAGAGAAGAAAGATATAAATATAAGAATAGTTTTATAAAAGGCTTTCGACACTGTTATATTAACAGGGGTCATAGACGAATGTAACACGGAACTAAGGGCCATTATTAAGAAGATCTGGAAACGCACATCGCCGAAGCTGCTCGACCAAGTAGTCCCACCTCCAGGAGATCCTAACGAGATCACAGTGGGCAAGTTCTACGCGACATTCCTCATTCAAGACTATTTCAGAAGGTAAGTGTGAGACAATGAAATTGGTAAATGTATAGGTTTTTTCCTACATTGAGACACATTTTATCGTTCAGTTGAATTATAGATTATATTCTACTTTTATAATTATGAATCTTTATTAAATTTTAATATTCTTTTATTAAATTTTATCACCCGCAGTGTTCTAGAATTATATAAAAAAGCTTAGTAAAAATAGCATTATTTTTATTAAGTAATATTTTATAGATTAAATTTGAAAAGGTTGTATTAACACACCAATATAGATCTGCCATTTTTATTTTTAGAATTTTATAAGAATTTTCCCACACTTTTCCGTTTAGTAGACCTTATGATTTCTAGTTTGTAAAATATTTTTGACGATGGAGATTAACTCAAATTATTTCTATTTTTATAGGAACCATGCGTAAGTCCAACAAAATTTAAGCAACTTGAAAATAAATCCGCTGTATTTATGCTTTTATGTCTTGGAGTTTTTCAATCGATAATGAGATATCGTGTTCTCCATAAACCCAAGGCGTCGCTTAAATTTTCTACCCTTTTGGAAGTTTGGATTGTGAATGATGCTCCTATTCCATTATACAATCACCTTTATACTAATTCAATTTAGTATATTTTTTGTTTTACTCTGGTAACTCTAGTCGCTTACTATTAGACACTTAGTAGATATGATAAAATTAAAAATAAAGGCGATTGTATAACCGCGAAAATCATGAATAATTTTATTTTCAGCTTTCCTGCATTTTAAGGTCATTTTGTCACTTGTACAAGATTAATATAAGCATGACTTTCGACCACAATTTATTTTTGAACATTCCAAAGCATGTTTTCTCCGTGTGTAACGTTTTTGTTGTCTCTACAGCCACTTGCTTTGAACAATCGCACACATCCCCACTCTACCCATTTTTGTTTGCTGAACTCTTGCGTGTTCTTTGAGCGTGGTCAATTTATTGTGTTATTATGAATTTTGCATGTACAGATTAGCGTTCATTTTTCCAATTGGCTTTTATCTAACATTATCCCATTTTTCTTTTTGTTAAATATTGGAAGTCACATTGAGAAGACATGTTCTTGGAATAGGCTATGTAGACTTAAGAGGATTTAAATAAGGTAATTACGAATTTTGACACGGTTGTGTACTAACGAACCAACATAGTGAAATTTTATAGTTTCTTTAAATTGTGTTTTTAGATTTGTTTAGAGAACGATATTTTTTCTAACATTTCACGGCAAGTTAGTTTAAAATATTAATATTAGTCGAATTTTGAATTGGTTAATTTTTATCGATTTCCAGTGATACATGTATTCACAAAATATACTAGGTTCCGTAAACGTAAGGAGCAAGCAGCCGCGGCGTCCATGCAGAACCACCAGATGACCCTGCAGGCTGGTCTGCGGACTCTTCACGAAGCTGGCCCCGAGCTCAAAAGAGCTATATCCGGAAATCTGGACGAGATTGTACCAGAGACTGTCGAGCCTATGCATAGGGTGAGTATGTTTTTTGGATGCGCCCGGATTAATGTTGTTATATTGTTAAGCTAGTTATATAAAACATAAGCCTTCCCATAGATTGGCTCATAGGGGGGATATTTGTCATAGTTGCCACGCTTGACATGCTGGTTGGCAATCTCAAGTTTTTATTTTTAAATTGTTATTAGGAAGACAGCGCTGCAAGTCACTTAGTTTGTTTCCTCTGTTACTTCTTACGACGTCCACGGGATGACAAGGGGCAGTGAATATTTTTATTTATTTATTATTTATTTACTCTTTATTGTACACCAAAAAACAAAACAAAAACGAGTACAGTTAAATCTAAAGTAGAATATGTACAATAGGCGGTCTTATCACTCTGAAAGTGATTTCTTCCAGGCAACCTTAGTGTAGAGAACTGATACAAACAATAGTTAAAAATAGAAGGGGCGTACAAAATTAAAAAAAAATATGAAAATATGAAAATACATATAAATAAAGATAAGTTTTTTTATAAGATAAGATTTTTACACCGCCACTACACATGCCCTCTCCAAAATATGTATAAAATTAATTATATTACTATTAGAGTTATGGCAATTCCAGCTTTTACTGTTTTGTCTTTTTAAATACTTTCTTCCCAATTAACATTGCAATCAGCTTTCTTTATAGGTGAGAGGGCAAACGAGCATGCGGCTCACTTGATGGTAAGTGACTACCGCCACCCATGAACAACTGCAACACCAGGGGAACCAGGGTAATTACAGATGCGTTGCCGGCCTTTATTTCAGCTTGCTTAGTATGGACTTAAATTACTCAGTGTGAGGTTTATTCTTTTCAAACATTCACATCTTTTATTATTAAGTAATTCTGAAAGTGTTTGTATTTTTGATAAAAATATTTTTAAGAAATTTCTCGCGTTTATTTTAATTTATTTTAATACAGACAATTCGGGTATTTTATAGCACCCATGATCACAAGGAGACATGGGGGGACTGAGGTGTTGGACGTTCTGTAGTCATTGTTAATACGGGCTTCCTCAGGTTCTAATTATTAATTTTGATCTGATCTACATAGAAGGAGCACCGTAAAAAATATTTGAAAGTGGTTATTCCCAGGACAGAGGTTTTCTCTGAATCTGTGGTAAAAGTAAGAAAGACTTCTATATTGAATAAAAAGATATTCGATTCTATTCTGTATCCTGAAGTCGTAGTGTTATGCTTAGATTTGTACTTTTATAGTAATTTATCCATTTCAGTATTTCAAGTGGATAATAGCATCCAAACTTTTCTACTATTGAAATTAGGATGTCTTTTAATTTTAATAGCAACGCTTATTATCACTGGTAGGAATTAGTGTTCGGAAAAATAAATTTCGGTTCTGATGAAGCATGTCACGGATCTTTTTTATTTTAAATCTTTTAATATCATCTTTTAGCAAGCGACTTTTGAAATGTTGACATTAAGGATTGACAATCAGCGGCAGTAGTTTGCTCTGGTTTGTTTTTAATTTTCATTTTCATTGTATGTTATCTTTCCTTAGGATATACCCTAACGATTTTTTGGTTCATATTTAAATGGTATTTGACAAGAATATTCATCAGATCCTTTTTTTGTAATTAAAAGTAATTATAAGTTGTACTATACTGATTTCAAAATTCAAAAGAGTCCGCAATCCGCCATTTGGCTACTTTTGTAAACCACTTTTAATACAAGCATTTTAACACTTTTACTGTCCGATTTTCAGACACAATAGTAAGACAATAGTAAGATAATAGTAAGACAATAGTAAGACAATAATAAGACAATGAACTACACGGGACAATGAATAGGTTAAGCTAACTGGAGTGGTTAAACGAAATATTAGTAGTGTTAATGGTACTGCTAGGATTCTTCCAAGAAAATGATGATGATGATGGTGTCTGTCAGGTTTATTTTTTTTTATTAGGAAACTCAACAGTATATTTTTAACAAACATACTTAAAATATATATTAATACTAAGTGTACAGAGTTTTTAATTAGAACATTGACATTTAAACAACGCGATAATTGCACGAAACCGTCTTTATGTCCTCATCGCCACCAGTATATGAATATTGACAAATGTTTGTAAATTTGCAGCGCAACCACACACTGTTCGGTGCAGTATGGACAACGATCAAGAAGCGTGGTCGGGAGAGTTTCTACAAGCCACCAATGCCCAAACCTGAGAAAAAGCTAAGCGGTATTTTTTGTTTTATCTTCACCATATGCCTTTGTTTACCAGCCTCCATAATTTCACTGCTTGAGTATTGGATAGAGGTTTGTTGCAAACAAATGCACGTGAGATTGAGCGTGCTCGATGCCAAGTAATAGTACACCGACTACTATGTTCCAGATTGACTAGTAAGAGAGTCAGTATATTTAAAGGCTGTGAGGCGTTTCATGTCAGTTCTCTTTTTTAAAGATTGCAGCTTTCCATGGACTACAGTGGCCACTTACCATCAGGTGGTATTTTTCATAGGATAGGGTGACAAACGAACACACAGTCCACCTGATGGTAAGTGGTTGCTGTGATCCATAGACATTTATCCTCAATAAAGAATCAAAATGCAGATGCACGGTTCCGTGGCGCAGTGGCTTAGCAATGAGTTGTTGCGCTGGGGGCCGTGGGTTCGAATCCCGCACGGAACAAGTATTTGTATGGCCTACAAATAATTGTTCCGGGTCTGGATGTTTGTCCTCCTGCAATTTATGTTTGTAAACTGCCTCCACGATACAGGAGAAAATCCTAGTGTGGTGGTAACGTTTTTTTTTTAAAAAAATGCGTTGTCACCCGTGAGGACTAAGATGGAAAGCCTCTTCTTCGCTAAAAAGGGTCTCCGGTTCTCTACAGTCACTATACGAAACACAGAAGTGTTAAGCTGCTATTTTATGCTGGTATTCTGTGAGAGCGTGGTCTTTCCCCGGTTGAGCGGAGCCATTCGTGCTACAACTATACAATTAATATAGCTGCAGCATGGCTCTATCACGTATAATATTTGTTAGCTCGTTTGTCATTATATAGAAATATAGAATAGAGAAAGTTTCTCAATTACGATTTCTTTGCATTTATTCGGTTTTCAATTTCAAGATTCAAGACTAGTTCAATTTACTGAATGGGAATGACATATTATCTCAATGTTAAGTCACGTGATAGTCACGTGACAGCGTTGATTTCTTACATTTTTATAGTTTTCTTTTAGCGTTGAAAATTGTAGAATATCAAATTGGCTAACGCTGATGATATTCGTAGTTTAGTGTATCATGCCGGTATAAACTGCATGGAACTATATAACTTAAATCTGTTAGGTCACATGTGTTTTCTAAACATATTAGGAGGACAGGAGGAAAAGTGATAGTGGTGATGGTACAGGGGATCGTCACAAACGTGAGTGTATAAAACATAACTATTCAAGTGTAATTTCTTTTTAGGGCCTCCTAAAAGTGGTCAAACGCTTAGTTTGATGATGCAACGAGAATTGGGCTTAGATGGCAAGATCCCCGAGGACGACTCGTAAGTATAAAATGTTTCTTTACCCGACTGCCTCATATAAATATATATCTATTTATTTGGCTCGCTCTGTAGCGTAAATGGCTTGATGTATTTTAATATACTTATGAAGTGTCGATCGATTCGTCTTTTTTTCTTTATTTAAAGAGAACATAGAGATATGATAATACACAATTAATTTTTAAATTAGTTTAGTACAAAAGCCAGTAAAGTTTTTATTAACTAATGATAACATTCTTAATCATTGAACAGAAATACTGATAAACAATTGTTTTATGTAACATATTTTAAAGGTAAAAACTGTCTGGCAATGAAAAATAATGATTAAACCTAGATATTATGTAAGCGCTTGATGGCAGATATACATTTAAAAATGTTCAAATTAAATATATACAAAATATTATGACGTTGATTATAGAAATTACAGTGTAACAAAAAATCGATTTCTCGCATAGTTAGTCTTACGAGTCGTAAGACTAACTATGCGAGAAATCGTAAGTTACGAGCGGGAATGTAAAAGGTAGATTTTAAGTTATGTCGCAGATAAATCTTAGGACATAATTAATAGAATCAGGCGTTACTTTGCGGAAATCCATTATATAAAAGCTTTTAGAAAAATTTACTTCGCAAATATCCGCGTTATAAAATAAAATGATGTGTCTAGTATGAAGAGCACCTCCCGCCCTCCCTCAATTGCGTGCACTATCCCCGTTACCACTAATCCCAGCACCGCTACTCCCAACACCACTACACTAGGCAAGACACACCACTGACGATAATACGACACGTGTTTCGGCTCTACACGAGGCATCCTCAGGTGATATAGACTCTACGGTGGCTAACCTTAGTTTTGCGAAGTAAATTTTTCTAAAAGCTTTTAAATCTTAGGACATTTTAATGTGATTTTACGCAATAAGTATGAAGAGTCAATTTCTAATGTATAAAATTCTCGTGTCGCGGTGTTTGTTACCAAACTCCTCCGAAACGGCTCGACCGATTTGTATGAAATTTTGTGTGCATATCGCGTAGGTCTGAGAATCGGCCAACATCTATTTTTCAAACCCCTAAATGATAAGGGTAACCCACCCTTAAATGTTTTATTTTTTATTTTTTTGACAAACATTTTTATTTTTATTTTATCATGATTTAGCATTGAAAAATACAAAACAAAATAAACTTCAAATTTCTCCTTTCTAGGATGAACGCCTGTTTTTTAATCGCGATTTTTAATGTATATGGCAAAACAACGCTTGCCGAGTCAGCTAGTAATTATTTAAATTTGAATTTTGTCTTAGTTGTGGATGTGACATAGGGTATAAAAAAAAATTCTCTTTCACAGTCAGGTTTTTTTTATTATGGCTTTAACCAGTGGGCTTCTTTACTTCATCGTCACTATCTTAATGGTTATAGAAGCGATGCTATTAATACATATTCAAAACTATCTACTAGAAATAGAAGCGGTTCTAGCATGAAGTATTATTCATCGGGCCAATTAGTAGCCAATTGTATTGATGCAACGCTATCGATCGTGTGATGAAATTTCCAAACGAACGAGGAACATACAATTTGTTTGGTTCTGAGTGTATGCAGTTTATATATTATGTACCCAGAATAGGTATTTATCGTATTTGTAAAAACCTATACTATAATCAGTATATCAGTAGATATATATCATTAATAATTTTACAAATATTAAGTTATTGATTTTAATTATCTTGATATGACATTTAACATGTAACCTTAATACAACCTATAAACTGATGGGGAAGAAAGGTTCTTTAGTGGTAGGATCGTGCTACTAGCACGATCCTACCACTAAAGAACTCTCTCCACTAAATGAGAGGGCTCTCTCCACTAAATGAGAGGGCTCTCTCCACTAAATGAGAGGGCTCTCTCCACTAAATGAGAGGGCTCTCTCCACTAAATGTAGTGACGACTTAATGAAACCTTTAGGGAATCGATAAATGCTGATAGCTTCCTGAGCTAGCCGTAATTTGTAGCAATATATGATATGTTCAGCAGTGGACTTGTTATGGGCTATTATGATGATGATGATGATTTTGTTACAATATATTAAGGTCACAGTTTTAGAAATTATAAAATAATGCAAAAAATAAAATAAAATCAAAATTGTTTTACCTTCAAGTTGATTTTTTATTTCGGAATTTTCAATGGGGATCTTCCGTTCACCAGATGTCGCTAGTTCACAGTGAGGTCAAATTAGTTTTTAAGTAAAAGTTTACACCTTAAGTTTTTGCACCTTCATAACTCTTTTTTTAATTTTTTAAGGTTTGGTTTATTTATTTAATCTAATTAATATGAAATATAACTATTAGTACGGAAAGAAACATTTACATTTATCGAACAAATTAACTTCCCCGCTATGAAATATGTCACCTCATTTTTAAGCGACGCCGCCCTGGTGGCAGAAAAAGTCTTAGATAACCTCATTGACTTAAAATTATTTCAAAAATTTTTAACTGTGTGTTTAGAATGTGATAATTTTTGTAATGATGAGCTTGTGAACGAATTTATAACATTTTTTTTATTATGTTTAGAAAATTCGACGATGGACATCAAAGTGACGAGGAAATAGCGATGCAACCACTTTTACATGGAAAAGACTCCGAACGAATATTTAAGGTTATTGAGTAAGTATTTTTATTTTTATCGTTATATACTTATTCAGGTTAAGAAAAATGCCAGGTTAAGTGGTAAAAAAGTATGTATTTATTGTGGAATACTTAAAAGGCACGCGGGTAAAAAATTAACATTAAAATAATTAAAATAAAAAAATTGTAAATGGACGTTTTGACTATGTGTACTACTCTAATTTTATATTATTCTAATGACGTCATAACACTGTATTGATTTTTAATTAAATTAAAAACTTTATATAAATTACATTGAATAATTTGACTTTTTAATTTTTTTACGTTTTATTGGCTGTGCAAGAATATCCACCAATTAAATTATTTGCATCATTTTGACATTTTAATTTGGTTCAGTTGATCAGTTTGCTTTCTTTATCTGATAGCTATTTTTACTATGCCCAAGGAACAAGCTAGTCATACCAGTTTACTTGACTACAAAGGTTCAGTAATTCCTTTATGGGCCAATGTATACGCTTTTACAGTAAAGTCCCAGAAAATATGCAAGAACTATCTATAAAAAAGTTTACAGTTTTTAATAAGCAAATATTGCTTAATTAGGGTTATAAAACTACTAATCATGTACTCTACATGATTGATAATAACCCCTGACGTGATCGTTGCTATACTGTTTTGAAATGTTTTCATACTTGATGGTATAAAATATTATATTGTTAATTAATTACTTTTAAAAATCCCGCTGGGTTTCTTCCTGGTTCTTCCCGGGGCAGACATTTTTTTCCCAACCCGTGGTAAATCTTAAATGACTTTCAATATGTATTTTTGTAATCTATATTGAATAAAAAGGAATGTATTCTATTGTTTAATATTAAAATACAATAGCAATTTTAATTTTACGATCGTTTAAAGCATAGACTTAGGATAGTCTAAGTCTATGGTTTAAAGTTTTTTGACCGGAAACATTTTCCTTGACCTGGATTTTAAATTTAAATAACAGCATTAAACGTGTAAAAGTTATCTGTAAATTTTGTTAATTTTGTTGCTACACGTATTATCAAATTAGAAATTTTCGTTTTGTTATCATTTCATTAATTTACTTGTAGCCTTCTCTGTGACGTGAATGTTCTGTGCTCTTCGTCACATCATGGCACATTAAAATCTTCAATTCAAGTTATTGTAATTTTATACTGTTGTCATTACGTTCTAAACATAGGTCCCAAAAGATTACAATGTCATTATTTATTTTATCATTAATACTCACCTATTGTCGCCCTAACACTAATAAAAATAGACGGAGCGCTGCGTACTTTTGTCGTGACGCCTAAAACAAACAATGCACAACTATTTGTAAGAACACGCACTCATGTACACATAATAGTTATGTGTGTGAGTGTTCTTATCTTTCTGATATCAACTTCTGACGAACAAAGAAAGAAAGAAGAAGCGCTGCGTACATTTCAGCTGGTGCTGAATCTATGCCCAACTTCTTGACATGCAATCACGCACGAACAGGCAGACAGATAAACAGAAATTTAAAAAATTCTGTTATGGTTTATATAGCTATTCATGTCTTAACGCTATACACAATAGCCCCATGAGCTCGTTAAGCAGTTATTTCTATATAACAGACACACACTTCAATTTTATTTATATTTGTATCTTTAATATAAGAATTACGTGTCACATTGTTTGTCAGCGATGAACTACGAAACCACTCAACCGATATTAATGAAATTTAGTAAACGTGTACTAAGAGATATGATAGTTTTTATCGCGAGAAGTGAGCTTCAATATTTTTATTGCGATTAAAGATGGTCGTCGTAAAGGGCAGAACAAAGTCTGCCTGGCCAGTTAGTATATATATTTATAAAGATCAGCCAAAACTTCGGATGCGTAAAAATGACTGACATTGTTAATCGGGAACCGGTTGAAGTTAATGACGCCAGTATAAAGTACTAAGTCCGATAACGTTTCCAGAAAAACATCGCACGACTTAATGCAGAATATGCGAAACAGCCGTAAGTCCGTTTTAGTGTGTTGTGATTGTGTTATATTTGAATTATTATTTAAGTACTTTATTTTTTATTTTATTTTTTAAGTTTATTGGCTTTATTTTGTGCTGAGTGTGATGCTATTTAAGCGACAGTAGGCGAATAATAAGGTTACGGAATGCAAATCTCAAGTCATAATGTCGAACTCTTCATTCAACAATTCAAACCAATCAACCAATCATCATCATTACAGCACTTCATAAGTCCACTGCTGAACATAGGCCTCCCCCAAGAAATACCACAAAGCACGGTCCTGAGCCACCTGCATCCATCGACTTCCTGCATGTCTTACCAGGTCGTCACCCCATCTAGTGGGGGGTCGCCCTACACTTCGACGAGGCTCCCAATTGAGAACCTTTCTTCCCCATCGGTTGTCGGTTCTTCGAGCTATATGGCCGGCCCATTGCCACTTCAGCTTACTAATCCGTTGGGCTATGTCGGTTACTCTGGTTCTACTGCGGATATCACGCAGAGAAATCCCGAGCATAGCCCTCTCCATAGCTCGCTGAGTGACTTTGAGCTTCCTCATACGGCCAGCAGTGAAGAACCACGTCTCAGATGCGTAATTCATCACTGGCAACACGCACTGGTTGTACAATTTCGTTTTCAGGTTTTGAGGTATATGTAACGAGAATATGTGTCGTAGTTTCCCGAACGCTGTCTGTAATTTGTCCCAGGTAAACATACTCGTCAACAACTTCGAGCTTAGTGCTCCCAACAACTACCGGCATAGGTGTGACATGGACGTTAAACATGATTTTTGTTTTGTCCATGTTCATCTTAAGACCTATCCGTTGGCAGACACTATTGAAGTCATTTAGCATAGTGCTTAGGTCCTCCAGCGATTCTGTCATAAGTACTATATCGTCGGCAAATCGAAGGTGAGTGATGTACTCGCCATTGATGTTAATACCGCATCCTTTCCAGTCCAGAGTTTTGGGGATATAACGTCACCCTGTCTTACACCTCGCTGCAGTTGGATAGATTTCGTACTCTGATTCTGTAATCAACCAAACATAGTTTTATTTTTCTAAACACAACAACACTTACTTATTAGCTTCACCAATTTGAGCAGGAGTCATATTATATGCAGTATGCCTTACTCGCTCTTTTTTCAAATATTCATGCCTAATTTGTTTTTTTTTTTAACTCTACGAGTACGTAATTATTGTCGTAAACGTGTAACTACACGGCTACATTGCGCAACCCGTCTTTTTTTGAAAATGTTTAAATGAAGTATTTAGCGGGAATATTAATAAAAAGAGATGTGGTGGTACTTCACACCGGAATAACTGTTTACTCCGATCGTGCATGGAGTATTGTTGCTTTATATGGGTTGGTGCTTTATATGGGAAAAAAGGTTCTCGAGTGGCAGCATCGGAGTGACGACCTGGTAAGACATGCAGGAAGTGTATGGATGCAGGTGGCCCAGGAGCGTGCTGCGCGCTTGTGGTATTCCTTGAGGGAGGACTATGTTCAGCAGTGGACTTGTGAAAGGCTGTAATGATGGTGGTGGGATGGTGCTAAAAATTGCTACCTATCAGCTTTGCACACAATGAAAAGGCGTGCTAAGAGGCTTATTGGTGACTCTTGCTAAGACCAATTTCACCAGTCTCGAACACAAGGTGTAAAGTTGCCAGCCTTTTGGTTTTCTACATGATACATTTCGGAGAGTGTTTGAATTGCATAACTTAAATCCTCCCTCTCCCTTCCACCATTAAGCAAGTCGTTGTCGACTTACCACGCATTCGAATCAAATAGTTTGTTACATCGTTCGTTCGGAGTGGAATGAGTTGTCAGCATCTGTCTTTCCATCTGATCACAATGTGATTCAAGGCAGGCGTGAATAGGCTTTCGCTAAACTAAGTCAGTGCGTTTTGCCATCTTCGGCTGCATTAACGCTCACAATTAAATGGAATAGAAGTCAAACACTGGCTTATCTATATACTATAATATAATAAAGCGGAAGAGTTTTTTTGTTTGTTTAAACGCGCTAATCTCTGGAACTACCAGTCCAATTTGAAAAATTCTTTTTGTATATTATAGCCAGATTCATGTGGAATAGTATAGGCTAGGCTATCTAGCATTAAGCTATATTACTCAGCTAGCCTTAAATATGGATATTTGTTAAGCAAGTCAGAAGAAAAAGCACTCCCGAAATGATTTATCCGCGTACGCTGGTGTTATCGTTAGGGATACGTAAATACAATGTTCTAGAAAAATATAGACCTTTACTCCGTCTAAAAAAAAGTCCGAGATACCATATGTCTATTTCATATACATAAGCCATTATTTGGTATTTTGTGACAAAAAATATTGAAAATTTAAAAGTCATTTATGAGCGTTATTATTAGGCATGGACTATTTATCCTTACGAACGAAAGTTACTTCATCATCAAGACAACTTTATGAAGATAAACTTTGTTCTTTATACCATGTTATTTGGACGCATAGTTTAAGAGATAACGTAAAATTAAAATGATTCAATACTTGGCTGGGCGCGCGAACGACGCTTAAACCCTAGTCGTTATATAATGCTTGAACTAGGTCATGTCGCGCACCTCGGACACGTGATGACGCGGGTGAAACCGCGGGGCACAGCTAGTAACAGTATAAAATATTAGTGTGCCTTTCCTTACGTAGGTATTAGTGTGGTTTAAAAATAATAAACCGAATGAGAGCGGGATGCGTGACCTTGTCAAGTCGACAGTATAAAACCCAAGTTTTTTCTTTGCTTCGCGTTTGAGGTGTGCAAAAGGTTGCCAATATTTATTTTAATCAACAATAATTCCTTAATTTTAGTTTTTTATTATCCATTTATATTTGTATGTATTTTATTTATTTATTTTTGCTTGCATCTTGGTCTCGGCCTACCTATTATTAAACTTTATTTTACTATATATATATATGTTGCAAATATAATATAAGTTAAACTATACATGATGTTATTCAATTTATTTATTTTGAACATTAGTCACATCACTAAAATTAGTAAAATCATCCGTCATTGTTGCCTGGGTTAATTTTTAATTTACTGTACATATAAATCTATTATTGTAGCATGGTTATAACACTACCCAGTATTGGTCAGTTTAAATTATATTTTATTTTATACTCTGTGTTACTAAACGCGAAAAAAAAAATGTATAAAAGGAATCTGTAAAATTGATAGACCTACATGCTAACACGCATGATCTTTATGAATTAATAATCGTCGAATTGGTTTGTGTGCGACTGTACACGATATAGTAATTTTCCATGATATTTATAAATGTTTCGGTTTCATCTAGATCGTGACAAGACACCAAGACAAAACAGCGCCGTGCCTTATTGTGTAGAGAATCCAGCGGAGAGCCTTATCGCTCGAGTAAGTTTTAGTCAGATTTTACCTTTATCGTACAGACTACCATAAGTCCACCGCTAAACATAGATCTCGCCCTTACATTGTCTCATAGGGGTCGCATACATATTTGCCATTGGTGTAACGCTTGGCAAGCGGGTTGGCAGGTTTTCATTTCCTATACAGCTGTTCTGTTGTAAAAGAAAGATGTTGCTGTCTATTTTCTGGTTCAGTCTCCTTCCCTCTGTCGCCTCTTACGACACCCACAGGATGATATGGAGTAGTGGATATTCTTACACCGCCACTACACGGTTCAGATCTACTTACATTTTTTTACGTGGTATAGCCATGCTGCAGCTATATTAGTAGTATAGTTGTAGCACGAATGGGTCGGCACGACCGGGGAAGGACCGCGCTCTCACAGAATACCAGCGTAAAATAGCAGCATAACACTGCTGTCTTTAGTATGGTAAGTGTAGAAAACCGGAGACCCTTTTTACTGGAAAAGAGACATTCCATCTTATTCCTCACGGGTGACAACGCATCTGCATTTTGATTCGCAGACGAGGATAAATGTAGATGTCTATGTGCCACAGCAACATTTTTATATTGTGGTATGTGGTGACGATGTAAGGGGATCTATCACCACATTCTGTCTCGTGATAAGGCTACTATGGGAAATTCCAGAATATCTTATGCCTTCCAATAGATTGCGGTATCATCACCTCGTTCTCCAGACGGTAGCAGCGTCAAAACTGGTTAGGTCTAGTACTGCAGTTACCAATTCACCTGCCAAGCATGGGAATTAAGTCCGACCCTATCCACGAAGAGAGCGGCCCATGTCCAGCTGTGTACTTACAGGCTGATGATAAAAAGACATATTAATATTACATTATTTTGTATTTTTTCCAAAACTATGCTGAATCTCCCGACATTATTCTTAAATTGGCGCCGTGAGCAATCTGTCATGTTCTTTTTTTATAGGATAAGGGTGAGAAGCTAACACACAATATACCTGATGATAAGTGGTTGCTGTGGCTCAGTGGCCCATAGAAATATCTTCGTTTGCGAATCAAAATGCTGATGCGTTGTCAGCCGTGAGGACTAAGATGGAATGCCTGCTTTTGCGGTAAAAAGGGTCTCCGGTTCTGCACACTCACCATGCAAAACATAGCGCATTAAGATGCTATTTTACGCTAGTATTCTGTGAGAGCGTGTACTTCCCCGGTCGAGCCGACCCATTCGTGCTACAACTATACTACTAATATAGCTGCAGCATGCTTCTACCACGTTAAAGTTACCATTTACCATTTTAAATTGATATCAAAGTTTACCATGTTAAATTTAATATCCAAATCATACATTGTAATTCTCTTATGTACGGCAAGACATGCATTCGCAAAACACGACCTGGACCTGAAGAAACTCTGGAGCGTTATTGTTAAGCCATGTTACAACGTCATTTAATAACTTATAATAAAATTGATAAACTGTAAAGAAATTAATATAAATGTTTATATCAGGTATTAATGGAGGAGGGGCTGGGCAAGTACTGTGATAAGGACTTCATACAGAGCACCTCCCGCGAGATGCAGGAGGCGCTCGACCTCACGCAGGAGGAGATGGACACGTGAGCTACTCACTTACATTTTATCAATACTCTGTTTCATTCATCGTTCATTATAGCGCATCAAAAAATCACAGAACATAGGCCTCTATTACAGATTGTCTCATAGAGAGGGGTGGGGGTGTGGGGTAGAGGGGAGCGGGGGTGTTATTAATACAAGAGTGCGGTTACAAGTCACCTGCCAATGGCTTGCAACAGCTCTTTTGTATTTATGTATTATCTTGATTCGTTATCACGAAGATATTGCTGCGCATCTTCCATTTCATTTTTTTTATAGGATAAGGGTGACAAACGAGCACACAGTCCACCTGATGGTAAGTGGTTGCTGTGACCCATAGACAACTACATTTATCCTCGATTCCTTCGATCAAAATGCAGATGCGTTGTCACCCGTGAGGACTAAGATGGAATGCATCGTTTCCAGTAAAAAGGGTCGCCGGTAAAGTTTCGCTCTCGAGTCACCTCTTATGACACACATATGATATGAGGTAGTGATTTCTGAAAATAGAGACTACTGCACTCACTCACTTGCCAAGGGTACGGTAAAGTTAAAAATCATAACACCTTTTGTATAGAAGAGGGGCAAACGAGCATTGGGCTCATCTAATGGTATGTTTCGACTGCTACGCATAAACAACTGTAACATCAAGAGAATTGCAAGTACGTCGCCTGCCATTTAAAAAGGAGTAAGCTCGTTCCTTGAAAGTACCTAAGTATCGGTCCGGAAAAATCACCGGTGGTAAACGATACCTATTATTGTTATATCCATTTCCAACATAACATAGACTATAAAAGTCTTTTACAGACTTTATTATTTTTATAAACCGTGACAAAATAGAGAAAGGAAGCAATTTCTGGCGCTAGTGACTCCGGAAAAAACTTATTAGAATAGAATAGAATATTTTTTTATTCAATATACATTACATGTGTAATTCATATTGAAAGTCATTTTTTACTTTACCACTGGTTGGAAAAAAAACGCTCTGTCCTGGGAAGAACCAGCAAGAAACCCAGCGGGATTTTTTTAAAGCAAATTTTACATTAATGGTTGTACAAACTATATAAGTACAAAATTTATTTTAGAAACAGCTTGGAAGCGACCACCTCATTCCCAGGGGTTATTACCAACCACATATTCATTTATACTATAATAACCCTTTTTATACAGTTTCAACTTAACAAAACATTTAAACTTGGTAATGTGTAATTCATATTGAAAGTCATTTTTTACTTTACCACTGGTTGGAAAAAAAACGCTCTGTCCTGGGAAGAACCAGCAAGAAACCCAGCGGGACTTTTTTTTAAAATAAATTTTACAATATAAATGATTACGAACTATTTACAAAATTTATTTTAGAAATTGCTTGGAAGCGACCACCTCATTCCCAGCGGTTATTATAAACAATGTATTCATTTATACTATAATAACTCTTTTTATACAGTTTCAGTTTAATAAAACATTTAAACTTGGTAATTAAGAGAACCTGTACACTTTCCGGGACCTTGTTGTAATAGCGAATATTCGTATGTTACGCCAAGCTGGGAGTCAATAAACGCTTGGGACTGTGTTTAATGGTAATTACGAGTACAGGGCAAGGCCTGTGTTCAGCAGTGAATGACTTGTGATGGACAGTAACGATGATTATAATGATGATATGAATATGCTACAGGATTAAAGAGATAAAGAATTCGACATTCGACACCCTTATTACTGGAAAAGAGGCATTCCATCTTAGTCCTCACGGGTGACAACGCATCTGCATTTTGATTCGTATTCGAGGAAAGATGTAGATGTCTATGAGCCACAGCAACGACTTACCATCAGGTGGACTGTGTGCTCGTTTGTCACCCTTATAATCGTACTACAAAAAAAAGATTGCATAGTGTTAGTTTTTTTTTTTTTGGTTATTGTCAATTTGCCTCCGTCTTGTATATCTTATTATTATATATATTTTTCGGTTATGTTTCAGATATTTTGTAATTTATGTTATAAAACTGGCACCATTTTCAATATTGTTTAGTAATTTTACTATTCTTATGAAGCATATTGTAGCTGCCTTAAATATATTTTAATTTAAAATTAATTAAATTTCGTAAAAATTACCTCACGTACATCCGCTCGATAAAATAAAATGATATGTCTTACCTAGTTTCAAGAGCACCTCCCGCCCTCTCTCAATTGCGTGCACTATCCCTGTCACCACTAATCCCAGCACCACTACTCCTTACACCACTACACTAGGAAATACACACCACTGACGACAATACGACACGTGTTTCGCCTGTGCACGAGGCATCTTCAGATGATGTAGACTCTGCGATGGCTGACTCTCGCGGTCTAGCGGTCAGCCACCGCAGATTCGTCAGTAGTGTGTCTTTGTTAGTGTAGTGGTGCTGGGATTGGTGGTGACAGGGATAGTGCACGCAATTAAGGGAGGGCGGGAGGTGCTCTTCAAACTAGGTAAGACACATCATTTTATTTTATCGAGCGGATATAAGCGAGGTAATTTTTACCAAATTTAATATAATGGATTTCTGCAAATTCTATTAATTATTTGAAAATAAGATTATATATTATATGTCCTCTGGCTGTCCTTAAATAATTAAATAAATAAAAATAATCTTAAAATGTGGTGCAATGTGGTTCTGTTTGCAGCGCCGCAAACCAAATCATTCTGCAAGAACGGAAAATGAGTCGAGCTCAGAACGGACCAAGCGACGTGGTGAGTAACATATTTGAATTATAAATTTAGGATTCGGAGTTATTATTTATTTATAACATTGTAAGTGATGACAGTTCTAAGTCGTAGTCCTTCACCGTCGGCCGCATGAGGAAGTACAAGGTCGCCCAGAGAGCTATTGAGAGGGCCATGCTCGGTATTTCTATGCGTGATAGAATTCGAGATGAAACCCGCAGTAGAACCAGAGTAACGGATATAGTCTGAAGAAACAGTAGCTGAAGTGGCAATGGGCCGGCCACATAGTTCGAAGAACCGACCACCGATGGGAGAGGAAGGTTCTCGAGTGGCAGCATCGTAGCAATAAGCGAAGTTAAGGGCGGCCCACAAGTAGATTAGTGACGACCTGGTATATGCAAGAAGTCGATGGATGCAGGTAGCTCAGGACCGTACTTTGTAGTATTCTTTGTGGGAAGCCTATGTTCAGCAGTGGACTTGTGAAGGGCTGCAGTGATAGGGATAGTCATAGACTAGATAATGGCAGAATTACTTAAAGGGAGTTACAAAATAAAGAGGAAGTAAAATAAAGGAAAATATATAATATATAATACCAGCATGAAATAGTACCTTGATGTTGCTGTGTTTCGTATGGAAAGTGTAGAGAACTGGAGACCCTTTTTACTGGAAACGAGGCATTCCAACTTGGTCCTCAAGGGTAGCAACGTATGTGCACTCTGATTCCCAATCAAGGATAGATGTAGATGTCCATGAGCCACACCATCCACTTACCTTCAGATGGACTGTGTGCTCGTTTGTCATGCTTATTCTATAAAATTCATTTTCGAATCCTACAAAATGCAATGATATCAGCTCATTTTTATCCATTCATTCATTACAGCCTATTAAAAAGTCCACTGCTAAACATAAGCCCTCTCCCATAGATTGCTTCATAGGGGGATATATGATATAATTACCACATTTGACAGTCGGGTTGGCACCGCTTTTTATTCATTAGTCGTTATGAGGACTACTATTAGTATTACTACTACTATACTATTACTACTACTATACTGCCTATATCCTGTTTACTTTTTCTCTATCGCTTCGTGCACCGACGGGATGATATATCATAAAATAACTAACTACCATAATAGAAGTTAGATCAATATTAACGAACATCTTCCTTAATTGATAATACTAAGTTCTTTATTGACGTTTATGTGTTTTTGTTTGTGTTTTAGGAAAGTATACTGGCTCGGCAGTATCATCCTTTTCATCAGCCTCCGATGCAGCCTCCTCCAAGAAAAAAATAAATTTTACAATTTTAATTTTTGGCTTCTAGTTTGTTCCCTATACTGGTTGGCAACCGTATAGGTTTTTTTTTACCCTTTTTTAGGGTTTTTGGGCTACCCGTGTAGCAGTTCTTTTCGGGGTTTTGAGGAGATGCCGATTTTTATTGAATAATTTGTAAATATTTGTTTCAGTGTGGTTAATGGAAGTCTGTTTCAGTTTTTTGGCATAGTTAAATTTTATAGAGCTTAAAATATCAAATAAATGAATTTTTACGTACAAAATGTGTAATTCTCGTGGATACATTTTAAAATTAAGAATAGATCAGTAATAGTTACGACCAAAAATAAATTGTCTTTAGCCTTAAATAAAAAAATATGACCTGTTATCTGTTATTTCGAATGAATATGTTTAATAGATATATTTAAAAATGATAGTTACCCTATTACTTGTTGCTTGTGTATTTTTTTTTCTATTTCTTGTAATTAAAAATATTTTATAAGCATATTTTTAAATAACTTATGAGTCCTACCATAATATTTAAAAAAAATGCCCATCAATATTTAAGATTTTTTTTATAATTAAAGTAAATATATATTTTTTTTGGAATGTTAAATTATGAATGTTCTTTTTGGTTGACTTTTTATTTTTTAATATTTTTCTAACTAGTTCTTAATTTTTTATTATAGTACTATGTACTACCATTGTACCCAAGACATGAATGGGGCTTGCAACTGAGAGGATTGCGAATTTACTTTATAGCCGTTTTGTAAGATGATCAAAAAACGTAACTGAAAATATTTTGTTTTTATTAGTTTTTATGTGACCGCATGTTTGTGTATATCCTACAAAAAAGGAAACAATGTTAAAATAGCGACGTGGCAAATCGGTGTTGTACAAATTTAATTTTATTAAAGATGTCAGTAGACCCAAATCTATTCTTGTTCATTGCGCACAATCTTGTCCGATTAGTAATTCTATACTCGTGCTTTTACGTAAAATATTATGAATGAGCAAATGTTATATATATAACTAAACAATTATAAAGTATTAAAATACGAAAAAATAAAACAGCGCGGCAATGTGCCTTAAATTGAAAAAAAAGGAAAAAAGTAGAAAATTTAAGTAAATATATTTAAGAAGTCTTGTGCCAAAATATGCAAATATTATATATTTTGTATTCGATTTTTCGCTGTTCCTGTATTTTCCATTATACGTGCTTCATGTATGAAGAATGAACGTTTGACATAATATCTTATTAATCGTACTATCATAAGTAATATATTACTATACCTACGTTTACATGTTAGAGTTTTCATTTATAAATGAAATATGAAACGAGTGTTTCTAGTCATCGTCTATCGCTTCTTTAGATAAATTTAAATATCTAATGTTTATAAAATATAGTTATATTTAAATGTTGTATTTTGTATGGAATATATTGAAATTGTTGTGCTATTAAACTTTTAAATTTTACTCAGGTTGTTTCATTATTTAAAAAGTACAAATGGAAATTTTATAAACAGTACTACTAAGGAATTAATTACCTATCTTATATTTTCACACTGGCAATATTATTGTATAATAATTAAATTAAATAATTGAGGTGTAAGACAGGGTGACGCAATATCCCCGAAACTCTTCACCGCTGCATTGGAAGATGTTTTGAAGCTACTGGACTGGAAAGGATACGGCATTAACTTCAATGGGGAGTACATCACTCACCTTCGATTTGCCGACGATTAAGTCCTTGTGGCGGAATCGTTGGAGGACCTAAGCACTATGCTCAATGACGTCAATAATATCTATATAGGATAATATATAGGATAGGTCTTAAGATGAACATAGACTAAACAAAAATCGTGTTTAAATCGTCCATGTCACACCTATGCCGGTAGTTGTTGGGAGCACTAAGCTCGAAGTTGTTGACGAATATGTTTACCTGGGTCAAATCGTCCGACTAGGTAAGTCAAACTTTGACTGAGAGATCAATCGACGGATTCAACTCGGCTGGACAGCGTTCAGGAGATTACGACACATCTTCTCGTCAGACATACATCAAAACTAGATTGTACAACCAATGCGTGTTGCCAGTGATGACCTATGGATCTGAGGTGTGGTCATTCACTGCTGGCCGTATGAGGAAGTTCAAAGTAGCTCAGCTAGCTATGGAGAGGGCTGTGTTCGGCATTTCTCTGCATCATCATCATCATCATTACAGCCCTTCACAAGTCCACTGCTGAACATAGGCCTCCCCCAAAGAATGCCACAAAGCACGGTCCTGAGCCACCTGCATCCATCGACTTCCTGCATGTCTTACCAGGTCGTCACTCCATCTCGTGGGGGGACGCCCTACACTTCGCCTACCGGTACGAGGCTGCCACTCGAGAACCTTTCTTCCCCATCGGTTGTCGGTTCTTCGAGCTATATGGCCGGCCCATTGCCACTTCAGCTTACTAATCCGTTGGGCTATGTCGGTTACTCTGGTTCTACTGCGGATATCCTCATTCCTAAGTTTATCACGCAGAGAAACTCCGAGCATAGCCCTCTCCATAGCTCGCTGAGCGACCTTGAGCTTCCTCATCCGGCCAGCAGTGAAGGACCACGTCTCAGTTCCGTATGTCATCACTCGCAACACGCACTGGGTGTACAGTCTCGTTTTCAAGGTTTGAGGCTGCCCAACCGAGTTGAATCCGTCGATTGACCTCTCGGTCGAAGTTGGACTTACCTAGTCGGACTATTTGTCCCAGGTAAACATACTCGTCAACAACTTCGAGCTTAGTGTTCCCAACAACTACCGGCATAGGTGTGACATGGACATTAAACATGATCTTAGTTTTGTCCATGTTCATCTTAAGACCTATCCGTTGGGAAACACTATTGAGGTCATTGAGCATAGTGCTTAGGTCCTCCAGCGATTTTGCCATAAGGACTATATCGTCGGCAAATCGAAGGTGAGTGATGTATATGTTTATATTTCTCTGCATGGTAGACTTAAAAACGAGGATATCTGCAGTAGAACCAGGCTAAGCGACATAACCCAAAGAATTAGTGTGGCAATAGGCCGGCTATATATCTCGAAGAACCGACAACTGATGGGAAAGAAAGGTTCTCGAGTGGCAGCCTAATACCGACAGGCGAAGTGTAGGGCGTCCCCCCACTAGATGGGGTGACGATCTGGTAAGACATGTAGGAAGTCAATGTTGGCTCGGGAACGTGCTTTGTGGCATTCCTTGGGGGAGGCCTATGTTCAGCAGTGGATTTGTGAAGGGCTGCAATAATGATGATGATGATGAATTAATTTCAAACCAACAGAAAAAGAAAGAACATTACATTAATTTCAAGCGATGCCAAAACCATACTTAACTTATTATAAGAACTAAGAACACGTTACGTTAGGCGTCTCATACAACATATGCATCTAAACGATTTGCAACCAACAAAATTGTTTTAAGTGTATATGTGTGCGTGAATGCGTGTCGTTTTCTCTTGCAATTAGGGATGCAAACGATACATCGAGGTATCGGTCATAGACATCAATGTTATCATCGATGTTTTGAAGAGCGATAGATAGTCGATACATCGTTTGCTACATTCACAAACATTGACATCGTTTTTCAGTCTGTTCGGGTTCTCGGAATCACTGTGACGTTCGCTCGCATCGCATTGCTTTGTGTTGACACGTTAAGTGTATGGTAGGTTTGGATGAATTTGATTAAATATAATACGATTCGATTATTTGAATACCCAACGACACCTATACACATTTTGGATTTCTTGATTGGGTGAGTAATGTACTCGTTATATTAATTTATAATTTAGTTAGGTTATGTTAGTTTGTTTTTTCATTAGGTTTGTGTAGGCACATGCAAAGTGAGCGAGTCATTTCATGTTAAAAGAAATTAACAAAAATGCATTTCTTGATATGTAAAGCAGCTTGTGAAATTACAGTTGATATTTTTTATTTGCCTAATTTAATGATGACAATAATTAATTTAATTTACCATCATGTTCATGTAATTCTTATTTTTATTACTGCTTAAGCGAGCATCAAACAGACTTATACCGAATAGAACCACAGTATAATTTTTTACTCGACTGCGCAAGTAGGAGTGTTATGTTTTTCGAGCGCATGTATATATGTATGTATGACATAAAAATAAAATCTATATTTAATTACTTGTAAAAATAAACAATGTTTTTGTTCCTTTACAGATAACCAATTAAATATGCCTTCCAATAAAATAAAAAGTAAAATTTGGAACTACTTTAAGAAAATTGGTGACAAGGAGGCTATTTGCAATATATGCAACAAGAGTCTTAAAACTTCTGGGAATACGACAAATCTTCGAGGTCATTTAGAAAATGTACATTCCCAGCAATTGGAAGATAATGATGTACCCAGCAAGAAAAAAAAGGTCGGTAACATTACTAGTTACATGTGCATAGATGAAGCAACTGCAAGTACCAGTAGTCATAATGTTGACCTTTCATTACAATCAAACATCGACGTCGACGTTAACCAACCATCGACCAGTTCAAGCAGTGTTAAAGATTTAGTATTACCTTCATCTCAAAAGTCAGTTGCTACTGTTGCTAGTACATCGTCAGACATTGTTATTGATTCTAAAAAAATTGCTCAGCCAAACGTAGATGATTTTATAAACAACATTAAGAGTATAACTACAAAAGATGGTGCAAAATCAAAGAAAATAACTGAGGCTATTACGAATTTCATAATCATGGATAATAAACCATTTTCGACTGTTAAAGGTAAAGGTTTTCGATAACTGATGAAATAAGTGTGTCCACTGTACAACGTGACGAGTCGAGAGACAATTAAAACGAGAATAGATGAAAAATATGAGGCATTGAGTCATCTTTTTAAGATGTACATAAAAATGCTGAAAGCTATTGCATCATATACGACATTTGGACCGAAACCATGCAAAACAAATCATTTATAGGTGTCACTATTCACTTTTTGGATAAATGTAAGTCTCGACTTCTCAGTGGAACTTTAGGTGTTTTTGAGTTGACCGAAAGCCATACGTCGCTTTACATTATTCAGAAACTTACCGATATTTTCACCGAGTGGAATGTTTCCATTGAAAAAGTTTCAGCTGTTATTACAGACAATGATAGCACTGTTATGAAGGCCAATCAGGAAATGTTTGGAGAAAAAAAAAATCATTCCCTGTTTTGCTCATACAATTAATTTAGTCGTAACAAAATCCATTGATGATTCAAACAATTGTACTGAGTTAATAACCAAAGTTAGGGATATACTTAAGTTTATAAAAAGGAGCGTCAATGCAAGTGACGAATTACGGAAGAGACAGTTAGAGATGGGACTAAAAGAAGGTCAATTAAAAAAAATGTTACTCGATGTTCGCACAAGATGGAACTCTTAATTTTATATGCTTCAACGGTTCATGGAATTGGTGTCCATTGTAGGATCAATACTTTTGACTCGACCTGAAGCTCCACCAATGGTATCAAGCAGTGAACAAGAAGTGAAAAAGAAATGATAGAAATACTATGCCCGTTTGAGAAATTGACAAAAGAGTTTTCTGGAGATAGTTACGTAACGGTAAGCAAAGTGATTCCGCTAGTTAGCTGTATCCGTGAAGTACTAGAGAACATAAAACCAAAAAATTAAATAATACTTCAATTTAAAAAGGAATTAAAGAAACAACTAGCTAGAATATTTGATACCCTAGAGCATTCCTCAATCCTAGCTATCTCAACTACTCTTGACCCCAGATTCAAGTTCATGCATTTTAAAGATCCAGTGGCCAAAATTAAAGTATTTAATTACTTAAATAAATTTGTACAGGAATATAACAGCTCGCCTGGAGCTGCAACTGCAACAAGAAGTGACACCTCTGATGAATCTGATAAAGATGATTCTGAATTTGACGTTTGGAAATACCATAAGCAGCTAACACATAAAAAACATGAAAAATAAATCATCTGCTACAGCTATGCCACTATCAGGCTCCATCAGCGAAATCGAGGTCCAGATGTACCTTTCATCTCCTGTAACACCAATAAAGAGAGATGCCATTGAAATTTTGGCTAGCAGAGAACGACAGATGGCATTAAATCCGTCTTATGTATTACATATTAGCTTTAAGGTGGTACATTTAAGTTTTAAAATAAAATAAAATAAATTGTTTAGTGCAACGGTAACATGCAGATTTATCGCGTGCATCATTCACGGGTACATAGTGGCAAAACAACGTGAGGAATGTCAGACAAATATGTGGAGATGTACCAAAGGCTTTTCTTTGTGCTAAAAAATCTCAGAAATGGGAGAAGTCTACTGTGTGTGTCTAAATGTACCTTGGACCGAAGTTAGCTGTTCCTTTTACTTTTAATGATGTAGTAACTGAAATACTAATGATGGAATCAACTGCTCAATAATTTTTGTTTATTAGTTAATTTAATTTATTTTACTAAAAGGCAACCACCGTAATGAGTAGATTGCTGTAGAAATACAAAATATTCGAAAAATACTTGATAAAGTAAGGTATTATATAATCACAGATTTTTATTACAATATTTTGTGCCCCTAAAAGTAAGTAGGATTTATACAGGGCTATTTCCAAAGACCAGCTAAATTTAATAATTAAGCTCAAAATATAAATACTGATATACACATATTGCAGTTTTAAAAATACGCTTAAATATGGTTTCAACATTTATCTGAAAATATCCGAAATTGAATGTGATTTATGGGCAACAACAGGGCGCACTCGTGTGTGTACGAGTCAATGCACGGAGCTTTTGCCTATTTACTTCCATAATGACACGCTCGATTCCAATTTCATACTTTAAACGGGCTTCGGTACGCCATAATAACAATTTTTTTTTTACATTTTAACGGCATGTGGGATGAATGCTATGCAAATAAAAATTCTACACTCCACGAATTAACTATATTTTTTACTCCCACACAAAAGACAGTTCGAAATACACGATTAGACCACAGAGTGAGGGAAAGAGATGGAGAACAAATGTAAATATTTAGTAATAGCAAAAATAGCTGAGCTAGGAAGCCAATGAGAGGTTGGCGCGATTTTAATAACGTTTACTCAGGCAGCATGAGCGTAAAGTCCAGCATTGAGGGCGTTTAAAACCGTACTGTGCCCTATATAGTATATTATCTATGCCGAACTGCCTGGCCGGTTCGTAATTAATATGCAGGATAATAGGCAGTGCGAATAGTGCCAAGAATTGTCGACCTCAGTCGACTCAAACATCGCGTCGGTGGCGTCGGCGTGTACACCGTGCCTTTCGGCGTAGAACGGCGTAGTATTATGTTTATTAACATAATTTTACTACTTAAATAGGTAATCACTTAAATTACACTAAACATTCACAAAAATGTTTTCAAGGTGGACCATCGTTATTATTCAGTGCTATAAGCACGTTGGTAATGAAATGGGTGATATACAGAAGAATTCAGTAGTATCCACACGTACTGGCTAACTCTGAACTCTAGCCGCATCATTGGTGCGGGGGTTTCGCTCGAAAACCTCGATCTTCTTTTTAAAATTTTATAGTCTTTGACTCGATAATTGTGTTTTCGACAGCCGAGCTTATACTGTATGACCACCTCGAGCACTTTCATGTGATGGAGTGGTGAACTGTCCAAAGTCTAACAACTTTTGGTTAGTTGCAAAAATCGTACTTCAATTGGTGGTACACGTGCGTTAAATCCTTGTCTTTGCAAAAACGGCAAACACTGTAATATTGCACCGTTTCATAGTATCCGCGGTTCAAATATTTTTTTTACGTCATTGGTAACAAAGCGTACGTAATGAGGTCACGGTCAACACTGTCAGCTGTTGGCTTGGCTGGGCGAGCGGACGCAGGTATTTAGCGATGTAACGGTATATAAAAAAGGGCGGGGAAATGCGCTACAAGGTATTCTTACGAATGTGTGCGTGCATAAAATAGTAAACGTTAGATAATAGATAAAAGGTGATCGCCCAGACCCGTCCAACTACAGGCCTATCGCCATCACCTCTTTGTTCTCCAAAATAATGGAATCCATTATAAATTGCCAGCTCATGAGGTACCTTCAGGATCACCAGCTGATTAGTGACCGCCAGTATGATTTTCGTCGGGGTCGATCAGCTGGTGATCTTCTGGTCTACCTGACTCATAGATGGGCGGAGGCAGTAGAGTCCAAGGGGGAGGCATTGGCCATTAGTTTGGACATAGCGAAGGCCTTCGATCGGGTCTGGCACAAAGCGCTTCTTTCGAAGCTTCCTTCCTATGGGCTTCCCGAGAAATTGTGCAAATGGATCACCAGTTTTCTTTCAGTTTCAGTTTTCTGATCGGAGCATCAAAGTCCGATCAGAAAGCTGGTGTTCCACAAGTTTGCGTGCTATCACCAACGCTGTTTCTCTTGGATATCAATGATATGTTGTAAACTGGTAACATTCATTGCTATGCAGACGACAGCACTAATGATGCCTTATATACTGTGCCAATATTTCTCGAGAATACGTCGCCGAGTGCCGGGACAAACTTGTGTCTGAGGTCGAGTCTTTATTAAACAATGTCTCGGATTAGGGGCAACTAAATCTAGTCCAGTTCAATCCCCAGAAGACACAACTTTGCGCGTTTACCGCAAAAAAGAACCCCTTTGTCGTGTCTCCTCAGTTTCAAGGCACTCCCTTGGCGTGCTCCGCAGAGCGAAACAGTATTTCATGCCGGCACATCGCTTGCAACTTTACAAAGTGCAAGTTCGGCCTCACATGAAATACTGTTCTCATCTCTGGGCCGGGGCACCCCAGTGTCAACTCCTTCCACTTGACCGAATCCAGCGCAGAGCGGTTCAAATCATCGACGACCGAGTTCTTTCTGGTCGGCTCGATACACTGGCACTGCGTAGGAATGTTGCATCCCTTTGCATTTTCTATCGAATCTATCACGGGGAGTGCTCTGAGGAATTGTTCGGATTAATTCCAGCCGCCAAATTTCAAGAACGCACATCGCGTCAAAATCCACGATACCATCCTTACCATCTGGATGCTTGGCGGTCCACGACTATGCGTTTTACTAAGAGTTTTCTTCCTCGTACAACTTTCCTGTGGAATTATTTACCACCGGCGATTTTTCCGGACCGATACGACTTAGGGACCTTCAAGAAAATAGCTTACACCTTTATAAAAGGCTGGCAACGCATCTGCAATTCCCCTGGTGTTGCGGTTGTTCATGGGCGGCGGTAGTCACTTACCATCAGGTGAGCCGCATGCTCGTTTGCCCCCTCTCCTATAAAAAAAAAAAGAATTGAATCTTTTACTAGAATGAAAAGTTGAGATATTCCCGTCCCATCCCATCTCACCAATAGTTTTTTTTTTATTATCCTCCTGCAAAATCCTGTTCTGCGATAAAGTAATCGTATGAATGAATGTAGGTAAATATGTCAGGCAGAAATTATCAATGCCCTGCAAGGTGTTTTAGTTTTTCTAAGTCCTAGCAACAGGGAAGATTGCAGGTAAGATTAGCATAATTAAAGTTATTAGGTTTTACTTACAATGATGGACAGGTTAAAATAGCCAAAATCAAAAATACGAGGGTATAAACTTTTATTAAATGTACGTATTTAAGAATTTCATTGTTATTGTGGTATTATGGCAAATTTTCGTTCGTATTATTTGGCGTATGTTCAAAATTTTTTACAGATTCCAAATTACTACATATTTCAGATTTTAATTCTAATATCAATTCATTAATTTCGTAGTCTTTAATGTTACATCCATTATTTTCATTATATTCATTACTTTCGTCACTGTCTTTACTTGCAGGATTTTTTTCTTGATCAAAAGTACTGTTTGACGCATAGGATTCAGGAACATTTTCTAAATTTTGAAGATTATAAGCATATTTTGGAAAATCTTTGCGTGTGAAATTAGTATCTTTGACAATGATTGTATTTATTTGACATGGACTACAAGAGAAAACGCTTTCACCTTCTGTACTTCCATTTTTACGTTGTTTTTGTTGCGGCTCTTCAGATTGTCCTTCAGTCTCTGCAGCCGATTCTACATTGGTCGTGAGCTCGCCTATCTCAGTTTCAAGTCTTCTAATAAGATTTTCCAGATTTGCGATTCGAGCTTCGAAATCTTCTTTTGACATACGATTCATATCGACTTTGATGTTGGATGTCTCAATACAAAATATTTTATTGTGAAGATTAGTATCAGAATTCTTTTCGCTTTTGATTCTAAATTTTTCTAAGAGAGACTCCAGACAAGATTTCTTATTATTTTTTGGCTTACCGTGGTTAGCCCTTTCCATGTTATTCTAAATATCTTTTCATTCTTTCTTTACACTCTGCAATCTTGAGACGTTTACTTTGCTCTTCACAGGGGTCTGGAGTTGGTGCTGGTGGGATCGTTGGTGTAGGAGGGCACCCTGGCCAAGGTAAATCGGGATATGCAGCACTTGCAGCTTTTATCTCGTCACACCGTGCTGTACCCGGCAACTCTGGTTGAACAGTACATACAATTTCTTGTTCTTGTTCCTTGCTGTTCGGGTCTACGGGCGGATTCTTTATCTTCTCTATGCAAATTGCTAAGCAAGGTGGAGGGGGTGGTGGTTCAAAAACTGGTGGTTTCTCACAGATTTTGATACCAGCTTTTTCTTTTTCTTTTATCTTCTGTGTCTTACAAGGATCTGGCGGTGGAGGTTCAGGGGTTGGTTCTTTGAAGCATTTTTTTGTTTTCATGTTATGTACACATTTGAATAATCATGTTTTCATTTTTTGTAGAAGTTTTCATGGTGAAAACTAATTTTTGGAATGGATTGTTTTAGACTGGTTAAGTGACAAGTTTTCTTTCTTATTTTTTTATAAATGAAGACGCGTACATGCCAGTATTTATTACCTGCGTCTCTATGGTTTTTATTCCGTCCACTAAGCAGGAACGAACACTTCCCACTATCATGATATTAAGACGGCATACAGACGTTTACAGTTATCGAGATCGAGAACTAACGACAGATTCCTTAGTTTAAAAGACGTTTCCAAGACCCATTTGTCTGATATCCGATTTTTTAATCTAATTACGCATGCCTCTGTTCACACTCGGTGTCGAATCTGATTTAAGTTAAGCTATTCTCGTTCTCTCGAGGAGGCTGACCAAATATTATTGAGTGTATCCAATCATGGCTGCTCTGTGGCGCAGTGGCCTGGCAAATAAGTTACGACGCTGAAGGCCGCGAGTTGTAACCCTGCACGGAAAAGTATTTGTATGGTCTACAGGTAATGCTTCCAGGTCTGGTATCTTTGTGAAATTTATGTAAGTTGCCCCTACCATCCAGGAGGAAATCCTAAGGCCGCGTTCCGACGACACGCACCGGCTACGCGCACGCCACGCGCGTCAGCACCCGCATCTAACTCGCTTTGAAATTTGTTGCATATAATTTGAGTCTTATGACAAATCAATATATCTGAAATTGCATTTATCGACGTTCAATCGCACACGCCACGCGCCCGCCTCGTTCCCGATACGCCATGCGCCCGCGCTTTTTATACAATTTCAGATTTATTGATTTGTCATAAGACTCAAATTATATACAAAAAATTTCAAAGGGAGTTAAGACGCGGGTGTAGACGAGCGTGGCATGCGCGTAGCGCGTACGTGTCGTCGGAACGCGGCCTAATAGGAGTATGGTTTTTTTTTTATCTTAAGAAAGTATTTTCTTTAGTAACTTTCCCAGTCGTTATTCACTGAACTAGAGTGACCAGATTATATTCCCAGTAATAATAACGAAAGCCTGGGGCGGGACAATAGCGGGAGATGTGAAAAGAAACGACCGAGTCTAAATAATTTTATTTTATTTCTTTTCTAATACAATTTATTTTTCGTTTTTTAGAGACGTTGGATTCTTGATCCTCTCCAAGCAAAGAAATGGCGTAGAGAACGGTGTTTTATAGAAATTAAGGTTGCCATAGCACGGATGCGGTGAATCGTGAAATTCACAGGACTGAACATAAATGATGTTATCGCCATCTGAAAAAAAAATATTTTTACTTATTTATGTGAGGATGATGAACTAGTACACAGTCCACCTGACTGTAAGTAGTCCAGGAAATGAAGCATTTTGGGTCGCAATTTTTTCGTCCACCATGGATTTACTTGAAATTTTCGCAGAAGGTAGGGAATAGCTCAAGGATCATTGTCTATATCATGGCGCTGTACGCTAGATCCTTGGGGGTGGTTGCCACCCCATCTAGGGAGTGGAAATTTTTTATTACATTTTAACTACCTATAGAAATCTAGGGAAAAAGTAATTCTAAGAAAAAAAAAATTATATACGTTTTTTTCGTAAAACTAAAATTTTTTGAGTTGTTCCAAGTTGAAAGTAACAGTTTTTTGACGAAAAATCGACTTTTTTAAATGTTTTTTTGCGAATAACTCTAAAAATATGCATTTTATCGAAAAAAGTCTGAAAAGCCAAATTGTAGCTTTTAAAAAAACAAAAACAATGCTTTTTTATAATTTTTCTACGACAAATACGAACTGTGATACAGCAAATTAATGCTTAGCTTTTTTCGTCAAATGCATAAATTGGAAGATTTAACGCGAAATAACGAGAAAAATTTGCATTATTCGAAGAAAGCTCATAGAATATTTTTAAAGTATTTAATTAGAGCTTTCAAACAAAAAAAATGTCTCTAGCATGAAAATTGACCGACTTATGATCAAAATAAGATCGGTACCCACTTTTTTCTACGAAAAAAATCTGTGAAAACAACCCCCAAAGTACCCCCTAATTAAAATTAATCGCCACCCTTCTGTGATTCTCTTTATATATGTACTATTAATACACCCACGAAGTTTGACCAATTTAAAATGCCTAATTTTAGAAAAATTGGAGTTTAAAGTTTTTCAATTTCGTGTTTTTAACCCTTTTCTTAAAAATATCTCCCAAAATACTAAAGATACGAAAAAAACGACATAGTATTAAATTATAGCTTTTTCATTGACAAAAATTTCTCTGTGTGCAGATTTTTTGTACAGTGAATATTCAGCGAGATATAGCCGTTTAACACCTACATTTACGATCGAACATCACCTTATTCAAGCGCCTTAAACTCTCCCCATTTAAAAATTAAGTGATCTTAAGTAATTTAATTCACATAGTCTTATAGCTCCTGAAAAGCCCTACAAAATCGTTTCTGAAAAAATTTTTCTATCACATAAAATGAAGGAGCTATGCTAAAAAAAACCGATCAATATTTTTTTTGAAAAACTCGAATTACCCGCTTCGGAGCGTAGTAATCTACATAACCGGTATATTCGGCCGTTATACGTTATATGTTCCACTTTTTCGATTCTTATTGGAAGACAGAGAAGAAGAAACATTTGCTCACGTGTGTATGCGTGCGTGAGTGTAATTTCGTTGATTGATTTCTCACCAGTGTATTCTAAAGTTCGAAGACAGTAGCACGTGCTCTGACAATTTCAATGTTTTCAAGAGTAGTTTTTAACAAGGGTAGGTTGAAATATCATGAAATTGTATCCCAAAGCATGAAACAATCATTATTTAACTATTTTTACCCATATTTAGGTTTTTAATGTTACTTTATAATTTTTGACAATAAGGGGTAGTTTTCACCCCTAAAAAACAAAAAACGTACAACGGCACAGTATAAAAAATGAATAAGAGGGTGAAATAAGCCTAATCCCAAATTTTTGTACAAATTGGTGCTGGACGAAAAAATTGAGAGGTTTTACCATTTTTTAGCTTCATTTCCTGGACTAAAGCGGTTACTGTCTGTGGCCCATAGACACCTACATCTATCATTGATTATGAATGACTTTTGTAAAGCGCACAGCAAAGGAGTAGAATAATTTGCCGGCGTCTATCTTTCCGTCCGAATACAATCTGGGCGTCATCAAGGCAAGAGTGAATAGGCTTTTGTTACGATAAGACAGTGCGATTTACCATCTAGAGCTGCATCACCACTTACCACCAGGTGGGAATATGGTCAAGCACTGGCTTATAATAAGTAAACAAAAAAAAACATTATGCGGATGCGTTTTCACCCTATGGTTAAAATGGTAGGCAGTTACACTTAGCTTCACTACGTAGCACCATTGGCAGGGCAAAGTATATTTTTATGCTTTACCGGAGGTAACTCAGGGGTTAAATGCTTGCTGTAAATTTCACAGTACGCGAGCAACCCGGGTTCGATCCCCGCCGGCTCGGAATAAATTAATTTGAAGTGCTAAGAAATAAGAAAAAAATATTTCGACATGTGAAGTTTGCCAACATTTTCTTGACTTAAAACCCTCTCAGAAATGAGAGGAGGCCTGTTCCCAGTAGTGGGACATATATAGGCTATAACTTCAAAAAGCCCTGAGTGACCACGTCTCATTTAATCAAATTAAGAGTACCCTTAACCGACGAGCATGTATGCGTAGGTATATGAATGTGGAGGAGGCGAGAGAGGTGTGTTAGGATCGTGACAAATGGAAGTCCGTAGTCTCTGCCTACCCTTCTGGGTGACAGGCATGATTGTTTATTATACTATGTAATCACTAGAATTTTTTTCAAAAGAATATAAATTTCACAGAGGAAATGTAAAATCTTTAATATCTTAAAATAATTATTAATTATTAATTTTTAAATCTAATAATAAGAACGTCCTCAAGACAGATATTAGGTCACGGTGACCAGTCGCAACGGAGAATAGGCGCAGGACGGGATTACAGCGCCACAAGTGTAAGGGCAAGCACATGTACACTCTCCATTTCCTTAATCCCATAGTTCGATAGGGCGGCAATCTGACACGACGGCAGAGATCAGGCGAAGGACAAATGACTACACGTGCATCATACCCGGGTCTATATGATCAGCAGTAGACCAAGCAGTCAATATAAGTGAGATTACTTACGAGTTTTAGATACTGTTGAACCTTTTAGTAGCTCCAAGCAGAAAGCTGGCCTTGTATCAGGATGAGTTGGTAGATTCTCCATTATATTAATAACTGTATGACGGGCCTCCGGATTGTCTTTTCTAGGAGCATTACGGTCTTCACTCTTTAAAGATAAATAACCTTTGAATTTGTTAATTGCTTATCCCGTATCAATACTTAGCTGTTAAAGTTAACTTAAATAATAATATATCAAAAAATAAAGGACTGACCTCGAGTAACATATGACTCTTAAAGTAGATTTTTCAATTTTACCTAGTTTAAGATTGATCCTTTTTCTCGTGCTTTACAAAATTACAACAAGGGCGTTCAGGTGTGCACTGACAGGAACCATTATGATCTTCGACGTTTCCATGACACTTTTTGCTCTGCGGAGTTTTATTCTGCTTCTCCGGTTTCGTTCCTGTTTGCACCAAGTTTTCAAGATCGTCGGTGTAAGGCATTACACAAGGCAGACATTTCATTTTTAGATTCTTAGAGTCCTTACAAGTATCCTCGGTCATTATGATTTGATGTATTAAAAAAAAACTGTGAAGACGGTTACATGTTAAAATTTTAAAATGTTTTTAAGTAGGTACTGAATGACAAATAATTTAGAAATTGAAAAAGCGTAACGATGACAGATGAAATTGATCTAATAAGTAAAACTAAGAAAATGGCCAGTTGTTGTTTCAACGGTTCCAAAAAGTTTACGTTGCAAAATAGTGAGGTTTTTTAAATTTGATATTTTGAAAATATACGAGCATATCACCACTCTTTTGCCAATATTAAATCTATACATATGTGTCTGTCTGTAATATTAGAATAACTGGCTTCTATTAAGCTCTGGGGGTTATTTGCATTATCTTAAGACGATACGTCTGTACGCATAAATATTCGGGATGTCTGAACCACAGACTAACTAGTAGGTTTTAGTCTGAACTGATTGCGATGAAACTTCACGTACAGATATAGAGCAATGTCAGGAATAATCTAGGCTGTATTAGATCCGAAAAAATGATAAAATAAATGATCATTGATGATTATCTCAAATCTAAATACATTTAATAAATCCTACGCAGAAGAAGCTGGGACGGTTCGCTAGTTTTGTATTAAATATGTATCACTTATTATAAACCGATATTAAATTTAGGAATATATCATAACGAAAACGCTGCCGCGTAACTAAACTTTTTTTATAGGATAGGGTGACAAAGGAGCACACAGTCCACCTACATTTATCCTCAATAAAGAATCAAAATGTAGATGTGTCGTCACCCGTGAGGACTAAGATGAAATGCCTCTTTTCCAGAAAAATGGGTCTCCGGTTCTCTACACTCACTATACGAAACACAGCAGTGTCAAGCTGCCATTTTACGCTGGTATTCTGTGATGCCCGGGCTACACTAACGAGAAATGCCGTTAATTATCGCGTTGATGGGCGTTGAATGTAGGTGTGGCCACCACTTAACGCGATAATTCTACAACGGCAAGAACAATGCCGTTTGACGTTGGGCGATAACTCCGGTTTCGGTACATCAAAGAGTTTAACGCACAAATTAACGCGTTGAAGCGGCCACGCTACGCTTGTCTCATTGTGCACGGTGAGCGCAACGGAGTCGCACGTATGGCTACGATAGAGTGGAATAATGAAAAAGTTATTACGTCTCTTGAGATTCTGCAAACAGAGCCATGCTTAGACAATGATAAAATATATTCATATAATAAAAATTTACACTCTGCAAATATAGAGTAGCGGTGTCAACGTTCATCTTGCTTGAAATTCAAGGAATATTAACGTAAAGTGACCATACGTCCCGTTTTGAACGGGACTGTCCCTTTTCTCGGTCACCTGTCCCGTTGTCCCCAAACAAAGCTCCGAGACACAAAATAGTCCCGTAGTCATAAACCACGAGAAAATTTAAAACTATGAAGTTCGTCAGACACGAACGGTGCGACAGCGGGACCGACCAAAAAATAACTGAATGGGATAATTTCAAAGTTTTCGCAGAAATTCGTCGGGTGGAAGTATTCAAACATTTCTCACCAACAATCTTAAACATAAATTCTTTTGCATTTCAATCGCATATATTTTATATCTACCTGGTACAAATGCTCCAGTAGAAAAAGTATTTTTCTATTATGAATAAATTGTGGACGTCTGAAAAAAAAATCACTTACAGGTTACAGTTCTAAAGGCGATGTTGATACTCGTAATAAAAATCAATGTAAAAAAACTTGCCCTTATTTAAAATTTAACTTCTAAAAAGTTGGTGATAACTTCATTAAAGCAAATTTGTTCCACTGACAAATATAAATATAATTAAAAAATACGTTGCATTTAATAATTACTGTCTGGGGAACTTTGCTTTAATGAAGCTGGTGAACTGGTGATTTATTTATATTTTTCACAATTTGTTAAAATAAAAATAAAAATAATTAATGTGATTATAATTATAGTGAACACTAATTGTATAAAGTTACAGTTTTTAAATAAATAACATAATATTGTTTTTATTGTTAACCTGCTAACTGGGGAGTATAAATAAACCCATGTCTTTTATGTCAGTTTACTCGCCGTTCAACGGCATTGAAATTGAAATGACGTTGACCGACCCAAGTGTGGCCACTCAGTTTATCGCGTTAAAATTAAGGCAATAATTGTTGCGTTTATGGGCATTGACGTTTCTCGTTACTGTGGCCCCAGCATGAGAGCGTGGTCCCTCCCCCGATCGAGCCGAGCCATTCGTGCTACAACTATACTACTAATATAGCTGCAGCATGGTTCTACCACGTACAGCCATGTAACTCTTATTATTGTTGCGTTTTATTCTTAATTCGCAATTGCAACAGTACTTTGCGATTACTTTTATAAAAAGCGCATAGTGCACGATGTTATCTTGAAAATTATTTTTTCAACAACAATAGGTATACTAGGACTTCATTTCTGCCTAGAAGTTCGTCTTGCGAGGCTTGCACTCACGGAGCCAACCGTGCTTGCACTGCTGTGTGTCAGTCTGAACGGTATGGAAAATAATAATAATAAAACAGTAATGTCCTTTTAGACCGAATTTGGGTGTTAACACAGGACAGGACTATAATAATGGAAAAAACCTGCATGCTTGAGAAATAAGAAAAAAATGCGTACGTGTCGTGGAACACTCGGTTGGAACGAAGTTCTTTGCGTAGTATATTTAATTGATAAACGTATTATATTATTGATTAACAAATACAAATAAATGAATTACTAGCGTCTATTAAAATGAAGCGTCATTTGAAATAAAATAAAAATAATATTTTTCATGGCAAGATAAGAAAAGTGCGAAGGAGATGGATATTATTCATTCTCAGATTATTTCGCCGCCAAGACCGTCTACACTATGACACAAGGGGTAGTGACGAAAAAATCTTACACTTTTTGTCGCCTAGATCCCATCCGCCAAACCTGTACCGTCCGATAAGGAACTTCATTCCACAAAAACATATTTCAGAGACATGTGAAGTTTGCCAACAGGCATTGAGGCAGCGCGGCGGGCATTTCCTTGTCCTAAAACCCTCTCAGAAATGAGAGGAAACCTGTGTCCAGCAGTGGGACGTATATAGACTATAACTAAACTTAAACATAGTCAAAATGCTAAAATTTACTAATACACAATAGACAGTGCGCGCGGATTTATATTTTATAATATCTACTACAGTAAATATGATAAAATCTACCAAAGCTACAAGAGAGACGTGTGCAATTTAAGATTAGACGATCTCTATACTTTACATTAAAATTATAAGTTTTATTTTTTTCTATTTTATTGTTTCTATCGAGTTTATAGGGTTGAAGGTTTAGGGAGATGAAAAATACTATTTAAATAACCGTTTTAATCTGTGATCTATAATATTATATCTTTATTTTACGAATTTATTTTAATTATCAGACTAATAAGCATTCAAAACACAAAATAATATAAGATAATGTTTATAATAATGTGCATTGAGGAGGACTGTGAACACATGTCCTTAATTTTAGAATATAGGTCATCGTTTCTTTGGTGACCAATATACCACAAAAAAAGTATATTTTTGTAATGATTACGAGAAAAATTATCTTGGTTTGTGTCGAATAACTTCATCTATGATACTTAGATGGCTATCACTTGTTTCTTCTAAATCCCCCGATTGCATACTCATGTTGGAGTTATTTGATTTTAACATCGCATTAACTGTGTCGCAGTTAGCGCAGTCTTCCCGAAAGATGGAAAATATTTTTGATTTTATTGTTGTGAAAACGCTGTTCGATTGTGGAGGTGGTTCTTCAAGAACAATGTCAGAAAATTCCGGTGTTAATGGTTTATTGCAGGTGCAATATTTAAGTAAAGATTCCGATGACTCAATAGTGACTTCGTTGATAATTGCTGTGTTACTCATACTAGTAGTGCCTTGATCGATCATCGTTAAATTACCACTTTCCTTCCTTTGCTGCAAATAGCTAAAAGGTGTTTCCACACTTTTGCTTTCACAAATTTTAGGTGGCGGTAATATTTCATCCGTATTACATGATTCAGATGTACGTCTGACTAAATTAAGAAATCTCGCACTTTCAGAAGTGATCGTAGTCACAGCGTCTTTGGTTCTGTTGTATATGTTTCCAAAAAAGTCCTTAGCAATAGTCGTGAAATCGTCAGAGATAGTTACGCATGTAGGTAATGTTTCGTTTTGGTCTGTTGTCGTTTTTATGGCACTATCAGCTAAATTAGAGTTAGATGGTATGACTTTAATTTTCAAACTATTTGGTATGTTTTCTGATTTTACTCCGTTGTCTTTTAAACCAAAATAAGCTTTGAAGTTCTTCTGAGAGTCTGTCAATAAATTTGAACCGCTACGATTTTCTATATCTGCAAGTATCATTGCTTGATCTAGATCTTGCTCTTCGTAAGTTAGGTCCTTTATATTAATTTTAGGAGGACATATGTTAAGCTTAAAACTGGATGCATGTTCTTCAGGCGTCTCTAAATCTTTTACATCCCATGAATTTGAACAGTAACTAGGTTTAGTTTTACATTCTTTATTCTCTGTTTTGGTCTCTGGATTACACGTTAGAATCGGTTTAGAAGTAATTAGGTCATGCTTACTTTCTGTAGCAGAAATATTTTCTTTTTTAGAAGATTGCGTCTGTTCTATGATTTGAGATGAGCAGTCATGGAAATTTGTAAATGATTTTCTTGTTTTATCAAATGAACAACAATCTTGTTTTAGTGGTTCCTCTCGTATAGTTTCTGATGGACATTTAACTAATTTTAGAGCTGAACAACACGTATTTGAATTAGTTTTGGGTTGACACTTAGTGCTTCCTTCGGACTGCTCCTTTTTATTTAGATTTTCAGAACTGATGACTACATTTCGAGATGAACATTTGGGTATGTTTGTTGAAGATGATGGTTTAGTTGCCAAATTTATGGTGGAATTTTTATTTTTCTCATCCAGATTAAATGATTTTCGTAAGACATCTTTAGATTTGCTCTGACATATTTCAGTTATATTTTTGTCTACGCAAGTTGTATTATTCAAATCAGTGTCCTTTTTATCAGGTAAGCAAGTGCTTTGGTAATCATGTTTCGATGAACTGTTATTTGTTTCGGTACTATTAGTGCAAAGATGCGTTGTTAAATTTGTATTTCTTATATTATTATCATCTTCATTTACTATATAGGTTAAATATTCAGGACAATGATCTATTATAATACCATTATTGATACGTAATTTTTCGTCATTTTCATTAACAGGCAATGTTTCAGAAAAATGGTGCAAGTGTGGTTTTATAACTTCGTTACAAAAATAAAACTTTTCACTTAATGTTTCTGACAAGGTATTTGAATGATGTGAAGCACTTTCTTTTAAGATTTTTTTTACATGATCGGTTTCAACGGGCTTAAGATCTTCAATATCAAGTACTTGACACATCCTATCGACACATTTTAACGAATCATATTCGGTATTATCATCATCTAAAAATGTTGAATGTAACGTATTATGTGAGATATCTGACTCTGGAAAAAAAGAAAAACTTGCCTGACTTGAATCTTGATCTATGGATGACTGGGAGGGATGTGTGCCTCTTAAATTTAGGTGGCTCATTTTATTCAAATACTTTCAATCTTATTACATTATGGTGTCATCATTTTCTTTTGTTATTTTATCGTGTGATTACATTTTGTACTGTATTTTTTATAAATTTAAATATATGGTTTAGGTCATTATGTCAAATCGATGGTAATTATTTTCAGAATTGTTCCTTGTTGAAGTAATCATTTTGACGCATGTGATTCTTCTTTTTTATGCGTAACTATCATTTGCGAAAGAGTATGACTTGCTTGCAGGTAACTAAGACGTATTTATTCTTAAATTTTATTTTGTATTCTATTCTAAACTTTGTAATTATTTAACCTGTTACTAGAAGATCTGAGATGTTTTAAATTTAAATACAAAAAAAATTGAGAGTATTTAGTCATAATCTACAAAAGTAACATTTCGTAAAATAGATAATGACTAAATACTAGGAATATAATACTGACTAAATACTCCTGATGCTAAACCTAAAACTTAGGACTAAATACCAAATATATAATTGGAGGAAAGAAAATACTAAATATATACATGCCTGACGAATACGCCTATGATTACGAGTATGCTCTTGTTATTGTGGATACAGTAACATACCAGGGGCTAGAATATTTCTTAAAAAAAAATATTTTACTATAGTCATCAATAGGAATCAACGTTCTGGAACAAGTTGTGGTTTTACCTTAACATATTTATAATAGATATATTTTTATATAAGTATTATTATGAGAAATATAAAGGGCATGTGTTAATAGTTAATAATTAATGTACGTGCAGTGGCGTAGCTATGTAACCAAGGGCCTGAAACTGAACATGAAATGAGGAGCTGTAATTAATGAATGTAATGAATGGGTGAACCGGATCGAACCGAGGAGACCCACGACCTTACAGATAACCAGCGTGAAGTAGCAGTTTACTTCGCTTGTTAATTGCCACCTGCACCTGCACCTGTCGAAGGCCAAAGCCCTCTCTCTCTCTCTCTCTTAACATGGTAGTGTAATCAGGTATTGGAGAATCCCTGGCTGAGCATCCACGCCCAAGTTACCCTACTCTTCCTTAGGTGCTCAGGCTGCCTCGTGTATCCTGTGGAGGGGGGAGGGGGGTGAAATTCCGCTCAAGACTAATACTGATCGTGGCAAGTTGAGCTACGTGAATTTCTGCAACATTAGAGGATTTCATTCAAATGTTAACGAAGTCCAGTAAGTACCATCTAAAGACGGTGAAGCCGACCTTGCTCTTTCTAACCGAGGCCTAGGGGTCTTCTCCGGTCGATACTTCTCTCATATCCGGGGTACAAATTAGAACACCTTTGTGCCTCAGGCTGGAGTTTACGTATACGTCAGAGAGGACATCTATTCTCGACAACTCGGCAGTCTTGAAGTTCAGCGACGACCATCCTCGCATCTCCGGGTGCCTCTATAGCTCCCATAGCGGTAATGCCGACACAGGCCGACTTATCGATCACATCCAAATCGCAGCAGAAAACAGCTTCCGTATGCAGAGATCGTGATCCTTGGTGATTTTAACGGCCACCACACTGAATGGCTTGGTTCTCGTTTAACCGATCATGCGGGAAGATCTGTTTATGTCTTCGCCTTGGTGTATGGTCCGACATATATGGTTACTTCACCTACGCAGATTCTAGATGTGGAGGATTGTGCACCTTCCCTGTTGGACCTTCTGCTGCCCTCCCAGCTGGACGAACATCAAGTCTCCGTCGACGCCCTTCTTGGCTCATTGGACCATTGTCTGATCCGGACTATGGTGCCACTCACACTACTATCTAGGTTGCGTTTTGCAGATCGCCGGCGTGTTTGGCACTATAGGTCCGCCGATTGGGAGAGGATGCGGTTTTTTTGCATCCTACCCTTGAGGACAGGGGCGGGTATGCTTCCCGCCGGATGATCCCAACATGCTTCTGTTGCTGATGTGGTACTTCAGGGAATGGGATTCTATTCTATCATCTCTGATACAGGTATCAGAGATGAAACCAGGGTTTGGTCGCTCCTGTAAAATTACATCGCGCTATAATAGTAGTACTTCACCAACGCTGTTAAAAAGAAGTATAATTTCGCCTTCAGGTCGGTACGATACGGTTTACACAGCGCTCGGTGCGCTAGCACTATTCTCCCTAGACGTCAGGTCTAGTGGGCCTGATGGAGTTCCTCCCATAGTGCTGAAGACGTGTGCACCCTAGTTGGTATCGGTCATAATGTGTCTTTTCTAAAACTCTTTCTCCTTAGGCGTAGTCCCGAAACCAAAGAAGACAGCTTTCGTGCACCAGATCCCTAAAAAATAACCGAGATTTGACCTCTCAGACCTATCCAACTTGTTCTCTAAAATAATGAAAACCATTGTGAACTGTCAGTTCATGAGGTTGAGGATCACCAACTGAAAAGTGATCTCTAGTACGATTTCCGTAGGGGTTGCTCAGTTGGTAATGTTCTGGGTTACCTGACTCATAAATCGACAGAGGCAGAGAGGGAGACCCTGGCCGTTAGTTTAGACATAGCGAAGGCCTTCGATCGGGTTCGGCACGAAGCGCTTCTTTCGAAGCTCCCTTCCTATGGGCTTTCCGAGAATTTGTGCAACTAAATCAGTAGTTTTCTTGCAGATTGGAGCAACAAAGTCGTAGTAGAAGGTGCATGCTCCATTTACAAGCCTATTTATGCTGGTGTTCCACAAAGCAACGTGCGGTCACCTACGCTGTTTCTTCTTCTTATCAATAATATGTTGCAAACCAGTAACGTGCACTGGTGATGCTTTATACACCGGCTGTGCCTATATTTCTCGGGAAAACGTCACCGAGTACCGGAACAAACTTGTGTCTGAAGTATAGTCTTTGCCGGATGAGGTCTCGGATTGGGGCAACTAAATCGAATTAAATTCAATGCCCAGAAGACACAAGTTTGTCACTAAAAAGAACCTTTTGTCGTAACTCCTCAATTTCAAGGCACTCCCCTTGACCCCTCAGCCAGTATGGGAATCTTCGGCTTTGACATGTCGAATAACGTGCAGTTTCGTGGTCACTTGGAAGGGAAGGCTAAATTGGCCTCTAAAAAGCTTGGCGTGCTCAGAAGAGCGGGACATTATTTTATGCCGGCACACTGCTTTCAACTTTATAAGGGGCAGATTCGGATTAACATGGAATACTGTTCTGATCCCTGGGCTGGGGCTCCCTAGTACTAGCTCCTTCCACTTGACCGCATCCAGCGCAGAGCGGCTCGAATCGTCAACTACTGACGAAGACGAAAGACAAGACGAAGAGATGTTGCATTCCTTTGCATTTTCTATCGCATTTACCACGAGAGTGTTCAGAGAAATTGTTGGGATTAATTCCAGCCACAAAATTTCACCAAAGCATTTCACATCACATCATCGGGATGTTTGGCGGTCCACTACTGTCGGACCGATACAACTTAGGGAACTTCAAGAAACGACTTTACTCCTTTTTAAAAAGCTGGCAACGCGCCTACAATCCCCCTGGTGTTGTATTTGTTAATAGGCAGTGGCCGATACTTGCCATCAGGTGAGCCGCATGCTCGTTTGTCCCTCTCTTCTATATAGTAAAGATAATAAAACAAAGTAGACAATTATCTTTAACAATGTTCTGGAAGTGGCAGTAATTTTTGTGATTTAAATTCGAGCCATTAGCGGTCAGGGCCAAAAAGTTAAAACTCGAAAATTCTTTGCACAACTAGGGTAGTACATCATTTTTCGAATTTCGTTCTTGGAGGCCAAAGGGGGGCCCTTTGGCCTAAGAGCATTTAGCCGCGTACAGGAATTGCAATCCCGATAAATCCCATTTTGCCAAACATCTTATGGACACTGGACACAACCTAGCCAACGACCACTCCTTCAAAGTCTTACATACGTGTAATAAAGGGCTGCGGCTGTGTGTGTTGGAACAGTGAGAGATATTAAAAAGTAATAATAATACCGTTGCATTGCTGAATGAACAAACAAATGTTACTAACTCACCTCTCTTAAATATTTTTAAGCCAGCTCTCTAATAATAGAGAGCCTCGCAATATGGTCGTTTGTCACCCTCACGGTGATCGGCGATTGGTTGCGTGGTTGGAGGGTGGGCATTGCGCGGCGGTTTGTTTTTAATTTTACACACGGCTGCGTAAGTCCAGCGGTGATTGGTCGCATGTTTTATCGCATGACGCAGTCACTCGCTCCTTAAGTAGAGAGCGGTTGCGTCATCGGTCTGTATAAAAGGCACTTGTTTTGGCTCGCCGCTCACTTAGCGGTTACCCACCGTAGAGTCTATATCACTTGAGGATGCCTCGTGTAGAGGCGAAACACGTGTCGTATTATCGTCAGTGGTGTGTCTTGCCTAGTGTATAGGTGTTGAGAGTAGCGGTCCTGGGATTAGTGGTGACGGGGATAGTGCACGCACGCGTGAGGGAGGGCGGGAGGTGCACGTCATACTAGGTAAGACACATTATTTTATTTTATAACGCGGATATTTGCGAAGTAAATTTTTGTAAAAGCTTTTATATAATTTATTTTATTAAATAGATTGCGTCACTCACTCACTTCGGTTCTATACTCTTTGCTTCGGCCTCAGTCGCCGTCGTGAGTGTATACTGTATCGGTTGATTGCAGCGGCCCAAAAATATCGCTGTACAAATACAAAATATATACGTAGATACGTAGATACGTAGGTCACTAAATAAGTTTTGAGATATACAAAAAGTATTCTAGATAGGTACTATTAATATTTATTTTACATCTTTTCAAAATATTCTTCATCATGGTCTATACAAAATTCCATTCGCCTAAACCAACTCTGAAAACATTTTTGCCAGTCTTGATCTGACAGGTCGGAAATCACTTCTTCGTAGGTAGCCACGGCTTCTTCGACGCTTGAAAAAAACTTGCCTTTCAGGGCTGTAGGGTGGATGACTTACGAGTTTCAACACCAGATTCCTCAATAAATGCTTTTGTTCTAAGGGAGGTAATGTGAAGAGGCGTTATCGTGATGTAGCATGATTCCCCGAAGCCCGGTCTTTGTTCTTCTCTCCCGTACAACTTGAAAAGCTTTGGGTAATGCAACTGTAGTATACGATTCAGAGTTGACTGACCTACAATTTTTCAGCATTGACGTCGACAAATGTCCGCTCTACGAAAAAAAAAACTAGCCACCATTTTTTTGCCGACGTTGCGAGGTCTTTGCAGTTTTGTCGGTAACTGTCCTTCTGAGTAGACCCATACCGATGATTGCCTTTTATTTTCCGGATCATATTGATAGATCAATGTCTCGTCACCAGTAACGATTTCTGAAACACGCCTACATGCCCCGTTTTCAAAACATAGAGGCATTTCATGGCACCAATCCACACGAGTCTGCTTTTCGCTTTCGAAGAGCAAACGAGGGATCCATCGACAACAAAGCTTTCATCACTTCAAGATTTTCATGTAGGATGGTATAAATGCTCCCCAAACCAATGCCTACAATCTTTTCGATGTCTGTGTATGTGATTCGTGGGTCTTTTCGCACCAACATTTCAGTAGTCCATACATTTTCTGCTGTTACTGCTGTTTGCGGGACCCCGGTTCTTTGGTCATCTTTAAGATTAATTTTACCTCTTTTGAATTCAGCAAGCCACCTAAAAATTGTTGCGCGTGATTGAGCTGAATCCCCTAATGCTGATTGTAACCGTTGTAAACTTCATTGTTCGGTTAAACCTAATTTAAAATCATAATATATCATAGCGCGCAAATTTTCACTGTTAAGATCCATCGTCTTAAATGAAAAGCGTGGGAAGCGTTGCAGGAAAATTAATTGAACTTTACTTTTTTTATATTGAGCAATGAGGGCTAATAATTTTCTGCTCACCAGATGTCGCTAGTTGACACTGAGGTAAAGTATTTTGTTACACAATGTAATTTAATTGAGAAGTTGTTTTTTAATAAAAGTTTATCAGTTTCTAGAATATTATTTTAATATGCAAAACAATGCCCCAGTGCTTTGCTCTTTAATTTCTTGCATATTTTTTAATTTTTCTACTTTCATGAATATAATATGTGGTTTGGTTTATTTATTTTATTGTTATTAATATAATATATGGCTAATATTACAAAAAGAAACAATAACTTTTACATTTTCCGAATAAATCAACTTCCCCGCAATTACTATACCTAACTTTCTAGTGGCGCCGCCCTGGTGGCTAAAAAAGTCGTGAATGTGCTCATTGGCTTATAGAATTCTATTTTTAAATAAATTTGCTTTTTAGAAACATATAACACGGGTGCGCTCCAATTTTAAATTTCGAGCATCTCAAAACTTATTGACTGACCTACGTAATGCCTAGTTGTAACTTCATCGTATATCTTCAGTATATTATCTTGTTTCGAATTGGTGGGGAGTAAGTTTTTAAACAGCGTCAGCTTGAATCGAAAACCGAATCGATTTCAGAAACAATTTAGGTAGTAAGCCTGACGGTTGCAGCACGAATGGGTCAGCACGGCCGGGGAAATTTAATCCTGCTGTAGTTCTGGTGAATTATCAGGTTTGAAATGGATTTTGATACGTGAAATTGATGCTATTTTATGTATTAAATGTTTGCACGTGTGAACTATTGTGAAATTTTTAAACAAATAGGTTTTTTGCATCATAATTCCTGGGGGTGACAACGCAAATTCTACATTTTGATTCTTCATCATCATCATTACAGCCCTTCACAAGTCCACTGCTGAACATAGGCCTCCCCCAAAGAATGCCACAAAGCACGGTCCTGAGCCACCTGCATCCATCGACCTCCCGCATGTCTTACCAGGTCGTCACTCCATCTCGTGGGGGGACGCCCTACACTTCGCCTACCGGTACGAGGCTGCCACTCGAGAACCTTTCTTCCCCATCGGTTGTCGGTTCTTCGAGCTATATGGCCGGCCCACTGCCACTTCAGCTTACTAATCCGTTGGGCTATGTCGGTTACTCTGGTTCTACTGCGGATATCCTCATTCCTAAGTTTATCACGCAGAGAAACTCCGAGCATAGCCCTCTCCATAGCTCGCTGAGCGACCTTGAGCTTCCTCATACGGCCAGCAGTGAAGGACCACGTCTCAGTTCCGTAAGTCACCACTGGCAACACGCACTGGTTGTACAATTTCGTTTTCAGGTTTTGAGGTATGTTTGACGAGAAGATGTGTCGTAGCTTCCCGAACGCTGCCCAGCCGAGTTGAATCCGTCGATTGACCTCTCGGTCGAAGTTGGACTTACCTAGTCGGACTATTTGTCCCAGGTAAACATACTCGTCAACAACTTCGAGCTTAGTGCTCCCAACAACTACCGGCATAGGTGTGACATGGACATTGAACATGATCTTTGTTTTGTCCATGTTCATCTTAAGACCTATCCGTTGGGAAACACTATCGAGGTCATTGAGCATAGTGCTTAGGTCCTCCAGCGATTCTGCCATAAGGACTATATCGTCGGCAAATCGAAGGTGAGTGATGTACTCACCATTGATGTTGATACCGTATCCTTTCCAGTCCGGAAGCTTGAAAACGTCTTCCAATGCAGCGGTGAAGAGTTTCGGGGATATGACGTCACCCTGTCTTACACCTCTCTGCAATTGGATAGGTTTCGTACTCTGATTCTGTACTCGGATAGCCATCGTAGCCCTACTGTACAAGCACTTCAACACTTCGATATACCGATAGTCAACTTGGCACCGCTGAAGGGACTGCAGCACCGCCCAAATTTCGACGGAATCAAAGGCTTTCTCATAGTCCACATACGCCAGACATAGTGGCAAATTGTACTCTTCGGACTTCTGTACAATTTGCCGAAGGGTATGTATGTGGTCTATGGTGCTAAAGCCCTTTCGGAAACCGGCTTGTTCGGGAGGCTGGAAGTCGTCAAGTCTGCGCGCGAGATGATTCGTAATGACTCTCGAAAACAGCACGTAGACGCGGCTCAGAAGGGAAATCGGTCTGTAGTTCTTCAAGAGAGCGTTGTCACCTTTCTTGAAGAACAAGACCACCGCAGTTCTGCTCCACGCCTCCGGTGTAATGCCACCATGGAGGACGGAATTAAAGAGCTTCTGAAGGACTTCAAGTACCGGTCTTCCACCCGCTTTCAGAAGCTCCGCTGTAATTCCATCCTCGCCTGGGGCCTTACCGTTTTTAAGGTGCTGGAGAGCCATTCTAATCTCGCTCAGACTGACATCCGAGATATCTTCGGAATAGTGTCGGATGAGACTCGCTCTTGGATCGTTACTCACACTTGCGTGTGGCTCCAACGATGATGTGTACAGCTGCCCATAGAACCTCTCAATCTCACTCAAAATCTCAGGTGTCCCGGAAACGATGCTGCCACATTCTGTCTTCAGCCTTGACAGTTGGCTCTTTCTGGCAGACAGATCTCTGGCAATGACTTTGGAGCCTTGGTTCCGCTCTATCGCTTCTTCAATACGAGCTGTATTGAAGTTGCGTAAGTCCCGCCGCATGCATTTGGAGATCTGTCTGTTCAGATGCCTGTATGCTGTCAAGTCTGTTGAAGAATGTAGCTTCATCTCCCGTCTAAAAGCCATGAGATTAAGAGTGTGATCGGAGAGTTTTTGTGTTCTTCTGCGGCGGGTCTTGCAGAACTTAGCTCCGACCGCATGGACAGTTTCCACGAGCTTGTCATTCAAATCGTCCACTTCATTGCAGTCTTCTAGGCACTGAAAACGGTTTTGATTCTTAATCGAGGATAAATCTATATTTCCGAGAGGTATATGGGCCACAGCATCCACTTACCGTTAAGTGTGCTCGTTTGTTACTTTGTTAAAAAATATTGTCACTTTCTAATAATTACATTTGTGTGTTATATCAGTTTTCTACCGACTTCAAAAAGGAGAAGGTACTCAATTCAACTGTATGTTTTTTATGTGTGTTACCTGTTTACCTTTTAACTTTTTTCTATGTGTACAGATTTCGGTGATTCTTTTTTATTTGAAAGCTAGTGCTTCTCATGTGGTCCCATACAAGTTATATAAATTTGATCAAGGTCTGACCAATAGTTTTTGAGTTATTCTTAATAATTTACATTGAAGTAGGTTGTACAGAAATTTTAATTTTAAATTGTATTTAATGAATACATAATTATTTTTTAATTTTTCTTAACTCTACTTTATTAGGAGAAAATATAAAAATCAAAAAATTCAGTACAGCGTCATCTGTTAGCATGTGTTCGAAATATTGCTTATATTACTCTATTTAGCTGTAGGAGACGACAAAAAAATTTCATGCAGCGTCATCTGTTGTTATATGTTTGAAACATGTTTATTTTCATTATTTTGTGACGTTATAATTTTTATAATTGTCAATAGGTGTCACATCAATTTTTAAGTTAGGTATAATATGTAAAAATTCGCGGTGATAACTGCACTGCGTTCCTTTAGCTCCAGGAAAAACAATTTGCTGTCTCATCTATTATCCGTTGAACATGATTGGTGGTCTTTTCTAAACTTAGTAGATAGGTATAGCATTAATTATCATGCTTGTGAAAGTGTCTATTACTTATAACCGTATACATACCTACTTCAGTTCTGGTGTGTAGGTTGAGTTCATACTAAGACCGTAAGTTTGCATTTTGCAATAGTATCGTTCTATCAGTGACGGAGAAAAATTACGGGGTAATTTTTACGAAGTAAAGCCATGCTGCAGCTATATTAGAGTACGTATGGGTAATATGGTCATCCGGTTAATATGGTCTCTTTCTTATAACTCAAAAACTACAGCCTAATTTGCATAGATGGATTTGCGATACGATAGCTCTTCATCAGTCATTCAATAATAAAGGGTCAAATGGGCGCCGCTTTATCGACGCCATTTTGACAGTTGATATTATAGTAAATGCGTGAGGGTAATATTGTCACCTTAAGCTTTATCGTCCTATAAAACCAAAATTAGGAGGAGAACAGAGACAAAACACGAAGTCGTATACTATAACTAATATATTAAGAAAAAAATAGCAAACAAGCTTTGGAAATAATTAGGAATACTTCCAAAAATCTACTTAAAAAAAACTAACTACACTACACAATACAAAAATCGACTAAAATATTTACAATAATATCAACTGTCAAAATAGCGTCGATAAAGGAGCGCCTTTTTGACCCTTTATTATTTGATAGACTGATCAAGAGCTATCGTATCACAGAGCGTTCTATGCAAACGACGCTGTAGTTTTTGAGTTATAAGAAAGTGACCATATTAACCGGATGACCATATAACCCTCACGTACTATAGTTAGTATTTTAAGTTGATTTTTTGAAGTGTTGCTAATTATTGCCAAGGCTAGTTTGTTATTTTTTTCTATATTAGTTATAGTATACGACATTGTGTATTTGTCTCTGTCCTCCTCCTAGTTTTGGTTTTATAAGGCGGCAAAGCTTAAGGTGACCATATTACCCTCACGTACATTGGTGGTACAATTGTAGCACGAATGGGTCAGCTCGACCGGGGAAGACCACACTCTCACAGCGTAAAATAGCAGCTTAACATTGCTGTTTTTCGCTTTGAAACTGGAACCTTTTTACTGGAAACGAGGCGGACACCGCATCTGAATTTTGATTCAAAGTCGGGGATAGGACATGTCTATGGGCCACAGAAACCACTTACCATCAGGTGGACTGTGTGCTGCCGACCTTATAATTAATTATTTAAGAAAATTGCCATTCTTACTTGTCGCGGAAATGTGCGGTCATTTCATTACATGGGCTGTGACGATTTCGGAAATAGTTATACTGCCATCTATCGGATGTCAGTGGATTTATCTTATACTTTAGCCGACATATCAGGTATAAGTTGGGTGGTATATTCCCTTACGTTGCCATCTCACGGAATATTGCGTGTTTCAATTTAAAAATGTGTCCTAAATGAAAAGTAACCGTAAGAAGATAGATGTCTTGGCCTTGGCTGCAACAAATTGAAGTAAAGATTTTTGCCGATCTATTGCAGCCGCGCTGAGCTCGAATGGCCAAGCTAGACAACCGGGATAGACAACTGCCGTTCGGACTGATTCATAATCATCTTCAGCACAGCCTATTAAAGTCCACTGTCTTATTTAAGCCTCCCCATTAGATTATTTGTCATAGGTACCACACTTGGGATGCAGGTTGACGATCGAATTTTTTTTATTATATTAAGTTTTCATGAATCCCCGTCCTCTTTCAGTTTTCCTCTATCACCTCTTATTGTTGATTTATTTATTTATTTATTCTTTATTGCACCAAATATTTGTACAAAAGGCGAGCTTAATGCTATATGGCATTCTCTACCAGCTAACCTTGGGTAGAACAGAGAGTGAGTTTGGGCAGTTAAGTTGTCATGATATAATACAGTTCAAATATATACATGCAACACATACATAAAATATACACATATATATAAAATATATATAACTCATATACATATATAAATAAATACACACATTAATACATATATATCTCAATAAATGTATATATAAATAACTATAAACATATAAAATAAGTTGACTCAACTTTGTAGGCTACGGATATGCTCATATAGTTTTCTTTTAAAAACATTTTTGGCAGGTATTGCTCGCAGGTCAACAGGCAATTTGTTTGAGAGGGTAATGGAAGTAACTGTGAAAGAATTTGACATAGACCCGGAATGGTGGAGAGGAGTGGACAGGAATAAACTTTGTGAAGAACGGAGATTGAGAGAATGAGTGTCACTAAGGAATTGAAATCTTTCTTTTAGACAAAGGGGTGAGGAAGGATCATTAACAACTGAAAACAAAGTGGATAGGATTCGGAAATCTCTGCGCTGGCGTGTAGTCAACCACTTTAACTGAGAGCGAAATTCTGAAACGTGATCATATTTCGCACACCTTCATTCGTACAGTGGTTAGATAGCTCAAGAAAACTTCAACAGACGGTAGGTACATGATGATTGGGAACAATACCAAATCATAAACCAAAATCATCCTCATCTCTATCATTGCTTTTACCTTTTTTAAATAGCTAGACGTAAGAGCCACATAGGCTAACAGCACCGACATCACAGAAAATTGATGATGGATGATGATGGATGACATCTCCATTTTGGCCTTTTCCATATCCGATATGCAATGAGGGCTAATAATTTTCTGCTCACCAGATGTCGCTAGTTGACACTGAGGTAAAGTTTTTTGTTACACAGTGTCATTTAATTGAGCAGTTAGTTTTTAATAAAAGTTTATCAGTTTTTAAAGTATTATATTAATACACAAAATAAAGCCTCAGTGGTTTGCTATTTTGCTACTTAATTTTTTGCACATTTTTAACTTCTTTTAAATGTTTCTACTTTTATGAATATCTGTGGTTTGGTTTATTTATTAAATACTTATAGCTAATACCACAGAAAGACTCATTAACCTTTACATTTTCCGAACAAATTAACTTCCCCGCTATGATATCTGTCAAATATTATATCTCAGTTTTAAGTGGCGCCGCCCTGGTGACAGAAAAAGTCGTGGATACCCTCATTGGCGAACACACAGCGAATTAAAGTTACTGTGAAAGCCTATCTAAAGTCTTCTGTTGAACGTAGGACTCCCCACAAATTATATTAGGGGGAATATTTACCATAAGTAGTTGTAATTAGAAATTTATCATCTATAAATCATCGAATATAAATAAAATAAAAGTGTATATCTTTAATATTGAAATAACTGGCATTTATCAGGCTTAGGTGGTTATTTGAATGGTATTGGGATATAAATAACCATTTTTTTTAAATTCTTGTCTGTCTGTATGTATGGGCTAGTCTTCGAAATGGCTGAAACGAAGAAACTGTGATGAGACTTCTCGAACAGATGAGAACAATGCCAGGAGAGATCTAGGTTAAATTTTATCCGCAAAACTTGAAGTTATTTTTTTAAATGATTTTTTTTAATAAATTCTTTTTAATTGTCATTATGCGCACGTCGCAAGTAATATGATATTTTTTAAATTAAATCACCTTTCCAAAATTCATATTTACCCAAAGTACTTATATTTACTTTGAGCACTGAGCTGGCAAGCTCAGATGGCAGATCCTAATTTACCTGATTCAACATTGTTTCATTATCATTATGATAACATTACAGTCCTTCACAAGTTCACTACTGAACATATGCCTCCACCAAGGAATGCCACAAAGCACAGCCCTCAGGCACCTGCATTCAACGACTTCCTGCATGTCTTACCAGGTCGTCACTCCATCTATTCACCTGATTATATTACATTCATCTAAACCTTCTTCTTATTTTAAATAAAACTAGTTTTTACGGATTTTATCGCGTACATTAACTTCTTTTATATTCCCGACATTTCGAGCACTTTTCAGCACCCATGGTCACGGGGGGGACTGAGGTATTTGACGTCCCAACGTCATAGTTAACCACGACTACTTCCAGATTAAAATTATTACTTCTTTATTAATTTTTTGCTCCGATCCACGCAGTTATGAACTTATAGTACCCCACTAAAATCCACTGCAGGACATGGACTTCCGACGTTGTATGGAGGACTTGCATTAACCGTCAGTCTTGGCAGGCGGATTCACGGTCACAGTAAGTACCTACTACTAGATGTTTCGCACTTTTGGCGCTGCTGTCTGTCACCAATCTGGATGGTTCTTTTTATAGAAGAGGGTAAAAGATACGGCGAATTTCTATCTATCTCAAGCCATAGGATTTATCTGGCCTTTTCTATAATAGCCTTTTTTATAGGATAAGGGTGACAAACGAGCACATAGTCTACCTGATGGTAAGTGGTTACTGCGGCCCATAGACGTCTACATCTATCCTCTGTTACAAATCAAAATGCAGTTGCGTTGTCACCCGTGAGGACTAAGATGGAATGCCTCATTTCCAGTAAAAAGGGTTTCCGGTTCTCTACACTCACCATACGAAACACAGCAGCGTTAAGCTGCTATTTTACGCTGGTATTCTGTGAGAGCGTGGTTCTTCCCCCGTCGTGCCGACCCATTCGTGCTACAACTATACTACTAATATAGCTGCAGCATGGCTCTACCACGTAAAAGACCTCTTACAGCGACGGGACGAAATGGGCGTGATGGATTATTTTACATCTCCACCACACAGCTAGTTTAAACCTACCTACTACCATACCATACTATCACTTCACATGATACCGAAACCGTGCTTAACTTCTTGAAGCACTCACGCACACATCTTTCTTCATTTTTTATTGATCTGCCCGTAAAAGTTCTCTACTGGACGCACACATATTTCTTTTTATAGAAGAGGGTGCAAACGAGCATGCCGCTCATCTGATGGTAAGTGTGGACCGCCGCCAATGAACAACTGCAACACGAGAGGAATCGCAGGTGCGTCCTTTTAAAAGAGAGAACTCTTTTCTTGAAGGTCTCTAAGTCGTATCGGTCCGGGAAAATCGCGGAAGTTGTGCGAGGAAGAAAACTTATTGTAAACAACACAGTGGTAGATGCGATAAAATACGCTAAGAGATGCAACATTTCTTCGCAGTACCAGTGAGTTAAGTCGATCAGAAAGAGCTCGGTCGCCGACGATTCGAACCGCTCTGCTCTAGATGCGATCAATGGAAGGAGCGTGCACTTGGAAGTCCGGCCCAGAGATGGGAACAGTATTCCATGTGGGGCCAAACCTGCACCTTGTAAAATCGCAGGCGGTTTGCCGGCAGGAAGTAGCTTTTTAGACGCCAAATAATGATGTGTGGTGTGGTTTTATACGTGGTACAGTTATGCTACAGCTATTAAGTAGTATAGTTGTAACACGAATGGGTCGGCTCGACCGGGGAAAGACCACACTCTCATAGAATACCAGCGTAAAATAACAGCTTAACACTGTGTTTCGTATGAAAATTGGAACCCCTTTACTGGAAACGAGGCGGACACCGATGTAGATGTAGATGTCTATGGGCCACAGCAACCACTTACCATCAAGTAGACTGCGTACTCGTTTGTTACCCTTATCCTATAAAAAAGGTCCATCCTAAACCATATTGTTAAATGCAAACGTGAGTGTGTTTTTACAATAAGTTGAGCATGATTTTGGCTTGGTTTATGCGTCATTTGAAATGTACGCAGCACTCCATCTTTCTTTATTGGTTGTGGTGATTCTCGAAGATAAATATTTATGATTTATTAAAGGTACTTACGATGCTACTTACGGTATCAGGTACACGAGATAGCCTATAATAAATAAGGATTGAAATTGAAAATAAAAGTTTGTATTTATAAATTCATATGCCTTTATTTCGTACTGGTGCGTTTGCCTTACAAATATACTTAGTACAAATTAAAAACAAAATTCATTTTATTTATTCATCTATTATAATCAATATGACGCGTGATGTATCACTTAAATTGATATGCTTTCGGAAAACAAAAGCAATTTACATAATATTTATTTATATAAATAGGAAAATATCGTAAATAATTACAAAAATGAGAGACAACTAAATAATATAAGCGTTGACGTCTTCTAGATTTGATTAAAAATATAACTTTTAACATTAAATTATCATTTTATTTTATATATGGTATAAATGAAAATTTGCTACATTTAAATTGATAATTATGAACATTTTTAAATTTTGTATTATGAACATAAATAAAAACAAAATTGTTGAATAATTATAAGTAATTAAAACATAAAACAAGTCAATCAGTTTTTTTTATTTAATATACCACGTTTTTAAAACGAGCTAAAAAGAGTAAAACTTCTGCTTCTTTTTGTTTTTTGTTTTTTTTATATTTTTGCATTGTCATTCGATTCTGAGTTTCAAATCAATTACTAAATTCGACCCGAGCAGGCATACACGAAACCGAGTTAATAAAAACGTGGTAACGAACACTAGAAAGGTAAAATAAATAAAAAATATTATAATCGGTATATGGTACAGTCTACAAAATGACTGATACTTAATACGTATAAAATTTATTCTGTCAGTCATTTCATGTCTCAACGAACAAAGAAAAGTAGACAGAACACTAAATACATAAGTACCGTACATTTCAAGTTACACTGAAAATAAGCCGAAACTATGTACGTAGTACTTACTGTATGTAGTACCTACTATTATTTATTCTGTGCTTATTGTAAGAATCTGTATTAACGCACACATATGCACATATAATCATTTGCAACCAACATTTAAGAAGTCTGTGTATGTGAGTGTGTTCTTATAATGAATGATTTTGGCGTCACTTAAAATGTACGTAGCATATCTATCTTTCTTTGTTGTTTTGAGTTTGATTTAACAGTCTATTCATGATTTTTAACGTTTAAAAGAAAACACTAGAAGACGATTGGCCATTTTGTATCTTTGGCAGTAACATTGCTTCGCGTAACATATTCGCTACATTGTATGAACAGCTCTGTAAAGGTGTGTTTAGATTATCGTTTGAATTTACTTTTTTAAATTTTATAAAAGGAATATTAGAAATGCGATAAACATTACTAATATTCCCTTTAACCACTCCTAGAACCCTTAAAATGCTTGTGTTAAGAGTGCTTCACGACAGTAGTCGGACGGCGGATTAGAACCCACGATCTTTTGAATCCGCGGTCCGCAACCTACCATTAGACTACTGTCGCTTTATTTATTTAATTATTAGCTTATATTAGTAATTGAAACCATTGTAGTTACAGACTCAAACATAGTTCATTCTATAACATTAATATTTGTAGTTAGTAACAAACCATCAATCTAAACACACCTTGCAGTAAAGACATTGCAATAATAAAGTCTTTGGCGCATCTCTAAACTGTATGTTAAGTGTTTTCGAAACAAATTACACATGTTTAAGTACATACAATTTATTCTACCAGCGGAACGGGAACGATAAAACAAAATAAAATTTAAGTACTAATAAAGCGATATTTACAATAAAATAAAATTAGCTAACTGTAAAACAATGGACGGAAACGATAAGATTTTAGAATCGATCATCACTAATTCATACTGAAAATATATCGTAACAACTAAAATATTCTGAACATAAATGAATATATTAATCTGTCATAGTGATGTTCAAATTATATTTGCAATAAGGAATGAACACTTTACGTAACGTACACTAGAAACTAAAATTTTATATAAAAAGTAAAAAAAAAAAGGAAACACGAATAATCTCATTGTAATTTCATTTAATAATTACGCATTGATACACGACTCGCGTCTATATTGCCTGTTAGAAGCTTCCCTTCATTTATTTATAAATATTCATATATACGAAACTAATATTCATAACAATATAAAAATAATAAGTTAGTTAAGCTATGCGAATAATAACAATTTTATTGTAAAAGTCAATAAACGTTCTATATTACTGTTGTGCTTTAAGACAGCTTATATAAAACAACAGAAACCTAAACTTAAAAAGGACAGCTACTCGGATAACGCGTTCTACACTCTATTTGTAGCTAAATTGAGGTAAAGAAAAAAGATCCTAATACTAATTAATTATGACAATAAATGTAATTACATTTAGAATCAATAACATACATTTATTTACATCTTAACCTAAATGAAGTTTTATAAACACTTTGGCTCTCTCGTTAATTCATTTAACTAAATATATTGAGTATAAATGAATTGCTGGATTTATACTTAAATTAAATTGATAATAATTCTGAGAAAGCGACATTTGTAGCGTACTGACCACTGGACAGTTGTGAAAAATTAAACAAGTTCCAATTGTACATATGTGTTGTCAAATTATCTACAGTCGTATGATATTTTCTATAGGAATGGATCAAGTTTTCATTTAAAGTAAAACACTCACAAATACATATTTAATGTGTCCGTTATCACTTTGTTTGTTCGTTGTGATTCGCCGACCGCTACTGCTCGCACGGCGTCCTCTGATATCTGTGAAGAAATAACAGGATATTAGCCTCTTACTATAGTTATAAATAAATAAAATAAAATCAATAAAAAATAAATGTACATATTTTTTTGGTTTCCAAATTTTGCTAAGGTATTTTACTAATTATGATTTTTTTAATGACTGACATTTTTAATATAGCCTTAATGTTTGGACAAGAAAAAAACCTTGAATTTATTAAAATGATCATCATCATTACTATGAACATAGGCAAGCCTTTTAAATTAACTCATGAGAGCAATATTTGGCTTCGTTGTCAAGCTTATCAGGTGGGTTCGCAACCCTGAGTTTTTATCATTTTGATCTGTTATCTAGATGCTGCCGCCCGTCTCCTTTTTCAGTTCTCCTCTGTCACCTCCTATGACACCCACGTCTTGTTATGGGGTAGTAGATTGTATTACACCACTACCACGTGGCTCTATGATTCTGTTTATTCCGGTGTAATAGTGTTGAAGACACCAACGATAACGCCATAAAACAAAATTGACCTTTACAACGTAAGAAATAAAAAAAATATTTTGGCAAACTTTTTAAATCTACGATTGTCTCAAATCGAAACCAGGAGATAGAACAGCGCAAAAATTCCGCAGATATTTTCATTTGGCATTTTTAACATCTAGTGATACTATATTCCAACTAACAAATTGGTAGCTTATTGACCTGTGGTCAGAATGCTACCAATTTTTTTACTTGGTAGAGCCACGCTGCTGCTATACTATAGTTGTAGCACGAGTGCGTCGACACGACCGGTAGGACCATGTTTTTACAGAATACCAGAGTAAAATAGCATCTTAATGCTGCTGTGTTGCGTATGGTGAATGTAGAGAACTGGAGATCCTTTTTACTGGAAACGAGGCATTCCATCTTAGTTCTCAGGGGTGACAACGCATCTGCATTTTGATACTTAATCGAGGATAAATGTAGATGTCTACGGGCCACAGCATCCACTTACCATCAGACAGACTGTGCGTTTGTCACCCTTATTATACAAAAAAACTTTAAGTAGTTGGGATCAATGTTCATATTTAATATTGAAAAGGTGCTCGAGTTATTAACTCTTGTGACTTGATTTGTCACCTTTAAATCTGTGAAAAAGCGCTCGCAATCTCCCCTTGAGCTAGAAAAACTTTAAACGCGATCGAAGTAGAATCACTTAAATTTAATGCCCGTAAGTTACTCCCTTCCCTTGGGACCTTACCCAGCCCTTTGTCTGCGATCCTAAGGGAGAAATAAAGGACTGAACGACAAATGTGCGAAAGTGCATTCATTTATTGTATTTCGATTGTTTCTCTCTTGTTATATTTAACTGTGTTTTTATTAAAACTTCATTATTCAGTTAGAGATTTAGTTTTTATATTTTTATCTTGTGCGTCAATATTTTAACATTAGAAATATTTTAACCATTAACTCCAGGGGTTAGCAACAAGTAAATAAATCCATTCATTATAGCCTTTAAAAGTCCAGTGTTGAACAGAGGCAGTGTTAAAAAAAGGCCTCTTCTTTACATTGCCTCATAGGGCGATATTGTCATAATTGCTACGCTTGGCAAGCTGGTTGGCAAACGAAGTTAATTTTGATTTGTTATCAGGAAGACGCTGCTGCCCATCTCCTGTTCAGTTTCCCTCTGTCGCCTCTTACGACACCCACGAGATGATATGGGGTAGTTGATATTTTTACACCGCCACTACGCGGTTAGCAATAATTTTTTTATAGGATAGGGTGACAAACGAACACACAGTCCACCTGATGGCAAGTGGTTGCTATGATCCATAGACATTTACATCCATCCTCAATAAAGAATTAAATGCAGACGCGTCATCACCCGTGAGGACTAAGATGGGATGCCTGTTTTCCAGTAAAAAGGGTCTCCGGTTCTCTACAGTCACCATACGAAACACAGCAGTGTGAAGCTGCTATTTTACGCTAGTATTCTGTGAGAGCGTGGTCCTTCCCAGGTCGAGCCGACCCATACGTGGTACAACTATACTACTAATATAGCTGCAGCATGGTTCTACCACGTATAAAATAAATATTTAACATCAATAAAATTTCCTATGCAGAACTATCTATTCCAGGTAAATTTTGAAGTAGAGGCAGGATAGTGAAAATATTTTATTAACTTTATTATCTGTTAGCAATACTGACTCCGGATTTAAAGTATCACCTTAGGGATCCAAATTCAATTTCATAGGTGATTTATTAAATCAGCTATGCGAGAATCAACACTTACATTTTATATTACCTGCTTATGTATGAAATTCGGCTGTTTACTGTTGTATCGTTATTACGTTATCTTTATTTTGAATACGAATTAAATTCATAAGAAGTAGGAAGAGACGATTGCCACGTGTATCTTTTTAACTTTTAAACGTGGGCGCAGTTTACATACATAAATTTTACAAAGACAAACATCCAGACCTGGAATAATTATTTGTAGGCCATACAACTACTTGTTACGTACGGAATTCGAACCCGCGGCCCTCAGTGTTGCAACTCATTGCTAATCCACTGCGCTATGGAGCCGTTATTTTAATATATAGGATTTATTATTATGATATACACATTATAATAATAAATCCTTTTGTGACGTGGTAGAGCCATGCTGCAGCTTTATTAGTAGCATAGTTGTAGCACGAATGGTTCGGCTCGACCGGATGACGATGATGGTTATGACATAAAACCAGTATTCGCTAATATAATTGAACGACTCACAGATTATCTTAAAACAGTTTTTAATATACATATCTTTCTAATCACAGGTCTTCACAAGTCATTAATTTTGCCTTACTCTGCACTAACGGGAATGTATTAATTATTTTTACCGTTACCGTTACAGTCTGTTGAAGTCCACTGCTGATCATAGACTTCTCCCATATATCGCCTCGTAGGAGGGATATTTGTCATAGTTGCCACGCTTGGAAGCGGGTTGGCAACCGCAGCTTTTTATTTTTAGTCGTTATTAGAAAGACACTGCTGTCCATCTAATTTTTTTCCCTTTCTCGCCTCTTGCGACACCCACGGGATGAAATTGGGTAGTAGATGTTCTTACACCACCATTACATGCACGGAATTAAATTTAGTGACAGTAATAATCGAGAAACCCCCTATAAATAATATACCTATTTGATATACTTCAAGTTTAAGCCCATTTCTACCATTACTATCTACGAATAAAAGGGACGAATCAAAATTATTTTGGACCAAATTTTTAATACTTTGGCAAAACAAATTAAGAATGGTGAAATTTAAAACACAGGAAAACCGCAGGCGCTAACGTATATCCCTGAGGCACACCTCTAAAAGCGAGTCCATCCAGCGGTTACGAGTGATAAAACGTTTCAGATTTATTCAGTACACGCCGCCATTTGTAACCCGGCAGTTGTTAAATGGGCTAGCGTTTTAAAGGCTGTAAAATCTGGCCAGAGTCGTAATGTACGTGCGGTCGAAGGCTTTGCTGAAGTCCGTCTCGAGAGAACGGAATTTAGGTTAACTCTATGTGATGATGTTTGCTTGGTTTCACAAGATTTACTTCTTTACATGTAAATGCAATAACTTAGTGCAAAGACTTATAACTATAGACATATACTAATAATTAATTTAAAGAAAATCTCTATAATTTAAAGATAATTAATTTAAAGAAAAATTTATATGTGATTTTATAGGTCTATGAAAAAAGCCAGGATGTCTTTATCTCCCATACATGGAGATACACCTTCTATTATATGATGGATATAAATAAATCTAACGACGAGAAGCCACGTCAAGAGGGTACATCTAGATATCTAGATAATAAAGAATAATAACACAGTTATCATTAATTAGCTACATGAACATGGTATAAATTTTAAAAAGTTTGTGTCTTGTTGATAACCAATAAATTATTTATAAAAAGTAATAACATAATTGTAGCGATCTATTATTTATTCATCTTTATCCCTATATCATCTTGTGGGTGTCGTAACAAACTACAGAAGGAAATGTAACAGGAGGTTGGCAGCAGTATCTTTTTGAAAATAATTCAGAATAATAAAAAACCAAGCCTACCAACCGTGAAAATCATGGGAAAGACCTATGATAAGCTATATATTAGCTAGCTTTAGCCGATTTAAGATAAGATCGATAATATTAGATTATATTTTCGACAGGTTATAATTAAATAAAGAATAAAAAATGCAACACAACATTAATGTTTTAATAATTGAAATGTTTATTAAAAGTTAGTAAAATAAAAATATAAAAAAAAAAAAACTGGAACATTTCTTACTTACCACTTGGACAGCAATCCCGTTGCAGCGGAATGTGAGTACGGCCCTCCGTAGGGCGAGTACTGTGAGTATGGCGCCGCGTACGCGTATTCGCTCGCTAGAGTTGTAGTGCCTAAAACAAAAGGAAATCAACCATTTGAATGTTATTGTTATTTATATGGAAGTCACTACTCAAATATGGCGGAGGAAATGGGCGGCAACATCTTCCTAATGCCATCACAAAATAATAAAAAACTACAGTTGAAAACCCGCTTGCCAAGAATGCAGTTTTGATAAATAATTCTCCTATGTAGCAATCTTTCGGGGGGGGGGGGGGGGGAGGGGGCTAGGTTCAGCAGTGAGTTTTGATAGCCTGTAATGATGATAATAACGATAATAAAATGAATAAAAAATTTATTTTATTCCATTCTATCTGAACGACGTAATCTAAACACAACAAAACGATAAAACGGCAGAGTAATTGGCAAATGTATATTATATCTCACATCTTCTAGTAAAGTCGAGACGCCTTAAGTTGACTATTTAAAATTTATACAGGACACGCCCCTTGCTCGCGACATAGAGCGTAACCACTCTCAGCCACCCTATAGATGACACTTTAATATTTATAACCGAAATAAGCCTCCGAACCCGTTTGAAGACGCCTCATGCCATGAGGATCACTCTACGGTTCGTTACTCGTCTTAGACAAAGCCCGTATGGCTCCCCCACCGCTAAAATTATTTGCATAGCCCCGAATGAGCTATTAAAGATGTCTGTCTCCCCATCCCCCCCATCCCCCCTCCAGCCCGGAGTAAGCAGATTGCGGTGGATTAAAGACCAAAGGCATAAGGTTTTTAGTGTTGAGAGGACACGATATGCGGAGGGGACGATAGTAAGCAAATAAATATTTGTGATAAAAATGTATAGAGAAATGTAAGAGTTCGTTAAAATATTTGTATAATTTATGCATGTGAGAATGAATTGGCCGTTGATTGTGAATTAACCGTGTAGTGGTGGTATAATTTTTTTTATAGGATAGGGGATAAACGAGCACACAGTCCACCTGATGGTAAGTGGTTGCTGTGACCCATAAACATCCACATCTATCCTCAATAAAGAATTAAAATGCAGATGCGTTGTCACCCGTAAGGATTAAGATAGAATTTTAAAAAAATTGCAGATTCCAACCCACCTACCTGCCTATGAGGTAAACTTTGGGGGAAGCCCCTATGATCAACAAGGGAATTTTGTAAGGCTGTAACGGAGAATAAATGACTAATGTGTGTATACAGGAATCGGATACTGCAGTCCTGAACAATTACAACCAATTTCAAAAGCCTCGTTACCGTTAAAAATGCTTTTTTGTTTTATAATACTATAAAACAAATAAGCCGTTACTTCATACTGTTAACGGCTACGCTCTCACAGAAGAGCGTGGCCCTTCTCCCGTCGAGCCGACCCATTCGTGCTACAACCATAATATAGCTGCAGCATACGTACGTCAAGCGTTGTTATGATGGTTAACCTCCTCCAGGCCAAACTCTGCGCAGGACAGGATTAGAGTGCTCAAGTTCATGCGCAAGCACAGGTGCACTCTCTATTTCCTCACTCTCATAGTCCGATGGGACGGTTATCGAATGCGACCAGAGAAAGATCAGGCGCAGACCAACGCAAGACCAACGGCTTTACGTGCTTTCCGAGACTCAGTGGTGAAACACCGCCAACTTCTTGACACAAGGCTGCTACTGAGAATTTCTTGGAATTGGGGATTCGAACTCAGGATCTCATTCTCATCATCAGCAAATGAGTTAACGACCACTAGATCAACGAAGCAGTTGTTGCGGCGGTAATCCGATATACCGAAATAAGCTTTAATAAGTACTAAATAAGTAGAAACATATAAACTTACCATCATAGTGGGCGTAAGGTGGATAAGGCGGTGCTGGTGGTTGCAACACAACAAGCGCGGCTGCGTCCGGACTCGCCGCTGCCGAGGGAGGCTCACCGGCAGCGTTTGAGCCAGTTGAATCGTTGGTTGCTAAAGAACAAAGGTTTATATGAGCTCATGTTTAATAGAATAAAGGCGACAATCGAGAACACAGTTACTTAGCGGTAAGTCGTTGCTGTGGTACATTGACATCTACATCTATCATCAAGAATAAATAAGAAAACAATAATCAAAATTCACAATGCATATTCATCCGATACTAAGATGGAATGCTTCGTTTCCAATGAGAAAACGTCTTCGGTTTACATTCATACTATCATACTAAACACAGAGCGTGGTCCTTCCCTCCGTCAAGTTAACTCATTCGTGTTACAACCATGATGTAGATGCCTCTTATAATTGTACTGTTTCTATACTTTTCAGTTATTATATTATATTACTATAGATTTAAAAAAAAAACTAGTAACCCAACTCCATGTTTCCGTCTAACATTTAAAAATAAATCTGTCCGATCGTTGTTCCTTTTTTGAACGGCATTGATCGATCGCGTCCATTGTGGAGCGGTTGGAGCGCGGCGTTGTTTCTATGAGATTTATATTAGTGTTGTACACAATGCGAGTGCACTTTGTCGTCCAATAAATCGGTGCACTTCAGTGTTAAGAATAGATTTTTTTAATAAAATTGAAGTAACAAACAGTAGTCGGAATTACAGTCCAACTGATGGTGAGTTTATTTTGCAGTCCATTGACAACTGCAACCAGCTTCAAACAAAAAGGGTACAGACGCATTGTCACCTCTGAAGACTAAAATGTAATGTCTCATAACCCAAATTTTACTGACTTTCTATAATCTTCAGACCGGAACGCAGTAGTGTATGCACTGCGCTGAGCGGCACAAATACATAGGTAAGACGGTAATTGGTACCTGATACAGACGAACTGCTAGGTAGAAAATATATCACGTAGTCTGCATTTGGATTGTTTACAAGCTTGGTGATAGAAGAAGAAGATAACTTTCTTTTCTAAAATAACAGAGTGACAGACGAGCTAATAGTCACATCTGCAACCATCATCACAAGTACGGGCCTTGTTTACTTGTAGATGCGTTGTCATTCTTAAGGACTAAGATGAATTTAAATCCATCTATATATCTCTTAAAGCCCTTCAAAATCTCATAGTGGGGGGGATTTGGCATAGTTGCTACGCTTATCAGACGGGTTGGTGACTGCAGATTTTTATTATGTGGATCGAGAATGATGCTACAGAAGGTAGCAGTACCTAAGTTTAACCGACCAAAATCCGTTGCATTTACAATACTTTTAGCTGCGACATTTATATTATTGTAAGCTTTCATTTTGGCAGGTTGTGGTGATACTTTAATTATTTGCATTATAATATCTTTAAAATCAATCCATCAACAACTAGCACAATAATGATTTTTTATATTTACGCGTAGACTATACATTAAATTAAACAATTTTTTTACGGATTCTCTATGACATTTAGCGCGATAGAATCCGTAAAAATAATAATAATAATAGTACACTAACTACGGAATACAAGAGAAGACTTAACGCCGTTTGTAAAAAGCAGCTTTCAGGTAAACATCTCATCAAAGCCATAAACACCTTCGCCATTCCCGTATTAACGTACTCATTCGGGGTTATAAAATGGTCCAAAACTGACACAGAACAATTAGAACGTACTACACGAACAACACTTACGAAACATAACAACCTGCACCCTAAGTCCGCCATAGAAAGATTAACCATAAAACGGGAACTTGGAGGGAGAGGTCTAATAGATATTCAGCACCTAAGGCAGAAACAAGTTGAACGACTAAAATCGTTCTTCTACACAAAGTCTCACACTAGTAATATACATAAAGCCATAGTAACAAATGATATTAACTACACTCCACTTAACCTTAGCAATCAAATAGAAACCCAAAACACTACCATTGATAACCAGCAGACACAAAAAATTGAGGATTGGAAGAGGAAAGTACTCCACGGTCGGCACCCTCATGACTTGGAGCAACCACACATAAATAAGTTAGCTTCAAATAAATGGCTGAAAATAGGCAACATATTTCCGGAAACCGAAGGATTTATAATAGCTATTCAAGACCAAATCATAAACACAAAAAACTACAGGAAATACATAATAAAAGATCCTACAGTAATTAATGACAAATGTCGCAAATGCCACATCCACCCAGAAACCATCCAACACATAACAGGCGCATGCACAACTCTGACGCAGACTGACTACACCCACAGGCACAACCAGGTGGCCAATGTCATTCACCAAAAACTAGCACTCAAACACGCACTCATTAAAAATACGAACACTCCTTACTACAATTATACACCAAAAATTACCCTAGAAAATACTACACATAAACTCTTGTACGACCGCGCCATTCTTACTGACAAGACAATCCATTATAATAGACCAGATATAATCCTACAAGACAAAATAAATAAAACTACGTACCTGATAGACATTGCAGTTCCCAACACACACAACATACAGAAGACAATCACAGAAAAAATTTGTAAGTACGCGGAGCTCAAAGATGAAGTGACTAGAATCTGGCGACAAGAAAAAGTATATGTGGTTCCTATAGTCCTCTCCACAACAGGCGTAATACCAAATCATCTCCTCCATAGCTTGAAACTATTAGACCTAAAGGAAACCCTCTACATAACACTGCAAAAAGCCGCTATATTAAATACATGCAGAATTGTCAGGAAATTCATGCAAATAGAAGTAAACGAAATAGGACCTCATGGAAATACATAAATACGAGTATACACACCTCACGCTGCATTTGCTTTGGTTTCGGCCCGTAAATGTAGTTCAATTCCAGTCCAAGGACTGAGAAGTGAAAAACACTTTCCGAAAATAATAATAACTGGTATTTATTTTCTCCCACATATTACAATCAGTACATCACAAAAAACTTAGTAACAATGAACTATACAACTAAATAACAGCTATAAAAATTAACTAAATAAGATCTAGGTGGGAGACTGGTGCCCAAACTAGGTTGCCCTGTGCTATGGGATCACCAGGCCCCTCCCTCAACAGAAGTTATAATGCTGTAAAACATTTATAATCATTACAGCTACGTGTAATAATATTACATTAAAATATACTTGTTCAGTTTGGAGAAACTGTGTAAAAATTACTTGCTAGGTATATATACAAAGAAGAAAAACATGCTTTAAGTACTAGTAAGGGTAAGCAGGTGTAATAAGTGTTAATAATGTGGTGTGCGTGTGTGCACGCACGTGTGTCTGTCTCTGTCTGTGTATGTGTGTGTGTGTGTGTGTGTGTGTGTGTGTGTGTGCGTGTGTGTGTGTGTGTGTGTGTGTGTGTGTGTGTGTGTGTGTGTGTGTGTGTGTGTGTGTGTGTGTGTGTGTGCGTGTGTATGCATGTGGTGTGTAATATATATTTAAATAATACGTTCAAATAGTTTTTCTGTCTGTTCGTAGTCTAATGATTTAAGCCAATTGATTAAGGAAATTTTTGTCTGTCTTTTAGTTAACGGATATATATTTAATAATTTGTTAGCAAGATTATATAGGAATGGACCTCTGTAATTGAAAAATCTTCGAGCAAATAATGAATTGGTAACTGGTATTGAGCATACCATATGAGGAAGTCTTTTGTTTAATACAGGATTGGATTTATTATATTCCGTTTTTGAATGATTTAATAATATTGTCCCAAGAATATAGAGCTGACGTACCGTGAGCGATTCACAGAACTTGTAAAGTTCATTTGTTGAAAATAATCTGTGTTTTTTATAAGATATTTTAAGTATAAGTCTTTGTGCACGCTCTAACCTAATCATGTGGCTTTTTGCTGCACCACCCCAAGACGTTATGCTATAGTTAATAATAGACTGACATAAAGCAGTATAAACAAATTTTATAATACTGGTATCTGCAATATGACGAAGTTGCTTAAAAATGTATGTAAGTTTACGAACTCTGGAAGAAATGTGGTTTATATGTTCTTCGAAAGAAAGTTTGTAGTCTATTATAACACCTAAGTAGTTTCATTTAACCAGCACATTAAATAACTTTTTTATTTTAATTCTAGGATTTGGAGCTTAGAAACAAAATTCATTTGCACGAAAACAAAAAATATTTAGACATTCAAGTCTGATTCTTTTATGTACGTATAAAATTTATATATTTTTGATATTGATAATTCCTATTTCATTTAGAACTTAATTCCCATGTGACTTTGAAAAGACGTACAAACGTAACGGATATCGCAGTGAATGTAAGAAAGCAAACCACAAGGCTGCGGTTACTATTGCCATGGGAAATATCGATGTACGTCAAAATATTTTCCATTGATAAAATGGCACCTGTTCCGGCTGGAATTTCTTTTTTGCAGAGCAATAGGAGAGAAAGGTAAAATGGTTGATCGAAATTGTTTAAATTCATTGGCGTCTGCTATCTAAAACGTATCACAACATCAATAAGCTGTAAGGGATATAATTAGCACCACAAATACGATGGCTTTGTTTAATGGTGATCGAATATAAGCGAGGGTATAAAAATAAAACAGTGAATTGTGGTTGATTAGGGATGGGTTGATCTAATTATAAAACCATACTGACAAGGATTGGGGTACCTTTGAAATATACAGGGCGTGAATAAATCAATTTAATGTAAGGCAAGAACAATAGAATATTATATATCTAGACGAGACAAAATTTGATGTAGTTCTAAAAAACAGTATAATTTATAGGGTATACAAAGTTGCAATTTTTTATTGAATATATAAGTTATCAAAGTCTTTAAATAATTATAATTATAGATTGCCTTATAGGAAGGATATAGGACAATTTTTTTTTATAGAAGAGGGGGCAAACGAGCATGCGGCTCACCTGATGGTAAGTGACTACCGCCGCCCATGAACAACTGCAACACCAGGGGAACCTGGTATAATTGCAGATGCGTTGCCGGCCTTTTAAAAAGGAGTAGGCTCTTTTCTTGAAGGTCACTAAGTCGTATCGGTCCGGAAAAATCGCTCAGATTTTCATATGTTGAATTGTTATCAGGAATATGCTTCTCCCCATATCTTGTTTCAGTTTTCCCTTTCGCCTCTTACGACACCCACGGGATGATATCCGTTAGTGGCATCACTTACAAGCCCACTACATGACAACTTTTGATGTTCACGTTAAAGATTGCTTTCTTCGACTTGTTTGTAATTTTGCTAACTGACAGTAACTTGGTATTGTTCTACTACATAAATTCTAAGGCTTATTCTGCAATCATTCGGTTCATAATTTTTACACGTGTTTGGGCTAGATTCCATTTTGTCTAAATAAATCAAATTAACACAACAACAAGTATTACCTGATGTAATGCTTGTCTTCAATTTGATCTTAATAAATGACGAACTAACATTGCATTTTTCTAGAAATCTTTATTGCTCACTACCTTAGTGATCAGTAAGGAAATTACTTCTTCTAATTCATCTTGTTCCCACTTCCTTATATTCAAGAAACGTTTCGTTTTTCCATAACGCTCCGTTTTATTACACACGAGATGAATGTGAAAACAGTTTATATTACAAATGAATATATGATGATATCAGCAACTTAGAAAGACTTAAAATGAATAAAAGCTTGAATTTGTTCATAAACAGTTGAGATGGTATTTCGTTTTAAAAAGGGGTTTTCACTTCTAGGTACGTTTTAAAAAATAACACAAACTAGACGAATGTGTTAATTGAACACACACATATTTACAATGGCGAACATAACGAATTAAAATTTTGTTATTCTTTTTAATGTTCTCATGTAAGTGACTAATGTAAGTTTTTATGAGAATAAATGTCTTTAAACCTAAACCTAAACCTAGGTACTGCAAAATATGTAAAAGATAACGCAGCGTTTTAAAACAAACCCGCCATTAATAAATAGACTTAAAACAGTCAATAGTTCTATATACACAATCAAAACAATGGCAGATTCTCAAATCTCAGGAAAGAACACAATCTGTGTGTAGAGGGTCGACCGCATCCTGGTGGCTCTCAGTAACACAAGACGCGTGCGCGGGTGCGGGTAACGCGATCTGAGACCTGCTAACTAGGCACTGTTGTCTTTTGTGGGTCAACGACTTTATCTAGTTACGTCTGAAATTATTTCCACGTTTCATTCAGATTTAGTAGTGAGGCAGGTATTAATCAAGGCTTAGGAAAGTTACTCATGATTGATTGAATTGTTTTTTTTTAATAGGATATGGTGACAAACGAGCACACAGTCCACCTGATGGTAAGTGGTTGCTGTGACCCATATACATTCACATCTATCATCAATAAAGAATCAAAATGCAGATGTGTTGTCACCCGTGAGGACTAAGATGGAATGCCTCTTTTACAGTAAAAAGGGTCTCCGGTTCTATACACTCACCATACGAAACACAGCAATGTTAATCTGCTATTTTACGCTGGTATTCTGTGACAGCGTGGTCCTTCCCCGGTCGAGCCAACCATTCGTGCTACAACTATACTACTAATATAGCTGCAGCATGGCTTTACCACATAAAAAAAATCAAAAAGGCCTCCGGCTCTCTACACTCATCAACGAAACACAGCAGCATTCAGCTGCTATTTTAAATTGGTATTCTGTGAGTGCGTGGTCCATGAGCCGTTTATACGTATGTTAATACATGATTTATGAAAAAATTTGGTTGTGGAAAATAGTAGTTGGTATTTTGGTACTGGAATTCGTATTTTAGGAAACCAGGAAAGGACAACCTATAATCGTTTCATTGCATAACACATTAAAACATTTTACTTTGATATGGCAGCCAAGAGTCCTCCATAGGTATTTACATACCCATATACAGTTTACCTTTTTTAAGGCGTTCCTTAACCATAAACACGCTATAGATTAGAAGTTAAGATTGCAGTTATCCATATAATCCTATGAAAATATGAAAACAGAATTTGAAGCGACTATCTCTAGAAGTTTCTATTGCATGTATGCAATAATATGTAGAGAGACACTTATCAGCGATTTCAAAATAGTAATTGTTTCTGTCAAAACTGTAGCAATTATTCAAATGTCCACCTCCCTAATCTGATATAATTAAACAAGTGATTAGTTACGCCCTGAAAAATACCGACGGTGACGCGCCTATGATGAAGTTATGCCATTTGGATTGGTTAACTGTTTCGCCGTATTCCCCGGAGGTTGCGGTAACATTGTTGATGGAAACGTTGTGAATTTGACCACGAGATTCCATTTCTCAATTAGTTTTAAGAGATAAATAAAACTTACATCTCTCGTCTCATTATGACAATAGTTTAATTAATGTACATCCAACCAAAGAGTATCTACCTGATACATAAAAGTTAATATACATATCTAATATATAAAAAAATTTGTTTGTTCGTATTTTATGTGCTGCCATACCGTTCATCAGATTGTGCTAAAATTTTGTCAACTTACTAAGGACTTCTATGGGACAGGATGTTGGTTTGCATTGTTTGGCTAGCTTAGTTCCTAGGAGTAGTAATTGTAAGTAATAACTTATAATCGATATATAATTATTCTAATTCAGTGAGAGAGTTTTTGTTCCTTTTGTGAAAAATCTTTACCCTTCATTTGGGCCCCCTGACAAATTTTGATACAGGGCCCCTCTAAGGTGCGCTACTCCACTGACAGAAGGGCTAGAACCCAGAGCCATAAAGCCAGTTATTAAAAAAAGGTATAAAAAGATAGAATAATTACAAATACATAGATATTTAATTATAAAATATATTTGCTTAAAAACTTGATAGGTACATAAGATGGCCAATAATGTGGAACTGACATTTGCCATAATTGGTATGCAAAAATGGGACGTGTCATCTCGGTCCTTAGATGTGATAACGCAACGCAGTATACTTCTTTAGAAATCAGCTGCAAGACTCCGTTGAGATCGGACCTTGATACAAGCAAATTTTCAAGTCAATCGGCAGTCTACAAGTTGGTGAAAATTGCATTAAAATATTCCGTTAGGTAGTTAGATCGATAGATACACGTAAAGCTAATAAAAGCATGTTAAAGAGATTCTATTTCTATATAAAATACACTTACCGGAGTGCGGTGTGTAGTGCGGGTGCGCCGCGTGTTCGTACGGCGCGTCGAACAGTTCTCCGTAGTATCCTCCCGCACCACCAGCATTGCCCAGCTCTGACAGCAGCTTGTACTCGTCCTTCAGGCTCCACTTCGAAGACCATAGCTATGGGAAGATGTTACACTTAGATATTTCTATTGGGTACTTAACATGTTAGAACCTTGGTAGATCAGGTTGTTTGCACTCGCTGTAAGTTTCACAGTACGCGAGCGACCCGGGTTCGATCCCCGCCGGCGCCAATGAAATTGTTAATTGCAATTTTAAGTGCTGATTTACCATGTACTCGGCGGTGAAGGAAAACATTATGAGGAAACCTACATGTCTGAGAAATCAAAAAAAAAAAAGATTTAGAAGACATGTGAAGTCCGCCAACACGCATTGGTGCAGCGCGGCGGAAACTTCCTTGCCCTAAAAATCCTCTCAGGAATTAAAGGAGGCCTGTGCCCAGCAGTGGGACGTAAATAGGCTGTAACTTTAACTTAACATGTTAATAGATTACTGCATTATTAGAAATCTCACACGAAACCAATATTTGTATGGCCTACAAGGAATTGTCGGGTCTGGGTGTTTGTCCTTGTGTAATTTATGCCTCCACGATACAGGAGAAATCCTAGTGTGGAGGTCTCGTTTTTTTTAAATAAAATAGAAAGTGTGTGTTAAAATAACCTAGCAAAACTAGTTGGTGATTTGGGACCGTGCTTTGTAGCAATCTTTGAGGGAGGTATATGTAGAATAAAGGACTTGAGATGGGTTGTAATGATGATGATGATGATTGAGGTAATTTAAATTTGCTAATTTTCATAGTGTCTTAGCGTGTGGTGGGGAAAAATCTTGTAATTTTCGATAGTTTGCGGTATCATCATCTCATTTACGGAAGATGTACTTTTTCATAGAATAAGGATGTCAAACGAGCACACAGTCTTGATAGTTAGTGGATGCTCAATCAAAATGCAGATGCGTTGCCCCCCCTGAGGACTAAGATGGAGTGTTTCGTTTCCAGGGTTAAAAAGGTTATCCGGTTCTCTACATTCACCCAGTAGCATAAAACTGCAATTTTACGTTGGTATTCTGTGAGAGTGTGGTCCTAACTTAGTCGAGCCGACGCAGTTAATAATAACACTAATATAATTAATAATAATAAGTAACACTACCACGTTTATATTTAGTAGTGTTACATTCGAGGCCTGGTGTGAGGGCGTAAGTCCTTCCAACTTCCCATTTCGTCCCGTTGTCGTAAGAGACGATTAAGGAAAATACCAGAAAATTCTTGTGACAGACGTTTAATATATAAACTGTCGACGGGCAGCAGCGCCAAAGGTGCCCACGTGTGGTACCACGATCCTCAATCTCACTGCCAAGTATGACGATTAACGCAAGTCCTAACAACGGGAGTAGCTTAAGTCCAATGGCGGAGTTTTCATTTTAAGCTAAATTAGATTTTGGTTATTTAGATATGCAAATAATATGTTAATTTGACTATGTTATAGTTTTTATCATAGTCGAATCATAATATTGTATCATACACTGCAATGTGTTTATGAAATTGTTATACCAATTATTATTATGTTGTGAAAATGTTTCATTTGACTAGAGCTTAAACAAATTATCACAATTATTTGTCCAAGGACTAGAGTTTCAGAGTGTCATAAGCTTCAGTCTCGTTGCCGTAGCGTGGATTTCTGCCACTTGGAGAGTACGTACGTACACTATGAGCTGAAATTAGCTGTCCCTTACTTTCGTAAAACCAATATTATTTGAAAATTATAAATATAAAAGTATAACGTCCTCCAAACCAAATTCCGGTCCCGGTGGCCAGTCTCTCAGTCTACGTAGTACAGGATTATAGTGCACGAGTATATGCGCAAGCACAGGTGCCCTGTCTATCATAGTCCGATGGGACGGTAATTCGACACGACCGGAGAGATATCAGGTGCAGTTTTTTTTTATAGACACACACCTGATGGTAAGTGGATGCTGTTTCACAGACTATTCTGATTTAAAAATCGAAATGTAGCAAGCTTGGCTCTACCACGTATAAAAGGCAGGACCGCTGACTTTACGTACTTTCCGAGGCACAAGGGTGAAACACCGCTAACTTCCTGTCTGCTACTGAGAATTTCTTTATAAAAAACCCAATGACTGATTTTGGCCTGATTCGAACCGACGACCACTAGAGCAACGTCAACACAGTCGCTGACTGCCCAATAATATATGAACAAAATAAACATATAAAACTTACGTTAGAATATATTTGGTCGCCGTTGTAATGACTTCGCTGTCTCTTGACGTCATCCTCGGAGTGGCTGTTGAAGTCACGATTCTCATCTGTTGAAGAAATTTTTTATTGTAATAAAAGAAATAGGTATTTAAAATAATAATTAATTTACGACTTAAAGCACTAAGGTTTTCCGTAGTGTTAGGACTGTAGTATTTGGTTTTGGGGATTCAGTTCATTGCAGTCGCTTTGTGAACTTTGTTGCGAAAAGACTGAAGTTTTTGTGCCTAATTTACCTAATATTTAAAAAAAACCCACACACAATTATAGCGATACTTGTGGGAAGGGTCACTCTAAACAATAAACAATAAAATTAATTCTGTGATAGTTTTGCTTTCATTAATGTTATATTTAATTGAACCCCTATTTGTTCATATAGATTGGGTTTACACATTTAAAGCTTTATGCGTTGAGCTTTAGCTTTATGTTTAATGCTTTAAGCTCTTCGGATAAAATACGCAATTTTATTTTTTATAAATAAATAATCAATATTTATTAATTATTTCTGATAAATAGTTGTCTTTACTTCATCGTTATTGTATTTAGAGATTGTTACTAATATTTTCCATTTAGATCATGTCGTAGGTACATTTTACAGACGGGCAACACTAGGTTTAATTTTTAAAAAAAACCTTGATGTTAATGTAATATTTTGAAAGTGGGGATAGTAACACAAAAAATTCCCGTTAGGTTTCGTGCTAGTTCTTCCCAAGACAGAGGTTTTTGGGAACCAGTGGTAAAAGTAAAAATGACTTTCAATAAGTAGTATTACAGTAATCTATATTGAATAAAAATGATTATATTCTATTCTATTCTATTAAGAAAGTGTAATTATTAGATTTAAGGTCTCGTTTAAAGTATCTATGATGACTGCTACAAAGATTGCGTTTTTTAATATGCTTTGAATAAAATTACACGGCGTGGAAGTAGGTAGCGAGACGCTGTCATAAAGTCTGGCGAGCTAACAAGAGAGAGAATTTCACGAGAAATTATAACGTAATATAATATGGCCTGAATTTGTGCTTGGGATTTAATAGCTCAGTAAATCTTGCCGGTTCCGCTGAGCGAACAGCGCTATGGTAAAGGAAAGTAGTGATGTGCCACGCACTTTTAAGGACTTGTCGATAGTTTTAAAATTTAATATAAAAGTTTAATCCATCCATACATGCCTATAAAAGTCCCTCCACTACAGATCTCCTTATATGGAGGTTGTCGCCATAGTTGCCACGCTTGACAAGCTTTTTGGCAACTGCAGTTTTTTTTTTAAATATTGAGTTGTTATCAGGAAGATGGTGTTACCCGTACCCTGTTTTAGTTTCCGTCTGCCACCTCTCACGACACCCGTGGAAAGATATTTAGTATATCATGGGATAGTGGATATTCTTACGTCGCCTGTACAAGTTAAACATAGGTTCTTAAACCAATATTCAACGTAACGACCATCATACATTTATTAGAATCATGAAATAAATTGATCAAATTATCATTCGGTGAAATTTTCGATCCTGTTCAATAAGTTTAATTAGATTTAAGTAAATATAAATATATATAAATAATATAAGTAAAATATTAATCACAGTTTTATTAATAGACCTATATTAAATTTTTTTAACACAAAAATGCTCGAAAATATTCAAGAAAAAAATTCAACTATCTATAATTTATCGTATCATTTTATCTACGATTATGTGAGACTATATAAAAATTTATTAAAAGAGAAAATAAAATAAAATATTGAAAGCTACATTAAAGTTATAAATAAGAGCAAGCACGACATATTTTTATGTTTTCCATAAAGGCACATCACTAATGACCGAGGCCGTAAGGCACGGGGCTCCGCTGGGTCCTCGCAAGTATTTTAATTCCCCTACTTCAATATAATTACTTACAAGTTTTACAACACTTTACGAAGAAAAGTTATTATCTATGTGTAGAATCCAAGCATTTCATATTAATATACTTTTCGGAGTAATTTTAATTTTTCTGAACCTAAACGTAAACAATTAACCGACCTACAAAGCTAAAGACAAGATACGCCTCTGCACATCTTAAGTCTTAACTGATTGTGGACCCTTAATGCGCAAACGTAGCACTCATCTGTGAAACTATGTACTCTGCCCTCCCAAGTGAAATTGTTCACACCTAAGCGACTCCTATTCATAGAAGACATAGGGCTTAATAGTGAACTATAGTTCACTATTAAGCCCTATGTCACTATTAAGATCTATTGTGATTGCCATAGCAGCAATCACAATAGATCTTTTAGGTCTTTTTAGACCTTCATAGCTGCTCACACAATTAAAAAAAAAAGCTAAAATGCAACCATCACTGTGTCTAGAGTATTTTTAGTGAACCTATTGCTATGAGTCCAAAGGAGGGGCTTCCGAAAATGGTAAAATTCTTTTGGTTTCAAAGTTTTGGTCTACTTTAAATAACAAAAATCTCTTTGAGTTGTTTTTAATTTTATTACTTTATTATTTAATTATTTTTTAGTTAAAAATTTTAGCTCTAAACAATTTTTATATTCATTATCAAAAATGTTTGATAGTAATTTACGTTCCTTTCTGAATTATTTATTACCTTAACAAATTTTTAATTTAGTATGTCATACTTCAAAGTCCACGGTTTCTTGGCATTTCCTAACAAACCTAAAATGATAGGTACTGTTATATATGTCTGAATAATGTACATATTTGGTTATATATGAGATGATATTGCCGTGTAGTGGCGGTCAAGAATATCCACTACCCCATATCCTCCCGTGGGTGTCGTAAAAGGCGACAAAGGGAAACAGCCAGGAGATGGGCAGCAGCATCTTCCTGATAATAGCCAAATTACAATAAAAAAACTGCGGTTGCCAACCCGCTCGCCAAGCGTGGCAACTATGGCAAATACCCCCCAATGATGAGAGCAACAAAAAAACGGCCCCCAGTCCCCGGCGGCCCCGCTATTCCTGGCTACGGTGGCGACCATGGTAACGGCGGGGCAGGGGGTGCTAAGAATCTCCGGTGGAGGTTCGGTTGCCACCTTAGACGACTCGACCTGGCAACGTACAACGCACGCACCCTGAGGACTGAAGAGAAGATCGTGGAGCTGGAAGAAGAGATAGACAAGTTGCGCTGGCATATGATAGGATTATCCGAAGTCCGAAGAGAGGGGGAGGACACGGTAATCCTCGAATCCGGCAACTTGCTCTATCACCGGGAGGGCGACCATCTGTCCCAAGGAGGTGTCGGATTTATCGTCCACAAGTCCCTCGTTAACAACGTTGTAAAAATCGGGAGTGTGTCGACGAGGGTTGCGTACCTTATACTCAGAATCACCAAACGGTATTCGCTGAAGGTCATACAGGTTTACGCACCAACCTCAGCACACCCCGATGAGGAGGTGGAGGAAATGTATGAGGATATCTCTAGAGCCATGCATTCCTCCAAAACCCAATATACGGTGTTAATGGGAGACTTCAATGCAAAACTAGGCACAAGAGAGAACGGTGAGCTGAAAGTAGGGAAATTTGGAATAGGGCAACGGAACCCAAGGGGCCAGCAGCTGGCCGACTTCATGGAGAAAGAGGGACTCTTTATGATGAACTCTTTCTTCCAGAAGCGGCCCCACAGGAAGTGGACCTGGTCGAGCCCCGACGGTTCCACAAAAAATGAGATTGACTTCATTATGACGACCAGACGACAACTGTTCAGTGATGTCTCCGTGATCGCGAGGGTGAAAACTGGTAGCGATCACCGAATGGTTAGAGGCACACTGAACCTAAACGTTAAGTTGGAGAGGTCTCCTCTAATGAAGTCAACGCTCCGTCCCCCTCGTGCTCTGTTCCAAAGTCCCGAAACCTTTCAGCTCGAGTTACAAAACCGTTTTCAGTGCCTGGAAGACTGCAATGAAGTGGACGATATGAATGACAAGCTCGTGGAAACTGTCCATGCGGTTGGAGCTAAGTTCTGCAAGACCCGCCGCAGAAGAACACAAAAACTCTCCGATCACACTCTTAATCTCATGGCTGTTAGACGGGAGATGAAGCTACATTCTTCAACAGACTTGACAGCATACAGGCATCTGAACAGACAGATCTCCAAATGCACGCGGCGGGACTTACGCAACTTCAATACAGCTCGTATTGAAGAAGCGATCGAGCGGAACCAAGGCTCCAAAGTCTTTGCCAGAGATCTGTCTGCCAGAAAGAGCCAACTGTCAAGGCTGAAGACAGAGTGTGGCAGCATCGTTTCCGGGACACCTGAGATTTTGAGTGAGATTGAGAGGTTCTATGGGCAGCTGTACACATCATCGTTGGAGCCACACGCAAGTGTGAGTAACGATCCAAGAGCGAGTCTCATCCGACACTATTCCGAAGATATCCCGGATGTCAGTCTGAGCGAGATTAGAATGGCTCTCCAGCACCTTAAAAACGGTAAGGCCCCAGGCGAGGATGGAATTACAGCGGAGCTTCTGAAAGCGGGTGGAAAACCGGTACTTGAAGTCCTTCAGAAGCTCTTTAATTCCGTCCTCCATGGTGGCATTACACCGGAGGCGTGGAGCAGAAGTGCGGTGGTCTTGTTCTTCAAGAAAGGTGACAACGCTCTCTTGAAGAACTACAGACCGATTTCCCTTCTGAGCCGCGTCTACGTGCTGTTTTCGAGAGTCATTACGAATCGTCTCGCGCGCAGACTTGACGACTTCCAGCCTCCCGAACAAGCCGGTTTCCGAAAGGGCTTTAGCACCATAGACCACATACATACCCTTCATCAAATTGTACAGAAGTCCGAAGAGTACAATTTGCCACTATGTCTGGCGTATGTGGACTATGAGAAAGCCTTTGATTCCGTCGAAATTTGGGCGGTGCTGCAGTCCCTTCAGCGGTGCCAAGTTGACTGTCGGTATATCGAAGTGTTGAAGTGCTTGTACAGTAGGGCTACGATGGCTATCCGAGTACAGAATCAGAGTACGAAACCTATCCAATTGCAGAGAGGTGTAAGACAGGGTGACGTCATATCCCCGAAACTCTTCACCGCTGCATTGGAAGACGTTTTCAAGCTTCTGGACTGGAAAGGATACGGTATCAACATCAATGGCGAGTACATCACTCACCTTCGATTTGCCGACGATATAGTCCTTATGGCAGAATCGCTGGAGGACCTAAGCACTATGCTCAATGACCTCAATAGTGTTTCCCAACGGATAGGTCTTAAGATGAACATGGACAAAACTAAGATCATGTTTAATGTCCATGTCACACCTATGCCGGTAGTTGTTGGGAACACTAAGCTCGAAGTTGTTGACGAGTATGTTTACCTGGGACAAATAGTCCGACTGGGTAAGTCCAACTTCGACCGAGAGGTCAATCGACGGATTCAACTCGGCTGGGCAGCGTTCGGGAAGCTACGACACATCTTCTCGTCAGACATACCTCAAAACCTTAAAACGAAATTGTACAACCAGTGCGTGTTGCCAGTGATGACTTACGGAACTGAGACGTGGTCCTTCACTGCTGGCCGTATGAGGAAGCTCAAGGTCGCTCAGCGAGCTATGGAGAGGGCTATGCTCGGAGTTTCTCTGCGTGATAAACTTAGGAATGAGGATATCCGCAGTAGAACCAGAGTGACCGACATAGCCCAACGGATTAGTAAGCTGAAGTGGCAGTGGGCCGGCCATATAGCTCGAAGAACCGACAACCGATGGGGAAGAAAGGTTCTCGAGTGGCAGCCTCGTACCGGTAGGCGAAGTGTAGGGCGTCCCCCCACGAGATGGAGTGACGACCTGGTAAGACATGCAGGAAGTCGATGGATGCAGGTGGCTCAGGACCGTGTTTTGTGGCATTCTTTGGGGGAGGCCTATGTTCAGCAGTGGACTTGTGAAGGGCTGTAATGATGATGAATGATGAGATATATTAAATCGCGGATTTAAAAAAAATGGAGGATTGTGAAAATTTCTTTACTTCTCATTTTCAAGACCATTTTTAAATTAAAATAACTTTGCACAGTGGTAAAGCAGATTAGAGAATGCAAATTCGATATCTCTGCTCTTACTGCTCTAGATTACCAGTCTGCGTTATTTAAGTATGGCATTTTTTTATGCGGATGGTTTCTCTGCCACCATTCAAAACCGCCCTTGTCAGTCACGTGCAAGTAATGTTGACGTTAAGAAGAAGTAAAGAGTGTAGCGGCGCTGTCGTCGCACCACAGGCGAAATGCACCGAAACCTAAATCACGCTATCAAAGTTCCGAAGTACCGCGCTATATGTAGAACAGTTCCAAATTTTTTTTTCTTATTAAATTCAAGTGACAAATTGAACTTACAGCTCACCTGATGGTAAGTAGCTTCTTTAGCCTATGTACACCTAGATTTCACTCCAAATTAAGAAAGTTACCGATACGTTGTCACCTTTGAGAAATTGTATAAAGTGCCTCACATCTTGTAATCATATTGCCTCTATATACCTTTTACACCAGAACATAGCAGTGCACGCGGTACCTACCTACACGCACCCTAGGCAGAAAAGGGAAATAAATCCAAACAATGTCAGCCGTGATAGTTCAGGGACTAAGCGCTCGCTGAAAATTTTACAGTACTCGAGCAACCCTGGTTCGATCCCCGCTGGCACCAATGAAATTGTCAATTGCAATTTTAAGTGCTGATTTACCACATGCTCGGTGACAAAGGAAGATATCGTAAGGAAACCTGTATGTTTGAGAAATAAGAAAAAATATTTCGAAGACATGTGAAGTGAGAAAACACGCATTGGAGATGTGCGGCGGACATTTACTTTCCCTAAGACCCTCTCAGAAATGAAATGGGCGCTGTGAGAAACTCACACCGGTTTCTGTTTCTCTCACCTTGGTCCTCATGTCTTTTCCTCTTCAGTCCCGTTGCAGTACCATTATGGAGTCCTTCGACTTGTTCGATGCCGAGGATACCGTTGATGCTGTAGCTGCCCGTGTTGGTTACATGTTGATCTGTGGTTGGTGACAACACAGCTGTGGTTCCAGGGGCGTTACCGGCATGGGTTATTACCTGATGGAAATATTGAAGTAATTATATAAGAATAGCCAAGATACGTTAGAAGATTAGTTCGCTTTAAGATTTCATAATACATTGGAAAAAGACGTTGATTCCTGCCAGCATCAATGAAACTGTTAAATGCAATTTGAAGCGCTGATACATCAAATGCTCTGTGGTACAGAAAACAACTTGAGCGAAGCCTCATCTTCATCATCATTATGAGCTCTTAAAAGTACACCGTTTGATATGAGCGTCTCCCATGTACATACATACATACATACGATATAGCCAAATTGATCTGTAAGCTGAAGTTGCAATGGGCCGGCCATTTAGCTCAATGAAACTACAACAAATGGGCAAATAGGTTTTCCGGGTGATAGGCTTACCGTACAAGGTCTCGTACCAGTAAGCGAGGTGTAGGGTCGGCTCTCATTAGATGGAATGACGACCTGACCTGAGTGGCGGGATGTCGATGGATACATGTGGCTCAGAACTGTGCTCTGTGGCATTACTTGGAGGAAATTTATGTTCAGCAGTAGAACTTGTGAAGGTCTGAAATGGTAATAATGATAAACTGGGTGTAGATAACGCTAAAACTCGATATCAATATTGCCAAACAATTTGATCTAACAGTAAAGTGTTTGTGAAAAATAAAATTTTGATTAATGAATGATCATCGATAACGATCTATCTATTTATCGATATATCGATATTTATAAGTAATGGTTACTTACAGAGACAACACTGCCTTGCGCTGAGCTGATCTCTTGCTCCTGTTGTTGCTGCTGCTGTTGCTGGTTGTGGGCGTGTTTAGCCTTTTCTGCCGCTTTGTTACGTACAATCCTATGACAAGAGATAAATATTTACAGATATTTATATACAGAAGATAAAGTGAACAAGTGGTATAATAAAACATTTTGTACAATCGACTATAATATAAATGATTAAAGATAACTCAAAAACTACTAATCAGACCTTAATCAAATCTATACGGCACCATACGAAAAGCACCAGCTTTCAAATAAAAAAAGAATCATGAATATCGGTTCATTTAGAAAAAAGTTATGAGGTAACACACATAAAAAAATACAGTCCAATTTAGTACCTCCTCCTTTTTGAAATGGGATAAAAAAGGAGAAATTAAATTAGCCTATATAGCGCATAAGTATCTCAATGCTTAGCGCAGATCTCCCCTCATTCCTGCGAGAGTTTTAAGGCCAAGAAGAATCTGCCCTGGTGATCCAATATGTGTTGGAGGACTTAATATGCAGATAAATTAACTTGAGGCGTGCCTCAGAACGTCAGAGGGTGTCGAAAGTCGAGAGGCGACGAGAGAGTGAACGGCAGGGGAATCGCTTTCCCGTTCTGAAAATCAGTTATTGTGTTTTTTCTGTAAGGAAATTCTCGGTAGCAGCCTGCAATCAGGCGGTGTTTCACCATCCTGCCTCGGAAAGCTGCGCATACACTCGGGCAGTGTAATCTTGTCCTGCGCAGATAGACTCCTTTGAGACTGGCCGCCGTGACCAAAATTCAGTCTGGGGGACATTATTATAAATCAGCATTTGTAATTACAATTAATACATTCAAAGGTGGGCCTTGCGACTTGCCCGCGTATTTTGAATTTTTAAAGCACTCCCTGATCTACTACGGCTCTTGTTATTTAAGTAACTTTAATATATCACTAAGAGACCCTATCTTATGAATTAACCATACACTACAATAACACAATTTCAGCTATAACCAAGCAATAGAAAATGCAGCAATGACAGGAATATTCCATTACTCCGCTGAACCCTCAAAAAACTCTACTATAGAGTCATCAATTAGAATGCTGCGGTCGGGAAGACCCCCGGCATGAATCAACCGCCACGTGCAGCGACATCTAACGGCAATATACGCGCGCTTGCCGCGATTTGTAACGCTTCCTCGATGCTTTGTTGGCGTGTTTGTGTTAAAAAAAAACGTCGCGTGCGTGGATAGCGGTGGCAAATTAGTTTATTGTTTGGTCCCGAACCTGAGCAAAAATATTGAGCATTTTTAAATTATGTCTATGTGAAATTATTCGCTACATTTTGGTTTGTACAAAATGAAGGTTGAATGTTTAGTTGTTTTAATTCAGAGATTTAGACTTAATTTATCGATAGTTTACAAAACACCATTTAGAAGTGCAAAAACATAATAGGCATAAATGAAATAAAATGGTTTTCTACTTATTTGATTATACTTCTTACATTCTAAATTTGAATTGTAAACGTTGCTTTGACAATCATTCGTCCTTACATGTGACTTTTAGGTGTCCATGTATCTGATAATATATAGATCTTTCTTAAGTCTTTTCAAGAATTCGTTACCGGGCAAATATTGGAATATTCGTCCATAATACCAGCTGTACTACACACCGTATATCACACCGTGTAGTAGCAGTATAAAAATATCGACCACAATATGGAGACCCGTGGGTTTTGTAAGAGGAGACAGCGGGAAACAAACATCAATGATGAGCAACAGCATCTTCTTGATAACAACTCAAAATAATAAAAACAACGGTTGCCAACCTGCCTGCCAAGCGAAAAAAAAGCCAAGCATTTTTCAAACTATGCCAAATTTTGTACGTGGTAGAGCCATGCTACAGCTATATTTGTTGTATGGTTGCAGTACGAATGGGTCGGCTCGACTGGGGAAGGACCACGCTCTCACACAATACCAGCGTAAAATAGCAGCTTAATGCTGCTGTGTTTCTTATGGTGAGTGTAGAGAACCGGAGACCCTTTTTACTGGAAACGAGGCATTCCATCTTAGTCCTCACGGGTGACGCATCTGCATCTTGATTCGTAATCGAAGATAGATATAGATGTCTATAGGCCACAGAAACCACTTACCATCAGGTGGACTGTGTGCTCGCTTGTCACCTTTATTCTATAAAAAAAATTCCACCTATGAGGCAATCTATGGGGGAGGCCTATGTTTAGCAGTGGAGTTTTATAGGATGTTAAGGAATCATCACCGTAGGTCACGTTTGACCTTTAGCATTCCTGCCCGTCGCCTGTGTGGGTATTTTACGTCTAGAGGTTAATGAGAAGACAATACCCCCATCTATCTAAGGTCATTACATTTTTCTGTATTTTTTTTTAAGATAGACGAATGGTATGACACCTAACTTATCTTTTGATAAATTCACGGAAAACCTTATGAAACTAATAAATATTCTCAAGAAGACTTTGTCATTTTCATGTAATACTTTTATCATAATGACTAGAATCGGAGTTTAATTTTCGACATAAGGTGTGCAAATTAAATACATTACTACGACAATGATGTCATTATTCTGTTTCGCGGCCATTTTGCCAACGTCGCGGGATGACAGTTCATTTCCCGCCATGATGGATAATAGCACGCGCTTGGTGAGTTATTACAAGTATCCTCCGAGTTGACATATGCAAAAATTGTTTTACGAACTTATAAAAAAGGTCTTATTAGAATTTGGGGTTGATATAGAGTAATCAGTTTTTACCTAGCGAGGGATTTTAGTGATTGATGACGTTCTTCAAAATGCTTTTTATTTATTTTTGTTTATTAAAATTCAGCTGAACGTCGAGAATAAATGATAGTAGATAGTAATTATTATTAAGCTTATTCAGAGTGTAAAAAAGGTCTATTTTCTCCGACGTAATTGAAAATAATTTAATGTATGATCACAAATGATTTATCATGGACAAATTTTGCAAACATTACGGCAATTCCGTTTCCGGACGGAAGGGCTACTAACCCTTATTTGAAAACCCTTCCATTGTGCATAATATTACGATGTCCTTTTTAGCAGTGCCTATCAATACACCACACTACGAATTTCTTTAGAAAAACTACCCTATAATCACAATATATACTCCGTTCTCTCTTTAAAAAAAGAATATAATCAAAAGAAGGAAGAAAAAACTACATTACCGCTGACAGCACTCAACCCCATAAAAAATCCAACCTAAATTATCCTATCGGATGAATTACACAGTTTTGCGCGGGAAAAAATCAAATGTCAAAACGGGGCTGCCAGAGTTATGGCTCCAATTACAACCGGCGGTGCCCTCGATTAAAAATGTCTTGATGTTTTGCAACTTGGCGATTTTTTGTTCGCTGTTTTTATTTCATTGTTTCATGAGGGTATTTTTATGGTTATGACTCCGTTTCGCCATGTTGGTTTTTATAAGTATGAGAGGCGGTTGTCCGTATGTCGAATTTAGAATGGCGGTATTTGACGGTAATAGCATGGGTTTAGTGGCTGATATTAGGAATTATGATATAGTTATGTATGTTGCAATTGCTATTTTACTGCCATTTAAATTTCCTACAATTTTTGTAAATATATCGCTGATAGTAAATTTATCTCCTAGTATAAAAAATACTTTTTAGTATTATCTAAATACGCTGTGTACTGATGCCATTTAAATTTCCTATAATTATTGTAAATATATCGCAGTAAATTTATCTCCTATTATAAAAAAGCAGCCCCGTACCGGCAGTTGAAGTGTAGGGAGGCCCCCCACTAGATGGAGTGACGACCTGGTAAGACATGCAAGAAGTCGACGGTTGCAGGTGGCACAGGACCGTGCTTTGTGGCATTCCTTGGGGGTGTCCTGTTAAGCAGTGGACTTGTGAAGGGCTGTAATGATGATGATGATAAAAAATGCTTTTAGTAATATCTAAATACGCCGTGTACTGGTGGCATTCAAGAGTCCACTACCCCATATCAACCCGTGAATGGTGTGAGAAGCGACAGACGATAATTAAAACAGGAGATGGACAGCATCATCTTCGTGATAACAAATGAAAATGATAAATTCTGCAGTTGCCAACCCGCCCTATAAGCGTACCACGCTTAATATGCTAAATATCCCACCTACGAGGAAATCTATTGTGGGAGGTCTATGTACAACAGTAGACTTCGGAAGGCTATAATGATGATGATAATGAAGAATATCTACAAAAAGTTGCAGAAATATGTTATTCACTAAGACGTTTTACAAATTCTAAAGGTTAAAATGCATTGTGGTTCGATTTCCTGAAAATATAAATACCACTAGCTGCCGACAACTACAATATTTTTAATGAGATTAATCAGAAGACGTACCAAACAACCTCATAGTTATTGGATATTGCAGTCCTTAATCAAACTGCCCTGCAATCAACTTCTACAAAGAAGGCCACAGATGCATTGCCACCGCAAGACTAAGATGGAGTAGCTAATTTTCAGACTTTATTTGTACTGGCTTACTTTATTTCAAACCAGAATACAGTAATGATACACAGCTAACTGAAGTTATAAAAAGTTAAAATGATGGTGTCAACGCAGGAGGACTTCTAGACTAAAAGACGCCCTGCCACCTAGTCAAACTTTTTATTCTTTTTATTTCCCGATTCGACTTTAAGACAACTTTAAAAAAATAAGTGACAAACAAACTTACAATCCGCCTGATAGTAAATAGCAACTGTACATGTACACCTGCAAATAACTTCTACAGATGCTCTGGCACCTCTGAGGACTAAGATGGAATACCTTACACCCTGCAACTATATAAATCTCAACTCTCTCAACGATATACCCTTCATCAGTCATCAGTGTTAGCCAAGATGAGATTCTACGATTATTAACGCAAATCAAACAATCAAAACTATAAAAGTGAATGAAATGTGACTTGTGTTCTTAGTAACTAATAACTTAACGTTCAGATATGTCATTCCCATTCATTTTAACCCCCACAAAAAGGAGAGGTATTATATGGTTAATGTGTGTATCTGTGTATAATGTATACGTGTGTCTGTCTGTGGCATCGCAGCTCCCAAACGGAACAACCGATTTACATTTAGTTCTTTTTGTTTGAAACGTGACTGTATCGAGAGAGTTCTCAGCTATGATTCAAGAAAATCTTTTCAACCTTTTGAAGGTCATCAGCTTATATTTTTTCGGAGGTTTTTAAAATTTTCAATTTAATATTATCTATAGCGTTATCGATTGTAGATAGTCATCTTGGATAATCCCGCTGACCAGAACACATCTGTGCACGAACTGCTGTTTGGTGGCAACAAAAGGTAAGAGGGCTGTTCTTATCCAGATGAACTCTCAGGCAAAAAAGGAGTCCTGCTACCTAGAATGTAGAAAACAATGTAGGTTTAAAATGTTACGACGTAATATCCTAGACATCAATCATACAATGGTAACACTTTGATGTATGCTGTTGGGATTTATCAATTTATATTTATATAGACGCAAGTACGTCCTATCCGTGTCCAGTGTAACTTTTTTATAATACGGTTGGAGTTAAGTTTGGTGTGTATTCTGACAGCAGCACGAATGGATAGGCTCGACAATACATCTGAATTTTGATTCATAATAGATGATAGATTTAGATATCTATGAGCCCACTTCGCACCAGATTGACTGAGTACTCGTTTGTATTTTTATATATAAAAGACACGGAATTATAACACAACTATTCGCAATATCAACAATATGTGTTTTTGGAAAATTGTTGCCTCGGGCTGTTTGGTCCATAAACAACTAAATATAAATATTAAACGTCATTAATTTACAATGGCAATAATGATAAATCGGTGCGTAAAACCTGCGTGTGTCGTGTAACCATTTTACTTCCTTCTGTTCGTTGCAACTGATCGCGTAACATGTTTATTTTTTCATTAATTTTGTTACTATTTATTTTTAATACAGTTTATTATTATTATCTTACGTGGGTTGCATTTATACCAGCGATCCAGATAATTGATCCGGCTCGAAGGACCTAGTATTTTATTATTAATAGTTAGTTCGAATCGAATTCTATTATCGCAACGTAGTAGTAAGTCGTCAGGTACTCTGATTACTTAGCCACGCGGTTTTTAACACAGCAAATCCTGAACGTTTCAAATTTTTTAATCTTTTTATATACGTAAGTTAAAATGAATTTTCTTATTCTGGTGCATCCAGTTCTAGCACACTGTGTTTATAACACTTTTCGTGAAAACTCCCATCACGCTTGAATGTTGCATCTAAAGCTGCAGCTTCCACTCAAATAGATTCCTATTTAGCCGTCATGCGACCGCATAGGATGGACCGGCGACGGCACATTACGTGCACGTGTCGTTCGCGTGTCAGAGGGTGAGAATCACCCTTGTATTGAGCAGGCAATTGCTTTAAAATTGACTTTTGCTTTTCGCTGTCCTTGCCTAAATTTTAAGACTGTAGTTAAGTTAGAATGATAATAGTATCTCAGACTAAGTAAAATTATACGATTAGTATGTCTGTTACTATATTTTCTAAAAAAACTTAGATATCCAAACTGGTGAAGGAAAATAGTATCAAAGCTGCCGTACGGTATTGCGATCTCTGAACTGCCTGCCCTAACAGCGATTACGAGCAGATAAGATGGAGGAGGATAAAAGACTAGTTATTAATAATATATTAGAATTAAAATACCAAGGGTAGTGGGAAATAGTCATAAAGGTAAGCAAATAATATTGAGATTATCTGTATGATAAATGGTGTGATTATAACTAAAAGGTTTAGAAAAAGCTAATATACAAATGTCAAATACAAGTGATGGTTTAGGTTACTATTGATTAAAAAAACATTGCTATGTATTCTTGAATCTTAAACCAAAAAAAAAAATTTTGAACGAAAATTATGTATGACAGTAGTAGTGACATGACATTTCAAATTTTCCATATTTTATGATGCAACTGACATCAATTACGAATACCCTCCACGAATCTAATTTAATCATAAATAAAAGAAACTCAACCTTCAGTTATTCCGAAAAACAGTACAGCAATTTTGCCAATTTAAAACGCAAACTCTGCACTAATACGATTTAAAAAGTCCCCCAGTGGAGTGCGACTGTTTATTGAGACCAATAATCCTGGTTTATTGTTCGATAATGGACTCCCGCGGTCCCGGGCGATTCGAAATGGACTGAGGGCTCCCTATGAGTGCTGATTCAGGTTGTACTGAAATTTGCGTTGGAATTTGCTTTATTTGTACAAAAATAAACAATAAATATCTTAAAATGAGTCAAAAGAAATCAAACATATTATGTATTGTCTATAACGGAAGGGATTGTCCACATTCTTTTTTTATAGGATAAGGGTGACAAACGAGTACACAATCTACCTGATGCTAAGAGGATGATGTGGCCCATAGACATCTACATTTATCCTCAATTAAGAATCCAAAATGCTGCATGCGTTGTCATCCCTGAGGAATGTCTCGCTCCCAGTAAAAAGGGTCCCCGGTTCTCTACACTCACCATATGAAATACAGCAGCCTCAAGCTGCTGTTTTACGCGGATATTATATAAGAGCGTGGTCCTACCCCGGTCGAGCCGACCCATTCGTGTTACACACATAATATAGCTGCAGCTTGGCTCTACCAAGTATAAATATAAATTATATAATATCCTCCACATATAAAACTCACTTGCATGCAGTGCTCTTTCTTGTTGACTGAATTTTACTTTACCGTGTTTTGTAACGCGGTAAAACCACGCTGCAGCTATATTGCACGAATCGGCTCGAACGGGGGCACTTTTTCACAAAATATCAGCGTAAAAAATAGCAGTTTAATATTGTTTTGTTACATGAGTATTTACCGGTAATGAGACATTATATCTTAGTAATCTCTTAGGTGCCGTAAGAGGCGACAGAGCTACTATGTCAATTATCCACTCTATGACGTAATCTAGGGGCGACAGCTATGTTCAGCAGTGGACTTTTAATAGACCGTAATGAATGGTTGAATACTAAACTTATTTCCTACCACTTTTCACTTACAGATTCATTTTACTGCTATGATATCAAAGCAAACAAATTTATAATCTATCGACAACATATCAGCGTATATCTTTACGTAAATTAATAAACGGTAGCGTTTAGATTGGCAAGATAAAAACGACACGCGTCGACAAATTAATAACAACGTTCCGCTACTAGTTGGAACTTGAAGCTTTATCTTATCTGGCAACACTATGCTTAATAAGACCCGCGCATTTTTGTTAATATCGGCAAACTTTAATATATTTATTTGGTAAATTAGACAACATATATCATAGTATGATTAATGATTCATTGTATACAATAATTCATCACATATAATATTTTCGTCACGCATCAATCATATTACAACCAAACATTAAGTTCTTAAAAGCAAAACGGTGTTCCACGTAACTGACAAAAGCCGAAACGGTATCATTCCAGAAAACGGGAAAATTGACGAGATGCTACAATTGTATATTATTATTATATTTCACGGAGAATGGCAATAATTCAATGGACGCAAGGCGCGGGATGTCCGGTGCGCGCGGAGCACGTGTCCCGGCTTCCGGTGCCGCCATCTTTGTTCCCCCACTCGCTTCCCGGTTTCCGGGATTCGCTCTCCTCGCCGTCACGCAACCCCTTACCATTTGGGCCGCGAAAAGATCGAGAAAAGGATTTTCGTTGTTTTCTTTCTTGCTTTTATTTTTATAAGTTTGAAGTAACAAACGAACCCATAGTCTACCTGATACTAAATAGCTACTGGCGCCCATGGACTACAGATACGTTGTCACCTCTGGGGATTAAGATAAGATGCAATGTCTCTCAGTTTGTATACTGCCTCGCTGTACTCACCAGACAGGAACACATCAGTGCTGCCTGCACTGACAAGAATGTTCTCCAGACCGAATTTCGGTTGCGATGACCAGTCTCAACGAAGACTAACTAGACTTTTAACAGTGGTAGAGCCACGCGGCAGCTTTTGCTGTCGCACGGATAGGCCGGCACGAACCGGGGTGGTACCACGACCTCACAGAAAACCAGCGTGAAGTAGAGGTTTACCTCTGCGTTTCGCTTGGTGAGTGCAGGTGGCCGGAGGCCCTTTTTACTGGAAATGAGGCATTCCATCTTAGTCCTCACGGGTGACAACGCATCTACATTTTGACTTGTAAGAGAGGATGTATGTAGATGTCTATGGGCCGCAGAAACCACTTACCATCAGGTGGACTGTGTGCTCGTTTGTCACCCTTGTCCTATAAAAAAAAAAAGACTAACCATTTGCGCTGGACAGAAATATAGTAAACGAAAGAGCGCGCAAGCGTAGACGGACTCTTCATTCCCTCACTGTAATCTGGTGGGACGGCCATGCGATATGACCGTAGACAGATCAAGTGCAGGACCAACGACTTTACGTGCTTGTTGCTTAGGCACGGAGGTGAAAAACCACCGACTACCTGACTCCCGGCTGCTAATAAGAATTTCTTGGCAGAAACCGATTACCGAACCATTACTCGATTAATTGACTTTTACTATTGAATTATATAATATTTATACGTAATAAATATTATAAACTTCGATACAGTTGCGCATTTTATAGCCCCACCCAACTCTTTCCTATTATATTCGATCGAGCATACAAAATCGCACTTTAATGAAAAGAGAAAAGGGTTCACCTTACAATAACAGATGTAGTAGAACATTTAGCGAAGCTTTTCCTAAAAGGGCCGTAACGGTTTATATTCTTGGCAGAAACATTTGGAAGTATGAGATCAGTCTGTTTTTGTTCACATTTTATTTTGGATAACGTTTCTATTGTTGCACATACTGTAGTATTGGTTTGAAGTTGGTACCAGTTGCCTACGGACTGAAGTAACCTTGAGGTGAATTGTTAGCTCGTTAACTATATACGTTTTATAAAAATTAAATAATCGGTTTTCCACCTGCGAAGGTATCATATTAAATTCCTTAAACAATTGGCCAATATGAAACTTTTTTCCCTATTTTCCGCCATTGGGCGGAATTTTTTCTTCACAATTTAATGGAACCGCCCTTGAGATAAAGCCACAAAATCTGCGAAGATGTCGCGTCATATACATACAAAAAAACATACACACGAATTGAGAACCTCCTCCTTTTTAAAGTTGGTTAAAAAGCGACTTCAAAGCAACAAAATTAATAATTTCCACATATTAGCTTCTCAAGCTAAGACAGTGTGAAGAAGAATTGAATCTTTTACTAGAATGAAAATTTGAGATATTCCCGTCATATCTCATCTCAATGGCAATGAGGGCTAATAATCTTTCTGTTCACCAGATGTCGCTAGTTGAAACTGAGGTAAACTTTTTGTTATACAATGTAATTTAATTGAGAAGTTAGTTTTAAATAAAACTTTATCAGTTTCTAGTGTTATATTAATAAACAAAACAATGCCTCATGCCTGGTTTGCTCTTTAATTTTTTGCACATTTTAAACTTTTTTAAATTTTTCTACTTTTATGAATATTTGTGATTTGGTTAATTTATTTTTAATGTTATTAATATAAAATATAGTTAATAGTACAGAAAGAAACATACACCTTTACCTGTGCCTTTACATTTTCCGAACAAATTAACTTCCCCGATATGAAATCTGTCAAATATTATACCACACTTTTAAGTGGCGCCACCCTGGTGGCAGAAAAATTCATGAAAGTATGTGTCATGACCGAGCACACAGTTCGCCTTATGGTAAGTGGACGCTGAGCCCTATTATTACTTGCATTTCCTCGATTATGAATCACAATGAATGCGTTGTCACCTCTGCGGAGTTTTTTGTCACTCATCATACGAAACTGTCGTGTTTTGTTTCGCATTATACTGCTATTTCCAGCTGGTGTTCTTTGCGAGCGTTGTCCTTTTCCGGTTGAGCTGCCATTCGTACTTCAGCTATACCGCATCGTAGCTCTACTAATACTATTTATACATAATACAAGTTTACTTCATACCTATTGATGCTAGACACTGAAGGCACGTTATCCTGACTGCAAATGCCTTCACTGAGGAGCCGATCTCTGATCTCCCAGGCGAACATGGTAGGGTTTTCCCTCTTGTACGCTGCGATGGCGTCAACCACGGGCGGAGTTGCCACTTTAGGCTTAGATCCGCCTATGACGCCGGCCTTGAAGCTGCCCGTCTCATAGTACCTGTAACAAGAAATCTTTGGTGACCATCTTGGCATGGAATGGCTATTTACAAAAACCATTTTTTTAATCTTTCATTTTATAGAAGTATTGTTTGATGATAAGTAGATGCTATGCCGCACGGACACATACATCCTCGATATATATATATGTACTACGCACTAGATTTTGCATTCCGGACATTGACTATGTTCAACTGAACTGTACTGCAATCCATACACTAAACTAAATATTGCGTAAATTTATGAATTCCATAAGATAATTATTATTACATTTTATTTAGAAATATGTTTGTTTAGATTAAAATAAGAGTATTTTATATTAATATCTTATTTTATATTAAATTAAAGTCTTCGCGCATGCGCGACTCTACTATATCCCGCGCATGCGCGAAGACTTAGAGTGGCGCACAATTTTTGTTTGTAGCAGCTTCTCTAGTACGTAGTACATATAACGCAATGACTAATATTATCTATTTATTTATTGTCTAAAACATATTTGTACACATACAAAAAATACAATAAGATATTCACGTGACGTAAGAATAAGAATGCAATATTTTAGCACAACGAATAGTCCGCTGCGCTGTCCCAATGCGTGTTGCCGGACTCCACTTCTCTTCAAAATATTTTTTTTATATAACGAGTGGTAAACCAGCACTTAAAATTACAATTGACAAATTCATTGGTCTGGCGAGGATCGAACACAGGTTGCTGTGAACTTTACAGTGAGCACTTAGCCCCTGTGATGCCACTGCTCTCCTATAAATTTATCCGAAATAGGACGAACTAGACGTTAGGACTTATTTTCCTACCAGCGCATCTACATCTGTGTTCTGATTTAAAGGTTAAACAAAACACTTCACCTATTTATGTAAGCTGTGGTTACTTGTAAGGAGATGAACACGTAGCATGTAGTCGCAGTGTTGAGTTACATTTTTGTTAGTATTGTGTATCACCTGTCGGTGATCCAAATAAAGAGAAAAATAAATGGGTAAGTATAGTATAGTACACTGAGGGCTAAGGTTACCAAATTATCACCCCAGAGGGCTATATGGTAACCTCAGACCACAGAGCATTATTTGTATGAATTTATGGATGATAATAACCCTTGGAAATGAGGTGATCGCTACCAAGCTATTTCTAATTTGTTGTGTTGTTAATTTGTGTAACATCATGATTGTAAGCTGTTATTTTAAAAAAAAAGTCCCGCTGGGTTTCTTGCTGGTTCTTCCCAGGACAGAGGCTTTTTCCGAACCAGTGGTAATCAAACAAAAGAGTGACTTTCAATAAGTATTATTTATAATCTATATTGAATAAAAAAGTTTCTGTTTCTGTCTGTTCTATTGTAGACTCGTCTGTAGTAGTTACTTTCTTAACCGTTTTAGAATAAAATGTGAAGAGAAGAGAAGAGAAGAAGAGAAAACGTCAATCCACCTGCCAAGCGTGATGATTGAGGTAAATACTCCCTTCAGCAGGAGAGGTCTGTGTCCATCTATGAACTTTTATGGCCATACAAAGAAATAAGAATATGTTATTTTCAATAATATTTCTTTGACCTTATGCAATTTTCAAATCAGAACAGCGCATCGAAATCTCTTCTAAAAATCACAACAATATGCCTCAACGATGATCCTATTGTATATTCCCAAATCAACCATTCATTGTCACCCTGCTTCAAAGCACAAGTCCCTGCACAATACACTCACGCCCGTCTCTCGGGACGTGGTATTAGGATCGACGAAAATTAAATTCAGGCGGCTCAATAAAATAATGGGACTGTATTATGACAATTTGATTAGTACTGGACACCCTACCCTTTCGCTTAAAGTGCAGCCGTTTGTTTTGTGATTTATTGTTTTTGTCGTTATTCTTGATTTGATTTTCGATGAGAAATTTAAGTTAATTGTTTTTTTTTATTCCGAAAGCTAGTGCCTAAAAATGTTTTATTTATAGTAAATTTAAAAACGTACCCCACACCGGTAGCCAATACACTTCGTATATATGGTATCTATTACTGTGGTGTTATTATATAGGTACAGTTATATATTCAGAAAATCAGAGACTATTCGTTTTATTTTCGTATTTTCAAAAAAAAATCTCCAAGTATTTCTGATAAAATATAGCCTAGACTAGATCCCTCCCGGTATTGCTTTCTATCTGTTCGTAGAGTTTCATCAAAATCGGTTCATCCATTTCGAATATTAGCCCGGTCAGACAGACAAAAATTTATAAAATTGTTTTTATGTCTTAATATCATACAAATAACTATCTGAGTTTAATAAAAGCGGTTATTCAATATTACAGAGACACATTTCAATTTTATTTAAATGTATAGATTTGGAAACGTAAGTAAGATATTATATGCAATTTTGTAACAGTTTTTATTTCACCAAATTCCACTGCACTGTAATCTAATAATTTGGTTAAATAAGATCATTTTTAAAATTATAATAAATTATATAGTATAATAGATCACGTGTGAAATATGTTACGGCGTATTCAAAACAAGTCGGACAATATTTTGTAAGCGACACAAAGTAAGTACCCTCGCAGTGTCATTGAGTGAGTGTATTAGGGACAATGGGATCCCCGTGGGATTCCCCGTACCGAGGCCCTAGATGGCAATGTCTCTTTCATAATAATAGATTGTCTACATTACAACTTGCAAAGATAACATGAAATGTATTATAAATTTGATGACAGTAAACATGGCGTATGGAACATTGCCATATCAATCTTTACAATTCCCAATTTTTTTTATCAAAATATGAAAAAAATTAATTTGATTTCCTGTCAAGTAATGTGTCGAGGTTACTTGATGGTAAGCACTAACTGGATTCCTTAGTTGAAACAGCTAGAACAACTTATATTTTACTAGCTATATCAATTGAAATTCAAATTAAATTATGGCGGCTTTATTGGTAATTTAATAAGGTCTAATAACGTAACTTTTAATTAAATGTAAAAAAAAAAACAGCTTGTGTAAATCGTTATGGTCGTACATAAAATATCATGTTATTACACGCAACAAGTATGTCCTTAGAAGCCGTGATGTGTGTGACGTCATCGACAAGATACAGAACACAAGGCTGTCGTGGAGAAGAGGCCACCAGGTTACGCAGGGATCTTATCAATGCAGTTATCTAGCCTCGGTCGACAAACCAGAGGCAGAGCCGAAACAAGATGGACAAATGTAATTGAAAAGGACACGAGTGTGTGTAAGCTATCCGAAAGAGACATCGACAAGTGTTAAAATTAAAAATTTTGTACAATTGACTTTAATATATATTATTAAGGATAACACAAAAACTACTTCAGATCAGACCGTGATCAAATTTATATGGGACCACATGAAAAACAACTGCTTTCTAATAAAAAAACAATCATTGAAATAGGTTCACCCAGAAAAAAGTTATGAGGAAACGAAATAAAAAAATATTCTTATCTCATCCATTTTTTTTTCCTCCTTTTTGAAGTCGGTAGAAATTGGAGAGAAATAGAGTAGACAGATCTAACCAGCATGTGGGATGCATAGCCTGAAAGGGAGATACTTAATTCAGCAAGGAAGGAACGAAAGGAAGGAAAGGTCATAAGAGTAGAAAGAAAAGAAAAAAAAGAGAGAGAGAAGAATAAAGGTGAGATAGAAATAGAGAAGACTGACTTAACCTGAGTGAAAGGGAGAGACATTTTGGTTGTTAAAAAATAAAAATTAAAAACATTTATTATTCTTTGTATGCAAAGGGACTCATATCGCAAGTATAGAATCTCCCAATCACATTCTCTCATGTTCAAGAATCAACCCAAAACAATAATTTAAACAAGAAACAATGAGCCAAATCTTCTTCGAAAACATTCCTTTGTTACCTGAATCTTTGTCCTTTATTTGCAATGGTATGATTTTAAAAGGTGAAAATGATCAAAGAGACTTTTGAAATAAGTGTGGTTATATTTCAAACGGCTCTCCTAAAAGCTTCCAGCGCCATCCATCGTTTCAAATTCATAAACCAAAAGAAGATAAACAAGATTACACAGATAAAAACAATAATCGAGACGGACCGCACTTAAGTAATTTGGCACGGGGCGTTAGGGCGCACGCACACTGTGTATTGTGGATTTATTCACAAACACTTTATCGAGATAAGTCAATTATAAGTGTGATCGCACCCTGAATGAGCGGGTGAGAGCAACAGTCATGAACACAACTGCTTATTATTAAAATTATATTTTTATAATTTTTTATTTTTTACATGCTGATTTATTGTTCTTGTTGGTGAAGGAAAACATTGAAAACAGCATGTACAAGAAATAAAAAAATATTTTAAGCGCGTTAAAGCATTTAACATGCACTGGAGCAGATAGACTTATCTTCTTAGACCTAGGCTTTCTTCTCACTTTTTACCTACCCAATAAAGAAATCTGTGTCCAGCAGCAGAAGGATGCCGAGGAACTGTTACTTTACTTTTATTTATTAAACTTTACGTTTATATGTTGTTTTATCCATTATTTTTTTATTTAAAATACAAAAAAAAGTAATTATGTCACCACGTCTAATAATGTTTAATTTCCACGCGACTGTACAAGCAGCAAGGGCTTTAGAACAAGGGTGCTCATGTTCTGGAGTCCGTGGGGAGATTTGCTGACATTATCGTAATGTTGGCGAGCCAAGGGGGCCGGTATGTGTTTTTTAGGGTTGGCTAATGGTAAATTTTGAATATGGATCTCTTTTTTGTTGTTTCTTTTTAAATTATTATTTTTCGTTATTCAATGATCACCGACCAATAAAATCCACACTGACAGATTGGTAATGGAGTACAGTATTGTTAGAACGAAGGTATCAGTTGTGTGCTACACAACCAGCCTAACCAATGGAAGCGTAGCGTACTCATTCTTCCGAGGTGGACTCAAGAAGTTACAGATTTTACACTGTTGAAGCACTGCTATACACAGCTTTGGAATTTATCATGAGTGGAATTAAAGACACTTAGTTGTCTGGGTCAAGATCACTAGATATTATAGGGGAGTAAAAGAAGGGATGGTGGTGATGTTCTTAGCTGCGCCCATACCCTGCATGGTGATTCTAGAAAAATCCATTAAATCTGCCTACCAGTGGATGCATTCTTAAAAAGTGTTTTATAAAGTAGTAAACAAGAAAAATTTGAAAAAACTGCATCGAAATTCATCAAGTAACTTTATATACGTTGTATATTGCGAGACTGATTTTCAAAGTAATGGTTAACAATAATGACCAAAATTCTTGTTATTTTTTTTTAATGTAGGGAACAACTGTGAAACGTTGGCAAATTAAAAAAAAAGTTTTTTGGTGCGTTTCAAGTCTTTGAAAATATCGTATTTTATTCTAGAGAAAGTTTTTTTTTTTTAACTATGTACATATTATAGGTAAAATTTTAAAAGTTGGTAGAGAAATAGTCCTCTAGTGAGTTTCTTGCCGCATCTTCTTACTAGGTCTCTCTTTTGACTTTCAAAAAGTGCTTTGTAATAGCCATAGCCAATGACGTAAGAGAATACATCACCTGATTTCGCCCCTAGTATTTAACTTAAGAAGTGACTATAGAAAAGACCCAAAAGACTTCAAAACCTCAGTAGGCGCTGGTATATTCTTCGTAAACGGCAGGTGTAAAAAGCAGGCCAGTGAAGTGGTAGTAACAAAGGCTCGAGACATCTAATATAGAGATACAATCCCCTCGCCATGCGTTGCCAATTTGGTAAAAGGTTCATTAGATGGTAAATGGATACATCGTCTAGCAATATATTTATTTCTTTCTTTTTCTTTTTTAGAATAAGGGTGATAAACGATGTGTGCTCGTTGCATCGTCCACCTGATGGTAAGTGGGTGCCGTGGTCCATAGACATCTACGTTTATAATCGATTAAGAATCAAAATGCAGATGTGTTGTCACCTCTGTGGGCTAAGATGCGATGCCTCGTATGCAGTTAAAACGATCTCCGGTTGGTCTATATTTGCCACACTAAACACAGCAGCATTAAGCTGCTATTTTACGCTGGTACTCTTTGAGAGCGTGGTCCAACTCAGTTGAGCCGATCCATCTGTGCTGCAACTATCATTTACTGAATACTAGTTGTTAACAGGCACACTGTTGTTCAGCAAAAAAAAAAAGAATGAATGAAAAACAAAGAGACATTTTTAAGCCTGTATCATTTCAAACTCGTAAAATTTAAGTGCCTAATATAACTACATAAGATTACGCCACTAAGCCGTTACAAACCGTGTTAAGTGGATCGCACCGAACTAGCCCGATGTCCCCTAGGCAGTGCTATCAAGATTACCAATATGTCCGATATTCAATACCGAACAAATTGCTACGCGACTACCACACATCGCGCTGTTGTTGACAAATTGATCATGATTGGTGGAGATACAATTTCTAATTATGAAATGTGAGGAATCAAAAGTCAATGAAAAGTGATTTTTTTATTATATTATTATATAGATTTAATTAATTATATTTACGTGGCAGAGACACGCTGCAGCTATATTATTGTTGTAGCACGAACGGGTCTGCTCGACTGGGTTAGGACCACGCTCTCGCATAATACCAGCGTAAAATAGCAGCTCAATGCTGCTGCGATTCGTATGGTGAGTGTAGGGAACCGGATTCCCATTACACTGGAAACGAGGCACTCCATCTTAGCCCTCAAGGATGGCAACGCATCTGCATTTTGATTCCTAATCGAGGATAGATGTAGATGTCTATGGGCCACAGCGTCCAATTGTAATCAGGTGGACTGTGTGCTCGTTTGTCACCCTAATTCTATAAAATAAAAAACAAATACCTTACATTATACAGTTTTATCTAAGTTACTTTTTTTCAAAAACAAATACAAACTAATAAATAAGTAACTAACCTAACTAAAAACTAAGCACTGTGACTTACTGCAAATATTTACCGGGTTCAATTAATTTGAGAAATAAAAAAACCTAAATTAAGTCTAACACAAATGAAAGTAGTACGTTCGGTCCTGCATCCGTATATAATAATAATTAGTCCGTTTTTTCTGTCTGTACGTCGGCAGGCAGAAAGCGTGACGCTGGCCACACTTCCGTTGGATACGACCGGCAGCGAGCAACACCAGTAACGATTCACCCGATTATATATCTTATATTCATGTGCATCAGTACAATTGTTCGGTAATAAGTTGCAAAATAAACACCGAGATCTATGTTAGTAACACCAGATACAAAACAAGTTTTTTTTTTAATATCAACGATTAAATTTAAACACAAACTGGAGTTACGGTACTATTTCGCCATTGTTGTTCTTTTTGTAAGTTAAAAATCCAGGTAATTAACTAGTCGTGTTATTAAGATGATAATTATAGAGCTGGTCACCCTACTTGGAGAGGAAGATGCCAAGCCGTTCGTGCCAACCCTTCCCTTGAGGAGTGATTTCCTATCTGCAACGGGATCTGTACCTTTATACGGTTTAGTGGCAGTGTAAGCATCCACTACACAATCTCGTTCCGTGGGTGTAAGATGCGACAGAGAGAAATAGAAACAGACGATGAGCAGCAGCATCTTTCAGACGACAGCTGAAAATAATAAAAAACTACGGTTGCAAATCCCCCTGCCAAATTTACCAACTATGACAAAATCTCCCCTATGATGTAATCTTTGGGGGGTGGGCCTTTAGCAGAGTATTTTATATGCTCTCTCTCTCTGTGTCTCTCTCTCTCTCTTACGTTGTGGGTGACCGCGCGCGGGGATCCCAAAAAAGTTATGTAATTCCCGACGAGGACATTGACTAGAAATTGGTCTCTAGACATTGTAATAGTACTTTGAGGGTGTTTGATTGAATGGATTCGATTGCATTCCAAACGGTGATTCCGGGACCCCTTGTTTACTCTGAAGGTAAACACCGTGGTATTTTATCCGGCAATGGATGCCATACACGATCCAGTTTACCATCAAGTTTGCAGCGTGCATGAAGCAGCGTCCAGTTTACAGTACATTCATATAGACTACTCGCGTTCAAGTTCACCGTCAAGTTTGCATGATGCCGCACCAGTTGAAGCCATGGCGTCTCTCTCTTATTGTTCCGACTAACGTCATGGATACTTGACCGTTCATACACACGTTCAAGTTTACATGACGCTGCAAGCTTGATCAAGTCGGCTGAATCGAAATTAAAATTTTCCTTCAAGTAAACTTGTCATGCACACTAATAGCCTTACACCTTCAAGTTTACAGGACGCCGCTTCAAGCGCACTGCAAATTTGACGGTAAACTGGATCGCGTATGGCACCCATTAAAGTCCGGTATAAGCTTTCCGTTGTTCCCACAGCGAAAGGTAACTATGAGGATATCAGCACGGTCCAAAGAGGGCAGGAGAAGCCTAATGCCTTATTGCCTCAGTGGTGAGCGTTTGGCGGGCGGTGCGACCGGCGTGTAGGACAAATACATGTTCTTCTCTTACAATTTGATTTGCTTCGTCTTTCGTAATGCTTACAGCAAAGATTTGGAATAATTTGCCGCCGTATATCTTTCCGTCAAGTTACAATTTGGGTGTCTTCAAGGCAAAAGTGAATAGGCTTTTGTTACGCTAAGACAATGCTATTCAATAGCTACGGCTTCATCAACAAAATTTTTGGAGTTTTCTGTTAAGAAATTCTTACTACTTTTTATTAACAAATCTGTACAATCATTAAAACACACACACACACACACACAGAAAAGGGCGCGCGCGCGCACGCATGTACGCAAAAACGCAATTGCACGTAGACCTGCACATATACATGCTTTCATATAGGCACTCACCCACGTTCATATACCTACATTGAATGGATTCAGCAATTCGCCATATAATGTAACTTTTTATAACTGTTTTAATCATAAAAATATATCAATATTTCCTCTGTGTATTGTTCTTTGTATTTTATGTAATCTATCCCGCGAGGGGGGGTTGGTGACCTGTAACTCAGGTTTTTAATATAAAACCTTATAATAGGCACCAGTCTCCCTAGGTCCTTACTATGAGCATCGATATTGTTCAACAGCCAGTAAGTTGTGAAGAGATAAATAAATTGAATTGAATTAAATTGAATTAACAAACGGTAGTCAAATTACTTTTTTTAGCAATGGGTTTATTAACCGTGTAATGGCGGTGTAAGAATATACACAAACCAAAATCATCCTATAGGTGTTGTAAAAGGAAACAAGGAGAAGCTGAATGAGATGGGTAGCAGCAACTTCCTGATAGCAGCTGCCAATGGCCCTATAAGGCAATTTATGGGGGAGGTCTATGATGAGCAGTGGACTTTTGCTAGGCTGCTATGCTAATGGTGATGGGTGGAGTATCCACCCATCACCATTAGTGAAATTAATAGGTAATTAATAGGTACATACACCTGAAATTAATAGGTAAATAATTTATTCCATGTATTCAATATAGATGATAGCTAATGTGTACATTAGCTATCATCTATATTGTACGATGTATGGGAAAGTCAAGTATCTACTCTACATTAAAACATTGACTAAGCAGAGAACACTGCTAAATTAAGGACAACGAGGCAAATAAATTGAAATGCGGTACCCGAGTGTTGCTATTCAGAGGCGATGTCCGCCCGCCGGTCCAGTGGGACTAGTGATGGGCGTAACGGAGAACAAAACGGGATTAATATTATGGACAAGTATTACAATATTTTTGGTAATATATTTTATAGGATAAGGATGACAAGCGAGCACACCGTCCAGCTGATGGTAAGTGGTTGCTGTGGCTCATAGACATCTACATCTATTCACATTTGCGAATAAAATGCAGATGCGTTGTCACCCGTGAGGACTAAGACGGAATGCCTTTTTCCAGTAAAAAGGGTCTCCGGTTGTCTACACTCACCAAACGAAACACAGTATCGTTAAGCTGCTATTTTACGCTGGTATTCTGTGAGAGCTTGGTCCTTCACCGGTCGAGAAGACCCATTCGTGCTACAACTGTACTACTGATATAGCTGTAGCATGGCTCTACCGCGTATAGCCTACACATAGACCTACGCTTACTCAGCCTTGTAAAAATGTTAACTCCGGTCAGTAATGCAATCCAGGGATTTAGTAACGCGGTAGTCGATACAACTAGGTCACGTATAAACAATAAAACCACTTTTAGAATTTTTTATAACGGGATAGGTGTCACATCACTATTGGGTCCAGTTTCAATTTAAAACAAACAATGGCAACTGTCCGAGCGAAGTTATTCCATTCATATCATTGTATATTTATATTCGTATTGCATGACTCCTGTGTGTTTTAGTTTTATGTTTGTGTCAACCTACTTGTATGACATAATATATTGAGTTATTTCATTACACATAATGTGGCCCGTCCTATTATATACTTTATCATCATCAGCCCATGAAAAAAATCATATTCTTAACTGCTGAACACGTGGAGTCGTCTATAAATCAATTGGTTCCAACGGGCATCGAGCCCGGGTTTGCGTACAGTAAATTTTCAGACGAGCACTGAACCCCTGAGCTCTCACGGTTCGTAGATTAGTTTGTACGTCTTTAATATCACGATAAAAAGAAATAAGTAGCTTATTTGTAATACAAAATTTCAACGGAAATTACAAGATGTCAAACTTAAAATTCGCGTAATAATATAAAATAAAATTTATTTTTTTATTTTGAGGTAGTGTACCTCAAAAAAATTGTCCATTTTGAAACATTTCATTTACAATCTGTGGCTTCAACATTATTCATGGTATTGTAGTTTTCGTTAAGCGCTAGCTTACATTAAGTAAAAAAAAAAACGTGTGTGTGAAGGTACTTATGTACGCACGTAGAGAGTTATACTTAATATAGTATATATACTTAAATATAGTTAATATTTCTAACAAAAACTTGAGAGACAGTTACCCAATGAAGTTGTCGCTTTGAGGTGTCAGTGTGCGCGCGCATCGTAACAACTTCATGGTGTCGTTTTTAGCTGTCGGTGTGCGCGCGCATCGTAAAAAATTCACTCTCATAATTTTTCCCAAACACCCCAAAAGAAGTAAAATTTCAAAAACTACTTTTAATATGTCTTGTTCTTAATAAATTCATTAAAACGAGTAAGTATTAAGCTAACAGGTTTATTAATGAGTCACTAAACAAACAAATCCCTTCAAGTGAGCACACAAACCTCAGAACGATTAAATCTCATTTGCGGTCAACCGATGCCTAACGGAGAGTTATCTTAACCTTAATGAACCGACTTAATTAAATTATTTGCTTGTATTGGTCAGAATTTTTTTTATTTAATAAGTTAACAAACGAGCACACAGTCCACATGATGGTAAGTGGACGATATAGTCCATAGACATCTAAATATATCCTCCATTAAGAATCAAAATGTAGATGCGTTGTCACCTGTGAGGACTAACATGAATCAAAAGGGTCTTCAATTCCCTACTCTCACCATATGAAACACTGTAGTGTTAAGCTGCTCTTTTACGTTGCTATTCTGTGAGAGCGTGGTTCTGCCCTGGTCGGAGCGATCCATCCGTGTTACAATCATAATATAGCTGCAGCGTGGCTCTACCATGTAAAAACATGTTTTTTTTTTAATTTGCGATTTTTTTATCATTTTTACTTGAGTCCCTCGAATTATATTATAGATTTATATTAAACTTTATTTTAAAGAACTTTACTGTTCCTAAGAGGAGAAGTTTTGTTTAGTGTGCGTGTAAAAATCATAATGTAACTAAAAACACACACAAGCACATTATCCCTAAAATTGTTGTCATTAAAGTAAATTGACGGTAGCATAGAGTCGAGTGACGTGAATCATACTCGTAAAAACTGTACAGCCTAGATAAACTTTCAGGGTTACCAGCATTAAGTCAATTTGATATTTATTTTTTAAAACGTGGTAGAGCCATGCTGCAGCTACATTAGTAGTATAGTTGTAACACGAATGGGTCGGCTCGACCGGGGAGGTACCACGCTCTCACAGAATACCAGCGTAAATTAGCAGCTTAACACTGCTGTGTTTCGTATGGTGAGTGTAGGGAACCGGAGACCCATTTTACTGGAAAAGAGGCATTTCATCTTAGTCCTCACGGGTGGTAACGCATCTACATTTTGATTCGCAAACGAGGATAGATGTAGATGTCTATGGGCCACAGCAACCACATACCATCAGGTGTTCGTTTGTCACCCTATCCTATAAAAAAAAGTGAATTCTCATATTATGTCCATGGATATTTTAACTCGTAACCCTCACAGCTAGACTTTATCCTGGAGTTTGTATTATGTCTACGAGAAAATAAAGCAAAAATAACCATGTTTTCGGAGTTGTATTGGTAACTTTTTTTTTTATATCGAATAAGGGCGAAAAACAAACACACAGTCCACCTGATATTAAGTGGATAATGTGGCTCATGGACATCTACACCTATCCTCAATTAAGAATCAAAATTGTCTCCGATTCTCTACACATCATCATACAAAATACAGCAGCATTAAGCTGCTATTTCACGCAGGTACTCTATGAGAGCGTGGTCTTTCCCCGGTGAAGCCGATTTATTCGCGACGCATTCGTAATACAGCTGCAGCATAGCTCTACCAGGTATAAAAGTTTCTAAAACAGTAGCGCAATCAGAACTAGCAACCCTGGCACAAAATGCTCAAGAACAATAGCAAATGACATAAGTGTAATGTGCGGCGGATGTGAGATCGCAAAGTGAGCGCACGCGCCGTTCTGATCACGACGCGGAACGGTCACAAACACACACAAAAGTTCACACACACACAAACAGGGACTTGCGGTTTAGTTTTTAATGTTTTTTTTTTTTAAACGACGAGACTACTTTGGTGTCGGACGTTAACTTTAATATTACTAAAGCGCTCGTAACTTGAGTTTGATTATCATTGCGAACTCAATTGATTTTTTTTATAATAACTTAATATAATATACTCCACAACTGGGCACAGGACTTCTCTCAATTATGGAAGGTTATGTAGCGATTTGTTTATGGTTCCAGCCATGGGCTCAGAGTAATGGAAACTCACGGAAGTTCACAGTATGTAAGCGGCCAATGATCGATACATGCCCTATTAATGAATTACTCACTGTAAAGCCGCTTCCACTATGGTGATCCGGTTTTACGGATGACATCCGGTGATGAAGTGCGCTTACGTGGTAGAACCACGCTGCAAAAATGGGTCGGCTCGACTGGCGTAGGACCACACTCTTACAGAATACAAGCGCGAACCATCAGAGCAGTGCTCTTGTGTTTTGTATCGTATGTATAAAGAACTGGAGTTCATTTTTACCGAGGCATCTACATAGTCCTCAGAGATGACAACGCACCTGTATTTTGATTTCTAATTAATGGTATATGTAGATATCTACGGGCTATAACATTCACTTACCATCAGGTGAACTATGTACTCGTTTGTCACCCTTATTCGATAAATAAATGAATAATGCTGTCGTATTTCGTTGGTAAATGTAGAGAACCGGAGACCCTTTTTACTGGTAACGAGGCACGCCATCTTCAAGCTCAACGTGTGGCAACGCATCTAAATTTTACTCGTTTATCATTCTTACTCTTATATATATTATATATTAAGTAAATTTACAGCTTATGCACGTTCCACTATTGGACACAGGCCTCTTTTATTTCTCAGAGCACGATAGAGCCGCGCTGCTCTAGTAAGTGATGGTGGACTTCAAATGTCCCTGAAATATTTTCATTCTACAGACATACAGATCTCCTAACGACGTTTTCCTTCACCGCCAATCACGTGGCAAATCAGCTCTTAAAAATGCATCAAAACCGGGTTGCTCGTGTAATGTGAAATTTTGCAGTCTCGCTAAGTCGTTCTAAGTTTACAAAAGTTACAACGCACCTATAATTCTAGGTTTTTTCTACTGTTTTAAGTCAATGCTCAACTACTATCCGATCGAATGGTAGCTGATGATGCAGTGAAGGATGGTAAAGCGCACTGACTTAGGTGACTTGCCTTAACAAAAGCCAATACACTCTAGCCTTGAAGACACCCATATTATAATCGGATGGCAAGACAGATTCTAATCCTTTGCTGTACATTTCTGGAATAACGAAGTAAACTATTAGGTTTGAATGCGTGATATGTCGACAACATACGGATGGAGACCAGCCGGGCGTGTTGTGGTCCGATGATGGAATGTTGAGGGAGGAATTAATTCATGCAATTCCTGCACACACTCTCCATAATGTATTCTGTAAAAAGGCTCCCTCCCCACTGTGCTCGAAACTGGTAGGAATGTTTCTGAAGTTGATTTCTAAGGTGATTCCCTAGGCTGCAGGAGTTAAAAACTTTTTTTTGTGGCTAGTCATTGTTTGATGTTGTAAGGGCTGCAGGAGTTACAAACTTTTTTGTGGCTAGTCATTGTTTGAAGTTGTAAGGGCTGCAGGAGTCAAATACCTTTTTTTAATGCTAGAATAACTAAAAATAAGATACAACAAGTCTATTAAAGACCGACACTCATACCTATGAACCCTAACTATTAACATATAAAAAAGTTGTTCTTCAACTTACCTTGACAGTATCTTAGAGACGCAACCGTGTGACACTCGAAGCTGTCGACTAATGTCACAAGGTCTCACACCACTGTGGGCGAGCTCCACTATTCGCTGCCGGACTACATCGGGCAGTGGCCTTCCATTGACAAACACTCCGCCCAACTGGTTGACTCCACCGTGACCTGGACATAAAAATACTCAGTGTGATTATGATATTCTGTTACATACTGCTTTTGTTAATTATATCGTTAGTAGGGTAGACTGGGTACGGTTGAAACGGTGGACGGTTGAAACAAAGCCAATATCTCGACACCTTGCGTGATGAGGTGAGGAGTGCAAAGGGAGAACGAAGCGGGAGACAAGTCGAAACATGAATTTTAGTGTTGCGTCGCTCTTCGCGCGCTGTGCTTATGTATAGGAGGCCCCATTGTGTTTTTTGACGGAAAAGTAAGTATTTCTGTTCGTACATTTTTTGCAATTATTATGGTTTTATTAAAGTTAGAGTATTAAGGGTGTTGTATCGTTTTATTTGAAGTTTGTAGAATATGGCTGTATGATTGGTTTTTATTCAAATTTATTATCATTCTTACTGTGAACCGTTTTATACCTAGAAGGGGGGTTGGGGACAGTTGAAACATTTTTTGTGGGTATGGTTGAAACAGTTTATTTATTTAATTTTCTTGTTTCTTAGCTGCCAAGTGTACGCCAAAGGAAGACTACGAGAGGTCAGGCCGACTTATCAACGTACAAAGAAGCCTATGAAGATGTAAAAGCCGGATCTTCGTTAAGACCAGCGGCAGAAAATAATGGACTGAACCATTGTTCCCTGTTGAGGTATAAACGAGATACGACTGGTGATGATGAAAATCAATAAATGGGATATAAGACTTACTTTAATTTTAGATGTGCAGACATATATTTTGGCCAAACTAAAAAGGATGCTGTCAAGACCTCGGACTTGAGATGACAACGAAATAGCTGGTGACAAGTTATTCATATTTCCCCGGTCGAGCGACACATTGGTGCTACAATTATACTATTTATAGCTGCAGCATGGCTCTACCACGTCAAAATGTTATCTTTCGCTCTCCACTGCTTACAAAAACTCCAATTGCCTTATTAAAAATAATGATAGATTATAAGTATCATGAAAGACTTGAATATTAATTTAAAAAAATATTTATGATGTTCAACTGTACAATTAAGAGTCCTAAAATGTTATTAGACGATGAATTAAACATGTTCATTAATTATATTTTGTATTCTTTGTATTTTTCAAATGACCCCAGGCACTGTTTCAACCGACCCTGGCAGGGGGACGGTTGAAACAAATTAATTTTCTTTTTAAATTTGATTTTACACATAAAATGCAATACAGTGATCTCAAATAACATTACCCATTAGAAGACAGATATATGGTCTTTTAATTAATATATTTCAGTCATCGCTCGCTTAACTAATTTAGATGTAATGGACGATAAACACTAAAATGTTTCAACCGTACCCAGTCTACCCTACTCTGGATTGCTGTTTGCTGTGCCTATCGATATTATCTTCATTATCACAAGTCTACTATTGAAGAGGAGCAATGACTTAAATCACAGACCTGAGCCAAATGGATCCATCGACTTCTCGCATTCTTACCAGGTCGTTACTCCACTTAGTGAAGGGCGGCCCGCCCTACATTCAACTTACATATAAGAGGTTACCATTAAAGAACATTTCTTATGGTCAACCCTTTGCCACTCCAGCGAACTGAACATTTAGGTTATGTTAGTTACTCCGGTTCTACTGCGGATATCTTTATTTTGGTTTCTATCTCGTAGAGAAACTAGAGAAATAACATTATTTGAGCAAAACAAACTTTATATCTTACTATAATATTGGCACAGACTTTAATTTAAATTAACCATCTGACATCCTTCAGTAGCTGTAATTTAAAATGGTCTTAAAAAGCGTTGGTATTTAAAATATTCGAAAACTGAAGGCTTTAAAAATTATAAATAATTGTATTTTATCACCAATAAACACCAATAAGGTAAAAAGATGGCGCATAATTAATGAACCGTGCTGTTCGGCCATGAACCGGGTATTGACCGGGCAACCGGGTGAAACCGGGCGTGCCGACGCGCAACCGAGCAAAACCGGTCGCGATCGATGCCCGTGCGACGGCTTGTTGACAAAGCGTGGGTACAACGTTATCAGATTAGAATTTTGTAACGTTAACCGGTCAAAATAATGTTTATGTTGACAAGGACATTTTTAAATAACGATTTCGTGTTAAACGAGCACCGTACGCCTAATAGTAAACAGATGCTGTTGCCCAAAGACACTTCTATCCTCAATTAAGAATCAAAATGCATTGTCACCCCTGTAGACTAAGATGGAGTGCCTAGTGATAAGTAAAAAAGGGCTCTGCTTCTCTACAGTCACCATACAAAACACAGCAGTAATATGCTGCTATATTTTACGCTGCTATTTTATGTGAGCGTTGTCCTACTTCAGTCAAACCGACCCATTCATTCCTCTACATTTAGGGTTATTATTATAATATAAAAGAATACATAACTGGTAATAACCCTTGGGAGTTTGTTTATTGCTACCTTGCTGGTTCTTATGAATAATTTAATTTAAAAAAAATTACAACATTGTCCCGCTAGGTTGCTTGCTGGTTCTTCCCAGATCATAAGTTTTATAAAAGCTTTTAGAAAAATTTACTTCGCAAATATCCGCGTTATAAAATAAAATGATGTGTCTTACCTAGTATGAAGAGCCTAGTATTTACCTAGTACTTATAACGCGGATATTTGCGAAGTAAATTTTTCTAAAAGCTTTTATATGTCGTGGTGTTGGGAGTAGCGGTGCTGGGATTAGTGGTGACGGGGATAGTGCACGCAATTGAGGGAAGGTGGGAAGTGCTCTTCATATTAGGTAAGACACATCATTTTATTTTATAACGCGGATATTTGCGAAGTAAATTTTTCTAAAAGCTTTTATATAATGGATTTCCGCAAAGTAACGCCTGATTCTATTAATTATATTATAAGTTTTACTTTTTACTTTATGGCATTCCATAGGGGAGGCCTATGATTAGCTTAGGACTTGTGATGGGCTGTAACAGTGATGATAAAAATAATAATGATGATATATCTAAATTCTATATTTTAGTCGGGGATGGGGAACAGAGTCAAAAATGCGAGACATCTGATATTGCAGATATAAATCCGCCTGCACGCGTAACGATCAGGACAAATTCTTCTCACTGTGGGAGAGGTACATAGGGTGTGCTAGAGAAAAAGAGGTACTAGGAACCAATAAGAATATGTAACAGATAATAAGGTAATTCCACTTCTATGACGTATCGGTGACGGCATAATTTTCATCTTTAATTTAATTATTACAATAAAAGTTTTATCTGTGTCTATGTCAATTAACCTTACGTTAACCTTTTGTTGCTACTATTTTTAGAAGTTTTCCGAAACAAGCCGATATCCGAAATCAAAACAAACACCCAGTTACACCCGGTTGTATCGATTCACCCGGGCAGGCGGGGCGTGACCGATCGATGCAGTCGTCACGCCTCGTGCGCCCCCCACCCGGGTATACCCGGCTCTTCCGTGAAAGTGTTTCTTAAAGGTCTCCTCGCAAGATATCCATGTTACGTGATATATATTTTTATCCTAGAAATGAAATTATGAATATTAAAAATTCAAAGTTTGGTTTTGTATTTATATACAATGTTGTCATACTTTAGGAAATTAATTATGGAGTTCCAAAAGGCGCTATTTTCTTTGGCTATTTTCAATGTTGAAGAATTTTATAAACGAATAAAAATAGAGTGTGATGATGACATAAGAGAACCCTTCACCTCACTTTGTTTCGTAAGTGTTATTATACGTGGTAGAGCCATGCTGCAGCTAGGTATATTAGTAGTATAATTGTAGCATGAATGGGTCGGCTCGACCGGGGAAGAACCACGCTCTCACAGAATACCAGCCTGAAATGGCAGCTTGACACTGCTGTGTTTCGTATTGTGAGTGTAGAGAACCGGAGACCTATTTTACTGGAAAAGAGGCATTCCATCTTACTCCTCACGGGTGACGTAGCATCTGCATTTTGATTCTTTATTGAGGATAAATGTAGATGTCTATGGGTCACAGCAACCACTTACCATCGGGTGGACTGTGTGCTCGTTTGTCAACCAATTCTATAAAAATAGAGGGGGATATGGGAAATTCCAGAAAAATCTTATACATTCCGATAGATGGGGATACGGAATCCGTCTATCCATAACATCCTGTGGGTTTCGTAAGTAGTGAGATAGGAGATAATAGAAATATCTTATCATCAGCCTGCGGCAGTACGGTCTGTCTTATAGCCTCCCTTAAATGGTAATATAACCAGACCGGCGTCAGAAAACAGGTTCAAAGCTGCAAAACAACTGGTACTACGATTATCACTCCACCAACCGTGACGAGGCAAATCTTCTGTAGTCCAGCAGTGGACTTCTATGTACTGGTGAAAAGATCTTTTTTTAGAATTAGGAACTAGCACATTCACATGACGGTAAGTGGATGCCATGGCCTATAGACATTTAAATCTATTCTCGATTGAGAATGAAATTGCAGATGAGTTGCCATCCCGTGTAGTTTTCTGTTGGTTACCAGTAAAAAGGGTCTCCGGTTCTCTACCTCACCATACCACAACAGCGTTATTCTACTGTTTCACTCTGGTATTCTGTGAGAGCGTGGTCCAAACCCAGTCAAGCAGACCGATTGCTGTAGCTAAGTATAGTTATAATACCTAAATAAGACGAAAGCACAAAATTTTGTGCATCTACCCTCTAAAACCAAGTTCACACTGTGATTTATTTTGCGATTCTAAATAACAGTGAAGTAATAATTAAAATTTTAATTAATGCTTACCACTCACTACAATTAATAGTATCGCGATTTTTAATCTCTGCAATGTTCTATTTGCTTGGTATGAAAGTGCGCGCGCGTGTGATTGTAATCTTTGCTAGGAAAATAAATGATTTTTTTTAACTAAGACTACGTAATACAAAGTATAAATAGCCTAACCGTGTAGTGGGGGTGTAAGAATAATCACTATCCCATATCATCCAGGCAAACTTTTATACGTGGTAAAGCCATGCTGCAGCTATATTAGTAGTATTGTTGTAGCACGAATGGATCGGTTCGACCGGGAAAGGACCACGCTCTCACAGAATATCAACGTCAAATATCAGCTTCATGCTGCTGTGTTTCGTATGGTGAGTGTAGAGAATCGGAGAACCTTTTTTACTGGGAAAGAGGCATTCCATCTTAGTCCTCACTGGTGAGAACGCATCTGCATTTTGATTCTTTATTGAGGATAGATGTAAATGTTTATGGGCCACAGCAACCACTTACCACCAGGTGGACTGTGTGCTCGTTTGTCACCCTATACTATTAAAAAAAGCGACAATCCTTTAAAGATTATGCTCTCATTAAAGCCTATAAAAGTCCACTGCTGAGCGGAAACCAATACCATAGATTGCCTCACAGGGGTTCCTGCTATAGTTACCACGCTTGGCAGGTGGTGTTTTGGTGGTGGTTTGTTATTTTCTACCGACTTAAAACAGGAGGTGGTACTCAATTTGACTGTATGTTTTTTGTGTGTGTTACCTCATATAACTTTATCTACGTGAACCGATTTCGATGATTCGTCTTTTATTTGAAAGCTGGTGCTTCACACGTGGTCCCATATAAATATAAAAAAAATCAAGGTCTGATCAATAGTTTTTGAGTTATTCTTACTAACTTATACTGAAATCGGTTGTACAAATATTTAATTTTAAATTATTACTCAGTTATTATCCGAAGATGCTGCCTATCTTCTGTTTCAACTTCCCTAAGTCGCCTCTTATAACACCCACAGCGAACGATAAGTCTAATATTTAGTACGAGAAAAGTTATTATGTCTTACATAATAGTTTTATACTATTGGGTAGTATTTGTTCTTTTTTTAAATACCTAAGTCATTGTCTACTACTCCTAGAAAAAACAAAGGCGTGAATGTATACGACAAACAACTGTTCTAAGCCTCCAGCCCCCAGAGAATAGCACTAGTAATAACTAAAGCGCCCTCGTTACGTCTAGTAATTAAGTGTAATGGCCGACAAGATGGCGCGCCGGAAACCGGGAGCGCGGGAAACTCTCTCGGCTTCCACTCGGCAGGTGTCGTCGCCATAGTGTTCTCTTGTTCCATCTAATGTGCCTTTTACACTGTGTTTGAAGAAATTCACAATGTATGTTGAGATTTTTTGAGAAAAATATTTTTTTTGAATTATTGTTTAATTTTAGGTAGGTATTATTTATAATAATAGCCATTGGTATAAACATCGATATATATATATGTACTACGCACTAGATTTCGCATTCCGAACATTGACTATGTTCAACTGAACTGTACTGCAATTCGTACAAACTGAATATTGCCTAAATTGAAGATTTGTGAATTCCATAAGATAATTATTATTACATTTTATTTAGAAATGTTTGTTTAGATTAAAATAAGATATTTTATATTAAATTCGTATATTTATTTTATATTAATATCTTATTTTATAACAAATTAAAGTCTTCACGCATTCGCGACTACTACCTACTCCCGCGCATGCGCGAAGACTTGAGTAGGACACAATTTTTGTTTGGAAGGGCTTCTCTAGTACGTAGTACATATAACTCAATGGGTATAAATATAAAAAGCCACAGTAGCCTAATGGTTAAGAGTGCGGACTGCAAGGTCAGACAGTCATAGGTTCGAATCCACTATTCGACTACTCTTGGGAACCACTCCTGATACAATTATTTTAAGGTAACTTCGATGACTAACTTTTTTGTATAGAATTTTTTTTTAATCTTATGTTCCAAACTTAGGCATAAGACCAATCATAAAAATTATACATGGAATATATTTTGTTGAATATTCTTTCTGTATTAGGAAATTACACTAGTCTCAATAGTGACAGGCTGAGTTTAATTATAAAATTATGTTTAAAACTTATAAAGTTATACGAAATGGGGCACACGAAGGATAAATTATAAAGCTAATCCTTTCAATACAATACATATAAAGTTGAAAGTAATTTTAACATTGAATTAAAGATTTCCTTTAAAACAGAAGTTACGAATGTAGAAACATTCTCTCCTGAAACAAACAACAAGTGTAAAGTAACTCTTAGCGGCGGCGAGGAAATACCTCCAGACTTAATGAGGTAAGTCGTAAAATTCTCGTTGCGCGTAGCTTTTTCCTTATTTTTAAGATTGAATGCTAATTCTTGATGAGGAAAGCGAGGGCACTACGCTTAAGTGCATTGTCCTTAACAGGTGCTCCGATTTAAAATGCGGCGAATAATTAAAAAAAAACTGAAGTGGAAACTTTATAATATTATTCATGTACCAAATCGCCATGGGGGCTGGTTTTTTTCTTTCTCAAAGGCTAAGGTATGGCCATTGAGCGAGGAGACGCAGCCAGCGTTCTTTAGCACTACACCGGGGGGAGTAGAATTGTTTTATGTTAATTTAAGTTTTTAGTTTTAGATTTGGTTTTATATTAACTGCCTATTTTATTTTGGTAAGTTTGCCCAATATAATTTTATGTGATTGAAGATTCCTTTTAAGCAAATAATTTTGCCTGTACTTAAATGTACGCAATATTTACATTTTCATTCGTAAAACGTTAATATATTTTTTATTCAATACGGAATAAAAACAATTATTAAAATTCACATTTTAAAAGATAAATATACAACTGTAGCGAAATTATTATTCATTATTAAAAATTAAAAAAAAAAACAGTTTTCATCCGTCGCCACAAAAACCGCGTAAAATGCAAAAGTCTATTTAATCTGTGGTCTCAAATTTAAAAGTTAAAAAGCGATGGCCGCCTTCAATTTGGAACGGAGGGGAGGACGCATCCGGCCGCGTTTCCTCTCTGACGGAATTTCGAATTTAAAATCGAATTCGACTGTACTCGTTTGATATACGAAATATCAGTCAGTTTAAAGCTGCATGGTAAAAATACGTTTGTCTGACAGTGTTAAAATTTGTTTTACTAAATTAGGCCAATACCTTTTTAAAAATGCATAAAATGAAATGATTCGTAAAGGATCTAAAAGTTAGCTATCCTAATAATAGCAACAAAAGTTTAACTAGGTTTAATTTTTTTATATCTCGTTTGGAATCGTGCCTAAAACATAACTCTAGATAATTCGGTCGTTAGAACGATTCTATTTTTAAGCTTATTGTCTTTTTTTCGTTTATTTTTTTTTATAGAATAAGTATGTAACAAAATAGGTAATTAGAATTCATCGTTGGAGATATACAGATACATACATAATATATTTTCAATAAAATCTCCTTCTAGTTCGATTACCTCATGTATTTTGTAACTGGCAACAAGATAACTGTCGGCGTAAAATGTTAAAAGTTTATGGTAATTTTATTACCATAAACTTTTAATATTTTTTTAATAGAATACACAAAATTATTACCAGTAATTATAAATATAAAATTACAGTTTGCTCATCATTGCTAGATTGTATACAAAGGTAAATCCTACAGACATACATATAAAGCACACCCACACACGCACTCAACCGTCATGCGTCGGCGCTCTCCCCTTGCGTTCGGGATTCCACTGCTGAAATGCCGCAAGACTGGCCCTAATGCACAGGTATTTGTGCTAATGAGGTTTTCTTCGCATTTAACTATTAATGGAATGTTCTTAATAATAGCAATTTAAATTGATTTTTAAATGTTAAACACAAACGTATAGTAATTTCTAATTAAAGTATTGTAATAACGAAAAGAATTTCTAAAATAAACTATGATTACAAAACACAGGCTGTGCCCAAATTCAGATGCATTTTACGTAATCGCAAAATGTGGTAGAAGCATTTAGGATCGTATTATCAAGAACCTTGTATCTTAGATGCTGCTTTAGATTATTTCTGTTTGCGTGATATGGATAATATCTACCTACCTAGATGCTGACGTTTTTTAGATCTGCGGGATTAGCCGAGTTAACTCTCTGCAATCATTCACAGTCACATGACAGTCCCGTGAATTGATTTTAATTAATATGTCATTCCCATTAACTTTTAACCGACTTCAAAAGAAGGAGGTTCTCAATTTGAGTATATGATTTTTTTTTGTATGTACCTATGTTACGCGATATCTTCGCCGATTGTGAACCTATTTTGATGATACTTTTTTTTATTTTTTTATTAAATTGACAAACAAAAAGTCCACTTAATGGTAAGTGGGCACAGCAATCCATGGACTTCTGCCTACTACATACGAATAAGGCTACAGATGCGCTGTCACCTCTGACTATACTTGTATTATCTGTGAGTGATTTAGCCAGGAAATGTTGGCTTGGCTATTCGGCATAGTTTTATAAATGAAACTGTCTTTACTCGTCAGACTGGACAGGCAGGTCGATGAAAGCTAAGCCTGTACCTCCACACCCGTAATGATGCCGCGGACTTTGGGGTTTGGTATATTCGGACAAAATCCCTGACATTAGTCAATTCACAGACTCCGTCAAGTTATTGTGTGCGAAAGATAAAAGAAAGTATTTTTCCGTATGCCATTATAATACTTATGTCGGTTTTCTTTTCTTTTTATAAATAAAAATGACAAAAGGGTCGAGCCTAGACATCTTCACCTCCCTTATTTGAGGATCAATATGCAGAATAATTTTGTTAATAATATAGAGGGTCTCTTTTGAGACTCTGCTTCTCATCACTGACCGAAACATAGCAGTGATAATAAGATTTTTTTTTAGATTTATGTAGCAATATTAAATAAGTATATAAGATTTTTATTATAGAATATGGGTGAAAAATGAGCACACAGTCCACTTGATGGTAACTGCATGCTGCAGCCATAGTCATTAACACCTGACATATACTTGATTAAGAATCAAAATGCAGATGCGTTTTCACCCCTGAGAACTAAGATAAAATGCCTCGTTTTCAATAAGAAGGGTCTCCGGTTCTCTACACTCACCATAAAAAACACAGCAGCATTAAGCTGCTATATTATTGCTGGTATTCGTTAGCGTGGCCGACCCACTCGTGCTACCATCATATTAAATGTTAACTCTGAATAGTTCGCAACCTACTTCATAAAAGCTCTTTGTATATTTACATCGATTAAGGAGCCTATATATTATGTGTCCTTACTACTTGAATAACATATTAAAGATATACGAGCATACGTCGTCTCGCATGAATAAAGCGTGCCGTTGTACATTGTTTATGTAAACAAGTGGATTATATATGGCGATAAAAATATTGATGGGAAAACCATTTACATCTTTATACGTTGGAAATGCTGTAGTTACGACTTACGATTTTTAAAGGTCAGGAGTTTTTGCGCTACGGTTATTAAGTGATATTTAAAAAAATATATTTTAAAGGTTTCTTCTACGTTATAATCATCATACAAACTTTGTTTGAAGCCATTTGCTGGTCAAAGATCCTATCAAGAATAACGCCACCAGGTAAGAATTCATCATTACGGCCTTTCAAATTCCATGGATAAACATGGAGAGGAACCCATTTGATTATCAATAGTCAATAAGAGGGATATTTGCCATAGTTGCCACGCTTGGCAGGCGGTTTGGCAACCGCATTTTTTTTATTTTCTTGTTGTTAGTAGAAAGAGGTTACCCGTCTCTTCATTTGATTTCCTCTATCGCCTCTTACGACACCCATGGGACGATATATGGTAGTGGATAATTTTTCACCATCACTCCAAAAACTACCTGGAATTATTACCTATATTCGCTACGCTGGTCAAGGTGGGTTGGTGAGCACAGAACAACACTCTAGCAGTGATAAAACTACTCCGTATCATTAGTCTATGTAATTTGGAGATAGCGTTGGATGGATTTTCAGTCATCAATCATCAGTCCCAGAGTTTGATATTTGGGAAAATAGGTGACATAATATTACATATAACACCATATAATTATGTGACCAGGTCTATTCTTTTGCTGGACATTGTAATTTTAATGATTCCATTAATTATTATATACAATTCCGCCAACTGTCGGAACTGAAACACCTACGTCAAATTCTCACCGCTCCATGGGTTGACTGGAGAATGCCTCAAGGCATTAAACCCGCCCTTTGTATCTTTTGTTTTAACGAATGCAGTAAAGAATAAATCATTAAATAGATAATTAAAAAGATCTTCTTAGCTTTTTTAAGATACCTACAGATCGGGATTGCAATGACTCCACTAAATGTAGCGTCGTCACTCCTGAAATTCATATTAATTGAACTAGGTGTTATTTTACGCTTTTATTCAGTCAGAGCGTGGTATTTACCCGGTTGAGCCGAACCATTCGTGCTGCATCAATAATAAGGCTGCGCTCGTGGCTCTATCACGTTTTTTTTTATAGGATAGGGTGACAAACGAGCATACAGTCCACCTGATGGTAAGTGGTTATTGTGACCCATAGACATCTACATCTATCCTTAATAAAGACTCAAGATGCAGATGCGTTGTCACCCGTGAGGACTAAGATGGAATGCCTCCTTGCCAGTAAAAAGGGTCTCCGGTTCTCTACACTCACCATACGAAACACAGCAGCGTTAAGCTGCTATTTTACGCTGGTTTTCTGTGAGAGCGTGGTCCTTCCCCGGTCCAGCCGACCCATAGTTGCCAATATAGTTGCAGCATGGCTCTACCACGTAAAAAAGTTCGTTATTGTTCATAATATGAAATATCTTACATTACAACTGTATTTACAGAAAAATTGTGTTATGACTTTTTATGGACATTTATTTTATAAATATATCTATTTGTTTATATATGCGTATTTACATCAAATCGCCAGTATCACTGTAATGTTGAAAATGCTCCAGTATATGGCGACAGTATTTAATTGGTACCGAAAATATTCAATGACCATAGATAGATGGAAGGAATATAACTGTTCGGAAATTCCTTTTATAATGTTAAATATATGAATTAAAAAAATTAATTTGTTACTTCAGTTTCATACAAAAATGGCGACAATCGAGTAAACATTCCTCTGATTGGGAGTGGATGCTTTGGTAGTGTGACTACTAAATTTATCCTAGATTAATCAAAATGCAGATACGTCACTGAATAGGTACTATCACCCCAGACTAGAAAGATGAAAATGGAATTGACTTTTTAACAAAATATTTGTAGATACGTTTTATATATCCTTCTTGTGGTACCTACTTATATCTCGGGTTCCATAAAAAGTTCTAAGTATAGCTATTCTCATAATATCCCCTTATTGTTTTGAATATCCCATATAAACTATAATAACATGGGTGTGCGCTGGCGCATGACCGGGGCAAGTCATGAGGCTCGTCCTTGATCTAAGCCAGGCGAAGTTTTAATTAAGGTAGCGCTTTATCTAAAACATCTTTGTGCCTTCGACCTGACAAGTTACTATGGGCCCTTTGAGAACGTGTGTTATACCTATAAACAAGTATTTTTTACCGAATTCAAAAAAAGAGGAGGTTCTTAATGTCTTCATATATAGATAATGTATGTTCGGGCATAACTTTTTTGTTTATGAACCGATTTGATAATGATTTTTATATATGACTATATATTATACATACAATAAATTTAACCCCTCAGAGTGGAAGAGTTATTTTTGTGTTGACCTTGAACTTGTGATATTCCTATTCAAAAGGGTGAATAATTCATTTTACAAAAATAAAAACCCACATCCAATACTAAAAAGAATACCCTAGCATTTATTTCTACTTAATATAGCTTCTGAAGTAGCAGTTTTAATTCTTCGTTTTTAAAAGATAACTGACAAATTTTAACAGATAACAATTTCAATCAATGTCAAATTCAATGAGGGATTAATCTTCCGCTCACCAGATATCGCTAGTTGACACTGAGGTGGAGGAGGTAAATAAAAGTAAAGGTAAGTAAAGTAAATAGTTTTTTAAATTGCTTTTTACATTTATTTCTGCCTTTATATATTATAATATGCTATGTTTTAATGCTGAGTGATAGTGTTAATATTATCTATACATTAGTATAAAATTGACAATTGAAGGACCAAAACACGGACAAAAGGTTTGCGAGAAGCAGTTTGCCAGTGTCCACTTCATTTTTATTTTAAAATGCAATGTATCGTCAAGGCAAACGTCCTATACCATATGTACATATATGTAGATGTTGTCCGGTTATTTTACAATAACTGGACAAATTTGCAGAGAAGTTTCAGAATAAGTAATATAGGCAAAAGGTGAATAACAATTAATAAAAAAAATCTCAAACATTTTGTCCTTTTTAACTTTTAAATCCAAAATGCGTGGTAATGTATTATTTTAACTGGTTTTACTGCGCACGGACACATCGGTAAGGGTCGATCGGTAGGCAAAAACGTTGTTGTCCATAAATCACATTCAATTTGGGATAATTTCAAATAAAAGTAGAAGCCTTAATTACTCTTATTTTCAAAAACGGTATATCATCATTTATTTGAAATTGAGTTTAAATTTGGCTACTCTTTGTAAAATAATCCTTTATATGTATATCTTAGCAAAAATCTGTATGAAAATATTCGTAGATGTAGATTATTTTTATTCGTCACCGCACTATACAAATCTCCCGTTGACAACATCTGCCATCGATTGCTTCCGGTGGGGAGTGGTGCTTCGCTGAGCAACGTTTCCAACGATATTAACCTGGCCACTGATGACTCGTGGTCTTTAAATATCATAGTCATATCCTGAGGTCACCGTGTGATATAAATAAAAAAATAAAAATTTTAAAAATCGAACACATCTTATATAATCTTATGTTGTATTACGCATCAATAACAAGGATTTAATACTGTGTAGTCGCGGAGTAAGAATATCCACAAATAAAAAAAATAAAAATTTAAAAGTCGAACACATTTTATATAATCTTATGTAGCATTACGTATCAATAACAAGGATTTAATACTGTGTAGTCGCGGAGTAAGAATATCCACTACCCCATATCATCCCATCGGTGTCGTAAGAGATGACAGAGGGATACAAATCAAGAGATCGGTAGCAGCGTTTTTCTACAAACGACTAAAAATAAAAACTACGGTAGCTAACCCGCTTGGCAAGTGTAACAACTATGGCAAATATCCCACCTATGAAAATGTTTGTTATTTATTTAGTTTCTTTGTTCGTCAAGAAATAATCCAGGTATAATAATCCAGATGATAAGATAGGTCTGTGGTCACGTCCGTAGCGCGACGCTGCACTCTGATACTTTACCGATCGTCCATGATCGATTTGATGATGAAAAAACAACTTAGTTATTCTAATCTTTATAGAATATACACATGAATCGTCCCATGACTTTGATTAGGTTTGGTTTCAAAACATAAATAAATAATTTACAAGTGAAGTCCCCAAGGAATGCCACATAGCACGGTCCTGAGCCACCTGCATCCATCGACTTTCTGCATGTCTTATCAGACCGTTCCTCCGTCTAGTTGGGGGTTGCCCTACACTTCATGTCAAAAATATATTATCTACAATAAATATACGAAAATAAAGTTTACATAACGACTACTTAGAAAGTAACATAAAGTGTTCGTCGTTATTTGATAAATATTCAAAAACATTTGTACACACATTTCGTAATAAAATGCGTAGCCCGGATAGCTCAGTTGGTAGAGCATTGGACTTTTAATCCAAGGGTCCAGGGTTCAAGTCCCTGTTCGGGCGGTTGAAAGCTTTTTGGCAATTTTTAAATACAGCATGATTAATGAAATAAAATAATACAATATTTATTTCTAATGATTACCTACAGAATATTTTTTATTGACATGTCAATAATATTGATACAGATAATAATATGATAAGAAGCCTGGTGCTTTTCACTCTCAAACACTAAATATAACCATTCAGCGAGGAAACGCAGCAAGCGTTCTTGGCACAAAACCATGGGGAATTAGGACTGTGATAATTTAGGTTTTTTTAAATATGGTATTTAATATTAGGTAGGTATATTTGATTGAATGTTATGTAAATAAACACAATTTAAAATTAAAAATTTTGTACAACCGACTTCAATATAAATTATTAAGAATAACTCAAAAACTATTGGTCAGACCTATATCAAATTTATGTGGGCATTGAGTTATATGTTGTACCTACTACGTACTAGAGAAGCCATTCCAAACAAAAATTGTGTCCTACTCTACGTCTTCGCGCATGCGCGGGAGTAGTAGTCGCGCATGCGCGAAGACTTTAATTTAATATAAAATAAGATATCAATATAAAATAATTAGAAGAATTTAATACCTATAAAATATCTTAATTTAATCTAAACAAACATATTTCTAAATAAAATGTAATAATAATTATTTTATGGAATTCACAAATCTTCATTTTACGCAATATTTAGTTTGAATGGATTGCACTACAGTTCGGTTGAACATAGTCAATGTTCGGAATGGCTTCTCCAGTACGTAGTACATATAACTCAATGTATGTGTGACCACATGTGAAGCACCAGCTTTCAAAAAAAAAAGTGGCAGCTTGGTGATGATGAATGACTAAATTAATAATAGCATCTTTTTATTTTATTTGTGGGTAGGTACCATTTATTTCACAAATATCACAATAAATTTAAATTTACACATATATATATATATATATATATGTGTAAATTTAAATTTATTGTATATATATATATATATATACATATATATATATATATGTATATATGTATATATATATATATATATATATATATATATATATATATATATATATATATATATATATATATATATATATATATATATAGTATGTAGGTATACTTAGGCATTATCGCTAAACAGCGATCTCTTAAAGGCAAACCTAGGTGAAGGAGATCATTTTCATTTAGACATATAGGTAGGAGTGTTCATAAATAGAAGATATGAGTACCTACCTATATATTAATACATACAAGCTAAATATAGTACAAGAGATAGTGCAATAATAAAATAAGTAATATATTATAGTATATTATATATAGATAGTATATTTAGGTATATAAAAATATATTAAGTATACTTAATATTTAATTTAAATATGTTATGTTATGTTATAATATGTTAAGTAGAACACATACCATATATGTATTTTTATATGTATTTAAAAATAATGTTTGATAAAAACTTTTCAAGGAAATAACTTTTAAAATTATTTTAATAAGATTTCCGTCTAAAAAAATTATCATAGCCAAAAAATGACATCATAATTCTGTTTTATGAAATTAAAAGTGATTTTATAAAACAAGCAACAACCGCCGTATTTTCTAAAATGAAAAACAAGATGGCGTATAACAATGGCGTCGGGCGCGCATCCGGTCCGAATATGGTAATGCTGTTTCCTCTTACACTAAGCTGTGCGGACTGTTTAGTCCCTTCACGATTTTAATACATCAAAATTAAAGACAAACTTAATTTGATTTGGTTATTTTTAGTTAGGACTTTATTTTAATTTGCTGAATTTATTTGTAACGTTAACACAATTTTCTCAAAACAACCGTTAACGTTACAGCCTGTTAAAGTCCACTACTGCACATAGGCCTCCCCCATAGATTGCCTCATAAGGGGGGTATTTGCCATAGTTGCCACGCTTGACAATTGGGTTAGGACCACAGTTTTTGGAACGAAGTTCCTTATCGCACGGTACCAATGGCTAGGCAAGAAAAAGTGTAAGATTTTCCCGTCACGACCTCCTTTCTATAGTGCGAGCGAAACGGAATAATATCCATCTCCGTCGCACTTTTTCTTATCTTGCCATGAAAGAAATATTATTTTAAATGACGGTTCATTTTAATAGACGCTAGTAATTCATGTTAGTTAATTAATAATATAATACGTTTATCAATAATTATATCTACGAAAGGAAACTCGTTCCAACCGAGTGTTCCACAACACTCACGGATATTTTTTTTTAAATTTTTAATCGTTATTAGGAAGACACTGCAGCCTATCTCCTGATTTGTTACCCTCTGTCGCCTCTTACGACACCCAAAGGGCAATAAGGGATAGTAGATATTCTTATAGCGCCACTACACGGTAACAATTTGGTAAGTTATTTTCTACCAAAAAAGACACATTGCAACTAATGCCAGACCATGTAATATTTTATAAATTGTTTCCCTTTCGACATTATCTTTTTTTTTTTTGCTTGATATTAGGTACCAACTTTAAAATATTAGAATCCAGTCCGTGTACCTCTTTGACAGGCGGGTTGCCAACTGTACTCTTAAATAGAGTTTAGTTTATGAAAGTGTACTCTACTTACATATTATAACGCTGACTTTTTGCCCCAAAGCTCCTTGGTTATAATACAAAAATCCGTTAGAAACCGCAATGTACAAAAAATACCTACCTATTGTCTTAAATATTCAAATTAATCTTCGAAAATGCAACTAACTTTAAACAAAGAAGTCAGATGCGTTGTCATCCATTAGAACTGCACTTGGTAGAGCCATGCTACAACTATATTGTAGTTGTAACACGAATGGGTCGAGTCGACCATATGCTCACAGGATATCAGCGTAAAATAGCAGCTTAATGCTGCTGTGTTTCGTATGGTGAGTGTAGAGAACAGAGACCCTTTTTACTGGAAAAGAGGCATTCAATCTTAGTCTTCACGGGAGACAACGCATCTGCATTTTGATTCTTTATTGAGGACAGATACCATCAGGTAGACTGTGTGCTCGTTTACCACCCTATCCCATAAAAAAAAACTTCGCCAACGAGTCTGCCCACTCGAGGACCTTGCTTCTCCATCGGTTGTCGTTTCTTCGAGCAATATAGGTATAGCCGGGCCATTGCCACTTCAGCTTACTAATACATACATATATACATATAATCACGCCTCTTTCCCGTAGGGGTAGGCAAAGACCACTTCTTTCCACTTGCTACGATCCTTACGAGTACATACTTGTTTTGCTTCGTCCACTTTCATTATTCCCTTCATACATGCTCTACGGTTTAGGGTACTCTTGACCTGGCCCTGATTTGGTCTAGAAACGTCCGCCTAGGTCTACCCCTTCCAACACTTTCATTCACCCTCGCCTTATACACTTTTATCGTCAATCGTTCTTCATTCATTCTCTCGACATGGCCAAACCATCTCAGCATACTTTTCTCAATTTTTGTCACTACATCTTCTTTCAGACCACAACGTTTCCTTATCTCAGTATTTCTTCTATTTCTTCTTTGAGCTTACTAATCAGTAAATTAATCCGTTAAAAATACTGTCTAGTTGTACCACAGATTACTTAATAGTTTACAAAAGTTGTACTGTCTAATTGTAATATCATAATTACTTTATCCTTCTAAAACACAGCACATTAAAACAAATGATTTATATCGTGATTGATAAAAACGACTTCCTCTTACGTTTTTAAAATGTATAAACTGAGGCATGGATCACACTACAATTGGTCTATGAATACAATGAACGCGCACACAATCAAACTTTAACTACGTATGTACAGTACATAATGCCATAAGACACCGCGCCTCTGATGTGAATGACATTAGAATTACAATAGAACTTTCCCACCAAAAAATTAACTACGCCTGTACTCCAATACGTTAAGGTCTAAACTTCAATGAAATCTAAAACAAACAACGGCAAATAAAACTTTGTACAGTAATACGAGACAAATTACCTACGCACACAAGCTGTCTCATATATCACCACTCACACATAAATGACTCTTCATATGCGTACACCGTCCGTACTGCGCTTACACACACATACATATCCTCTACGCGATTGGTCCGCTTAAGTTGCGTTCGCGCATACATCACTGAGATGGTCATTTTAAAACAAGTTTAACTTGTAATCGTGGAGATTTTAGAAAGGTGGCCAGTACTAGTTATTTCGAAACTAGGACCGGCCCGTTGCGTCGCTCGTTATATATAGAGTTATGTAAAAACATTGCATTTAATCATACCAATTGTATTATCAGAATAATTAATCTAAGTACCTACCTACGCGGTAAAAAATCAATTGTAAGTCCTAGTGTTGGTATAAAGTAATTTAGGTAGAGTCTGCATGATAAGGTAATATTGATTATTAGGTAGGTATATACGTAACAGTTTAACACCATTATTTAGTAAATTACTATTTCATAAATTTTGATCTTGATTATTCTCTTAGTCATAAAAATCGATTTTCCTTCTTATAAATTAGATAAGAGTTAGATGTTTATTCGATTAGAAAAAACTATAGCAAAAAGTATATGAAGTTTTTTTTTGCTATCTAAATTAGGGTAGGTAATTATTTCTTTTATATGTCAATTTGATGCCAGAAAATTAAGCAAGAAATACCAAAAATCTCACCGATCAGTTTAGGTGAAGCAGTAGGTATAACCAGTAGGTTATAACCTATACCTGGAGGTTTTAGATTCTGCGTTTAGATAAAAACCCTCCTATCATATCCTCTAATGAGTATTAACAATTCCAAGAAGTTATTCCTGACCATTAGGTAATCTGTTCGCCAATATGTGTTATGAAAAATCTAGATATTTACATACCTATAATAAAATTTTTGAAAATTATGGAGGGAAGATAGCTAATGAACTGAACAGAGACGGTCTTAAAGTAGTTTGGGAACGATCGGTATTAGTACCAACAACACATTTCGATAATAGATCTTAACAGAAGCAAGAAAACTATACCTTAAGCGTAAGTTTTTAAGTTCATTTTCCAAAACGCAATAATCAATGACTGGTTAAGTACCTACGTATATTCTAGTTCATTAACATTTTAAAACAAATCCATTCCGACTGATTAAATTGGTGTACCTGGCAGATAACAAGCGTTCGTGATTATTTTAATTAAATCGTATCCTGTCCGAATATGCTGCATTACCTAATAATTGATAACGATATGAGCATATTTAACTCTAGTTTGTTAATTGTGATGTTTCCTTTTTACGCTTCATGTAGGTATCGATTATCGCCGTTAACATTAGGATTATCTCTTGTCCATTGAATTCTTTAAATGGTTATTGGTACTTTTTTATAGGATAAGGGTGATAAGCGAGCACACAGTACACCTGATGGTGAGTGGTTGTTGTGGCCCATAGATATTTACATCTATACTCGTTTGCAAATCAACAATCAAGCTTGAACCACTCGACAGACTGTAAAGAAATTTGGCACAGAAGTGGATAATTACGTGAAATAGCGCATAGGGTAGTTTTATGACAAATATATTAGTTACTAGTTTTGCTCAGCGAAGCGGTAGGAGTACAATCTACTTCAATATACTTAAATAAAATGAGAACATCATCAATGTAGTAGAAGTCAATTAAATACGCATTTTTAAGGATTACTCAAAAATGCTGGTTAGATCTTGATCAAATTTATATTTATATAACATGACGCCAGCTTTTAAATAAAAAACAAATCATCAAAATCGGTTCCTTCACCTAGAAAAAAGTGTGTTACACACATAAAAAAAATACAGTCGAAATGAGTACGTCCTTCTTTTTTGAAGCCGGTTAAAAAGTAACGCAACTAGATGTAGGTAAATAGATTTAAAATGTGGTAAATCCATGCCGAAACTACATGATTGTTGTAGAACGATCACATTTGAAGAATATAGACGTGGGCACGGAAGCAGCGTCAAGGAGGATTATGTTTTTTTTTTATAGAATAAGGGTGACAAACAAACACAGGCCCATAGACACCTACATCTATCCTTGATTAAGAATCAAAATGCATATAAATATACGCTGTCATCCCTGAGGACTAAGAATAAATGCTTCGTTACCCGTAAAAAAGGTTATAATAGGTATGTAGGTAATCATATTTTATGCTTTAGCGTAAAAAGCAGCACAAAAATGGGTCTGCACGACCCCAGTTTCACGACCAAAGGATCACGATCGCACAGTCACCAGCGTCAAATAGAAGAAAGACCTGGTTGAGTTTCATATGGCAAGTGATATGAAGCGGAGACCCTTTTTATTGGAAATGAGACATTTTGATTCTTAACCGAGAATAGATGTAGATACATGTCTATGGGCCACAGAATCCTCTGTGTGTGCTCATTTTTCATCCTTATTCTATAAAAAAATCTACATATACCTGTGGGCTACAGCATCCACCTAAGATTAGGTTGATTATGTGCTCATTTGTCACCTTTAGGTCATCATCATCATCATCATCATTACAGCCCTTCACAAGTCCACTGCTGAACATAGGCCTCCCCCAAAGAATGCCACAAAGCACGGTCCTGAGCCACCTGCATCCATCGACTTCCTGCATGTCTTACCAGGTCGTCACTCCATCTCGTGGGGGGACGCCCTACACTTCGCCTACCGGTACGAGGCCGCCACTCGAGAACCTTTCTTCCCTATCGGTTGTCGGTTCTTCGAGTTATATGGCCGGCCCACTGCCACTTCAGCTTACTAATCCGTTGGGCTATGTCGGTTACTCTGGTTCTACTGCGGATATCCTCATTCCTAAGTTTATCACGCAGAGAAACTCCGAGCATAGCCCTCTTCATAGCTCGCTGGGCGACCTTGAGCTTTCTCATACGGCCAGCAGTGAAGGACCACGTCTCAGTTCCGTAAGTCATCACTGGCAACACGCACTGGTTGTACACACCTTTAGGTATTCCTAAAAATATAAAGGCCTACGTACCTACAAAAAGTTATTTGTTTATAATATGAAGTTGCGTTTGCTTGGTGCTTATGGTTGCGACAAAAGACGATTGTTAGTAGGTATTACAGAGAGAGAAAGAATTTACCAGACTAATCTACCTACTAACTTAAATCAACGACTGCAAGCGACATCTCCCTCGCAAGGAACTTAACTGGCACATGCTTCGAGCAACGCTTACGGTAAATAGCACGATTGCAGGTTACCTATAGGAATTTAGGACAACAAGTTCGTATTTTCCTTTTTGTATCTATATGCTGAAAAACCTAAGCGACGTGATTAGATACAGAAAGGACCAGTAGCGCCATAAAACAATAATAGTAATTTTCATTTTTCACTTTATAACAGAATAGACTATTTAATTAATGTGCAGGGTGTCTTGACTTCAAACCTAAATATGTTAAGTAGGTAGATACGATTTATCTTAACGCAAGGCTTAAATTTAAAATTTTCATACACTCAACGAGACAAAAAATGCCGGCGTAAGGAAATTCTATAATTGCAAATCTGTAAGGTAACTCTACAATATTTTTAATGAATTATGAAGTACCCAGTGTAGGTATTATTTTTGTATATGGTCATATTTCACGAAATATACAAAGACACAAAACTATTAGTCATAATAAAATATTAAAATTAAGTTTTTAATGTAGATGCAAAAACCAAAATTAATAGGTGGGTATTGTGAGCTTAACAGGTTTTAGTAGCGGGTTACTTAATTGTATTTAATTAAGCTATTGTTTAACAGACAAATTTGTTCATAGAATTAACCAGAGAGAACAATACCTACCATAAAATAAAAAAATGTTACTAAACAATATCTACTTCAATTTTGGCTGAACGTTTTAAAATTTAAGGAAATAATGTTACAAGCTATTTTTATTAAAATTAAAAACATACGTAGTAAGTACCTATCTACATAAATAATCTTTTGGTGTTTGAGCTTAAAGTATTCTACTTATAATACATTAAATATTTAAAATTTTAAAAATCGTCCCTGCTCCGCCATTTTAAACTTATCTCAATTTGCTCGTCGACGCATGTGGAGCAACACAGACCCATACAGCCTCTCGACGCATGCTCGCTATTTTGAACGCACCTAACACACACATAGACAGAGCTATCCGCCCAGTCACGCCACGGCAAGCCAATGGCGGGCCTCCGCTCGCCCTACGACACGTTTCGACCGCTACCATTCGCCTCTGCATAACGATCTCGAGCTCCCGACGCTCCTATTGGTTGATCTTAAATTCGGTGGGAATTTTTGGGTGTTTTATGAAATCACTGCGTCGCAGATGTGCGGTGATGTTACGAGGTATTTTATAGCGGCATGATTGTACGCGGTTTTTATGTTTGTCGCCGGCTATGATAATCTCGTTATGGATGGAGCGCTTGTTTTTGCATAATGGCGGGTGGGGGTCGTTTTTTTTTTTTGTTTTATCCCGCTGTAAAGGATCTTTTTATCTTAAGATAATGCACGATGTAGAAGGCTTGCCAAAAGCTGATATATGACGCGAACAATTATTTATTTTATAAGTGTAGTTACACAGATTGTACAAACAGAAAACTTTGAATAAAATAATAATATTATGGCCCTGTTCGAAATAAGCGCACATGTAGGTATCATAATATAATGAATATTCTAATTCATGTCTTATTAAGTACCTAATGAATATTCATTAATTTTGCATAAAACTTAATTAATCATCAGTCGTAGTATATAGTTCAAACAAACCAAAATTGTATTTTTCATTAATAAAATTTAAACTAACGTAAGCCTCTCCCATAAATATATGATGGATTTTTGCCATAGTTGCCACGCTTGGCAGGTACTTTGTCAATAAAATTCAGAAAGATGTCGCTAACATCTGTTTCAGTTTCCTTCATTCCCATCTTACATCACAAGATGATATACTAGGTCGTGGTATGAGTTACCGTGTAGTGACGACGTCAGACAGAACTATTATAAATACTTATATTAAAACAGTTATCTATACGTGTACCTATATCAAAAACATATCTGTTGGAGATAAGCACTTACATGTGTAATATTCCATCATGTTTTGGTTATATCTGTAAGCGGCGGATAAATCCACGCCGCCGCCGGCCCTCAGCCCAAAGAGGGCCGCAAAAGTAGCTTTACTTTGGCCCTCCAGCTTGCCGAACTTTTTCTTCACTACACTACACTGACACACTATAAAGTACCTCTGTAAAGTCTACACTATAAACAACCTTCCACGAGAGTCAAGTTCCATTTAAATATTTACTGGTTAATTGTGGCGCCATTTTGAAAAATCATTTTTGATTAGTTTGAAATTAAATGTCACCGTAGTTTGCAAACTGCCTGGAAGTAGGTAAGTTAATTTTTCTAAAATATAATTCCATGGTTCTGTATTTCGTTTGATATTTACCTACTTTAATTTAGCGAACTGTTCGTATCTTGTGTTCATCATTCTTACGAAAGCCAAGTAGTGACGGCTTTAAAACGTTAATTGTATAAAACAAATAAAGATGGAATTATACTGACTATGATATAAATCTAAGTGAATGTTCTACATTGTGCGGTACTTTTATTTATTGTACTTTTACTGGTAACTTATTACATACTTTCTTTTGCAACAAACCTAGTTAAGAAGTTTTGAAAAAAATTGCAAATTACGATTTAATAAAGTAGGTTTAGGCTTAAAAATATTTAATTGAATGTATGATAACGTCGGGAATTAAAAAGTTAAAATTAAACTCGATATAATCCGTAAAAATCAGTTTCATTTAATGTGTAGTCTTCGCGTAAATATAAGAAAACATTATGAATAAGTATAATATGATATTGTCTTTATTCGTATGATAACCACTATGCTAAGAGATTAACAAATTAAAACATTTTCCATTTGTAGGTACTTATTTTTATTCTAAAACATTCATTAATCTTCAATTCAAAGATTCTTTACAATAAGTTTTGCTCTGTTTCTATAATTTGGATTTCGATTAGAAATTTCGTGCAATAAATGAAAATAAATTATTTATTGCTTGTCTTTGCAAACAATCTTTTATTTGAGACAGACAAGTAAGTAATTGCAATGCACTGACGGATTCATAGAAAAAATTGAGCGTACACCGTGAAAACAGCATAAAGTCATGGCGGCTTTTGCTCGCTGTAAAACCGATTCGTTTGGATTAATTTTGCCGGTTTTTGGACGATTTTCCGGTGTTTGAGCACTGCTTTTCCGGTTCGGTAGAGGCAGGTGGGTCCATAAGTCCCTATTTCTCACGAGAATAGATACTTTTAATGGTTAGGTGCGTTTTTAATGAGGAAGTAGAAAAACATAACGTTATTTTATTCGGTGTTGCGAGTTTTTTAATTGTTTTGGACGATTAACGCTTTTTTGTATAACGGTGCTAGTTTAAAATTAAAAAATAGACGCGGATAAGATTTGTTTTTAAAAACAAACAATGTTTTGAAGCGCTTCACATATACCTAAGCCTTTTTAATAAACAAATATTAAAAGTAATGTTATTTAAAAAAATGTTGATTAATTTTAGTATCTAATAATTAAATTATGGATCGGAGGATTACCGTTACAGATAACGGTAACGGTAATGGATCGGAGAGTGCATGAAAATGATGACAAAACTATTATTTCAGACATTTCATGCGACGTAGTAAAATTGACATGGTGTTTCTATTATGGTCAAGAATGAATGAGTTTCGTTCGTTTAGAAACCAGTATCGAACTAGGAAACACTGCCTTGTGATATTTTGTGTACGTGGTAGAGCCATGCTGTAGCTATATTGTGGTTGCAGCACAAATAGGTCGGCTCGACCGGGGAAGGACCACGCTCTCACAGAATACCAGAGTAAAATAGCAGCTCAATGTTGCTGTGTTTCGTATGGTGAGTGTAGAGAACCGGAGACCCTTTTTACTGGAAACGAGGCATTAAAATCTAATAATATTTTTGAACACAGTTGTTACCCCCCACTTCCTTGCTAGATCTCTGGACTCGTTAAGCAAACCATGGAATGAACTTAGAAAGGAAGTACGACAACAGCCATGCTGGAGCTATAATTAGTAGTAGGTACCTATAGTTGTAGCACGAATGGGTCGGCTCGATCCACCTTAGTCCTCAGGCGTGACAACGCATCTGCATTTTGATTCTCGAACGAGGATAAAGTTAGATGTCTATGGGCCACAGCATCCACTTACCGTCAGGTGGACTGTGTACTCGTTTGTCACCCTTATTTTATAAAAAAATCAGATTTGATTTAACAGAGAGATTATAAAACGAATTCTTTTAATATAGTTAGTTTTTTTTTCGGTAAATACTAGGAAAATACATTCGGAAGAATTTCCTTACGTAGATATGTACCTACGTGATTTACGCAACAACCGGTGCAAGATTGCTTTTTGATGTCTGAAGCATTCCACGTCTATTAACGTTGTAAAAACTTAAGTTTTTTTTTATTGGATAGGGTGACAAACGAGCACAGTCCACCTGATGGTAAGTGGTTGCTGTGACACATAGACATCTACATCTATCCTTAATAAATAATCAAAATGCAGATGCGTTGTCACCCGTGAGGACTATGATGGAATGCCTCTTTTCCAGTAAAAAGGGTCTCCGGTTCTCTACACTCACCATACGAAACATAGCAGTGTTATGCTGCTATTTTACGCTGGTATTCTGTGAGAGTGTGGACCTTCCTCGGTCGAGCAGACCCATTCGTGCTACGACTATAGGTACTGCCTACTAATTATAGCTGCAGAATGGCTCTCGTCGTACTTCCTTTCAAAATTCATTCTATGGTTTGTTGAACGAGTCCAGAGATCTAGCAAGGGAAGTAACAACTGTTTTACAAAAATACTATTAGATTTGAACTGTGTGTCTAGCTTAGTTCCTAGGAGTATTAATTGTAAGTCATAACTTATAATCAATGTATAATTATTTTAATTCATTGCGAGCGTTTTTGTTCCTTATGTGAAAAATCTTTACCTTTCATTTGGGCCCCCAACAAATTTTTATACAAGGTCCGTCTAAGGCACGCTACGCCTCTGTTTCGTTATAATAAATGTTATAATATGTATATTAATTAACATTATATTACAATAGGTGGTAGGTCTCCTGTTGTGTCTAGGGTGGGTGTCAATCTCTTGCCTATTTCGATAGTGTAGATACTGCTGTTTGGCGACGGGAAGACATAAGAGAATGGTACCTACCCGCCCAGACAACTTACGAAGGGCAGAAAGGGAGTTATTTTACGCTGGTATAGTATGAGAGCATGGTCTTTTCCCGATACTAACAAACCGATTACAAAACGATACTTAAAATATGTAGGTATTACAATTTTTATATATCTCACCTACCACTCCAAAAACGACTAGTTACTGTACTCGATTATGTAATGCACAATTTAGTTGCAATTCCGAGAACACATAGTTCGATCTCACACGAGTTTCACATCACTAAATAAACGGTTTTTTTTCGCAACTCTACGCGCTAATGAATAAAATAAACGTCTTAATCGGTCGCCGGACGGTTTGTTACAGATGCCACGGCGTCGATTTTGAGGTATATTTTACGGTTGGTTCGCTAAGATCGATGGATTGTGACAAGAGGATCGGTTTCCGATATCTTAGATGTCGCGTTCGTGGGACTATCTTTGATGTTGTTTTTTTTTTACTGGACGCAATTTCAGCACACCAATATACAGGATGTTATTAAATTGGGAATATTTATGTTATTATTTTAACAAAAAAAATATTTTCATAAGAAACAAAAACTTGTATTAATTTAATCAATTAAAATAAAATTGCAAAAATTGTTTAGTATTTTAAATAAAATCTTTATTTTTTGCTAAGCAGCCTCAATTATTAAAAATCTTATACTCGACATGATTTGGTATTTTAGGTACCTACACTTAAAAATCATCGAATATCTTTATTTCCTCTTTATGCTCTCTTGATAAACGGAGTTTGAGGAAAGGAGGAAATTAAAACATCCCTTTTGAATGTGTTCGGGACGTGTTGAAAAATTGAAGACTATCTTTTTCGTAAGACGTATAATTATGAGTTTATAGATTATAAAGATACCTTTAATTTATTGAGAAACAGAAAAACTAACTCTAAAAATAAAATTTATAGGGGAAAAATAAAACTTTGAGCACAATTTAAGTATGTTGTGTCTTCAATGTATTTATATTTATTTATTTTGCCTTCAAAACAACTCTTTTTAATTGGCTTAGGTCTCCATGTTATTTATGGCCAAATAATATGATAATATCTGCCTCTACGTTTAGATTAAAATATAAAAATTGTGTGTAAACTCAGTCAACGTAACGAATATACAAATTAATTATATGATTTGCGACCCTATGAAGAATAAGTTAAATCATTTAAACAATCTCGGAATATTGCGTTATATACTAGGTAACTACCCGCCTAGATTAAAAATACAAAGGAATTGAAGTCATCTTCACGTTTAAGTTAATTTATTATTCGGAAAGATAAGAAGAAAAAAGTAAAGTAAAGATAACATAACATATGAAATTGTCTTTATTAATTTTTAACTATTCATTGTTAATTAAATTATTTTATTCAAACAGATATATTTAGTATTTTAAGTTGTTTGCTGTTTTAATAATGTTAATAAAATGGTATCTACCTATTGCTTGGTTTAAAATTTATTTATTTGATGATAAAGATATGAAATTAAAGAACATTAATGTGATTAATGGTGAAATATAACTCCATTTAATTAGGTAAGTACAAAATAACGTTATTGAAAAAGATATAAAGCGCTAATGATGATCCACGACTTTTTCTGCCACCAGGGCGGCGCTACTAGAAAGTGAGATATACTTATAATATTTGACAGATTTCATAGCGGGGAACTTAATTTGTTCGGAAACTGTAAAGGTTATTGTTTCTTTCTGGACTATTATTATATATTAATAAGATTAAAAACTAAGAAACCAAACCATAAATATACATAAAAGTAGATAAATTAAAAAAAATGTTAAAAAATGCAAAAAATTCAAAAGCAAACCACTGACGCATTGTTTTGTGCATTAATATAATACTCTAGAAACTGATAAACTTATATTAAATACTAACTTCTCAATTAAATTACATTGTGTAACAAAAAACTTTACCTCAATGTCAACTAGCGACATCTGGTGAGCAGAAAATTATTAGCCCTCTTTAAACCTACATGAAATCAACATTATTCTGTAATTATGAATACCGAAATTAAACAATAACGTCAAAATGTCGTAAATGCCTTTTATTATATTTAAACATAAAACAATATCTACAGTAGGTACACAGAGTTGTAAATAATATGAGATATTTCTGACTACAAGTATAATCTCACGTTTCAGCGTTGTCCTATGCGATGCTAGCTCACAGATTTACTCTTAGTAAAATAAAGAACATACTTATTTTCATTTTTTAACGGCGTCTAATCATCGTGATAATAAATGTAATAATTCGGAAACGGAAATATATGGACCTATATTTCTTAATTAATTCTACACCATAGCAAGTTTTTATTGTAACCCACAATTTTTGTACATTTTTTGATTATAATCAAAGTGCTGAACAAAAAGGTACGTCTCTAGAAGTTTCTTATATATCATTTTATAAATTATGAGGATAGCGTCTTTTTATCATTTAACTTCAAATTAAAAACTACCAACTAGGTACTTTATAAATTATTTTAGGTTAATGTTCATTCATAAAATATACCTTGAAAAAAAAATACATAAAATATAATGATATGTAAAGAGACATAAAAATGGTGTATCGTTATATAAGATACGTAGTTTATGTTCACACAGCCAGTTTCTTGCCGTTATTTGATATCAGGGTTTTAATTTAGACGGATGGATTTACATGCAGTATTATTTTACCTCAGCAACTATCAATAGATACCTCGCTATGGCTGACGTTATTATCTATGAAAATAAAATACAATTTAAGTCTAAGGTGTAAAAAGAATTATTAACGATTTATAAATTAAATCACATTGACACTGGCTGAATGTTGAAACTCCGTGTTTTCAGTGCGAAAAAAATATTGTACCTCGTAATATTAAAAAAAAAAACCTAACTTCTCTTTTTTTGTAACGTACATCCGGTAATGTTTTTCGGAATCATAATTATAAATAATTTGTTTATTTATAACATTTCTGAAATAGGTAAACCATCCCTATGTCAGTAATGTTATACATTTTTTGCTTCATTGTGTCAATTTTACATCTGTTCTTAGTTTTATTTTACAAATGGCTCAAAGAATATACATATATATATAAACAATTCCACCTTCACATTAATTTAATGATGTATTACTAAATAAAAACAATTACAAAAACACCACAAGATAAGATATGAACTAAACGTGAACCAACCACCATTTTCCGATGCAAAGAAAAAAACAAGAAATTTAAAATAAATCCACTTTTTCAATTTGCACTCATCACTACAGATACTAACTCGCGTGTACGCCAGTTTCGCGCGCGAACTGCCAAAATTCGCGGGAAGATCGGTTCACATTCGCCGCGTTCGGCGGCGACGCACCCTCTACGGCACGTGGCTACTGACTGGGACGTTCGGATATCTTCCCGAGGGATGCAAAGCTTATATTTATGCGCGCTGAAATATATTTTATTCCCTTTTTCTATTGTAGTCTTATTTTACTACATATTTTAGCAGAAAACGTTTATTTTAACCTTACTTGTTTGATTCGATATTGTAAGAGATTCTCAGAAAATTTCATTCTGTGATCATAATAAAATTTCACGAATAGAAATACCGCTAAGATCTAATAGCCTTTGACAGATTTGAGTGCAAAATTCATAAGGTTTATACGCTACAACTATTAAATACACCGACGATAAGGAACAGTAGCTATCAAAAGTGCCGTTTTGTCTCGCACAACGATGGCTAATGTGTCAGTCAAGTGTGTTTAATTTATCAATCTTGCCAAATATACTAGTAGTGTTCTAGATGCACTGACTGCTAATAATACCTAAGTAATACGCGTCTTACTTAAACTCTCAAATTTTCATATTTAACTTTAAATTAAAATATAGATAGGTATCTATATTATATCTTGTCTTGTGGGTGTCCAAAGTGATCAAAGTATAGGACAGAAAATAAAATGTCAAAACAAAAACAATCCAACCTAAAGTAGCCACACCAATGTTTTATATGAACCACTGATGTCTTAGTTGCAATGGACCAAAATATATATATTTGTACAAAAATTTTCAAGTATTACATAGATTTTTGCATAATCAACAAAAATTGATAAAACCTATAAACGATCAACTAATAACATGTAATAATAGTGTGAGGATATTTGCAATTCATTTTATTATTTCTAAGAGATAATTACTATTAAAAAAAATATTTTAGAGAACAATGAGAGTGAATTTCCGAACGTATACACGATAGTCCCGCCCCTCTCGATTTTTGTCGCTATCTCACTTACTCTATATCTTATTACTTGCAACGTTATGACAACTACTCGAACAATGAAAGTAGCGAAATGTTCAATAAAATTATTATGATTTTTAGGTACTCTACCTTTATAGTTATTATTGTTGCAGTAATAGATGATAAAAATAAGAAAATAACTGGCAAATAATAATATTAACTGAAAAAAAAAAACAATTATAAATTATTAAGAACACACAAGCTACAAGCTACCTCTCTACATAGGAAGCACCAGAAATAGGAATAGGTTGGTTTCCGCTATAATTACAAAGCGTGCGAGATTACATAAAAATTGCTATTGGATGTGTATAACAGTAATTCGAGACCGACCTTTTATTCAATTTAAAAGAGAATTTTACAACTTTCTCAGTGAAAAGTCTTTTTACACTGTACAGGAATATTTTAACTACGATAGGTAATAGGAACTTCACAAACAAACTTAATGGAACGATTATGAAATGTTTATTTATTATTTTCTATATATTGACTATTTGTCGACATTTTGTTATAGACACTACTCTTAAATATTACTATCCCGATATTTTATAGTTTTAAAGATTTGCATGCTATTAATAATGGCTGATTAAGCGGATGTTTAATTACTGTGACCATCTTCAATGTACCTTAACCAGACGCAAATAAATATTTCATTTCATTATTTTTCAATATCAATAAAATATTCCTTTTTCAAAAAAGTTCTAAACAGCTAATACATAATATATTAAATTATCTTAGAAAAAATAATCGCAATAATTCTACCGTTTGTCAGCCGTATGTATTATTGTATACTATGTGCGACCTTTGAGTCCTACATTTTCTTCTTTTTTATATAATAAGGGTGATAAACGAGCACACAATCCACATGATAAGTGTATCCTGTGGCCCATAGAGATCTACATGTATCTATCCTCAATAAAGAATCAACATGCAGACGCGTTCTCACCCGTGAGGACTAAGATCTAAGATGGAATGCCTCCTTTCCAGTAAAAAAAGTATCCGGTTCTCTACACACACCAAACAAAACATCATTATAAGCATTGAGTTGTCATTTTAAGCTAGTATTCTGTGAGAGTGTGGTTGTTTCCCGGTTGAGCCGACCCATTCTTGCCAAAACCGTAATATGCCTGCAGCATGGCTCTACCATACACTCTCAACTCACTCTACGCCTGATCACTAATTACCAGATGGACTGTGTACTCGTTTGTTACCATATTTCTATAAAAACATCATGATATATCTTAAGTTTTAACGTATATCATGACATAATTAACTTTGGCTGTAACCAAAAGGGAGATATGTGCCTGGGATGTGGTGGGAATGAGAATAGTTGGACAAATATCTGTCTACATTAGACACAATTCGTGTACAAATTAATGTATCATTGGTAGACATTGTGCATTAGACAAATAGCGGACGACTGTAGACGAATGGAGACGTTAATAACATTAGAAGAGTGTGGACTTCGCTAAAATTCAAATTAAAATATTTATTTAATATTGTGGAATAAAAATAATAAAAGGTTTTTTTTTTTATAGAACAGGGTGATAAACGAGCACACAGTCCCCCGGATGGTAAGTGTTTGCTGTGACCGATAGACATCTACATCTATCCTCAATAAAGAATCAAAATGCAAATGCGTTGTCACTCGTGAGGACTAAGATGGAATGCCTCGTTTCCAGTAAAAAGGTCTCCGGTTCTCTACACTTACCATACGAAACATAGTAGTGTTAAGCTGCTATTTCACGCTGATATTCTGTGAGAGCGTGGTCCTTTCCCGGTCGAGACGACCCATTCATGCTACACTATACTATCTACTAATATAGCTGCAGCACGGCTCTACCGCGTGTAAAACGTCTGGATCTAATGGAATCTCCACCTATGGGAAAGTTAATGAATTTTTTAATATAATATTACATTAAATGAAAGAATCAAGTAATATTTTGACGGCTCCGTGGCGCAGTGGCTTAGCAATGAGTTGCTGCGTCGGGGGGCGCGGGTTCGAATCCCGCACGGAACAAGTATTTGTATGGCCTACAAATGATTGTTCCGCGTCTGGATGTTTGTCCTTGTGAAATTTGTGTTTGTAAACTCTGTAACGTTTTTTAAAATAAAAAAAAATAAGAAAAATATTAGTATTTTTAATTTTAATAACCGTATAGTGGCGGTGTAAAAATATACACTACCCTATATCGTCCCGTGGGTGTCGTAGGGGCGACAGAGGGAAACAAAACAGATGGGCAGCAGCGTCTTTTGTCTAACCCGCCTGTTAAGCATGATAACTATGGCAAATATTTCTCTATGAGGCAATCTATGGAGACCTTTGATAGGCTTATGATGATGATGATGATGATGTGGATGATTATAAAAGAAGTCTTATTATTCTTGTTAATAATATGTGGTTTGACGTGGTAGAGCCATGCTGCAGCTATATTAGTAGTATAGTTGTAGCACGAGTAGGTCGACTCGACCAGGAAAGGACCACGCTCTCACATAATACAAGCGTAAAATAGCGGCTTAACACTGCTGTGGTTCGTATGGTGAGTGTAAAAACCGGAGGCCCTTTTTACTGAAAAAGAGGCATTCTATCTTAGTCCTCACGGGTGACGACGCGTCTGCATTTTGAATTTTAATCGAGGATGGATGTAGATATTTATAGGCCACAGCAACCACTTACCATCAGGTGCACTGTGTGCTCGTTTGTCGCCCTATCCTATAAAAAATGTAATCCTATAAATTTTTTTTTGAAATTCTCAGTTTCATATTTCTTTTGTTTCTATGGAATTGACTGAAATGATTTAGCAAAATATGAGTTGAATTCATTATTTCATTATATATCAAACCTTTATGAGCAAATAAGTAAAAGTCCCAATTTTATAGTTTATGTAGTTTTCCCAAAATGATACATCTATATCACTTGCGTGGTTATATAAACGTTAGGTTATGGAATTTGATGTATTACACGTTACAGTAGATTACATAGCTAGCTTTGCTAATTGTCTTTAATTAATTTGTCTACGTTACCATCTATCATTTGCGGTATCTACCTATTGTGTTTTGTTAATTAATAACAAAATATATTTCGTTATTTCCTATAGCAGATCACATAACCCATTTGATGGACAATTAAAAGCACTTTCTTTTTATTAATGTTTCGGATTGTGATACTAATGTAATTATCACTATGTATAAAAATCGATTGATGTTTGTTAGTCTCGCAAAAACTCGAAAATGGCTGGACCGATTTTGTTGAAATGTTTTCGTGTGTATTTGAGTGGGTCCATTGATGATCTAAACAGTTCACATTAGGACCCGGTAGGTGGCGCTGTAGTCGAGATCCATAAATCACCCGTACGAAGCCGGGGCGGATTGCTAATGTGTAAATAATTCAGGGTGTCGTCGGATAGAACAAACAGTCTTCTTCTTCTTTGGTTGTTTATTTAGTTAAAGATTGAAAAAAATCTGTTTTACAAAATAACAGGTGTCTTCTCTATAGTTATGGAAAATGAAAACATCCCATGACCTCCGATAGATGGCGGTGAAACCTTCTTTCTTTTATAGTGTAAGAGTGACAAACAAGCACACAGTCCACCTAATGGTAGGTAGAATGCTGTGCTCCATTGATATCTTCATTCTGTCTTCGATTAAGAATCAAAACGCAGAGGCGTTGTCACTCCTGAGAACTAAGATGAACTGCCTCGTTTCCAGTAAAAAGTGTCTCCGGTTCTCTACACTCACCATACAAAGTAGGTACAGCAGCATTAAGCTGCTATTTTACGCTGGTAATCTGTATAAACGTGGTTCTTCCACGCGGACCTATTCGTGCGACAACCATAATATAGCAGCAGCGTGACTCTACCACGTGTAATGAAGGCATCCAGAACTTTTTCTGCCACCAGAGCGGCGCCACTAGAAAGTGAGGTATAATATTTGACAGATTTCATAGCGGGGAAGTAAATTTGTTCGGAAAGTGTAAAAGTTATTGTTTCTTTCTGTACAACGAATGGGTTGGCTCGACCGGCGCAGGATCACGCTCTCACAGAATACCAGCGTAAAATAGTAGCTTAACCCTGCTGTCTTCCGTATGGTGAGCGTAAAGAACCGGAGACCCTTTTTACTGGAAATGAGGCACTTCATCTTAGTTCTCAGTGGTGCTACGCATCTGCATTTTGATTCTTAATTGAGCATAAACGTAGATGTCTATGGGCCACAGCATCTACTTACCATCAGGTAGACTGTGTGCTTGTTTGTCACGCTATTACCTATTATACAAAAAATAAATAAAAAAATGTACTTACGTTTTTGAAAGTCAAACTATTAAGTATGTAAAATATTACGTAAAATTATCAAAGTTTACAAATTTAAACTAGGTACTTACTTTTGGAAAACTTTACAAAAGAATTAAAAACTTCATTGTGGATGTATAAAAAAACGAAGTTTTCTAATTTTCCTCTACTAATGATGATTGCAATCACCATGGTGCCCCAATAACAAAACTTTTAGTTTAATCAGAAACTATAGAATAACTATAATTCCAAAATGACGTATAAGTTAACTATATTCTAAAACAACTTGTACTTAATATCTTTAGCAATAAATATAATTTTAAAATGACATGATGTTATAACTTAAGAGGGCCCTTCCCGGCCCGTCTATCGTCAATGCGAGCATGGTTAAAAAGCTTGTTGTTTCATCCAGCGCAATGTTAGAAAAAGAGGCAAAGCGAAAAGAGAAAGACAGCGCCTGAGCGTTCGGTTGGCATTCGGTAACTTACGGGCTCGCTACTATGGCGCATAGCTATAGTTTTGTAAATTTCTCTGCATGCCTACATTTAGTAGGTACCATATTATTTTATTATATTACTCTTTGTCTAGTATAGACGTGCCACTTGGCCTCGGAGATATGTGTGTGTTGTTTTTTACCAAACTAGGTATCGTACGTGCGCTATTTTTGACATGGAAATTATTTATGTTATAATTATAAATATAATATATTAAAGAAATTATTTATGTTATAAATAATTTTATAATGTTATAAATAATTTTCCATGTAAAAAATAATATGTCGCAAATAAAAATAACTGTCACTCAGAGTCGGCCAATTCGTGTGTGTAAGTACACTCGGCGACACATCAAGCTATACATTTCCAGTATAACATGGCCTCGCTTTGTTTCAATTTCCCGTACAATAAGAGTACCGCATAAACTGGTTATTTTACCTTGATTTGTCGTCGTGCGTACAAGCCCGGCACGCAAACATTCACAACATATTAGTCGGGCGTTACACGCGCAAACATCAATACTCAGACATGAACTGGACTCAGTTTTGTTTTAGCAGGGTGTTCTATCCAACTTATATTGTTCGTCCATTTTATACCTAAACAGAGCACGAAAATGTAAAGGTAAATAATTTATTCTGCTTATGGAGTAGCGGTATAAACAGAATAAACTCTTTACCTGTCTAGGCCGTTTGTATTTAGGAAGCTGAAATTAGGTAACGTACCTACTTGTACCGTATGTAAATGTCTCCAAATGTTGTTTAGGTACTAATTTGTACCGTAGTACAGGTGGTTGATCACAAATAAAGTAGTCTAAATAGAGTTGGGTATAAATATATATTTTTATTCTAAAGAACTTTGTTACACTTTATGAACAATACATAAAACAACCCGGTTGTCGAGACGATTCCGATTTCCGAACACAAAGAGTTTACTGTCAGAAGTGATTGAAAATTTAGTAAAAAAACATATTATTATCTAATAACAATAGTAATATTCTCATTCTCAATAGTAATAAAATCGATCTGCTTCAAAATCCTTATCCAAACAAAGTCTGTGTCCGTATTCACAAATGCCAGGTTCGTTTCACATAATAAAATAGCTAAACCTTCGCTAGCAAAATCAGTGTCCGGTATAAAAAAAAAGATCGTTGTAGTAGGTAAAACAGATGTCACTAAATATAAAATGCAACGGCACATTGACGAAGCGCAGTCAACAAATTGAATACCTACTAACAATTCCGAGAGGCCAGAGAGCCGAACGCGTGCGCCACCGGCGCTCGTCATTCAACTCCCCCGTCTCACCCCGCCCCTACCCCGCACGACTTGTCCCCCGCATACCTCTTACCGCCACTTAGCTAATAAGCAAGTGAGAACACGATATTATTGAACGAAAAATAGTGTGCGGGAATTTCATAAAACTTGTTCCAGGAAATACGTGTTTTTCAGTAACCCACAAGTTTGTAAAATAAATTTTTGTCATTTAGTCAGTCTCCATTACATTGGCGAGGATTCTATAAAATAATTTCTTTACTTTTACTATTAGTGAGTACATTATGAACGACCAAAGTTCAGGTAAAATTTATGCAAAAAAGCAGATTTTTGGAGGCTTATACTGAATTTGTTTCTACAAATTTAGATTTTTTGTTTAGATAGGAACCTAGATATAGTGCACAAAATACCTATTAATTATATTATATATTAAAATTTTCAAAGAAAGACCTATTACAACGCCATAATCACATACAAGCTTTTGTATGAAAAGTTAAGACGGGTTGGCCGCTCTTAAGCTATTTACTAACGATTCCACTATTTCTGAAATAAAGTGATTTAATACTTATTACTTTACAATACAGTGTACTATCCGACAACAATAATCTATTTCTTACTTAAAAAAATATTTTTTAAATCTTTTTTTTTTCTATTATTTTAATTTAATACATATTGATTGGAATTATGATTTATATTAGACTAACAGTCTGTTACCTTTTAGGAAGACACTAGTTATAAATGAGTAGGTATTAATATTCGAAAGTTAGGAACTGAGAATTGTACCTTACTTTTCACTTTATTTCTAGGCTATAAAGATGAATTTATGCTGCAAGATGTTTAAAGATAAGGCGTTATAAGATTCATTTCAAATGAAGCAAACGGCTCCTTGATAAATACCATTCTAATTTAGACTTTACAGCGTCAACATACGGTTCCGATTCCAGTGATAGAATTTCAAATACGTTCGAAATTCGAATGCGCGATCAGTTACGTTTCATTGGCAGTTGAGGTGTCAAATTTAAATCGAGGTGGTTCTAAAGAATTGAAACTGAGGGAAGTATTTTGGTCTCTTTTGCTCTAATAAACATTTTTTTTAATGGTTAGACTGACTTACCTGTTGTTACCATACCATTTCTGGGCTTTATGTGTATAAGAAGTGACGACAAATAATAGGAATAATAGGAATAATTGAAACTGTATTCCGTTTTCTCTCTTGCAATTAATAAAGGCTAAAAAGTGGTATTTTTTGACAAACAAAACATAAAAATATGTCCGTATTTTATTTATTAATCTTCGACACCAGATGGCGTAACTAACTCTGATGACTCGTTACCCTCGGAGTTTTTCATGCTAAATACGTTTAAAAACCACACTTTAATTTGAGATTGAATAAATAAATTAATACCTTATCCACATGTTACAAATAAAAACACAAAATAAAAAGAAAATATGTTACGGTAAAATGGGGGGAATAGACACAAATTTCAACTTTTACACTGTTTTTCTTACATATATTGTATATAAGCTGTTAATAAAACATTTTAATGTTGTATGCAAAGCCTCAGCCTCAGCGATAGGCCTGTAGTTGGACGGATGAGAGTGGTTATCTTTTTTAGAGCTGTCTTCCACGATTTCGGGACCAGGAGTAGGGAGTAGGAGTACCGGAAAAGACGCGTTAGAAACGGTGCCAACTATGAAGCGCAAGTCCTCACCACAATTGGTGAGATTGGGCGTCAGGCCCACTCGACTTGTGCATGCAAGATTGTCGGCGGTGTGTTCCCCCCGTCATCGAGAGTTTAGTTGGACGCAAAAAGGGTACCTAAAAGGTCGGCTTTCTCTTTTGTGGCGTGGATCAGTGAGTACTTAGTCCTCCCTGTGCAGAGCCTCAGCCCAGGCCTGATAACACTCCTGCTTGCTGCGTGGACATTGTTAAGTACCTAACATTGTTCAAGTTATGCTTAAGGGTTATATTATACTAATACACGACATATTATAACAATATATCATATATATATATATATATATATTGTGTGGGTCTCTACATCACACCGAGTCGTATTCTTCAGCGGCCTTTTTAACGATGTTTCGAGAGTTCTACGTCTGCAGTTTGATTTTTAATCAAGGATAGATGTGTTTGTTAGCCATAGCTTCCATTTAACATTAAGTTGGGAGTGTGTTCGCTTGTCACCTTTTCTTGTATACAAAAAAAAGAAGCCAGCTCTACAATCATAAAATTAGTGTCTCAAAACAGAAATCCGGGGTCAAAAGTCTTGATATCTTAATATAAGGTGCAATAAAAACTAGAACCCCGTGTGTAGGAATACAAGTGAAGGGTTCCCAGGGAAGTGGCTGCGGTTTGAATCGAGGTATCGATTACGTGCGCCAGCCGACGTTGGCGTAGGTCGTCAATGACTTCGTGTATGAATGAAAACAGAATGAAGAAATCACGTCTTTCTAGTTCTTACGATACTCGGATTGTCATATTAAGTAATAATGAAATTTTAGTTTAAAACTTTGCAACCGACTTCAAAAAAAGGAGGTGGTTCTCAATTCGACTGTATTTTTTATGTGTGTTACCTCAGAAATTTTTTCTAGGTGAATCGATTTTGATGATATTTTTAATTTGAAAACTGGTGCTTCTCATGTGGTTTCATATACGTAAATTGATTAAGATCTAACCGGTCGTTTTTGAGTTATTTTTAATAATGCGTATTTAATTGACTTCGTAATATTGAAGTTGGTCGAATTTTTTTTTATTTTACCACATGTTATTCTATCAATATATATATCCTCATCAAGATAGGTACCTACTAGGTTAAAGTTATTAAAGGATTGTATTGTCATCGGTCCTTGATACGAGTGTAAATGTTCAAGTCAATCGACCGTCTATAAGTTGGTGAAAATGATATTAAAAGATTTCTATACAAAGCGTGTTAAAAATCAAACCAAGAACCACCAAAATATGGGACGGTGTAAAAATACTCTTTATATGTAAAGAGAAAATAGCTGAATCAGTAAAAATAACTAAGCATATGTCGTGTCAGATACTAACATAAAAATATATAGCCGAATAAATCGGCGTTCTAATGATAATGATGAATTTACTAATAATCCCGTGTTTAATAATGATAGCGAGCCAATAAACGTAGTTAACTTTAATAAAAAAATTATAGTTAAATATTACCCGGCTGTTATCATCCAAGTCGTTAGTGCATTATTTTTTTATCTATTCGTCTCGCTCGCACGCTTGCCTTACGGAGCAACCATAGTGATGTACGTAGTAGTATTAGTAAACACTCGGTTTATCGATAAAGTGTAATATGATTTTTTTGCTTGTAGAAGAGTACATACCAAAAAAAATCATTGCAGCCACCGTTGGACAATCTTCGATATTATAATAAAAGTTATTTATAATGCGTTTTAGTGGGCTTAAGTCAAAACAATAGTTATATATATAATACGTCAAAACTACTAATGATACTGGTAATAGTTGTTGGTTTTGTTAAGTTTTCTCTTGGGGTGACCAGGCCACCAATTTTTTGATATTTAGAAAAGAAAGAAACAAAGTAAAACAAATCTAGTGAAACATAAAAAAATATTTTTTATCTTAAAAAAAAAACGTAATATTCACTAAAATGGACACATCAATTCTTAACTAAAATATACAACATCAGTTCGTAACGCTGATTATCAGTGGAGTATTTCCGCTTTCATTCGTTCCACCACTCTACAGTACGAAGTGTGGTTTACGTATTAGGACTCCTTTTTTACCTAGCAGTCCACCTGGACAGGTACAATCCTCGTAACTATTTTGCTATCAGATAAATAATTATTAATTTTAGACGAGGAAAAAAGGAAATGGCGTAACAGAAACTTATAAACATAGTGTGGGTAGTATACAGTAATACTTGCAACCCGCTGATCACCATTTTCTTGAAACAACCGATCAATGATCATTATAGACCGCGCGTAAGCAGGTAGCAAATAATCGATATATTGCAAGTAGTTGGCACATTACTATTGTTACTGATGCTTATAATCCGACGACTCCGATAATAAGGGCCGAACTATATGACCTCTTACCTAATTCTGCCGCCATACAGCAGAGCGTGAAATTTGTTTCTTTGAATAAAATGATTTTAATCTGTTCTATTCTAATTCATCACTCAATATCGTCGTAATAAGTGGCAACTGTGGGACATGACTGAAAAATCTCTCAAAAATCTAAATTATATCACTACACGTTCGGAGAGGGGGGGGGGGGGGTGTTAAAAGGTATGTGACGTCGCATGTTAAAATTTAAAATACCATTTGCAGTGAGCATCTGCGTAACATGTAAGTTCACCTTAGCCGCCAACTAGCGACATTTGGTAAGCGTACAAAATCTTATCTCTATCTCTATCTAATCTAATCTACCTTGTCTTATCTTATAACGATTTTTTTTATAGACTAAGACTGCCCAACTGTGTGGCCCCTAGACATCTATATTTATCTTTGATTAAAAATCAAAATACAGATGTTTTATCACCCCAGAGGACTAAGATGGAGTGCCTTGATTCCAGTAAAAACGGTCTCCGGTTCTCTACACTCACCATACGAAATACAGCAGCATTAAGCTGCTATTTAGCGCTGTTATTCTGTAAGAGCGTAATTCTTTCCCGGTCGAGCCGACCCATTCGTGCTACAACCACGTAATTCTATTAAACTACTAGAAACACAGCAGCATTAAGCTGCTATTTTTAACACACTCTTATTAGCTTCGCGTCCATCTATCTACGTAACGAAATCTTTAAATGTAGTTTTCACTAACTTGTAGATGGCCGATTGACTTGAAAATTTGCATTCGTATCAAGGACCGATTACAATACAATAATTTAAGAACTTTATCCTAGCATTTTGATCAGAATCACCAGGATAAAATAATTAGCAGGATCATCACAAGTCATGATCAACGCGTGTTGTTTAATTTTATTTAAACTTATAACTATACAACACAAAATAAACGTAACAATAAACAATTTCGCTCACACAACCTCGCCGGACCACAATGCACCGTCCGGTCACGCGCGTCGAAAGCGAAACCCGGAGTGTCCAGCAAAAAAGCTAACGTGACCGGCCGCGAACGAAAGGTAGCCGGTTCGTAGCCGGCGGTGACGAGGGCATTGATGTACTCGGAAATGGATTACATATCTTCACGATTCTCTCCATGAATCTGAGTAAGATATTTCAGAAAAAAAGGTATGATAAGGAAGCAGTTCACTACGGGGCATTAGCAGTTTTTTCAGGACCGTGGAAGGTTTGTCATTAATATCATCTAGCAGTTTCATAATTGATATATATGATATAGAGGTGACCCTGTGCTTGATCTCTCTTCGTCGTGTCGGATTACCGTCGCATCGGACTATAAGAGTGAAGGAATACAGAGTGCATCTGTGCTTGCGTATACACTCTACTCTCTCTCTCTCTCGTGCACTATAGTCCTGACCTGCGACAAAAGGCTAGTCTCCTTTGAGACTGACCGCCGTGACCGTAATTCGGGCTGTACATTATAGAGGTGTTAATTTTGCTATACTGAACTCATCCTATGGGTTGTTGATAGAAAAAGTGAGCGTGCCTCGATCTCAGTCGAACCTTTTAACATTACATCTAGATACCACATGGTTCCAAATTCAAAGCTGTATCTTTTGTTATGCCACTGATATAGTCTTTGATTCGAAGCATTTCTTTGTCTAGCTGCCAGAATTTGAAACTAAAATTCGTTAGTAGAATAGTATAAAGTATTTAAAGATTAAAAAAAGTTACTCATTGGATAAAAACAAAAGAAACAAATTAATACGTATACAGATACAATGTACAGATGTTAGAATAAAATAGTAAATGTTTTACTTTTGTATTCAATTCGTTTATGATTAATTAGATTAACATCTATTATGTGCTGATTGAAAAATTAGCCCTTTGTCATTTAAAATACTGATTACAGCAAAATTTAGTTGAAAGTAAGCCGATATTAGTTCCAATAAAATTTCACTTTTATGTTTTATGCATTATTATAAATCAGGCTTTTCTTAAAATATCTTAACGTTCAATTTTAATCCAATCGATTTGAATTTTATTTAAACATATTAAAAACTATTTTGTAGTTTAATTATATGATATTTTCAACTATAATATCTCTAAGATCTATAGAAATCTGCGCAGGACAGAATTATAGTAGGTACACGAGTGTGTGCTCAAGTATATGAGCATGTGGTCTGGGAGATCTATATATGGGCTTTTTGGGCTGTAGCCCATGGCCCCGTCGATATAAAGGGGTCTATTAAAGCTTTAAAATAATTATGAAAATTTCATTAATTTTAATGAAAATGAGTATGAGAAAGTTAACTTTCGAAAAGAGATACATCAGTATATTACATCAATAAAGAAAATAGTTTTTTGACAAAATGGCCATTAGTTTAATTAATAGAGTAGGCCCCCAAGTAGTGTTAGTTCGGGGCCCCACTAATTTGTGGTCCGCTCCTGGGTCTGGTTCTGGAATTTAGTATGTATGTACTTAACATTATATTAGTTTAAATAAAACTGGTTTTACGGATTTTATCGCGTATATTAACTTATTTTATATTCCAGACGTTTCGAGCACTTTAAATGTGTAGTGTTCGCGTAAATATATGAAATCATTATTATATCAGTTGTTCATTTATTTACATAAAAATCTTTATTTGTTTAAATAAAAAATATAACTTGATATTCTAGTAGTAAAATGAGATTCCCAGCAAATTTACTAATGCACTGCAACTATCGTCATTCCATTCAAAATGTTTAGATGACCACGTCTGTGCCACATCTCTCTCATCGGTCGAGTAGCCGAGCGAGTGAATGGAGTGTTTTTTGTGCGAGTACACTTGCTTAAATCGGTGTGAAATTAGTTGGGCTGCCGGCCTGCGACTCGGCTAGTTTTGTCATGGATGAGGTGCGGTCAGAGTATGAGCGGTTGCACTTGGTTATAATGTACTGTATGTCATAACCATAGATTTGGCGATGATAAATCACATTGATCTTAATAAAAAATAATTTACGCACACCGTTAAGACATGATAAGAGACATAATCATTTTCCGTCACATTTAGCATTATCAATCATTTACGACCTAATTTATAAAGTAGGTTATGCTAAAAATAACAGATCTGAAATGTTTGATAATACGGTTGTCGATTAATACTAACCAAGCATAAGGATTATACGTGGTAGAGCCATGCTGCAGCTATATTAGTAGTATAGTTGTAGCACGAATGGGTCGGTTCGACCGGGGAAGGACCACGCTCTCACAGAATACCAGCGTAAAATAGCTTAAAACTGCTGTGTTTCGTATGGTGAGTGTAGAGAACCGGAGACCTTTTTTACTGGAAAAGAGGTATTCCATCTTAGTCCTCACGGGTGACAACGCATCTGCATTTTGATTCGCAAACGAGGATAAATGTAGATGTCTATGGGCCACAGCAACCACTTACCATCAGGTGGACTGTGTGCTCGTTTGTCACCCTATCCTATATAAAAAAAGTAGAAATTATTTATTCAAATTTAGAGGATATACGTTATTTAAATTTGAATTTTTGTAAGGAATATAACCGAAAAAATTACTTTTCTTTTTATAAACCTGTAAAACTGTATGACTTGATATTAAAAATTTTATTAAAATATCACTATAACTGTAACTCCGTAAAAGTGTGACGATAAAGAACATTTTATAGTTAAAAATTGAACCTGTACTAAAAATACAGGTTCTAATATTTAAAGTAATAGGTTTTTTTAATTTATAAACTAATATAAAATAATACAAAAACTTATTTAAAACGATTTATTGAATTAAAACGATGGCATTGACTAGTTTAACTTTTGTTTCTATTGGTCAGGTTTGTAAGTATTGTTCTCAACCAAATATACAATGGGTATATACCTAGGTACGTATAAATAATGTATATATATATATATATATATATATATATATATATATATATATATATATATATATATATATATATATAATCTTAAAAAATACAAATTTTATATATTATATAATTTGAATTTTTAAAGATGGAATGTATGTTTTAGGGTTCCATGCCTTAAAAGGTAACACTGAACCCCTAAAAGATCAAGTATTAAGTTGGAATCAATAGTAAATTGCCAAAATACAAAGTCTGCCAGCTCAAGTAGAGAACAAAAATCAAACCTCGTCATAGTATAAACTTACATTTGCAATTGGAGCATCGACTGTGATGTAGATATATGTGAAAATATTTTTACCAAGGCAGAAGTTTGTTCTTCATCCGACTTACGGTTACAGCAATGTTACCTATAATTTACTGGATGAAATATATGCATACGCAATTAAGTGTGTGCGCATAACTAACCAGCACCAGTTGTATTGCACTTGTCAAGTTTTTATATAAACCAAAAATACGATGGTGTAAATCGGTCTTTCTCTTTATAAACACGTATCATTCCGCTATAACACGCGCCACACCATAATCAATACTTATAAGTATAGTCATAGATAAGGCGGCAACTTTTCTGATTCATTCAAAATGAAACCGTGCAACTTATTTCTCGGCTGTGAAGCTGCACTAAAGATAAAGGCTACAACATCGGATACCGCTTAACTATTTCATCGAGTTAATTTTATGTAAGAATGTTATATAATTGTTGTTTTTACTGTCGCACGTGATTGAAAGTCTTTTAAAATTCATGTTTTTATTCAAGTAACGGTGAGAAGCCAACTCCCAGTTCTATTATTAGGTGTTTGGTGGTTACATTGTCCCATATTCATCATTGATTCCAGATTTAAAAAAAAAACCTTTGTTTCGTATGGTGAGTGTAGAGAACTGGGAACGTTATAACTGGTAATGAGGCAGTCCATTTTGTTTCTCTGGAGTGTCATTGCATATGTATTTTGATTTTTAATCAATGATAGATGTAGGCATCTAGGTCGGGACCGCACATATACGCTGATAGTGACCTCCGTGGGGTTTTAGCTGGTCGAAACAGATATAACTATTTATTTGATATAAACATTTTACAGACATTAAAAATATATTATATACATTAGCCCATAATAGAGGATACATGTAGGACATGAACATGTATTCTCTATTACAAATCAAAATGCAGATGCGTTGTCACCCGTGAGGACTAAGATGGAATGCCTCCTTTGCAGTAAAAAGGGTCTCCGGTTCTCTACACTCACCATACGAAACACAGCAGCGTTAAGCTGCTATTTTACGCTGGTATTCTGTGAGAGCGTGATCTTTCCCCACTCGAGCCGATCCATTCGTGCTACAACTATACTACTAATATAGCTGCAGCATGGCTATACCATGTATAGAATTGCTGTTGCCAATCCACTTGAAAAGCGTGACATTTATGGGAAATATTCCCTTATTAGGCAGTCTATGGAGAGACAGTTCAACAGTGGACTTTAATATAATGTAATGAATGAATATAATAATACGGTTAGTATAAAATTCTTACTTACCGTCACTGCTCTGGTTACTGCTGTGCGCGTGATACTGCTCATCTGCAAAGTCGTACTCTACGTCAGATCAGACACATCTGCTCTCAACACATTCATTAATGAAAGACGCAAATCATCGTCATTACAGCCCTTCACAAGACCACTGCTGAACATAGGCCTCCCCCAAGGAATGCCACAAAGCACGGTCCTGAGCCACTTGCATACATCTTCCTGCATATTTTCCCAGGTAGTCACTCTATCTAGTTGGGGTACGCCCTACACTTCGTCCGCAGGTACGAGGCCGCCACTCAAGAACCTTTTTTCCCCATCGGTTGTCGGTTCTTAGAGCTATATGGCCGGCCCATTGCCACTTCAGCTTACTAATCCGTTGGACTATGTCGGTCACTCTGGTTCTACTGCGGATATCCTCATTTCTAAGTTTATCACGCAGAGAAACTCCGAGCATAGCACTCTCTATAGCTCAAGGCAACCTTGAGCTTCCTCATCCGGCCAGCAGTGAAGGACCACGTCTCAGTTCCATAGGTCATCACTGACAACACGCACTGGTTGAGAGACGCAAATATCAATGCATAAAAACACATTATTTTGCAAGATCTAAGCAAAATTTAAAAGTAAAAGTACTTTGTGGTAGTCCTTGGGGGAAGCCTGATGTTTATCGGAAAACTTGTGAAGGGCTGTAATAATGATGATGATGATGATGAAGTAAAAGTTAGAATAGGATATTAAAAAAATAAGCAGACACTAAATTAAGCTAAAAAACCGTGGGGTTAAGAGCTCGCTGTAAATTTCACCAATTAAATTGTTAATTGCATTTTCATGTACTGATTTAGCACGTGCTTGGCGGTGAAAGAAACATCATAAGGATACCTGAATGTCTGAAAAAAAAATCGAAGATCTGTTAAGTCCGCCGACACGCGTTGGTGCAGCGCTATGGACACTTTCTTGCCCCAAAATTCTCTCGTTAATGAGAGACCTTTGCCCAGTAGTGCGCATAGCCGACGTATATCAGCTGTAGCTTTACTTTGATTTATGAAGCTTTAACTTTAACTTCAAGCAGAAACTTGCTGTGTGTTAGTGGCGGAAGACGATCCATCACTATATGCCAAAAATGTTATGTCTTCTGATAGAAGCAATGGACTCTTGCGGGCTGATGAAAATGTAGAAGATTTAGATCAATTTACTTCACCATATGGGTGACAATTTGAAAAGAAATTATTTTAGGTAATTTAAAATTATATAATAATCAAAACTGTAGTAGCGATGTAAGAATATCCAAACCCCATATCGTCAAGTAGGTTTCGTAAGAGGCGACAGAGGGAAACTGAAGCAGGTGGACAGCAGCTACTTCCTAATAAAAACTTAAAATAAAAAAATTGGTTGACAACCCGCCTGCCTAGCGTGGCAATTATGGCAAATATGCTAGGAGTCAATCTATGGAGCAGGCCAATTTTCAGCAGTGGACTTTAATAAGCTGTAACGGTATAACATATACTTATAACTCAGACAAAATTAAATACCAACCTCCATTCCGATGATCGTTGCTTATCATCTCCTGGTTTTGTAACGGTGCGTGGATGAGCACCTTCTGCTGAGGGCTGTGGGGGTCCAGTCCTTCGACCTCCAACAACGGGGCATGAGGTTCATACCCATGGACGACCAGCGGCGGTGCGTGGAGATCCATCGCATACAGCCCTACTGCATCACTCTTGTACGGATCAATTTTTGTTTTTTATTTTACGACTTTATTAAAAAAAAAACTATTTTCGTTCTGGCACTTCACAGTCGTTGAATTTGAGTCTAGTTATTTTTTGATATATTTAAAAAAATATTTTGCACTGGTATTGGCACTTTATAAATGTAAATACTTTTTAAATTTGTTAGGAGAATTATACGAGAGTATTCTTTAATTTCGGAACTGTTGGAATGTTTACAAAATGTCCTTTTTCGTCACACTTGACTGTCACATCGTAATGAAAAACTATATTCTTTTTAAATTTCCGTCACCGTAATTTCTTTCTCATCTTCAAACGTAGTTTCACCATTTTGTTACCTGAAAACAAAAACACAAAAATATGCACTAAAAGAAATTAATATTTTTATACGTGGTAGAGCCATGCTTCAGTGCTATATTACAATTGTAGCACGACCGGAGAAGGGCCATGCTCTCGCAGTATAACAGACTAAAGCTGCTACGAATCGTATGGTGAGTGTAGAGAATCGGAGACCCTTTTTACTCGATATGAGGCATTCTATCTTATTCCCCCAGAGATCACGTATTTGCATTTTGATTCTTAATCGAGAACAAATGTAGATGTCTATAGGCCACAACACCCACTTACAATCAGGTGGACTGTGTGCTTATTTGTCACCTAGATTTTATTTAAAAAAAAAGTACAATTTACAATTAGATACAAAAAAAATCTGTTGATATTGCTCAGGTTCAGACCGTAATATTTTATCTAGGTTATGTCAGTCAATATCTATTATCTAGGTAATATTTAGGTTAACCTACGACTAAACCCTTTAGCATTATGTATTAATATCGACTCTATTAATTAGCTTAGACATACTGTGACAGAGTGATAAATCTAATATTTAAAAAATAATGTTTGTTTGTTCGTATTTTATGCGCTGCCATACCGTTCATCAGATTGCGCTAAAACTTTGTCAACTTATTACTTGCACTTGCACGAATGTTATAAGCATAGTACATATAACTTATAGTAGGTGGCGCGCGTATCGCACCGACAAATTTATTTGAAAGTCATAATATATCATTAAATTTCAATAAATGAATTATTATTCCTAATTAAACAATATAACTCTTCCAAATTTAAATCGATATTTCTACAATTATTTCTTCTGCGGCAGCAACGCGCCGGGATTCAGCCAGTACTATCTATATACAAAAAAAAATTTAGTAGATAACATAGTTTTTGTATATTATATTTTATAATAAATGTAAAAACTATAATATGTTATTTAAAAAAAATTAGTTAAGTATGTCGGTGCCTTTAAAAGGTGGAAATATAAAACATTATTTTAACTTCAAACTTATTTAAACCGTATCCTTCTTCTGTTAGTTAATACATTCCTGTTATGACCGTTAACATTTTTTTTATTTTAATGTAATTTTGATTTTATTCCCAAACGTAAAAAGATTACCGCCCGAACAGGGACTTGAACCCTGGACCCTTGGATTAAAAGTCCAATGCTCTACCGACTGAGCTATCCGGGCTACGACAATTTAAACGAAATAAAACCACATAGCCTACCTTTAATACTAAAAGTACTGTTTTAAAGTTAGTGTTGGCAGTTACAACTCAAAAAATAATTATAAAAAATTTAGAACTTGCAATGTAGTTATATTATGATTGCAGCATGAATGTGTCTGAAAATAGGAGCTTGTAAGTGTAGAGAACTGAAGACCGTTTTTACTAATAACGTGGCATTCCATTTTAGTCTTTAGGAGTGACAACGCATGCGCTTTGAAATGTAATCGGGGATAGATATAGATGTCTATGGTCCACAGCATCCACTTATCATCCGGTGGAATGTGCGTTCGTCTGTCACCCATATGGAATAAATGCACGAGTTATCGTTTATTTCAGTATTTTGTAACGTGTACATATTATTGTATATGTTACATTTTGGTAAGTTTTCATTTAATACGTGATATTTAATAAAATTATATTAATACTAGCGATCCGTCCCGGTTTTGCACAGGTTATTTCTGGATCTCGAAAACAGCGCCACCTACCGGGTCTAAATTTAAATCTAAACAATCTAGGGACCCATTCAAACATAGGTACACGAAAAATTCATCAATATTGGTCGAGACATTTTTGAGTTTTAATGAGACTAACGGACAACAAAGGATTAGAGATATGATAATTTAATAATACATTCTAATATATTATAATATTTTGATTTTTTTTTGGTATTTTTATAAGGCTATGTTTAATAAAACTATGTAATACTTTTCTCTTGTATGTGATATATTAATAGTGAATAGAAGCAAAGATAAACTTTAATTATATCAGGTATTTTGTTTCACTTTAGATACATTTGCAAACATAATCTGAAAACGGCATGCGTATAAATCAAGACTTGCTTCCGTTTGTAAATAAAATGCGCTAGAATTTATTTAAACAAAATGCAGCGTGTTTCGTGGCCTGCACTCTCCATTGTTTTCTGTTCGCGTCAAAGAACTAAAAAGGTGCAAAGGAATGGAGTAGGCAGTTTTGTTTAACACGTGTTTTGAAATGCAATATCGAATCATTGCTTTTTTGGACTTCTAAAGCGATTGGGCTGATGTATTTGACACTTCATCAAAGTTTATCTCTGTTTCTGTTGCGTAAACATTACATTGGAGATAATTTATCAGCTAAAAAAAACAATAAAATATGGTTATTTAATCGTTCGACAAAACACTAGTGCTTAACAAATTGTTTTCTATCAAATGATTGACTTGAATATATTTAAGTTGCTGCAAATTTCTTCTATTTTAAACAAGAGAGGGACAACACCCTAGAAGAGGTGGCGTAAAAGAATTTACTACCCTATATCATCCCGTAAGTGTCGTTACAGGAGGAAACTGAAACAGGAGATAGTCATCAGTATCTCATCATCATGAGATGCAGCCCGCTGACAGACAGACGGACGGACGGACAGCGGAGGCTTATTAATAGGGTCCCGTTGGTTACACTTTGCGTACGGAACCCTAAAAAGCACATTCTATAATTTAATAGTTTTAGTAGCTCCACGTCATTAGTACAGCATAGCGAAGCTCATCGTGCCTCCACTCGCTCCCACAGGACGCTCTTTGTTCTTACATTATAATGTTGCATTCTGTATACTGCTAACACTTATTTATAAGGTTAGTGTATCTTTTCTCGTTACATTTTATTAAAACTTCCTTAAAGGGCTCGCAAACGGGTTATAAAAAAAATTGGATATAAAGAAATCTTCCGGAAAACTACCATCAGATTCAGATAATATATTACGGCATCAGATAATGGCTTGCTCTTCAAACTAGGTAAGACATAATTTTATTTTATGGTGCGGATCTTGGCAATATGATTTTTAACACCATTTACACCTTTACAATTGCAGCTAGAAATTGCCACATTAAATCGTAGTTTTTACGTCCTTCGTGTCCAAGTGAATTAAGTCATTGAATGATTCATAGAGCTACAAAACTTACCGAAAGGTAACCTCTAAACGGATACCACTAAACAAAATCAACCCTATGCCACAGTTGATAAAGTCTTTAATAAAATAATCATATTATTAAAAAAAGTATAATTTATTGGATATTAAAATATAATGTGCCTTATGCCTGTGATTGGCATGTGACATTGTTTGGTAGTAAATGAACCCAAAACAATTTATTGAAATAATAAAAAAAAATGTATAGATTAATTCTATACAGTAAGGTCATCATATAACGGGAGTTTTGGCGGGAAATTTATGAATGCCCCGTTTCTAGTAAAAAGAGTCTCCAGTTTTCTACACTCACCATACGAAACACAGGTTCTGCAGGTCTGCTGCAGTTTAAGTTTAAGAGCGTGGTCCTACCCCGGTCGAGCCAAACCATTCGTGCTACAACTACTTCTAATATAGCTGCAGCGTGGCTCTAGCGGCTCTACCACATCTTACTTGACACTTGAAAAAAAATATAACCGTACAAGTTCACGAACAAAGAAAAACAATAACAGATATATACATATATAACATAAATTAACATACAAATATACATTAATCTTTTATAAACATATAATTTACATGAATTCAGACATGTATACTTCGGCACATGACTCGCAGTGTCTCCAGTCAATGTCCATCTTTACATAAACACGTAGCCCCAATGCGCGGACGCAAGGCTATGGGAAACTTTTGACTGTACAATAGTGTGTGGGACACATAAGATTGTAAAAGAAAGATATGTCTCGAGATACCGCATTTAACTTTGTAATAAAATTATCGCGTGAATAGTTTTTAAAGTGTAATTACTGGTTTTTAATAATTAATTTTAAAAAAGGATATCGGGGTGGTGGTATCCACACAAACGTATTCCTCTTTTTTATTTTACAAAACTGATGATATGAATGATTTCACTTGATGGTAAGTGCTTACTGTAGTCCATCGATACCTGCAACCAACTTTACACAAAAAAGGTAACAGATGCATCCTCCTGTTCATTTTAATGTTTAAAAAAATACGGTAATTAAGGCAAGATTTCCGTGCAAAGGCAGAATTAACATATCCATCGCCCACACCTTTTTCCAAATCATAAATGCTGACTTAGAAATTTGAAGGCATATGTCAGGAATTAGACTTTTTATGGGCTAGCGAGAAAGAGGACCAGAATGTCACTGCATTCGTAACAGACCAGGATAAACTTACATATTTTTATAACATTTACATCATATTCATGTGATTTATTTTTTATAATTTGTGACAATGCTCCATACACAAAGTCCACCTAAGGAAATGTATGTTGTGACTCAGACCACCTACATCTATCCTTAATTAAGAATCAAAATACAGAACAGTTTTCTCCTTTCACCACTGAGGATTAAATGTTAATCCATTATTACCAGTAAAAAGCCGGTGCACGTCACTCAAGATACGGAACGCGGTAACACTTATTTTTTTATTTTCTGCTAATATTCTGTGACGATATACGAGGAAAATAAAATAAGGATCTTTTTAAGTTTCAAAAGATTAATATGCCCATATTTTATATTTTTACGATTAATCTTCGGATTTATCCTGTGGCTTGTATATCTTGTGTGCACAAATTCTCACGAGTCATTCACATATATCCGCCGATGGCTATCTCTTCAGCTCTTGACATCATATTGCTTACCTCCATAAAGGCTTACGTATTCAATTAAATGCTATGAACTTTGTTCACTTTAAGTTAACTAATACGTAAATATAGAATTATTGTAGAATTTACTATGGTACAAAAACTAAGTGATAGTATCCTAGGATTTGTGCAAAATGTATTGTACAATAATATAAGTCAACTGTGTTTCAATATAAAGTTGATATCCATTATAATGACATTGAAGAACCGAGCAACTGTGGACGCTATATCCGATAGTTGTTGTAAGTAATATGCATACAAGTAAATAATATTTTCCAAATACAAAAACTTGTGTCGACTCGGCTGGAAGATAACAATTTTGTCGCAATAACCTATCATCATCATCATCATCATTACAGCCCTTCACAAGTCCACTGCTGAACATAGGCCTCCCCCAAAGAATGCCACAAAGCACGGTCCTGAGCTACCTGCATCCATCGACTTCCTGCATATCTTACCAGGTCGTCACTCCATCTAGTTGGGGGACGCCCTACACTCCGCCTGCCGGTACGAGGCTGCCACTCGAGAACCTTTCTTCCCCATCGGTTGTCGGTTCTTCGAGCTATATGGCCGGCCCATTGCCACTTCAGCTTACTAATCCGTTGGGCTATGTCGGTCACTCTGGTTCTTTTTTTTTTTTTTTTTTTTTATAAGAGAGGGGGCAAACGAGCATGCGGCTCACCTGATGGTAAGTGACTACCGCCGCCCATGAACAACCGCAACACCAGGGGAATTGCAGATGCGTTGCCGGCCTTTTAAAAAGGAGTAGGCTCTTTTCTTGAAGGTCCCTAAGTCGTATCGGTCCGGAAAAATCCCTGGTGGTAAACTATTCCACAAGGAAGTTGTGCGAGGAAGAAAACATCTTCTAAATCGCACAGTGGTGGACCGCCAATCATCCAGATGGTGTGGATGGTATCGGGAGTTCTGCCGCGATGTGCGTTCGTGAAATTTGGCGGCTGGGATTAATCCGAACAATTCCTCAGAGCACTCCCCATGGTAGATGCGAAAGAAAATGCAAAGAGATGCAACATCTCTTCGCAGTGCCAATGAATCGAGCCGATCGGAAAGGGCTCGGTCGTCGACGATTCGAGCCGCTCTGCGCTGGATGCGGTCAAGTGGAAGGAGCTGGCACTGGGGAGCCCCTGCCCAGAGATGGGAACAGTATTCCATGTGAGGCCGAACCTGCGCCTTGTAAAGTTGCAGGCGGTGTGCCGGCATGAAATACTGTCCCGCTCTGCTGAGCACGCCAAGCTTTTTAGAGGCCAATTTGGCCTTCTCTTCCAAGTGACCACGAAACTGCACGTCACTCGATATGTCGACTCCGAGGATACCGATACTGGCTGAGGCAAGAAGGGGAGTGCCTTGAAACTGAGGAGATACGACAAAGGGGTTCTTTTTAGCGGTAAACGCGCAAACTTGTGTCTTCTGAGGATTAAACTGGACTAGATTTAGTCGCCCCCAATCCGAGACTTTGTCCAGCAAAGACTCGACTTCAGACACAAGTTTGTTCCGGTACTCGGCGACGTTTTCCCGAGAAATATTGGCCCGGCCGGTGTATAGAGCATCACCAGTGCTGTCATCCGCATAGCAATGAATGTTACCAGTTAGCAACATATCATTGATATGCAGAAGAAACAGCGTTGGTGATAGCACACAGCCTTGTGGAACACCAGCGTTAATAGGCTTGTAGTCAGAACATGCACCGTCTACAACGACCTTGATGCTCCGATCTGCAAGAAAGCTGGTGATCCAATTGCACAATTTCTCGGGAAGCCCATAGGAAGGCAGCTTCGAAAGAAGCGCTTTGTGCCAAACCCGATCAAAGGCCTTCGCAATGTCCAGACTAACGGCCAACGCCTCCCCCTTGGACTCTACTGCCTTCGCCCATCTATGGGTCAGGTAGACCAGAAGATCACCAGCTGATCGACACCGACGAAAACCGTATTGGCGGTCACTAATCAGCTGGTGATCCTCAAGGTACCGGATGAGCTGGCAGTTAATAATAGATTCCATTATTTTGGAGAACAAGGAGGTGATCGCGATAGGCCTATAGTTGGACGGGTCTGAGCGGTCGCCTTTTTTAGGGATCGGGTGGACAAAAGCTGTCTTCCATGAATTCGGGACTACGCCTTGGGAGTAGGAGTACCGGAAAAGACGCGTTAGGACCGGTGCCAACTCCGGAGCACACGTCCTCAGCACAATTGGGGGGATTCCGTCAGGCCCACTCGACTTCTGGATGTCCAGGGAGAGAAGTGCTTTGCGAACTGAGCGCTGTGAGAATAGCACATCCGGCATGGAGCACTCACACCGCGGGATGGTCGGCGGTATTTTCCCCCCGTCATCAAGAGTCGAGTTGGACGCAAAAAGGGAGCCTAAAAGGTCGGCTTTGTCTTTTGCGTCTTGGGCCAGTGAGTCGTCCTCCCTGTGCAGAGATGGTAGTGATGGCTTACAGAAATTCCCTTGGACAGCCTTGGCGAGAGACCAGAATGCACGGGTTCCCGAAGGAAGGCGAACTAGTTTCTCGCCAATTCTGCCTATGTGCTCTGACTTTGCCTTGGCAATAACTCTTTTGAAGGACCTGGAGGCGAAGTTATACTTCTTTTTAAGTGTGCTGGTGTTTACATCCCGAGTCACCGAAGCCGCAGCCCAGGCTTGATAACACTCCTGCTTACTGCGCAATGCAGTCTTACAGGAGCGACCAAACCAAGGCTGAGATCTGCCTCCGATGGGTACCACAGATGATGGAATAAATAGTTCCATTCCCTGTAGCACCACATCAGTGACAGAGTCAGCAACAGCACTGGGATCATCCGGCGAGAAGCAAACCCGCCCCCATGGGTAGGATGCAAAGAAAGACCGCATTCCGTCCCAATCCGCCGACCTGTAATGCCAAACACGGCGGCAACCTGCAGAACGCAACCGCGAAGGGAGCGTGAGTGGCACCATACTCCGGATCAGACAATGGTCCGAAGAGCCGAGAGGGGCATCGACGGAAACCTGATATCCGTCCGGATGAGAGGTCAGCAGAAGGTCCAACAGGGAAGGTGTATGATCCTCCACATCTGGAATCCGCGTAGGCGAAGTAACCAGTTGTGTCAGACCATATGCCAAGGCAAAGTCATAAACAGATCTCCCCGCATGATCGGTTAAACGTGAACCGAGCCATTCGGCATGGTGGGCGTTAAAATCGCCAAGGATCACGATCTCTGCGGATGGGACCTGTTGTAGCAAGGAATCTGTAGCCATTTGGACGTGGTCGATGAGTCGGTCTGTTTCGGCATTACCGCTATGGGACCTATAGAGGCACCCGTAGACGCGCGGATGGTCGTCTACTGCGGATATCCTCATTTCTGAGTTTATCACGCAGAGAAACTCCGAGCATAGCCCTCTCCATAGCTCGCTGAGCGACCTTAAGCTTCCTCATTCGGCCAGCAGTGAAGGACCACGTCTCAGTTCCGTATGTCATCACTGGCAACACGCACTGGGTGTACAGTCTCGTTTTCAAGTTTTGAGGTATATACAATAACCTATGTGTCATTCTAATCTATTTTAACGGACTTCAAAAAAGGTGGAGATACTCACTTCGAATGTACTTTTTTTGTGTGTTACCTCAAAACTTTTTTTGATGACTCTTTTTTTTCATTTGAAAGCAGTGCTTCTCATGTGGTCACATCTGACTAGTAATTTTTGAGTTAATCTTAATAATCCGTATTTAATTGACTTTGACTACATTGATGATGTTCTCATTTCATTTACATTGAAGTCGATTGTACAAAATTTTTATTTTTACCACTTGTGGTATATATGTGTCTGGTTTCGATTGAGCTATATCCCTGATGGGAAAGAAAGGTTCTTGTGTGGCTGCCTCATACTGGTAATGGAAGTGTAGGGCAGTTTTCTAGGTGAAGGGCAGGTGGAGCGACGATCTAGTGAGACATGTAAGAGGTCGTTTGTAGCATTCCTTGAGGATATATACGTCTACTACGTCTACAGCAGTCAACTTGTGAAGGCTTATAATGATCATGATTTTTTGTTTTATATAAGAAAGGTGATATAATATAAGAAAGGCGATTCTTCCTGACCGACCTTCAAGAAAAGAACCTACTCCTTTTTAAAAGGCCGGCAACGCATCTGTAATTCCCCTGGTGTTGCAGTTATGCATGGGCGGCGGTAGTCACTTACCATTAGGTGAGCCGCATGCCCGTTTGCCCCCTCTCATATAAAAAAGGTGACAAACGAGCACACAGTCCACTTGATAGTAAGTGAATGCTGTGACTCATAGACATGTATATATATACATAATCGATTAATAATTAAAATGTAGATGCGTCACCCTTTAGGACTAAGATGAATGCCTCCTTTCCAGTAAAAAGTGGTCTCCGGTTCTCTACACTCACTATAGCAAACAGCAGCATTAAGTTGCCATTTTACGCTGGTATTCTATGAGAGTAAAAAGATGAAATGATTCGTTGAAATAATGTTAATGATTAGAGTTAATATATTCCTTAAGTATTTCCTAAAGCAAGAACACTGATCTCTACTTTCTTTGTTATATACTTATATTCAATAAATTTATATAAATTTAAAGAGATCAGGTAACATTATGAGCTACCAAGATGTTTTTTTCTTCTTTCAACTTGTTAAAAACACAGTAGCATTGACACACCTGTATCATTTATAAAAAAATATAACGATATAATGACGTGAGAAAGTTGAAATCACTTCTCACTCACAGATCAGCTACCTAATGATTTGTCACTAACTGGCCTGTTCAATTATTTTTGGGGTTCCGTCGTCAAACAAGTGATTTTTACAATTTTGCTATGTCCGTCTTTCTGTAATGCGTCACAGCTTTATTACTTCCGGTTTAACGTATATCTTAGATAATATTATGTTCGATTTTTGACGTAAGATAATATTATTTTTAGGTATTATCTCTTCTACATGTAAACAAGGATATATTTTAAGAGATTTACTTAGCAAGTAAAGTAGTAGATACTTTACTTGCTAAGTAAATCTTTAGGTATGTTAGTGTTCCGTTTTGCTGAACTGTTAAAATTATTTTGTTTGTCCAAACTAGTTTAGGGACATTTAAAATATTTATTTATATATAATGATGATGATGGTCAATCCAAAAATATTGTTATGATAATAGAATCTTAAGAGTGGAATCTTTAAATCCCTAGACAACAGAGAACAGAAAATACCTTTAACATAAGAGAATATGAATTTAGTTTCCAGGAATATTACTTGAATAATTATAAAATTGCTAATATAAATAAATTATTGGAACGAAGTTCTTTATCGGACAGTACGAATTTGACGGATGGGGCTAGGCGAGAAAAAGTGTAAGATTTTTCCGTCACGACCCCTTCTGACGTAGTGTAGATGACCTTGGCATCTATAAGAAAGCGAGATGGAATAATATCCATCTCCCTCGCACTTTTCCTTATCTTGCCTTTAAAGAAATATTATTTTAAATGACGCTTCTTTTTAATACACGCTAGTAACGTAGTAGCGCTACGCAGAATGAGCTTACAGTATCTTGACGTCTTGCAGTGGTATGGTTGGGTTTGGATTCAATTTTATTAATTATAGGATACCAAGCAGATGGCAGCACCCATCCATATTCTCTATTGAAATTAGGGTGTTTTTTTTAATTTCAATAGCCTTGCTAATCAACCTTGGTAGGAATCGGTTTTTTTGCAAGGATTTGTGGTCTATCAAATCTTATGTAATGGCTAATCTAATCTAAATGTAATCTAATGTAATAGATAGAAAATGATACTTTTAATTTATAGGAGTCACGCCAACCAAACGCGCACGGCTGCGGCTCCGTCGATCGAGAAATGAAATCCGTTCCGTTTGAAGTAGGACTGTTGATAAAATATCGATATATCGAAAAATCGAAAAATCGATTTTATTATTTAGAAATAGCGATATTTATTTCTAATATTTTTGGATGACATATATATAGTTTGGTATTGAAATATAGATATCAACAGTCGATATTTTTTGAAATAATAAATTTTTATTTTTATTTTTTCACGTAGATCATTTAATATACAACACCATCGTAAACTTAAATCCTAATCGTTGACGGACCCAATCTACTGTACTTTATTTACACTATATTACGCTTTTCATTTTTCCCCAATTTATTTATTTGCTTATTATCTTAAAAAAATTTAATTTTGTATAGTATTAAAATTCAAATAACTATAATCTATGAAACCTAGTACTACTTTACTTACTGTGAGTTTTGGTAGGAACTTGACCGTCAACGGATTGTTGCTCCTGTTTTATCGTTTAAATTATCATTTGAAATTATTTTTATACGTAAAAGTGATGCGATTATGTATACTACGTGTCTGTGCATGTGAACTATTAGAGAAAACAACGAAACAAGTGCTTCGATGTTGATGTAAACCTCAAGTTATTTTGATCGCTTAGGCGTCTTATGATTTACTTCCGTGCTGTCAGAAACAGCTATTAAATATTTGATTTCTTCAGCTACATCTGTAGCATCTGAACGAATTACTTCTACAATCAATCTTTTAGTGCCCAATAATCGTAGTATTCAAACAGCTGAACATATAAAACAACGAGTAATTTTGAAAAGTCTTAATTGAAAAATATTGGTAGACATAATTGTCTTATTTAAATTAAACAACAATTACTAAGAACTATAACCTAACATTTTCATACATTTATAATTTTATTTGTTTAATAAATATAGGTACTAAATTATAAACTGTGTAAATCATTTTTGAGCTGACATACGATTGTTTTATTTTAAATAAAGGATATATATCGATATAAAACTCCGATATTGATATATTTATAATTATCGATATATTGAGAATTCGATATTTTAGAAGAATATCAACAGTCCTAGTTTGAACTGAACAGTCGGACTGATCAGTTTAACAAACCGTTTCAGTCGGCCTACAATACATTGGTAACAAACAATATAAAATTATACACTAAACTTAGGTACATATTTTTAAACATTAAGGCCTAGCCCGGATAGCTCAGTCGGTAGAGCATTGGACTTTTAATCCAAGGGTCCAGGGTTCAAGTCCCTGTTCGGGCGTAAAGTTTTGCAGTTTTTTAATAAAGAAAATTTCTTAAAATTATAATGAAAATTTAAAGTGATAACAATAACATTTTGATATGCAAAACTTTTTATTTTTTAACTACTTATTTATAAGCCGATGCTTGACTACTTATCAGTTGATCGCCCGCTCAGCTACACCACGCAGCGGTGTAGCTGAGCGGGCGATCAACTAATAAACGCACTTTTTCCGAACTTTTTCCGCTCCGCTTATATTAATATTACTGTCATTCAAAGAAATATCCTTATCACTAGTATTGTCGACATTAGTTACGTTTTGGCTGTTGCTAATATAAGCGGGTTTAAGCCTATCTACAGATATAAATACATTTCTACCGGGCATTCGTATTAGGAAAACTTTTCCCTTTCGTTCTAAAATTTTGAATGGTCCCTCGTATGGAGGTTGTAATGACTTCCGTACAAGGTCAGTCCTAACAAAAACGTGTGTGCAGGTATTTAAATCGCTATGAATGAATACTGTGCGAGCGTCCTTATGTGCCGTAGGCGTAGGTTTCAGCTCGCTTATCATTTTTCGTAACCGTTCGACATATTCGCTTTGATTTAAAAAATTTGAATTATAATTATTACTGAAAAAATCTCCGGGCAGCCTTAAAGATTGACCGTATGTTAATTCGGCGGCACTAACGCCAGTGTCTGATCGCGGGGCTGCTCGCAGGCCTAACAAAACTATAGGTAGTTCCTCAACCCAGGTCTTAGAATCCAACAAGGCCATAAGCGCGGCCTTAAGACTATCTCGCCTGATGGTAAGTGGTGATGCAGCCGAATATACGAGTAAAGCACGTTGACTTAGCTTAATAGATACAATATAACAAAACCTAAGTGTTCACTCTTGCTTACAAGACATCCACGTGGTCCTAACTCGGTCGAGCCATTCCATTAAAGTAATAAATTAGGCGCTTTTAACTTAAGACTACTTTATAAATGTATAGGTACATTTCATAATTATACTGATTAGTCCCTCAATTCATTCAGACAACAAACTAACGGAACCATTTTGTAGCTGTAATGACTGTAACAGAGAAGATGGAGTGCCCGCATCAGAAGGTGCCTGCCTACCTAAAATATCTTCAAAGTAAAATAATGCAACAAGCCAAAGAACATTTATGATTGTTCCGTTTACGATATGCGTGATGAGCTGAAAGAAAATTAGGACTAATATTTGGGGTATTAATAAAAAATTAAAACCACGTGTTATCAAATCCAAAATCCAAGATGGCCGTCGACAAAAATAAAATGGCCGTGTATTCTCACACGTACAAAAACCGGCGACATTGAACCGTACACATAATTGTCTCAACGCCGAATTGTTAGACAAAGGCGCGTTTAATTATCGCCAGGGTAACCATGACAGTCGGTTTAAAATTGAAAATTAAATGTCATGAGAATATTTTTTTTTTGGATACATAATGTAATATGAAAATTACTGGTTCAATACATCTAAAAAAATAACGATGCCTTTTATAAAACATTGACACAATAAACGTCTACTGTTGGACATATTCTTTGGACAATTTTCAAATTAAAAGATTTTGTAGTATAGTCTATGATGTGACGTGTACATAACCCCATTTTTCCCGAGAATGCCGTAAGACGTGACTATAGGATATGCGGATAAATTTTATGGCAATCTATTGAAAGACGGTGGCATACATACTATCTCCTTTATGCCAGACGTAACAGCAGCATTAAAGATGCAGGACGTGTTACTGCGACCGTGAATTTTCCTGCAGTACGTGACGATTAGACTAGGCTTATTCTCCCTGTAATGGGAGAGGCCCATGTCCAGCAGTTGTATTTCACTGACTGATGATGACGTTAAAGACTCTATGTTCAGCGGTGGCTTAAAATCTATGAATATATATTTTATACGTGGTAGAGCCATGCTGCAGCTATATTAGTAGTATAGTTGTAGCACGAATGGGTTGGCCCCACCGGGGAAGGACCACGCTCTCACAGAATACCAGCGTAAAATAGCAGCTTAACGCTGCTGTGTTTCGTATGATGAGTGTAGAGAACCGGAGACCCTTTTTACTGGACAAGAGGCATTCCATCTTAGTCCTCACGGATGACAACGCATCTGCATTTTGAGTCTTTAATGAGGATAGATGTTGTGTGACCCATAGACATCTTATGTGACCCATAGACATACAAGATGTCTATGGGTCACAGTAACCACTTACCATCAGGTAGACTGTGTGCTCGTTTGTCACCCGTTTCTATAAAAAAAAAAAAGAATTCTATTCTATTGTATTGCTTTTTACGTACAATCTTGTGAAGGACTGAATTGACAAGTTTTTGAGGAAAATGGGCTGTGTAATTTAACATGTCATGCAAGATTTCTATCCTCAGATCAGACAAGATACACGTATATAATAGAATCTTACTTTCCAGAAAACTATTAAGGGTAAGTTACAAATAAAACTCCACAAGCAATATAACCGGAACATACCTAACTAAATTTGTTCTTTATCTCAAATCATATCAATAAATGACTTAATATGTCAAAAGTTAATACCGTACAGTTGGGTGCAGATCTCCTCTAAGTTCCAAAAGAACTAAACAGATGAAAAAAATAACACACACATCTTTAAAACATTTTTTTATAGGATAAGGGTGACAAACGGGCACACAGTACACCTGATGGTAAGTGGTTTCTGTGGCCCATAGACATCTACATTTGTCCTCGATTACGAATGAGACCGTGGTCCTTCCCCGGTCGAGCCGACCCATTCGTGTTACAACTGTACCAGAAATATAGCTGCAGCATGGCCCTACCACGTATAAAACTATATATTATAACTCTGACTAAAGAAGGAAAAAGATTTGTGGGGTTACATGCTACAAAATTATGTGACGAACTAAGAATGTAGGTATGCCGTGTTTTGTGAGTCTCTTCAAATGAGACATGTATTCAGCAGTAGCCTAATAAATAGCAGAAATGATCATAATTGATCTATAGCAATCAATTATATTATATCCTTAAGTCTTAAAATCTTATGGTAACCCTACAGGCTTTAGGTATTCTCTAATTTGTTTAAAACTGGTCTGGACCTGTCCATCGTCATATACGTGATATAAGCCGCTGTTCTCAAGGACTACAATTTTTTCAAACAATGAATACCTTAAATTAGAGTTTAAAGTTTGAAATTCAATGTATCAAGGTCATTGAACCCTATTTTTAAAACAGTGATATAATTCGGAGTACAGAATTATCACAGGCTTAAGACCTTATCCTTAAACTGTGGAATTATCGTCCATTTTAACAACTCGTGAGTAGTCGACAGTGGGGCCAATTGTTTTTCTCTATTGATTTTATAGGAGAGGGGGCAAACGAACATACGGCTCACCTGATGTTAAGTGAATACCGCCGCTCATGAACAACTGCAATACCAGGGGAATTGCAGATGCGTTGCCAGACTTTTAAAAAGGAGTACGCTCTTTTCTTGAAGGTTCCTAAGTCGTATCGGCCCGGAAAAATCTCTGGTTGTAGTCGATTCCACAAGGAAGTTGTGCGAGGAAGAAATTCTTTTAAATAACACAGTGGTTGACCGCCAGTCATCCATCCTATCCCATTGACTAACTGTTGTTGAAAATGTAAGTTTTACCCAAAAACGTTGAGCTCCAATTTAACAAACTGCTGGCAGGAGCAGGATTGTATTATATATGTGATGTTTTTATGCAATAATTGTGAGAACGAGCACACAGTCTACATGATGCAAAAAACGTGCTCATCAGCATCTGCATAAGACTTAAAATGCAGATGGACAAAGGGTAGAGATAGTCAGCATTTATGTTTCTTGTCAGGATTTTTTTTGGATTTTTCAATAAAATACAGTAGGTTTTTGCGTGGGAAGGGTGTAATCTGCAACGTGGATTGTTTGCGAGAGTGCACAATAATTTATTGTTTTTTTCACTCTTTTAATTTACGTTTGCAACAAAATGTCACGACTTTTCTAGGGAAATTACGTTATTTGTGAAGATTTTTCAATTTTCCATCTAGTAACCCTAACTAAGGGAGAATGCCTTTTTAAATTAAAATTCTTTTTTTTTTACTGGTAACACTAGTAAAAAATAGAATTATAATAAATAATTTTAAAAAGTTGATTTCAAGGTAGCAAAACAATATATAATATATGATATTCACATAATAGCTTCATAGTGAAGTTAAATGATTCTCTCTTTATTAAATTGTTATGCTCCAGGTGTGGTCCGATATTTTATTTGTTACCTTGTACGTGTTCCAAATTCCATTTCAGAGGCCACGCAGGTAAAAAAAAACTAACTTCGAATCTAAAAAAAAATATTTGCACAATAATTTGCTTCTGAAGTCAAACTACAGGTATTAGGTATATAGAAAATTATATTTATTATAGTATTAAACCTATTTTTATTCTTTTTACAGTTTAATTATGTTAATAGAACGCTTGTTAACGCCAAGTGTCCATTGACTGTTCTGGCATCTGTTGCTCCACTCGAGCATGCACCAGCACCACGTGCAGACCAATCAGACCATCGCCTAACGTAACGCAGTTAGCGCACCTCGAGTGTAACGACTGACGTAGCCACAAAAAAGTTATATTGACATGAGAAAAAGATACAACAGTATCAATTATTATTAAATTTATACAATGACAGCTCGGCGGATTTCCCTGTTCTGAACGTCTATCAGAAATAAAAATAACTAAAAAAAAAATAAACAGTGTTTCTTTTTTAACCGACTTCAAAACAGTAGGAGGTACTCAATTCGATTGTATTTATTTTATGTGTGTTACCTCAGAAATAAATATATAAATTTTATACGTGGTAGAGCCATGCTGCAGCTATATGAGCAGTATAGTTGTAGTACAAATGGGTCGGCTCGATCGGGGAAGGACCACGCTCTCATAGAATACCAACGTAAAATAGCAGCTTAACACTGCTGTGTTTCGTATGGTGAGTGTAGAGAACCGGAGACCCTTTTTACTGGAAAAGAGGCATTCCATCTTATTCCTCACGGGTGACGACGCATCTGCATTTTGATTCGCAAACGAGGATAAATGTAGATGTCTATGGGCCACAGCAACCACTTACCATCAGGTGAACTGTGTGCTCGTTTGTCACCCTATCCTATAAAAAAAATATTTTGTAGGTGAACCGATTTTGATGATTTTTATTTGAAAGTTGGTGTTTCTCCTGTGGTCCCATAAAATTTTTATCAAGATCTGACTAGCAGTTTTTGAGTTATCCTTAATAATGCGTATTTAATTGACTTCGACTACATTGATGATGTTCTCATTTTGTATCGACTTCAAAAAGAAAACGGTATTCATTTCGACTGTTTTTGAGTTATTCTTAATAATTTATATTGAAGTCGATTGTACAAAATTTTCAATTTTAAATTATATTTATATAGAAGTAGGTTGTACAAAATTTTTTACTTTACCACTTGTTTCTCATTAAGCTTAGTACAATGTTCAGTATGGAATAGATATCTCGTAGTGATTGAAGTACTTGTGTAGTACAATAAGTTAATTTATTTATTTATTAGGAAACCAAAACGATATTGTAAAAAGAAATTATGTTTAAAATTTTAATTGATTAATCTAATGTTTAATACATATCATACTTAACGGCTAACTTAACATGTTAAAGTAAATACATATAGTAGTGCGTTAGTAAATAAGTAACGCACATTAATGTTGAAAAACGAAGAAAGGATAATAAAATAACTTATTTTAATGTCAAAAATAAGCAGTTCGTTCAGCAGTCGAACTTATTATACAGTTGTTCTTTTTCCTCATTAACCATCAGTACTGAAGGGATTTTGTAGTGATTGACGCACATGTGTAGTAACAATAATTTGTCTATTTAAACCTTTTTACACTTTTTATTGCAAAATTTGACGTAAAATACGAAGATCGATACAGTACAAATGACAATCACACATATTCGCCGATGCCGAATGCCAATTACAAAGATTCGGTGACAGTCCAACATATAACAAAGCGTAAAAAATGTATCTAAACTGCGCTGCAGCTTGTATGGCACGAGTGGATCACGCTCTCACAGAATGACAGGGTAAAACAAAAGAATAATGCTACTGTATTTTCCATGAGCGTAGAGAACTGGAACCGGAGATCCTTTCATTTTATAATGACGCATTACATCTTGGTCCTCAGAGGTGACAATGCGTTTGCTTTATAATTCTTAATCGGGGATGGATTTAAACGTCTATGGGCTACAGCATCCACTTAGCAACAGTTGGACTGTGTTCTTGCTTATCACCTTTACTAGTGTAAAAAACGTATATTGAATCAATATATTCGCCGCTCTATTTCAGTGTGTTAGCGGAAATTACATGTATTTGAAATATTTACATTTGCCATGTGTTCTCATTTTTGATACTAAAATAAAAGGAAGCGTCAAAATACTGAAATTAGATCGAAACTATTCTTAAATTTCTACAAACAAACTAGTTCGAATTAACCGAGTTTCGCGTTAACCCCCCAATTACTATCGGTGCGTGACAGCGACCCGATGAAAAAGAAAAATGAGTTATTTTGTAAACAATAGCAATTTTACGCTAGATTTCCTCCACTGACCCCTGTGCAAGCGCAGCTTGGACGAGAATCGATGGTAATTGTGACGACTTACCCTACCTGTTGAACGTTTCCTTTTCCGACACGTTTTTATTTTATAACAATATTAAAACAATTGCTAACAATTAAAATTTAAATCATGATTAGGATCAGAAATATTGTCTTAATGTATTATTAAATGACTTCCACTGAATATTTCTATGAATCAAAATAAGAATAGTATATATTATATAATAGTATTTATCATGCTTCTTATTTAATTTTATTACGCTCAGCATAATATAAAATAGATAAATGTATAGAAATTAAAATAAAGTACAATAGTACCATGGTAGCTCAGATGGTTAGCGCTCGCTGTAAGCTTCACAGTACTCGAACAAGCCGGGTTCGATCCCCGCCGGCACCAATGAAATTGTTAATTGCAATTTTAAGTGCTGTTTTACCACGTGCTCAGCGGTGAAGGAAACCATCGTGAAAAATATTTCGAAGACATGTGAAGTTCGCCAACACGCATTGGGGCAGCGCGGCGGACATTTCCTTGCCCTAAAACCCTCTCAGAAATGAGAGGCGGCCTATGCCCAGCAGTAGGAAGTAAATAGGCTGCAACTTTACTTTACCTTACTTTTACAATAGAACATTGATTAAAACTACTTTTACGGATTTTATTGCGGTTTTTTTTCATAGCATAAGAGCACACAGTCCACCTGACGGTAAGTGGTTGCTGTGGCCCATAGACATCTACATCTGTTCTCGATTACGAATCAAAATGCAGATGCGTTGTAATCATGAAATGTAAATGAATGGAATGCTTCGTATCCAGTAAAATGGGTCTCCGGTTCTCTACACTCACCATACGAAACACAACAGCGTTAAGCTGCTATTTTACGCTGGTATTCTGTGAGAGCGGTAGAGCCGAACCATTCGTGCTACAACTATACTACTAATATAACTGTGGCATGGCTCTACCACGTAACAAATTGAGTGTAATTCTGATTTTTAAATTTTAAAAAGCTGAAGGTAGTCCGGGTTAACTTTGACATCGGGACGTCAATCACCTCAGTCAAGTGGGTCAGTTGGTGCTGCAAAGCACCTGAAACATCAGGAATTAAAAATATGTAAAATTAAACGTGATAAAATCCGTAAAAGTAGTTTTATTCAATGTGTAGTGTTCGCGGAAATATAAGAAATCATTATACAATAAAATAACTATTAAACATCGAATTAATTAACCAGGACAAAATCGAATTAATCGAATTAATATAACTTCGATTTCAATGGTAGCGGAAAAGTCATTTAAAACGATAATTGGTAGTTTCGACCCCTATAAATTGACATTCAAATTACTTACTAACCCTGCATTCCGACGGTTATGCTTACCCCATAAGCGTTCATTGCGTGATGTTAAACAATTGATACATATGAATGAAGGGTGATTTAAACACATGCGCATAATAAAGTGATTTTAACTGGGAAATTTTTTAACACGAATTTGTTTGCACAGTACAACGGTTGAGCAGGTTTATCAGGTGAATTAATATGAGCAAGAAGCACTTAGTACAGGACATGCTTGACTGTAGTAACTAGTTGTGAAAGACAAACTGCGAGTCCCGCGAATGACTCAATTCCTGAATTCAGATTGATGAGAGTCCCGTTCCTACTTTCTATGTATTTACTTATTATAAGCCGGGGTTTGACTAATATCTAGTAAGGGGGCCAAACTTTTTCAAGAATATATGGCTATATTATTATACGTGGTAGAGCCTCGCTGCAGCTATATTCAACCGTTGTAGCAAGAATGGGTCGGCTTGACCGAGTTAGGACCACGCTCTCACAGAATGCCATCGTAAAATAGCAGCATAATGTTGCCGTGTTTCGTATTATGAGTGTAGAGAACCGGATACTGGAAACGAGGCATTCCATTTTAGTCCTGAGTTCTTAATCGAGGGTAAATGTAGATTGTTTATAGGCTACAGCGTCTACTTACCATCATGTAGACTGTGTGCTCGATGGTGACCTTATTTTATAAATAAATAACTATCATGAACAAAACGAAAATAGTGAAAATTAAAATCTAAAATTTGATAAAAGAGGCTAGTGTGACTTTATCAAGTCGACAGTAAAGACCAATTTCAAGGTGTGCAATAACAATTTAATTGAATAAAAAAATGTGAACTTCTCCGCCTGCTGTGTACCTCCTATGTGTGAGTTTATTTAAACACGATAAAAAGATGTCTGTTGTGATCGTATGGGGGGCCTTGGGATGACGTCATGCCGACGATAGTCGTATTGATGCTTGTTGTGTATTGCAGCATTGCGTGTCTGTGATGGTTGTTTGGGCGGGTCGCTATTCTCAATAGCGCTCCCTGCATCTTGGTTTGACTCACACTTAAGTAGCTTTACCTAAGGTCCCTTCATGACGGGACTGCAGACTGTCTGAACTCTATGATATTTTATATAATAACATAATGAAATTTGTCTGTAAATAGACATCCCATATTTAAATGATTAAAGTTAATATATAAAATCTAGAGTATTAAAATTAACTTATTAGTTTCAAGTGCTGTACAGCGTCCAATTGATATTAACTATCAAAAGTTGAAGATAAATATGACATTTTGAACCTTAAACACCTTAATTCCCCGTTACTATAGGTTTAGTATAAAATACTCGTAACGACGAGAATTTATATCAGTGACAATTAAACTTTGACAACATACATAAAAATAATTTTATTCAATGTGTAGTATTCGCGTAAAATTGTCCGAATTTTTCACAGATTAACAAAATATGGCTTTGGCGAACGATTAATATTGCATATTTCACACAAAAATATCAAAACTACGATGCATTGCATTGCTTTATGAATGAACTTATAACAAATTGTATTTTAGATTTTCATGTTCTTGTTGCTCTGCATGTAATATTTTTTGTATAAAATTATTGTACACGTTTGTATGGCCAATGCCGTTGGATTGCTTGGTTTCTTCCCAGCACAGAGGTATTTTCTAAAATATACATAAATTAAAAAAGGATTGATTTTTTCAATAAGTATTATATTACGTAATAATTTGTATTGAATAAAAAATATTCTATTCTATTTTTAAAAGTCCATTGAACAAAGGTCACTACTAACAATTTTCACTCGAAACTCGAACATATAATACTACAACAATCAAAAATGAAAAATTATAATAGCCGCAAAAACAATGAAAGTAAAGACAGCATTTTTCCTTTCGCTACCATCGTGACATAATATTACAGCATATTGTATATTCCTACTCCGACCTCGACATTGGCGCGTGGGAGCCGCCGTGAGAACTAGCACTCAACGCTGTTTAACTTTTGTAGGTTATCTCTTGTTACACCTAGCTAAAACTATTCAATATCAAGTTCATTTAATTTTGTGTCAATTATTTAATACGTAAAAGTATCTTTACTAAACCATTGAATAAAGGCCTGGATTTTTTCCCTTCTCGACTGCATGCATATTTGAGCACGAAGTAAGGGCGCCACATTCGGTGGACAAATAGTTACTTTATATGCAAAACTTTTGTTTAATATCAAGAAATAAAGGATCTAAATAAAAATGTAGAATGTATGGTGAAGAAGATAATTAAATATGACGTAAAATATTATATGGTTATCGCTTAAAAAAAAACGGTAACTCAAACGTCAAAGATTTTTTCCGGCAATAAAATTTTAAATTATTATCTAGGTAAATTAATAAAAAATTAATAGACATATTAAGTATGCGCGTATTTTTTTCCGAGCATATACTATTTCAAGAAGTATTAATTTTCGCGCGTCAAATTGGTGTCTAAAATACAATATTTTCGTCCAGCCTGAGCCTTTAAAGATGTGGTGTAAGTAGCGGTGTGTATGGAAATATTTTGTGGACCATCAGCTTGAGTTTAAGTTCGTTCGACACGTCAGTTTTATATTAAAATGGTTTCACAGCTAGACAAGCAAAGTTATTACTGTTTAAAAAAATCTGACTGCTTAAAATTACGATAAATTAAATATCCCATTAAGTATACGATTAAGAACCTTATCACAACTTTATTATAAGTTTTGAAAATTTAAGAGAGAATGGTCGTTAACCAACTTTAAACCGTTATAAATCATAAATAGTCATACAAAAAGAAAAATGACTAGAGAAACCCATATGATTTTCAAATACCTATTCAATGATACCCTACTTGACATAGTTCGTCGACATAATTTTTTTTTTATTTTAAACAATATGGCATCTAATATGGTTGCCATTTTGAATTTTGATTGACTCAAACGCTACACAAGTTAAATGTTTCGTTAAGTGTAGTGGTGTCACAGTCACTTTAATTTAAAGTGATAGAGACAGCACGAGACTTAACGCCATCTTAAAATTGAGCAGCGTTTGAGTATTTGATCAAAAATAAACTTCAATTGAAGTAAGAATCATTAAATTCACGCGTTTGGTCTTTAGACCGCCAAAAAGGAACTATCATATATAGGCTAATAAACACATTATCCTACGCGTCAGGTAGTAAAAAAGAAAACATTTTTTTTTTGTTGCAGTTGGCGATAGTATATGTCATTCAGCCAGCGTTTAATTTAAACGATAATAGTCTACATGAATGAAATTTATTTAAATACGATCTTGAAGTGCGAATAAAAAAGATAATGCAGGCAATTACAGTCTCGATTTTCAAGTTTTAATGAACGTGGGATATAGTTATCATTATCATTATTGCTCGACGAACTTGAAAATAATGTTCTGTATATAACAGGCTCAAGTTCAAATTGTATTATTCCAGATTTTAAATTACGAAATATTGCAATAGTATTATTTATTAGCTATTATTATATATTATATTTATTTCATTTGCCGTGCTAAGACAGTGTACCGAAGAACTAAATCCCTTTTCGAGAAACCAGTGAACATACATAAAAAGTCAAATATAGAACCTCCTCCTATTTTGAGTCGGCTAAAAATCAAAAAGTGTTGAAGTAAGTCGTGGGCAACGTATACAAGGGTAAATAACCGGCCAAGACGAGTCGAACCCGCACATGAAGGGTTCCGTACCATCGTAACACACGTTTCTAGTAGGGGAGCTTCTTGTATTTTTTTATTTATTTTAATTTTAATTTTCATTATTTGCTGTTATAGCGGCAACAGAAATACAAATTCTGCGAAAATTTCAACTGTCTACCTATTACGGATCATGAGATATAGCCCGCTGACAGATAGACGGACGCACAGATGGACGGAAGGACGGACGGACGGACAGTGGAGGCTTAGTAATAGGGTCCCGTTGGTTACCCTTTGTGTACAGAACCCTAAAACAGAGCTCACAAACAACCTACTGGAGAAGGATGCCATGGCCCATGCTGGTGCGTCATCACGCCTGAGGACTAGGATGAGAGAGAGCTTTTATTTTGTTTTTTAATTTTGAATCCTCTCGTTGTGTGAAAGATTAAAAAAGATACATTAAAAGATTTGTAGTACCACGAAGTAGTGTCGTATGGGTTTGTACCGTTCGGAGCCGCTGATTTTCGCAAAAAATGTAAAATCAAAAAAACTCTGTGTGTAAAGTCTGTACCAGGAGTGGTTAAAGGTGACTATATTAAAGGCAGACATAATTTTTTCACATAATCATCGTTTTTAACGAGGTACAGCCACGATACAGCTATATTATTGACGTAGCACGAATGGGTTGGCTCGACCGGGGTAGGACCACGCTGTGACAGAATACCAGCGAAAAAACAGCAGCTTAATGTTGCTGTGTTTTGTATGATGTGTATAGAGAACCGGATACCTATTTTAGTGGAAACGAGGCTTGCGCAATAAGCCAATCAGCGTGACTGATGCGCAATAACGGTCACCGCTAGACTTTCGTGCCGCTACTTATAGCAGGTTAATGCTGTTGTGTTCCGTATGGTAAGTGTAGAGAACTTGAGACCCTTTTTACTAGAAACGAGGCATTCCATCTTATTCCTCAGGGATGGCAACGCATTTGCATTTTGATTCTTAATCGAGGATAGATGTAAGATAAGCTAAAGCATCCACTCCACAACCATCAAGAGAAATGTGTGCTCGCTTGTCACCCTTATTCTATGATAAACATTATATAAATTCTTTATCAATCTGCCGTGTCTCTAGATATTGCAACTAATATCCCAAGCAATAATTAAGTCAATCATAAAACCTTTCTTACTGTTCATGTTCTTCCTAATACGCCATGTCCTAAAATCTGCCGGCGATGGTCATGAACCCCTCCCTCCTCCCGCCCCACCCCTTTTAGCCACTTATATATTGTGTTTAAATAGTATGGTGCGGTAATTATTTCATCAATTGTCGTTTTCAACATTGTATTACAATCAAGCAATTATTAAAGGCGCAGGTGAATGAACTGCATTACGCCGTTCTTGATAACTTATCTATAATGCAGGCAGTCTAGGCGTTTGATTAAGTATTTCAAATGACACTGGTCTCGTGGTTGTAAGCCCGACTGATGATTTTGATCCCGGATTTGAATACGGGACGGGTCGAAATAAATCAGAAAATTAGGAAAACCCAAGAAATCAGTAGCAGCCCGGAGTCAGGAAGTTGGCGGTGTTTCACTCCCGTGCCTCGAAAAGCACGTAAAGCCGTTGCTCCTGTGCTTGAGTATAGTGTAGAGTGCACCTGTGCTTGCGCAAAGATTCATAAAACTACAGGTGCAAAATATAATTCGTTTATTTTTTTGTATAATTATATTTCACCTTGAAAATAACGGTCTAGAATCTACAAGGCATTTTATAACATTAAATGGCGAAGTTAGGCCACAGAAAAAATTTAAGTTTCAATTACGTACGAACAATGTAATTAGGTAGCCATACAAAATTCGTGGAATTCGAGTTCTAGATGTGAAATCTTTTAAAATTGTAGAGTACCAATCTGTACAGGTCTCGCTGTCTATTTTCACTTGTGAGGTAAGGGGAGAAAGTGCTGCTACACTTCGTATTAGTGGACGAAACATTTTTTTTTAGTTTAAGTGCGACAAACTCGCACATAGTCCACCTGATGGTAAGTGGATACTTTGGCCCATAGACATCTACATCAACTCTCGATAAGGAATCAAAATGCAGCTCCGTTGTCACCTCTGAGGACTAAAATGGAATGCCTCGTTTCCATTAAAAAGGGTCTCAAGTTCTTTACAATTACCATACGAAACATAACAGCATTACGCTGCTATAAGTAGCGGCACGAAAGTCTAGCGGTGACCGTTATTGCGCATAAGTTGCACTGATTGGTTTATTGCGCATAAGTCTCGCTGATTGGCTCGTGCGTATCATTTGCACGCGCTGATTGGCTCTCTGGTCGCATTCGTGGATTTCAATTTGTGCGCGTCCCCTCCACGTTTCGTTCAGCGCTAGACTTACGTGCCGCGACTTTTATTTTACGCTGGTATTCTGTGAGAGCGTGGTCCTACCCCGACCCATTCGTGTTACAACTTAAAAAAATATTTCGAAGACGTGAAGTTCGCTGACACGCATTGGTGCAGTGCGGCAGACATTTCTTTGCCCTAAAACCCTCTCAGAAATGAGAAGAGTCCTGTGCCTCTCAGAAATGTGAAGAGTAGCTCTGAGACGTATATAGGCTGTTACTTAAACATTTTTTTATATGAGAGGGGGTAAGCGAGCATGCGGCTCGCATGATAGTAAGTGACTACCGCCGCCCTTGAACAACTGCAGCACCAGGAGAATTGCAGGTGCGTTGACGGCCTTTTAAAAAAGAGTAGACTAACTAAGAGTACTAACTAAAAGTGCTTTAACTTTGGTGCTGGCAGGAATCAAACTTGGAATGCTCATAATGACGATAGAGGGAAATAAAACAGAAAACGCGCAGCAACGTCTTCCCCATAACAACTCTAATTAACAAAAATCTGCGGTTACCAAAACGGCTATTAAGTGCGGCAACTATTGCAAATTTCTATTAGACAATATTTTGTCCTGTGAACTTTAGATAGGCTGTAATAAAATATATAAAAGGTGACAAACGGACACACAGTGCTCCGATGGTAAGTGGGCGCTGTGGCCCATAGACATCTACATCTATCGTCGATTAAGAATTAAAAGGTAGTTGCATTGTCATTCCCTTGAGGACTAAGATGGAATGCTTCTTTACCAGTAAAAAGGATCTCTTGTTATTTGTACTAAAAACACGACATACAGCTGCATTGCTATATTGAATATGCTGCCATTTTGCGCTGATATTCTATGAGAGTTGTCCTTCCCCGGTCGAGCCGACCCATTCCTAACCATAATAACAGCTGCAGAAGTGACTCTACCACGTTAATTAATTCACTTTTAATTATAACCCTTTACTTATAAGGCGTAAAATATTTAACCTCATCATTGTTGTATAGGTTACAATAGAAAAGATAACAAACATGAAAGAAAAAGTTCATGACAATGTAAATGGCTTCCACACACGTCTTCGCCAATTCAAATTCAAAATTCGATTTCTCCCTTATCATAAAATAAACAGGTCGAGCGCTAAAAGGGAGCGACTACCCTAAGGTCATTAGTCCCACCTGCGGATAAGGGCGGCACCTGACGTAACGGAATCTCCAGCGCACGCGCCGCTCATCGTATCCCGCCTTTACTATGTTAGGGCTGTGTCTTAGGTATTAACGGACGAACAGTGTTTTAAATTAGGTTTGAATTGTAATCTGAAAAAGTTCGTTAAATTATTACAGATGGTCTGTGTATAATAATTTTACGAAATTATTAAACACAAGTTTTTATACGTGGTAGAGCCATGCTGCAGCTATATTACTAGTATAGTTATAGCACGAATGGGTCGTTTCGACCGGGAAAGGACCACGCTCTCACTAAATACCAGCGTGAAATAGCAGCTTAACACTGCTGTGTTTCGTATGGTGAGTTTAGAGAACCTGTACCCATTTTACTGGAAAAGAGGCATTCTTTCTTAGTCCTCACGGGTGACAACGCATCTGCATTTTTATTATTTATTAAGGATAGATGTGGATTTCTATGGGTCACAGCAACCACTTACCATCAGGTGGACTGTGCTCGTTTGTCACCTTACCCTATAAAAAAAAACACAGCTTTTATAATTTAATTAGGTACTTCGGTTTTCTTAATATACGTTATTATTAAATAAAAAACTTCGTTCAGTTGGTGGCCTAGTATATTCGACGAAAAATCAATTTACACATAGTAAGGGAATTTGTCGCGTTCTAAGGATTCTCTCTATTGGTGTATTATTTTCGTCACTCATAATATGTTACATATTAAACTCATGCTCTATTGTGACTAATACTCTACTTCTTTATCGGATAGTCAATTTCCACTGCTGGAGATGGACCTCTCCCGTTATAGGGAAGATTTTCTTTAATCGCTACTCTTTGACAGCTTCGTGGCACAGTGGCTTAGCAATGAGCTGCGGCGCTCAAAGCCGCGTGTTCGAATACATATATTTGTTGTATACCTTGTGTAATTTATGTATGTAAACAGGCTCCACGATACAAGCGAAAATCATAGTATCGCGGTAACTTTTTTTAATAAAAATAAATTTAAACAGATAAGATAGACTTGGCAGGTGCCTTGGACAAAGTAGTAACCGACGTCTCGTAATATTGGCACAACTCCTCGTAGCTGAGTTTTATAATTTGAGTCTGCTGTCAGAACCATCGATTGTTTATCACAATTTTTGATACTGATATACCAATGTGTATAAGTGAAGTAATATGTCGTAAAGAACCTATCAAGTTTGTCAACAACTCAGAATGGAGGCATCATGGTTTCAGCTATGTGCCAAATATAGTCAACTATTTTTTTTTACATTTTAATTACGGGTCTTTTTAACGTGGGATAGGATTGCGTAGCAACCAAAATTATCTATAAATACTTTCCTGTATTGTTACATATTAATATACAGGAAGATGACAGATATGCAAAATACTAACGTTTCCCACATAAATTCAGCACCTGTTATACAGAATACGTTGGCGCGTTCCCGCCTATTTAAATTTATTCAAATTCAAAACACCGCCAACCCTAACCGAAACGGTAGGAACAAAACTTATTATTTCTTTAATCGTAGCTATTAGCGTTCTATTTTTTTTTAAGAATCTATGCAATTTTGTTTTTCATAGATCATTGTGGTTTGAAAGTTATTTTAGTTTTCGTTTACTGTGATGTCTCACTTGTTTAAAAGTTAAGAGTTCTAAATTTAATAATTAGAAAAAAAAGAAGTAAGGTTTACAACTGATTTGAATATATTTTGTATTTGTGTAACGAATAATAAAATCTACATTTTTAATGACATGTAGGCTTAGAGCGCTCGCTTTGGGGGTTTAGCGTTTGCGTGCTATGCTGACGGTCATAGTTCGATTCCCTAACGGAACAGGTTTTTAAAAAGCCGTCCCGGATCTAGGCGTTTATGCATTAGCAAAATCAATCCACGATTAAGGAGAAATTCCTAACGTTTAAAAATATCAATGACATTTCATATATCTTAAAAAAAACATTCAAGCTAAAATTTATTTACATCAATTTTATTTAAATATTTTAATTCTAATTCGATAATAATACCGATAACGTATTAAATTTTAATTGAATAAATAAATTACATATCTTTATTAAAGAAGCATTATTTTAATTAATATACTAACATAAATAACAATTTAGAATATCATCCTGCGTGAAAGGGCGCAATACGATTAGAGGGAAGTGAAAAAACCGCAAGACTGTATATAATTTATGGCAACCCCGAGTACAGGTGGGGCTCCACGTGTTACGTCTCGTGATTTTTTGCACTGGCAAGCGAAATGTCATCGTGGGTCGGTTAAGTTTGTTAACCTGTGACGACACAAGCTCGCGCGGTACGTCTGAAGGGCTTTGGCGATTTAAAATTTTGGTTTATGTACTATACATGATTTATTGTAAATAATTCATGCATCCATCCATTACTGTCTATAAAATACATATAGGCCTCCCCACACTGCCAAGTGTGGTAATTTTTTGGCACAGTTACCACGCTGGGCAGGCGGGTCGCCTCATACGACAACCTCGGGACGATATGGGGTTGTAGATATTCTTACACCGCCTCTACACGGCACCGTGTAGTGAACCTAATATTAATATATTAATGATAAGACTGAAATACTATTCTAGGTTGGCTTTGGAAGTATCCCAGCAGTGCAATCATACAAATTAACGGTTCATCTTGTTTGGATAGCATACTTTTTTTTAATAGAACACAAACGGGCATACATTCCAACTTTTGGCAAGTGGATGCTGTTGCCTATAGACACCTAGACATTCTATCTTCCATTAAGAATATTTATATATAGAAACAAACGAGGTAAATATACAACTTCATCTATCCTCGATTAAAAGTTGTCCCTGAGAACTAAGATGGAACGTCTAGTTTCCAGTTAGTAGTTTTGTCACTCATTATGCGAAACACAGCAACGTTATACTCCTATATTACGCTGGTGTTCTGTGCGAATTGTTATATCCAACCCGCAGTGCTGACTCGAGTATTTTATTTAGTACTGGCTGGTGCCCGGTATTGCGTTGCTGCCGCAGAAGAAATAATTGTGGATATATCGTTTTAAATTTGGAAAAGTTTTATTGTTTAAGTAGGTATGATAATACATTCTTTGAAATTCAATGATAAAGAATTTTCAAATAAATTTCTCCTTACGGTTCATGCGCCATCTACTGTAAGTTAATTGTACTATGCCTATAACCTTCGCGAAAGTGCAAGCAATAAGTTGACAAAATTTTGGCGCAATGTGATGAACGGTATGGCAGCGCATATAATACGAACAAACAATCATGAATTTTTATACCTTAGATAAAAGCGTACTTTCAGAGGCAATCAAGGCAGTGCAGCTCCAACCCTTATTAGCTGCATATTGCACACGACGTTCGCTGTTTTTGTACATTTCTTGTGTTGGTACATCTTAATATTAGGGAAATAAATCGAGAGAACTTTCGAGATTGGGTGTAAAAGGTTTTTATTAAAAACACCTTCAAACTCTCCCTCCCAACAGAACGTGGTCCTTTCTGGTACTATTCTTAAACGTAACTTAACTTTACTCTTTATCGCATAAAATATGATTATATAATTGTTTACGAGTCCCTGACGCTGCTTCTGGAATTCCGTTAATTCCATTAATGTTGCATCTGCTATGAATAGGTTATGTTGTGTTCCAGTTTTAGTGTAAAGTGTACCTACTGTTGACATAAAAGTTCTATGCCGCATGCAGTCGATAATTTAGTATAAATTATATTTTTGTATACATTTTTACTTATATATTTTTAATATTTTCTTTATTATAAATATATATTACGTGATAGTGTATATGTATGATGGTTAAAATTTTTTTTGTACATTTTACTTCTCTACTTAGTATAAAAAACATAGTCACTTCCCGCTGTCTGTACGTTTAGCTCTTTTAAAATACGTAACAAATTTTGATGCTGTTTTCACCAATAGACAAAATTATCTAAGATAAAAGTTTATATGTATAATACATGTATATTATGTATTATATAATTCTTCTGTCCGTGTGTATGTCACTAAACCCCTCCTAAGCGGCTGGACCGATTTTGATGAAATATTGTGTGTGTGATTAAGTTGATTAGAGAATGACTAAGATTCACAATTGGACCCGGTAGATGACGTTGTTGTTGAGATCCAGAAATTAACCGTGCGCAGCTGGGACAGAGATGTTTAACGTCCCAAATTCCAATGTCATAGTCAACCACAGGTATTTTCAATTTATAATTATATATATATGTGGTAGAGCCATGCTGCAGCTATATTAATAGTATAGTTGTAGCACGAAAGGGTCGGCTCGATCGGAGAAGGACCACGCTCTCACAGAATACCAGCGTAAAATAGCAGCTTAATGCTGCTGTGTTTCGTATAGTGAATGTAGAGAACCGGAGAGCCTTTTTACTGGCAAAGAGGCATTCTATCTTAGTTCTCATGGCTGACAACGCATCTGCATTTTAATTCGCAAACGAAGATAGATATAGATGGTCCAATCTGAGCTCAAAACATCGTTAGTATAAAAAAGGTAATATACACCATAAAATTCGTATAATTTAATTTCATTTCAATGTGTAGTGTAGCGAAAACATAAGCAATTATCATGCAGGTTCCTCAAGAAATTTTACGGCGGGTATCGAACCTGAGTTGATCGCATCGCATGCCGAGAGCTTAGCCCCCGGGCTACCAAGACTCTTAATTTCGATTCTAAGAAGTTTTATTCTCATTAAAAACAAAAATTTACATAAGAACTTCATATTTAATAATACAAAAGGTCGTACAAGTACGTAACTTAGTAAGAAACTAACATACGTAGTAACTTACTTATTTAACTCTCTTCACCCCTACAGAAATTTTGAGAAAATATCAATCCATTGATTTAACGAAGTACTCTCAATATAGAAAACGAACAAATGTCATTTGACCTGATGAACTGTTTGTTCATTTATATATTGTGTATGTTGACACGTAAGAGGTCAACACTCTCACTGAACTGTCAAAGACAGGTGTTGCCAGTTTTCCGTTACGACGTCGACCCCCTCAACCTGTAACGGAGAAAAAACGCTTCCCCTTACGATCAGCTGTTATCATTCACTTTAAACATGCATTACATCAAACTACAACACAATAGAGTTCTTAATGATTTCTTATATTTACGCGAACACTACACATTTTTAAATAAAACTAATTTTACGGATTTTATCGCGTATATTAACTTATTTTTATATTCCCGACGTTTCGGGTGCTTTCCAGCACCCGTGGTCACGGGGGACTGAGTTGTTTGACGTCCTGCTGTCATAGTTAGCCCGGCTACCTTCAGTTTTTTAATATTAATTTTTGGTTCGATTTACGCAGAATGAGCTTACAGTATCTTGAAGTCTAGCAGTGGTATACTTGGGTTTGGATTTGATTTTATTAATTATGGGATCCCAAGCAGATGGCAGCACCCATCCATCTTCTCTATTGAAATTAGGATGTTTTTTAATTTCAATAGCCTCGCGAATCATCCTTGGGAGGAATCGGTGTTCTTTTGCGAGGATTTGTGGTCTATCAAATCTAATGTAATGACGGGGACGATCCTGAACATGTTCACAAACTGCAGACTTCCCGATACGTCGGTGCTTCACGTCAGCTATATGTTCTTTAACGCGGGTTTTAATAGATCTTTTTGTTTGTCCTATGTACGAGAGACCACATTCACAATCCAGCTTGTACACTCCTGCATCTTGTAGAGGGATATGACACTTGACGGATGGTAAAAATTGACCAATCTTCTTCAGCGGCTTGAAGTACGTTTTAATGGAAGCTCGCTTCAAGATGTAGCCAACCTTGTCTGTGACTCCTCTGACATAGGGTAGTACAGCAGGCACACGCTCGACTGTGGCTGGCTTCACTCGGTCACTGTGACGTAGGCGCGGGACCCGAAGCTTGTTGTCTTGCAGTACTTGCTCGACGTGCTGAAGCTCGGCGGCCAGATGTTTTCTGTCACAGATCCCTCGTGCTCTCTGAAACAAAGATTTTCCCACGGTAGCTAACTGTAAAGGATGATGGTGAGATTCACCATTTAAATATTGGTTGGTATGGGTATTTTTTCTGTACACAGTATGACCAATAGTGTTATCAGGATTTCGGATGACTAAAACATCTAGAAAAGCTAAAGTATTGTTTGCCTCTAACTCCATTGTGAATTGTATTTTAGGGTTTATGGAATTAAGGTGGTTTAAAAATGCAGTTACTTTGTCAGATGGTAAAATTGTGAAAGTATCGTATCGTAATTTTACCATCCGTCAAGTGTCATATCCCTCTACAAGATGCAGGAGTGTACAAGCTGGATTGTGAATGTGGTCTCTCGTACATAGGACAAACAAAAAGATCTATTAAAACCCGCGTTAAAGAACATATAGCTGACGTGAAGTACCGACGTATCGGGAAGTCTGCAGTTTGTGAACATGTTCAGGATCGTCCCCGTCATTACATTAGATTTGATAGACCACAAATCCTCGCAAAAGAACACCGATTCCTCCCAAGGATGATTCGCGAGGCTATTGAAATTAAAAAACATCCTAATTTCAATAGAGAAGATGGATGGGTGCTGCCATCTGCTTGGGATCCCATAATTAATAAAATCAAATCCAAACCCAAGTATACCACTGCTAGACTTCAAGATACTGTAAGCTCATTCTGCGTAAATCGAACCAAAAATTAATATTAAAAAACTGAAGGTAGCCGGGCTAACTATGACAGCAGGACGTCAAACAACTCAGTCCCCCGTGACCACGGGTGCTGGAAAGCACCCGAAACGTCGGGAATATAAAAATAAGTTAATATACGCGATAAAATCCGTAAAATTAGTTTTATTTAAAAATAGAGTTCTTATTGAAATGAACAACATTCTGGCCCCGCTGATATAATTTGGTCAAGTTTTATCAGCTAAGAAACATTTGCGACATGGTGAAAGTATATTGATTCTTAACAATATTGTAATAAGAGTAAAAACTGTTTGATTGTTTTGGTTATTTTTTGGCGTTACACAACGGTTTATATTGACATTATTGGATACGGGTATTCATTGAAGATTAAACTCTTTCTCGTAATTATTCTGATTGTTACAGTAAAAAGTCATCAGAAACGATTTTTTCTTTATAAAACTGAATAGACAAATGAACTTACACCTCTGCTCGTAGCGGGCAGTCCATGTACATATGCAGCCGACTTCATACTAAGAAGGATACAGATGCGTTGTCAGTCTTGAGGATTGAAAGCCTCACAGTTTGTAAACTAGCTCCCCTATAGCCTTCGGACCGGAACATTACACTGCTATTTGGCAACAAAAATAAATAACAGGGACTAGAAGATTCCTATTCTGCCTTCCTAGGCAGGTAGAGATCCTATTCAGCCTAGGAAGGCAGAATATCTCTATCATCTAGTAAGTAAAAAAACGAATATAACCTTAAAAATAAAGAATTTTTTTTGGCGGCAAATACAATGTCAAGCCCTATTACATTATACATACTATGACGATTAATATTCTTCTTTGTTTTTCCATTACTAGACATTAATTGATTGCTATGAGATAAAAAATTACAACTATTTTAGGTAGTAGGACTCCTTAAATGTTAATAATAACAAAAACAATGTATTAATAATCGTAACATATACAATGTATAATGCACTAGCTGGTACCCGGCGCGTTGCTGCCACAGATAAAATAATTGTGGAAATATCTTTTTAAATTTGGAAGAGTTATATTGTATAATTAGATTTTTTTTATAGGATAGGGTAACAAACGAGCACACAGTCCACCTGATGGTAAATGGTTGCTGTGACCCATAGACATTTACATCTATCCTCAATAAAGAATCAAAATGCAGATGCGTTCTCACCCGTGAGGACTAAGATAAAATGCCTCTTTTCCAGTAAAAAGGGTCTCCGGTTCTCTACACTCACCATACGTAACACAGCAGTGTTAAGGTGCTATTTTAAGCTGGTATCCCGTGAGAGCGTAGGTCCTTCCCCGGTCGAGCCGACCCATTCGTGCTACAACTATACTACCAATATAGCTGCAGCATTAATTACATTAATTGAAGTTGAATGATATATGGCTTTCAAATAAATTTGTTGGTGCGACAGCAACCTGCCGTAAGTTAATAGTACTATATCCTTCGCGCAAGTGCAAGCAATAAGTTGACAAAGTTTTAGCGCAATCTGATGAACACTTGATGAACGGAATGGCAGCGCATACAATACGAACAAACAAACATTATTTCTTATATATTAAATTAATCTTGGTCAGTGCATCATACTGAATGATAATTTATCCAGGTATTAGAAGTAAACAAAATAGGCATTCAATATAGAATACTTTTTAACTTTTTTATTGAACTGACATTTAAAAAATCTTGACATCCACGTTTCCCGCCAAATCCAACGCTCCTTTGTAACCGACCCTTCGTAATTAGACATGAGGTGTTTTTTTCTCTCCAAAGAACACTTTCCGTATCATTGTCATCACAGGAAATGACTTCACCCCATATAATTGGGCGATAGCACCACGCGCCGAAACATTTGAATAAGAATAAATAAGAAAAAACTTCGTTTAAATGTTGGCAACATGTGTTAGGTGCAATTATCTGTTATACGAATGCACATTATTAAAATTTTCGACAGAGTAACGGTAATTTATAATCTGTATTATAATATAGAGTAATGTTTTACTGTAATGTGTGATATGATAAATATGATAATATCTACCAAAAATACTAGCGAGGTAAGACCTGAAATTTTGGCGGGAACTTGACAGGTGGCGGTTTGATGCTCCTGTATTATTGTTTAAATAATGGTTTGAAGTGGATTTTGATATGTAAAAGTGGTGCGATTTTGTGTATTAAGTATCTGCGCATGTGAACTATTAGTGGAAACTGTGAAACAAGTGCTCTGATGGTGATGTGATTCTCAAAATAAGGTGTCTGTCTGCTTAGGCGCCTTGAGATACCATCGCCAACCGTCAGCTGTCTGCTGGCTCAAGTTGCCCTCAAAATCTCCCAAGGGCTGCACAATGTGACGCATCAACACATTGTGAAGCAGTATACTATGAAGGATAATTATTATTATAATTTATTGTAACTTCAGGCTCAGAAGGGCTAGATCCCAGAGCCGTAAAGCCAGTTATTAAGAAAGAAGAAAAAAGAAGGTAAGACCTTTCTAGTATTTTAGGTAGATGCTATAATTTTTAAGTTAGACGATTTCTATTACATTTCTCATTGCATTTATATTGTTATTTGCGTTCGTATATTTTATATAATAGGAATACGTCATATTTTGTTATTTTTTAATTTTCCTTGATTTAAAAAGACTATAATGTTGCAGGTGGAAGTTTTAGTTGGAAAATAAGTTGTTTAATTTGAAAATGATAATGGAATACAACATTATTTGTAAAACTTAAAATCGATAGAAAAAATAATGAAATGAACTTATCACATTTTCTTTAAACATAATTATTTCGAGTTTAGGGAACCTCCTTTAGAACTTGTATAATATTACGTGATCTGGACCGTCCAACTGAACCTATATTTTAATATAGCCTTTCAAAGTTATACTAAACCTTATAGCTGTCGCCGTCGGCTAGATCTAGACGTTAACCTAGATCTAGATATCAAATTACACGTTTTGGTCAAGTAACCGTCATGTCCTAAGGCTTAAGCTTTCTTCCATAAAATAAAGGGATTCATTTGTATTAGATTCATTGGATTGGTCTATTTATAAAAAAGAGAGAAATGAAACACACAATGCCCCAGAAATCGATGTCATGCCGGAAACTGATGCTAGGCCAAGTCATGATAGTTATCAGAAAAATAAAATATAAATTAAGTTATGTATTTTTTAAATAATAAGCCTTTTAAAAAAAATCGAGACAGTCTTCAGTCTGCGATAGTCCTTTAACTCCCGTTACTAAAAATCTTTTTTTTGATTCCAGAATAATGTTTCTGTAAGTTCTTGCCTAAAATTTAAAGCCAACTGCTCCAGCTTGGAAGGAAGTATCACTTTTAGCCCAACAATGTATTCAAAGTTAATACTTCGCCCAATTTTAACTGACCGTATTGAAAATAATTATAACTTTTAACAAAAGTAAAAACCAACTTCAAATTGCTAAAAAAGAAGTTATTTATTTGCTAACCTTAAGGACAGAATTTCTTCTCTAAATTTATGTGAATCCACACTTAACGTATACCCTATTTAATAAAAAAAGAATCATCAAAATCGGTTCTCAATATGCGAAGATATCATATGAAATTCCTTAAACAATAGTCCAAATTGAAACATTCCCCAATTTTTCACTTGTAGGGGCGGACTTCTTTCTTCAAAATTTAATGGAACCACCCTTGAGGTAAAGTAGGCTTTAAAGACACACTTTAAAGCCTACTTTACCTAAGCACCCTTGAGGTAAAGTAGGCTATATAAAATAAGAATAAGTAGGTTTAATAAAAAAAGAACTATTAAATTCAGTTCACAATCTCCGAAGATATCGCGTAATATACATACAAAAAAACATACACTCAAATTGAGAACCTCCTCCTTTTTGTTGTCTGTTAAGAAATGCACTACGCTAGTTGTGCAAGTTACTTTGAAAGTTGATAAGAATTCTATAAATATACTTTGTACACGTGTATGGCTTCCTTGATATTCAGTGGTCTCTTAGTGTCACTGAGTGTCATAGTATTGTTGTCTTTCAACATACTAAGAGTAGTGTCACGTTACTATTTTGTGCGAGTATTTTGTGTGATTGTTTGGTGAAGTTAGCAACCGACTTTAGGAGCTAAAGGTGATAATGATTACAGTTTGTAAGCAGCCATACTACGAAATCTATTTTGATATGTGTCTACTGAAGCTGAAATCACGTCAGATTTTATTAGGATGTCCACTTATTTTTAATGCCACAGACCATTAAAATGACCACATAGCTACATAGAGAATAATATAGAAAAACCGACATCAGATTGGTTAGAGTTTCTCGAGAGGCAGCATCGTACAGGCAATGCTTGTTTCATCAGGTCATCACTCCATCTATATAAAAAAAAAAAAAACTACTAAAAGTGGTCCGAGCAGCTAGCTGCAATTTTAAATCCAGCAACCCTTTCAGGGAGTACAGGTATGTACGATTTTGTGTCTGTATCGAGAGAGAAAAGGGAGAAATGTGTTTGTATACATTTTATGGTAAGAATTTAACTTTTCGTTTCTATTGAATAAAACTATGTTTACGGATTCATTCGCGTTTAATTTACATACTTTCGTTTCTATTTGTGTTTGAATAGTGACAAGAAACTTATAGTCCACATGATAATAGCTTTTTGTACGTGGTAGAGCCATGCTGCAGCTATATTAGTAGTATAGTTGTAGCACGAATGGGTCGGCTCGACCGGGGCAGGACCACGCTCTCACAGAATACCAGCGTAAAATAGCAGCTTAATACTGCTGTGTTTCGTATGGCGATTGTAGAGAACCGGAGACCCTTTTTAATGGAAAAGAGGCATTCCATCTTAGTCTTCAAGGCTGCCAACGCATCTGCATTTTGACTCGCAAATGAGGATAGATGTAGATATCTATGAGCCACAGCAACCACTTACAATCAGGTGGACTGTGTGCTCGTTTGTCAGTTTTGTTCTATAAATAAAAAAGGTGGACCAGAACCCAGTAGAACCAGCAATGCTATTTAGTGGTATAATTAGGTAATTAGGTAGTTTCTGCCCAGATAGGTTCCTAGACAAAAAGGTGTTCTACCACGTAGTATTTTTATATGTATGAAACTTTTTTACTTTAAAATAGAAAAATACGTTTCAATTATCATGAGTCGAAATTGATGTTAAACACTTTCTTCTCATAGATGTAAAAATTATCGAACACAAAGGATTTTAAAAGGCAATCCAACACCTCGTTGCACTGCATCTGTGGTCTTAAAGTCAATCACAGCTTATTACAGCGAGGAAAGGCAGGTGAAGTAACCGCAACCACTTCCGCGCGACTTGACCCTAACAGTGCTCGGATGTGAGAGCCAAGAATGGGCATAAAGACATCTTTATATAACCTGGATACACATTTCAAACTTGATGTTACAATAATCAATTTTACCAGCGCTATGATTGTGTAATTCAGTGGGAATCGTGACTTCGTTTTGACGTTCGACTTTTTTTTTTATAAAATAACGATGACAAATACACACAACACTTGATTTTTAATGGATACTGAGACCCATAGACATTTACATTTATCCTTGATTAAGAATCAATATGCAGGTGCTTTGTCACCCCTGAGGACTATTATGAAATGCCTCGTTTCCAGTAAAATGGGTCTCCGGTTCTCTAGATAGAAACATAGCAGTATTAAGCTGCTATTTTTCGCTGTTATTCTGTGAGAGCATGTTCCTACCTCGGTCGAGCCGATCCATTCGTGATACATCCATAATATAGTTGTAGCGTGACTCTAGCACATATAACAACAATTTATTGGTACCACAATTAGAGGAGCCTATAGCAATCCATAACAGGCTTTCTAGTGTAGAACTTATCCTTTGTACATAAAATATTTGACAACCAGTTTACAAAGAATGCAAGAAATTGTAGCAAATAGTAGAAATGTATATCTACCAAAACTTCAACCTGTAAAACATCGATAAAATAATTCGCAAAAGTAATGCGAAATGTTTCCGTGAATTCCAACTAGTCGACACTAAAGCAGAATAAATATTACTGTTCAAATATAAACGCAATCGAAACTCAATATTGTATTTTCTAGTTGCTAGCAGTAGCCGCTGTTCAAATTAAATAGTGATGAGCTTACCTTGTCGATAAAATATAAATGAAAAAATCTTCATGTTGTTCGCCTGACTGATTTCTACATCAAATTTTATAAAACAATTGAAATAGATATATGGCAACTCACGCTGCATTTTGGAATGCAGCATGGTATAAGTATGTATGTATATATAGATCTCCTTAGTAAAGGAAAGACGTGACGTTTTTGTTTTGTAACGAATTATTAAATTACTGGTTATGAGACTTTTTACTAAAATAATATAAAAAATAATTTGACTCATGTAAAAATGTATTGAAAAACTATAATTGCAAACTTTAAACCTTAAAAATTTTGAAAATATCAAAATATTGACAATGTAACATTTATCGATAATACAGCTTTCTATCCCTAGAGCTAACCACATCTATTAGCGGTCTGCTTACCATTTCGGGCCATTACCAAGCTATCCGCTGTAATGAATCTTCACACGAACACGCTGACGAATACAAATATTATTATTTGTTGTTTAAACAGACGTTTGCCGCCAACTTTCCACCGTTAAAAGAATTATATTTAAAATGCTCCAAAATTCAGTTTATATGTATAATTTTAAAATTTTCTTTTGGTTAGCCCTACGTGGTAGTGCCACGCTGCAGCTATATATGGTAGTAGCACGAATGAGTCAACTCGCCGGGGAAGGAGAAGGACCACGCTCTCACAGAATACTAGCGTAAAATAGTAAATAGCTCCTGTGTTTCGTATAGTGAGTATAGAGAGCCGAAGAGATTTTTTTTAAATTCTTAATCGAGGATAGATGTAGAGTCGTGTGCTCGTTTATTACACTTATTCTACATTAAAAAAAATCATATCCTTCAGTTGGACTAGAGTCTAACATTGGGACTATATTAAAACTTTAGTAATTTTTTTTGGAAAATACATTTCCCTATATTATTGAACCCTACCCTTGAAGGAGACCCTTTTACTGGGAACGACGCATTCCATATTAGTCCTCACGGGTGACAACGCATCTGCATTTTGATTTTTAACTGAGAATAGATGTAGATGTCTATAGGTAACAGCATACATCTACCATCAGGCGAACTTTATGCTCGTTTGTGATCGTTATTCTATATATAAAAAATCTATCACGTCAAACATACAGACGTAGTTGAATAGCTGGTCGGAAAGCGTTCTAATGATGAATCATTATAAAAATCATAATATCGTTACGCATATAAATCGTGTATATGGGAGATATAATAATATATCTTCTAAAATATTGTACCCAAAATACAGCAGAATAAGATAATTTTTTAGTTTTTTTAACGACTTCAAAAAGCAGCAGGCACTTAATTCGACTGTATGTTCTTTTTTTCATGTGTGTTACCTCATAACTTTGTTCTACGTGAACCGATTTTGATGATTCTTTTCTTATTTGAAAGCTGGTGCTTAGAATTGAGTACTGTCTCCATTTTGAAGTCGGTAGAAAATTAAACAAAAACGCCCGATATAAAAAGTGCTGACGATCTTCAAACAGCTGAACAGATTCTCTTGAATTATTTCAAATTTAAAAGGATACTCTTGATCAAGTCATTTTCTTACCAAAAGAACTTTTGACGGCTCCGTGGCGCAGTGGCTTAGTAATGAGTTGTTGCGCTAGGGGCCGCGGGTTCGAATCCCGCACGGAACAAGTATTTGTATGGCCTACAAATAATTGTTCCGGGTCTGGATGTTTGTCCTCGTGCAATTTATGTTTGTAAACTACCTCCACGATACAGGAGAAAATCCTAGAGTGGGGGTAACGTTTTAATAAAAAAATCGTTTCGTTTCGTTCATTTGGGTACTACGACGCCACAGACAGACACGCAAGTACACATATACACGCGTTAAACTCATAACGCCCTTTTGTTTTCATTGGGGGTTAAAAAAAGTTTAATTAATCTAAACCAACTGTGTGCAGTAATACAAACAAATAGTTGAACAAACATTGGACAGTTCGATAGAAAAGACAAATACGTTTATTAAATCAAAGTTAATGCCACTATTCCATTAGGAATTGGCATTTACGATTATTCTATTATGCAATTCGAAACGTCTAAAACAAAACATAATAAATTTAATCATTAATTTTATATAAAATTTCATTTCAATGTAAATTCAGGAACGTAATTGGCATAGATGGCATCTTGTCGAACACTACCAGTCGACAGTCGTTCACACACTACCAGTATACTAGACTTTAAAAATATTTACAAAATGTATGAATGTAATGTACCATATCGGGGTACGCACTACTCAGTCTCCACTCAATGACACATATAGCCGGTTATTGTGAAAATAGTGGTTTAACTTAGAACTCTCAGCTTTTTCATACAATTTCGTTTTGAGAAATTTCTCTACTAACTATTCTGTATTTCAAAGAAATAGCATTTCAAAATAGTTAACATATTTATTATTTTTTTATTTATATTGAATAGTTATAATTAGATTTTGTAGCTTTCCTCGGGGATTTCTATATTCAGCAGTTGACTTGTGAGAGACTGCAATGATTGAGGATCATTTTTTTTTATTTAAAAAAAATGGTACTAGTAACAGTACTAGTACTAGTAATGTTATTAGACATTACTAATATTCCCTTTAACCACTTCTGGTAAGCTTAAAATGCTTGTGTTAGAAGTGGTTCACGACAGTAGTCGAATGGCGGATTCGAACCCACGACCTTTTGAGTTCGCGGTCCGCGCCCTGTCATTAGGCTACTGACGCTTATAATTTAATAATATTCTTATAATTTCTGATTAAATGGATTTCTTTCCGAAAGCAAAATTGAAAGTTACTTATTATTACTTTTGTGTTTAATATTTTTCTGAAAACGCCTCAAAATTGATTATTCGTACCGTATCTCTTAAAGTATTTACTAAGATTGATTTAAATACAATATGTTTGAATATAATATACAATATCTTTTTTGTATATTATATTCGTTTACGTTTAGATAGTTAAAACATACCAATATTGCGATAAGTTACGTGAATATTACTTTTTAAATAATTTTTTGGAACTTGGGAGCCATACATAGATTACTGTATATATTATACTAGAGATAGATGTGCGACTCAAATTTAATTAAAGTGCTTAATTCTTACAAAAGAAGGAACTTGAAAAAAAAAAAAAGGGAAAAAATAAAAATATTTGGCCTCGAACCGTCGTCCTTTAGATTCGGGACCGCCCGATTTCCCACCTGAGCTATTATAACCTTGTACATAGTGTCGAAATTTACCTTCGTGTTCTAATGATATTTTGGCAGTTTTTTATTGCCTGAAAACACAATATAACGGCATTCTCTAAAAACAAATAATGTTCAATAAATATTAATAACAATTTAAGCGTAACTACCGCTACTAACTGCGTAGTGCGCCTGGATTATTGCGTATGCATAGACTTAATATACGATGTGCCCTCTAGTGAGATAGAATAGAAGTCTAGCCTAGCGTTTCGGAATGAAGATGGAAGCACATTTAATTTAACATATCGTAAAATACTAAGATGCATGCCAATATACTCAAATATAATAAATTTTAATAATTTTAATTAATATTAATTATAAACCCTACGAGAGTAGGGCATCAAAAATTATACCTGAAGACAGTGAGAATCTTCAAGGCGGTTTTTAGAGGTACCGATTAAGAAGTTCTGATTTGTTATATCCACAGTAGTCAAAGATAAGTAAAGCGTGAATTTATTTGACGCAGCGCCATCTAGTGCATCATGAAACAGGCCAGCGAGTATTTAGTATTTACACCCTCGTTGACGATATTCCATGCATTCGAATGAAACGTTTGCTTCGTCTTTTTTAAAACGTGTGAGTGGAATAATTTGCCGGCGTCGGTCTTTATGTCCGATTGCAATCTGGGTGCTTTTAAGGCAAGAGTGAATAGGCTTTTATTACGCTAAGACAGTGCGAATACCTACCTAGGGTTTCATCATCACTAAACACCAGATGGGATTGTAGACTACTGATCATGATCGTATGCCGGATCGGGCCAAAAACCAGTTATTGGGTTTTTTGTGTAAAAAAATTCGTAGCAGACCGGAGTTAGCAAATCGGCAGTTTTACTCCCGTGCCTAGGGAAGCACGCTGTGATTGGTCCTACGCCTGATCTCTCTCCCGTTGTGTGGGATTGCGGTCCCAACGATCTGTGAAAGTGAAACATAGACAGTGCACATGTGCATGCGCACACACTTGTGCACTGTAATCCTGTCTTGTGGAGATAGCTAGTCTCTGTTGAGGCTGACCGTCGCATTGTATGGGGATGGGGGGCACTATATTTAGCAGTGGACATTTGATGAGCTGTGGTGGTGGTAGTGGGCATATTGGCAACATAATATAGTTACATAATATTAGTGTCTAGTGGTTGCTCCATATACTTAATGTCGTGTAAGTTCCATATGTCTTTTCTACAGTCTATTTACAACTGCAATTTAGTTCGATATAAATGATCAATGCATAAACATCGATCTACGATGTTTTATCGTCCCGCGCGCACTCATTGTAACGTCTTCCAGCGCCGGATGTACTGCCATTGCTCGTTCGACCGTTCCAAATTCAAAACGGAGCCGTTTCCGGAGTGACGTCAGTGGCGGCCATTTTGCCGTCGGCGTCTGCGCCTCTGTTACCATTGTCGAATCCATGGGAAATGGGAGCGAGCAAAATGACCCTCAGAAAATGATTTCCCTCAGGAAAGGATGTTGTATTATGGTGTGGCGAGACACGGTTATGGTTTTTATGGGTGAATTTTAATAGCTCTGGATGTCCATAATACGTACAAATTTAGTTTGAAATGATTATGGGAATAATGATGTAATTTAAAGCAGTTTTAATAACGAACATTGGTTTAAGTCTTCAGTATTTATGCTACCCTAGTCGGAATTTAAAAATACGATAAGGCTACGGATTGCGTAATCAAAAATAAAAATAAAAAACTTGTAGGTGCCACCCGCCGTTTATCCATCCACTACATTTTATAAAAGTCCAAGAGTTGAACATAGGTCTACCCCATAGATTGCCTAATAGGGGGATACCACCATAGTTGTCACGCTTAGCATGCGGGTTGGCAACCGCTGTTTTGTTATAATTTGGAGTCGTAATCAGGAAGACGCTGCTGCCCATCAGTTTCAGTTTCCCTCTGTCGCCTCTTACGACGCCCACGGGACGATATGGGATAGTGGATATTCTAACACCGCCACTACACGGTCAAAATAAAGGTGTGTAGTGTTTTAATAGACTCGCTTGTATTTATGCATTTATTTCTTTCACCCTATTTCGCCTAACACAGAATTCTGATTGGGAGTCAGTCACAAATCACAATAGTTTTGACGGCTCCGTGGCGCAGTGGCTTAGCAATGAGTTGTTGCGCTGGGGCCGCGGGTTCGAATCCCGCACGGAACAAGATATTTGTATGGCCTACAAATAATTATTCCGGGTCTGGATGTTTGTCCTCATGGAATTTATTTGTAAACTGCCTCCACGATACAGGAGAAAATCCTAGTGTGGGGTTAACGTTAAAAAAAATATAAAAAAGTTTCGTTGAGACGGGGACTTTGTACTCGCTCTGAAACTTAAAAGTACACTATAAAATATCATAGTATAATAACATTCACGAGTTTTGGCGGGAAATTGACCGGCGGCGGTTTGCTGCTCCTGTATTATTGTTTAAATAATGGTTTGAAGTGGACTTTGATATGTAAAAGTGTTGCGATTTTGTGTATTAAGTGTCTACGCATGATGGTGATGGATTCTCAAGATAAGCTGTTTGTTTGCATAGGCACCTTTAGATACCATCGCCAACTATCAGCTGTCTGCTGGATCAAGTTGCCGCCAAAATCTCCCAAGAACTGCACAATGTGACGCATCAACATATTGTGAAGCAGTATACTATGAAGGAGTGGGGAAATTACAATAAACCGAATAAAAATACTTAAGACTTGGCCTAAAGGTCTAGATACCAGGCCATAAACTCCAAAAAAAAAAAAAATAACATTCACACATCATGCTGTGTTCCTTTATTAGCGGCCGTTATCGACGCGTTTTGACATATTGTTTAGTAGGTATATTTTTTTTTAAGTTCATACTATATTTAAAATTAACTGCATAATGGTAACTAAAAGATAATGGCTAAACTGTTAAATTAGCAGATTTCACTGTACAATGTTTATGTCCTACGACTAGTGCATGAGGGACGAGCGGTTTAAAAGTTTGTAGTAAAAAAACACAGAAGACGCAGTTTTACTAATAGCGCAAAAACGCGTTGAAAACTGGCGTGGACAATCGTACGACCTTCTGCCTATCGAACTTGGCCTAGCCTCGAGCGAGCATTCAGTTATATATGCAAGATGAATAGACTGACTAAAAATTTGGGAATTTTTCCTTACATCTTGATTATTTTATATGGCAATTTGTTTTGTTGTTTATTTGGTGTGGGTAATGGACAGTGCGCGGAAAAGGAACGAAACGGACGGACGATGGTGGTATTGAGGTGCACCGCCTACTGCATTTAAGTCTGGATCAGTCTATCACACACCTGATAATAATTCAAATAATAATAATCTACGCTTGCCAACCCGCCTGCCAAACGTGGCAAATATGACGAAATACCCCCATTAAAGCCATATCTATGAGGAGGCCTATGTTTAGCTGTGGACTTTTATAGGCTATAATGGATGGGTGGACTTACTATTCTTAACTTTTTAAGAAATGCGGGAAACTGTAATGCTGGCACATTTTTTGGAGTGTTAGAATATTACTTCTTTACACCTTTTTTTTCTTTTATAAAATAAGGGTGACAAACGAGCACACAGTCCACCTGATGGTAAGTGGTTGCTGTGGCCAATAGACATCTACATCTATCTTCGCTTGCGAATTAAAATGCAGATGCGTTGTCAGCCGTGAGGACTAAGATAGAATGCCTCTTTTCCAGTAAAAAGGGTCTCCGGTTCTCTACACTCACCATACGAAACACAGCAGTGTTAAAGTGCTATTTTACGCTGGTATTCTGTGAGAGCGTGGTCCTTCCCCGATCGAGCCGACTCATTCGTGCTATAACAATACTACATATAGCTGCAGCATGGCTCTACCACGTATAAAACCTAAAGAAAACCATTTGTTGATTATTATTTAAAAGAAAAAACTGAAAATCTCAATGTAACGGTTTGATCGTATCCCTTAAAGAAACAATCGTCAACCAAGGTTGGAGGGCATTATTACATTATATTTCTACCTTTACAATATAAAAGTATAAGCATTGCGCAAAACCACCAGATTCCGATAACCTCGTGAGCAAATTGGCGGTAAAAAAGCGTCTTAGTCAACAATCGGCCTCCGTAGTTTTTATCGATACACCAGGGATGTTCAGCGATGGTCATCGGTTTTTGTTATAATCCGATTAATAGGGTCATTCATTAAATTTAGAGTAGATCAAAGGGGCCTTGACTTCAATACATTTGAGGTTAAATCGAATTTTCTAATGTCTAATTTATTTTTGATATAACATTTCATTCGGTTTCGACAATTTGTAACGATTATCGATATTTTATAATCGGTTTAATCGGTATTGCTAATTGACAGCCAATAAAATTTCCTTGTTTATTTTTTTTCTATAAGTGATTTGCCAGCTAGCGTGGTAATGACATCTATATCTATTCTATACATATAATAAATCTGTAGAAAAATTGTTTGTTCACGTTTCACGTAAAAACTACCGAATGAATTTCCGTGAAATTTTGTAAGTAGTCAGTAAATAACCGTGTAACATATAGGTAACTTTTTATCCTATTACGGAAGGGTAAAAAAAGGGTAATGTTTTTCCTTTTTTTTAAAAAGTTTATTGTCATTATTATGGCTGCTGATGGTTTTATTGGTAGAAGTAAAAGAAAAAGAAAAAAAGAGGATTTAGCTATACGTATAATAAATGTATAAAAAAGTGTGTATGTGAAAATTAAACTCATCACACCACCAACCAGTAAGGGCAGAATAATGTCGGCCGGGCCAGCTAGTTGCAAAATAAAATTCATTAATCATGAAATAATTCTATTGGTTCTTAATGCGTCTGCGATATTTCATATTATTCAGACGATTGGAAGAAGATGAAAAACACACCTTCAAACAACAACAAACAACAAGATAAATACATATATAGGTACATATATAGTATATGTATACATACATATTAGATCAAGTTAGTTACTTTCGTTTACTGCAAGTTTTTTTAAATAAAAATGCATTAAGTATTCTTCTATTTCTTCTTTATTAGCGTTCTAAAATAGTCCTCTGATATGCCATAGCCTCCTCGCTTAGTAGTTAGATTGACAACCTCACTACCAGATGTGGTGCAAGCTCTGACGCTGCCTACAGTCATTGATCTGTGTAATTGACATCTAGCTTATAAGAAATGGCATACGCTCATCTATTGACAGCCAAGAGGTTTTTCTTGCTTTTTTTACTAAACGGGGTAAAGGTTTCTCTTTACTCCATTTATAAAAAAGGCCAAATCCGACGCCATCGCACAGCAATCTACTTCATATTATTTTAAAATTAGTATTATATTTCAAAAAGGCATCGCTGAATGCGTTTTAATATCTTCATTAGTCATTCCTGTCTTTACAGTTGTAATTTAAAGGTATAATTGACTCGCTTTTCAGAATCACATCAAGTATAGTACTATGGTATCTATTTCGTGCGAGTTAAGACAGATATTGCTGTGTCTTAAAATTTCAGTCATACATAATATGAAACCTTCGAAATAAATCCACCATTTAATTGTTACTTCATACTGTCATCACGAATTTTAGGCAGCTTATTGTTAACACCGCATAATTCGACAATCGATTACAAAATAACTATTCACAAAGTAATTACAAAGTTATAATAAAAACTTTCAATATACTAGCAAATTTAGCAGTAGCAAGTTTTTTTTTTATTACACGGAAGTGACTAACCAACTTACGGGCTACCTGATGGGAAGTTAGGCATTACACGGTTTAATTCCTCCCTCTCCTTTCCACCATCTCACTCCTTTGTTGTCGATATTCCACGCATTAAAACCAAACGGTTTGATTCGTCTTTTGTAATGCATACATCAAATGATGCATACGGAAATTGTAAGCATTAATGCGTATATTTTGAAGACGCTTTTAAAATTAACTCGACCTGTATGAATGTATTTATGTATGAATGTACTACCAGACATCTAAACAATCTGAAATTTTGTCAACATTCTTACTTATCCGAATAAATAAATAAACAAAAGAATCTCTAAATCACTCCCATAGATAGAACAATTCTTTAACCAAATCATTACATAGCTACACTGAAATATAAAAAAAGAGTTAATTTGGCACTTGTCAATTCACACAAGTATAACGGGCTATTCACAAACATCGGAACGGTAGGCCGTCGACCATAGCCCGAATGAGTGAGCACGACGCAAAGGCAACCATCGAGCGAATCAAACATTCTGGCGTCCTGCTGCTTCACTGGAGCATGCACCACGTGGAGACCATTCAGCCCATCGCCTAACGTAACGCAACGAGCACAGCTCGAGTGTAACAACTGACGTAGCCACAAAAGTAAATACGAGCTACATTAAATACGATAGTCGTCTATTAAAAAATATATATATTGTGCATTTTAGTAATTATAAAATGCTATATTTTGCCATGTAATAGGTTTATATGACATCCCTCCCTTCTTTCTATAGGACTATAGGAAATTCAAAAGAATTATATGGTTCCTGATTGATTGTGTATCGGGCAGAAGTGTCAAAGGTACGAGACACCTGTTACCATCTTCAATCAGCCCTTCAAGGCAAACTTTACCTACAATCGGCGAGGGTCATGTTCATCAATTAACCTTAGGAGCTGATGAAGTAGAAGAAGAACAAGCACAACACTAGTATATTACCACAACGATAAAGAACAACAATTATATCCACTTTCGATAACTAAATGTACTAAATGTACATTCGGGTAAAAAAATACTTGTTCAAATAATAGGTTTAAAAATAATAGGTATGAATATAATTGTTATAGAAATAATAAGTACAAAAATAATAGGTATTTTCGCGCCAATATTTTTAGTTTTATTACCAATTATAAGCCACAGTACTTGACTACAATCACAACTGGTGTTACTCGTAAGCGGTGATGAGGTCCTAAATAGTAATTCGCACAGTGACAGCGTAATACTTATTTACTATTTCCTTGAAGACACCCAGATTGTTATCGTACGGAAAGACAGACGCCAGAAAATTATTCCACTACGTAGCTATACACATCACGTAAGATGAAGCAAACCTGTTGGTTAGAATGTGTGTAATATTGACGACAAAGGGGTGAGGTCTCACCGACCAAATAGTTGTCCGATGGTAGAAAGGGATAGGAGGAATTGAGGCGCGTAATTCCTACGAACACTCTCCGAAATACATAAGGTATATATAAGGCTCTTGTTTCTAACAAATGCAGGATTTTTACGTGGTAGAGCCACACCGCAGCTACATTATGGTTGTAGCACGAATAGGTCGGATCTACTGAAGTAGTATCACGCTCTCACAGAATATCTGCATCTGGATTTTGATCGAGGATAAATGTAAATGTCTATGGGCCACAGCATCCACTTACCATCAGGTGAACTGTGCGCTCATTTGTCACACTTATTCTATAAAAAAAAAGATGAAGTAAATAATACCGTATATAGGAATTTTAATTATTATCCATTACATCAACATGAGGTAACCCTTTTTAAAAGTTCAATAACAACGCTCATAAATAAGTAATGCGGGTTAACGGCCCATTGATGTTTCCAAGTATAAAACAGTAGATAGCAGTTTCAAAGCTAAAATGGGCTGTTTTGTGCAAAAATCAAGCTCAAAATTAGCATAAGATTATTTAGATTTGAAAGATAAATTAATTTCTCTGGTGATAGAAGCTATATTATATTCTGTTATGTATGTCATTTCAAAGAGTATTGAATGTATGTTTTTTAGATTACTTGTTATTTTTCCTAAGTCTTTCATACTCGAAAAAAAAAAAACTGGAAAAAGAGACTATGAGTTATTATTTTAGCCAATTTGTTGGTTTGGTCATTTCTGCACCGCACAGTTCAAATAACCAGATCGGAGATGTATTGCAGAGGCTAAGGTGCTAGAAGGTTAAGACTGCAATCATAAGGCAACCACCGTAAGTCTCACTTACGGCTATTCCCTCTAGGTTGACAGAGTCAAACAAGTATTTGTATAATAGGTTATTTTTTGAGGTTAAACGTAGATATTGTAATTTACTAAAAAGTATTTTATATTTTTGTGTTTGTGTACATGTACGAATATAAAGGATTTTTTTATGGAATAAAGGTGGCAAACGAGCAATCAGATCAAATGCGTTGTCACCCTGAAAACTCAGTTGGAATGCTTCGTATCCAATAAAAAGAGTCTCCGGTTCTCCATACTCACCAAAGGAAACACAGCAGCATTGAGCTTCTATTTCACGCTGGTACTCTTTGAGAGCTTGATCTTGCTCCGGTCGAGCCAATCCATTCGTTCTACAACCATAATATAACTGCAGCGTGGCTTACCCACGTACAGAAATATAAATATTTGACGTTTTAAATAACTTAGTTTTAGATACTGCGGAGCGCGTGTGCTGTGCATTGTCACATGGCACTGCCAGGGCTGCCAAGTTAGGGGTGTCAAATGTGTAATTGAGACGCCCTTAATAAGGCTGTTCCAATATAAATTTCGATTGGGCTACACCACACTTTGTAAATACAGGGTCGGTAATAATACATAACATGTAGAGTCGATAGAGCCTATACTAATGTTACTAAGTCTCGACATGATCAGACATAACGAAACCACTTGCTTTTAGTCAAGGAAAACATCGTGAGTCCACCTGCCTGTATGAATTAAAACTGAAATCTACTAACACACATGTAGCAGCGCGGCTAATAATATGACTCCTGAAAGATGGCGGGATGCCATTCTGCGCATATTATATAATGCCTTTGTAGCTGGCTTGTTTGATGTTAGCTGCCATGTCCATGGACTGCAATAGCCATTACCAAAAGTAGATTGTAAGTTCATTTGAAACTTTAGTTTTGTAAAAGAAGCCGCGCGGCCCTTTACGTATGAACAGAGTTAACATGCCCGCTTTTTAAATTTCTTATACATGTATTTCCTCAAAATGTCTTTCCTTTAGTGCCAAACAGGCAGCTCAGCAAATGAGCTCTAAAAATTTCAGTTTACAATTCATATGGTACCGGAAGTCAATAAGATTGTGTTCAAAATAAATTTAAGTAAGTAAATTTAGAGACAAGCGCTTGTCCTCTAAATTACAAAAGTTATAAGATATATTCCGGTTAATTTAAACTATTATAGCAAATTTAAATATTCAACAACTAGAGCTGTTAGTTATTTATAGTTATGTACGGTACACTAGGGACACTGAGGGCCGTGAGTTAGAATCCCGTACGTAACAAGTATTTATATGGCTAACAAATAATAATTATCGGTCTGGATGTTTGTCCTTGTTCAATTTATGTAGGTATGTAAACTGACTCCACAGTACAGGCGAAAATTATTGTAAATTTGAGATGTCTTTAAAAAAAAAGAATGAAATTAAAAACCATTAACATACATAGAGCTAGCCGTTTTCACGTAGCATGAAAACAATCCGTAACACAGTTTCACGTATCGCTGAATTGTTTTGGAGTCAAGTTCAAAAGCCGTGAAGTGCGTTAGGATTCGAACTGCATGTTTTATGGTTCGATGGGATCAGCTGTCGTTGCGAGCCACTGGCGCGGCACTGGTCATAGCTGACGCGGTGTTTCGCTGACTTATTGTATGATACTGTGTGTACAAATTATTAAACTAGAAATGTATGTGTGTATGTATGCTACGGAAGGGTGGAAGTCTCTGACATAAGCGCCTTAAGGTACTTAAAAGACGCTCTCTACTTTATGCATATTGTTAAATGCTTAATGAAATGAAAATATTGTATCATAAAGAATATACTGCGACAAAAATTTAAGGAAATTAATATATTAACTTTGGCCTCTCAATACATTTATGAAAATGTAATGTACGTACACAAAAATAAAAGTAGTTTTACAAAAATAAGTGATATTCATTCTGTAAATACTAGGAACAGACACAAGCTAGTAGTACCAGTTACTCGACTCCATCGAGTCAGTAATTCATTCTTGGGGCGATGTATACGCTTTTACAACAAAATTCCAGTAAAATATACAAAGTTTGACCTGTTCAAAGTTCAAAAACTTTATTAAACTAAGTTTGTATAAAAAGGGTTATTATAATATTAAGGAATTTATGGATGATAATAACCCCTGGAAATGAGGTGATCGCTACCAAGCTATTTCTAATTTGTTGTGTTGTTAATTTGTGTAACATCATGATTGTAAGCTGTTATTTTTAAAAAAAAAAGTCCCGCTGGGTTTCTTGCTGGTTCTTCCCAGGACAGAGGTTTTTTCCGAACCAGTGGTAATCAAACAAAAGAGTGACTTTCAATAAGTATTATTTATAATCTATATTGAATAAAAAAGTTTCTGTTTCTGTTTCTGTTTCTGTTTCTATATTATATATTAAATGTGTGTGACAACACACATACACTCACTTACTCATACAAACAGTGACTGCAAATATGTAAATGTGTGTGTAAGACGTGCGTATGTGTAAGAAACTTTTAGAACCTGCTGAAAATCAACGCTGTAGCTATTTGTTGCAGCTTGAGCAAAACTGGCTACAATTTAATTTATGTACTAATAATATATTGTACTTTAATTTTTTTTCAATTTTTTATATTGTTATAATTAGTTTGTTGACTGTGCAGTGGTTGCATAAGAATATCCTAATAACTAATGGAGAACTCATAAGATGCTTTAGAAATATTTTGTTGTTTGTAAAACATATTATATTCTAAATTTTTGTTTAAAAATAAACCCAGTTCTTACTGGTTCTTTACCAGGACAGTGGTTTTTTTCTGAACCAGTGGTAAAAGCATAAACGACTTTCACTAATTATTATCGTAATCTATATTAAATAAAATTTATTATATTCTGTTCCATTACATTCATATTATATACAGGTCAAGGCAAAAATAAAAATTATTCATTTGTCTCTTCCACAGAGTTATAAGGGAACAGTTGACTGAGGAAAATGCCTTCACGAAGGAAATTTCGTTCAGAGCTAATATATAATACCAATGTGCAATTTCATAGTACGTGGCATTGCGTGATTAAGTTTTAAGTTTTATATCAGCTTCAAAACCGCGCTAAGGCATTTAAATTTGATAAATCAGGCAAAGTATTTCCACAGTTATAATTTTATTACATCTAGTCATGTTATCCAATTTGTAACTAATGTTTTCAACATTAGTTAAAGTGGCAGACAGTAAAATCGGGACCGTGTTAGCTTAGAGCAAAGTGCTAACGAGCATTCTGGGTTCGATCGAAGTCGGTACGAATTTGGTGATTGCAATTTTAAGTGCAGACTTGTCACGTGTTTTGTGGTCAAATAAAACATCGCGAGGAAAGCTGCATGTAGTACTGGAGCAGTGCGGTGGGCTAATTTCTCCATAACGTTCTCAGAAATGATGAGATGAGAGAGATGAGAGGAGGCCTGTGCCCGCAGTGTGATATATACTATATAATGATATATGTGATATAACCCATACGGGTTGTATGTATACACATATATACTATAATTAGTTAGTGACAAACGAGCTGGCGAACAGTCCAGTCCATCTGGCCATGGACATCTGGAACTTGAAATAAAAATACGCAGATACGTTGTCACATCTGAGAACAGAGATGTAATATCTAATAGTCTACATCCTAACAGTTTACCTAGACATGAGGCTACTGTAGCCCACAATAAGATCACAGATACATTGTACCCCCAAGGACGGAGATAAAATGCTTCAAAATGTTGGTCACTGAAGCCAGACGCGTTGAAAGAAATTAACACTTTAGGAGATTTAAATATTGAATTCATATTCGCAAAAACCTTATCCCTAGTTTCGATATCACTCAGCGGCCGGGCCCGCGAACGTTTTAGAAAGCGCCGCCGATGTTGTTTTTGTCTCGTTTTTGTCACCGACAAAAAACGATCGAAAGGTGCCGCTGTCACCGGCGGTCGAAGAAATGATAGATTATGAATATATCAACCAATATTGTGACTAGCTTAATGTTGGTAGCACTGTTTATTTCTTTACTTTTTATTACATTTACTTGTTGTTTTATATGCAGTTCTTTTTTATCGAATAAGGATGACAAACGAGCACACCTTATGGCAAGTTAATGTTGTGGCCAATAGACATCTATATCTTTCCTCGATTAAGAATCAAAATGCAGAAACATAGTCACCTCGAGGACTAAAATGGAATACCTTTTTCCAGTAAAAAGGATGTTGTTGTTTTAATATTAATAAAAGTGAAAATGTTGAACATAATTGCGACTATACTTTGTAAGTTACTAATTAACCAGGAGGCAATATTAATTTATAAAATTTACGAGCTTTGCTTTAAATTGGCCACTTTATAATAAATACACTGGAAAATCTAACTTTAAGACTTGTAACAAACAAAGAAACTTCTGACAAATTGAGAAGTTCTACTGCATTTCGAGTTGTTTTTCATTATTGACCTTTTCGGTACGACTATGAATAGTTTGTAAATTAGATGATGCATTTGTTTTTAATTAGATTCCGGCCCTTGTTTATTTTTCATGTGTTCTAGAACACGTTCTCACAGTTTATTTTTTTTTAATTTATTAAGTTACTATTGATTAAAAAAAACCCTAAAGTATTAATAATTTCAATGTAATGATTTCTCATACGTATTTATTACCTGCAAAGATATAAGTATTTCTTAAAAAAAAAACAATACAATATTGATGCAATTTTAACACAAAAAGGTAAAACTAATATTAGCTCGCATTAAATTTGCATTTTACTAAAAACAAATAGATTATATTGACAATATGTAAATGATATATCTAACGTCAAATTTGTAGATATTACATGTAAAATGTTCACTATTTAGTGTAACACTGGACAAAATTAAAAAAAATGTCCACTTGTCTATGACATAAAGCTTAATTCAACAACACCGGTAACGCCATGGGAAACATAGAGTTGTAACAAAGAGGACGTAACCTAGACCCGCGCCGACAATACAGCGTTCCCACACTTGAGTATGAGGATTTAAAAAAAAAACAATGTTTTCACTTGCGTGGACTTACATAAGCTTTGTCTAGCTTAGTTGTGAACTTCACGATGGTGTGAAATGTCTATAAATTATACCCAAATATTTTATTTTTTATATAATTATTGGTGACAAAGGAGCACACAGTCCAACTGACGGTAAGTGAATGCTGTTGCCTAGAGACCATACTTTTTTAGGAATCAAAATGGATATGCACACATACAAATACATACAAACGCAGATAGAGAGGACTAAAATGGAATGCCGCGGTACCAGTAAAGAGTGTCTCCAAATCTCTATATTTCACAATGGTATGAAAATTTCAGACAAGATTTCAGATTGATGAGTTTAAGCGCATTGAGTGCATATTAAAGTTATCTCAACCATTATTGATACAAAACATAAAATCCTTTTTACCAAACTCTAAACTATTTTAGGAATTTATGTATAGTTTAAGATATATGGCTCATTTGTATGATATCTTTATGAATAAAAGCGATTGTGTAATTAATGGAAAACAATGTAGTTAGAGCGCTATATTCATACAAATATGTTTGTTCTAACTCTATTCGGAACTTACTGGAAACTTCCATAAATTTTTATATAATACCAATATTATGCTGCAAATCATTTGCTTCATTGTGTAGAGACTGGTTATAGGTATATTAAATGTAACGAAATTATAGAAATAAGCTTAGAGTATATTTGACAGAAATGTTATAGACTTGACATGTTAATAAATGTTAAGTAATTTAGAAGATTAAACAAGTTTTTTTTATAAGACGGCAAGAACATACCGACGGAAAAATATCGATCTATTTGCATAAACGCAGTCGAAATGTTTCGATGAAGCGATCAAATAAATTGCGACGCGTGCAACAGTTAGACAAAATTTTCCGTTATTTAATTAGAACCATTTTGTGATGTTTTCACTTTCTAATAAGATTCCTGGTGGAATTTTCATACTATTAATTGAATTTTGATAGCTTTCAACATCTTATTAGCTTTAAATAACTATTAGTTTCTCTATGTATTAATATTCGATTTCTGCATTGAAGTATTGAAGTCTATTAAATGTTTTTAAATGTATTATTATTTTACGAGTATGCATTCATAAGGTTACACACTTATTTTAACTTCAAACTGAGCGTGAATACCCATATTTTCCCGACTTTAGATGTTCTTAGTCGTCAATATAAAATGGCAGCTCATGAAAGCGCACATTTAAAATTGTGTTCGAAATTCAAATTCTGTAACTCTTTTTGTTAGTATTATGTTCCTAAAGTACTTCTTTGTTGAAGGTTATTTTGTAAAGTGTTGTAATCATTGTTTCTTGGAGGCTTATTATTTAAGTTGTGGCGAATTTAGCAATTTTTCACAGATAACGAATAATTTAAAATTTTATAACATTGAAAAAAGGGAAAATGTGAAACAAGACATACCTCAACCGTAAAGTATCGCAGAACCACCGAACAATATCACGTAATCTGGCGTTTTTTAGGAAAAATGTTAAATAGTGATTGGGTGAAAAAGAATATGGATCAAACGTCGAAACTTTCTATTAAAATCACTTCGATATTTAGCCTCACAGTCAGTCACACTAATAGCACTGGCACTGGCTTTTCTTTTTTTTTAAAACAGTTTTATTTACGAGCGAGCGCGGTCGCGTCAGTCCGCGTTGGAGTCGGACACCCAAATGCGTTTGAGTGGAACAAAGTCAACTCCCGCGCAGCGATCTGAGACTGGTCCCGCTCATGTGTTGAGGGCACACACACGGGCGCACTTATGTAAGAAGCGTCCTTATGTAAAAGGCATATATCATTTGGATACAAAACGGAATACGGCCATTATTATATTCGTGATTGCGTTGACAGTTTCGTTATTTAATTAGAGATTCAGGGAGTGTTCTTCCTTTCTTAGATTGATAGTTGTGCCTGCTGGTTAATTTACTCAGATCTAACTGAGTTTTGGGTCTTAGATTCGAAAAAGTAGAATGCATCGCGCTCCATATAATATTGTACCAGTTTGATATAGCTGGAAATATCTAGTGCTGTCATAACCCTTTGCAATTTGATTATAACCGACACACCTAGAAATCGAGGTATCGGATAAGTTTTTTCATAAAATAGTTTTATAAAAAAAGACACACAAACGAACATACAACACGTCTGAATGTAGGCATACACTGCAGGACATGGATTCCAACTTCAGACAAAGAAAGATACAGATGCTTTCTGATCTTTGAGTACCAAGTGAAAGTATTGGCTCCACCCTCAGCTACTCAGCGTGATGTGTAGTAAAACATCTTTTTTAACATAAGGGTGACAAACGAGCACAGTCATCCTGATGGTAAGTGCACTGTGGCCCATAGACATCTACCTTCGATTAAGAATCAAAATGCAGACGCGTTGCCAACTCTGTGGTCTAAGATGGAATGCTTCTTTTCCAGTAAAAAGGGTCTCCGGTTCTTTACACTCACCATACGACACACAGCAGCATTAAGGTGCTTTTTTACGCTGGTATTCCGTGAGAGCATGATCCTTGCCCGGCCGAGCTGACCTAGTCGTGCTACAACCGTAATATATCTGCAGCATGGCTCTACTACTTTAAAGGTCTTTACTTATGAAATTGGCGTTTTATATAGAAAAGCAAAACTAAAAAAATCGCAAAATTATATATTTAATCAATCAAAGTATAAACCATTGTAATCTATGCACTTTCACCTTTTTATAGGTAGTTCATTGATATTTTTTTTTCTGAAAAAATTGTGGAGCTAGGGTAAATAAGATCTTTGAAGGTGGTTTTAACTGCTTCATCAGAATTGAATATTTTTTCCTTGCAAGAAATGGTCCAAATTCCGGAAATAGTGGCAATCTATTGGACCAAGGTCCGGGGAGTAGGGTGAGCGTCGGAGACATTCCAATCGCAGCTCCTCTAATTAAGCGACCGTCTGGTGTGCAGTGTATGGTCTAGCGTTGTCTTGAAGCAGCAGTGAGCTAGAGCGGTTGAACAGGCTCGATTGTTTAACGACTAGTTTTCCATCATGGTTTGAAATTATTGACAATACAGGTCTGCCGTAATCGACTGTCCAGATCTTAGGAAGCTGTAGCGAATGACACCAGCACTAGTTCATCAGACACTTACCAGTACTTTTTTTGGCTTAGGTTTGGCTGGTTCTCCTGGGTTCAATCATTGTGATGAGCGTTTCCGGTTATCATTACAGCCCTTCACAATTCCCACTGCTGAACATAGGCCTCCCCCAAGGAATGCCACAAAGCACGGTCCTGAGCCACCTGCATCCATCGACTTCCTGCATATCTTACCAGGTCGTCACTCCATCTAGTGGGTTTCCGGTTATCGTATAGGATTAATTTTTCATTTGTTTCATACATTTTTCGACTTTTTCACTTTTTCAATATGCTTCAAGTGAATTAAATTGTTTTATCACTCACACCGAAACCCGCCGCTAACTCTGACGTGGTTTGCGATAGATCTCCTTCCACGATGACTTTTAATTCTTCATTGTCAACTAGATTCTCCGGCCGTCAACGGGGTTTGTTCTGTAGGTCAAACTTTCCAGAAGTAAAACGTTGGAACCAAAAACGTACCGCGTTCTATTTGAAAGCAGCTTTTCCATACATATTATTACTCCTTCGAGATTCTGCAACACTGGAGCCACGGTGGAACTCGTAGTCGTAAATAACGTCGTATATTTAGATTTCCCTATTTTGAACAGAACGATCTCAAATAATAACCAAGTGGCGCGAAAACATTAATGAATCACTAAATTTGAAACACAAATACACAAACCTATATTTTAAATAAATTTGAATTTGGAATTCCTAATCAAAATATGAGAGTTTAACGTGGGCAGTTCGACAAAACGCATTCACTCGCAGACAAACAAATGCATATTTAAGGACCTAATGTTATTAAACAGCTGTTATACCTTTATCGATCTGTCCTGGGAAGAAAACCCAGTAGGATTTTTTAATATTTTGAATAAAAAAACATATTTTTTGTAAATATACTAAGAGGCAATTTTTTTTAAATTTCTCACGTAGACTTTCGGTTTTAGGTTGTAAAAAGCTCTTATGGTTGTCTTTTGCAAAACATAGGCATACAGCAAAATCCCATAAGACATGCTATGGAAATAACTAAAATAAACTAATCTGTCTCGACACTAGTAAGAAGAAGTAGAAGTTGGTTATATATTGTTTTTTGTAGAATAAGGGTGACAAACTAGCTCACAGTCCACTTGATGGTAAGGTGGTAGTTGCGGCCTATAGACATCTACATTTCTCCTCGATTAAGAATCAAAATGCACATGCGTCACCCCTGATAACTTAGATAGAATGCCTCGTTTTCACCAAAAAGGGTCTCTGGTTCTCTACACTCACCATACGAAACATAGCTATTTTACGCTGGTATTGTGTAAGAGCGTGGTCCTTTCCCGGTCGAAACGACCCATTACATAGCTGCGCGTGACTCCTACATATTTTAGAAATTGTTCGGGCTAATTCAAGCCGCTCAATTTCACCATTGCATATCGCGACAGAACTCAAGATACTATCCATACCATCTGGATGATTGGCGGTACACTACTGTGCGATTTGCAACAGGTTCCTTGTAGAATCTTGTAGAATCGACTACCACCAGCAATTTCTTCGGACCGATACGACTTAGGGAACTTTAAGAAAAGAGCCTACTCTTTTTTAAAAGGCCTAAGAAATTCCCCTGGTGTTTCAGTTGTTCATGGGCGGCGGTAGTCACTTACCAGCAGGTGAGCAGTATGCTCATTTGCTCCCTCTCATATAAAAAAACACGCACAAATGCACATATATATATATAGCTTTTTGTAGGTTACACAAATATTTCTATTGGGGATCCTAATGGGTTCGAATCCCCAATAGAACTATTTGTTGGGCTCAAAGCAATTTGCCTTAAACATCACGTTTAGCAGATGGATTGCCAGTCGCAGCACCAGATGTACTGATCAGATAGCTTCGACGCTGCTGAATATCGCCGGTGTAATTATTTTATGTCTGGCCAAAGCGAGTTAGTTATACTGCGATTTATCGAAAACCAAATCAACCGGCGGCCCTTTTTACTGGAAAAGAGGCATTCCATCTTAGTCATGTATTTTGCATTGCATTTTGATTCTTTATTGAGGATAAATGTGGATGTTTATGGGTCACAGCAACCACTTACCATAAGGTGGACTATGTGCTCGTTTATCACTCTACCATATATAAAAAATCATAAGACCTTTCTAGCAGTATGGGATGTACGATGCCCACGAGTCATTTTTTTCAAGTTAAAAAAATACTAACAATGCTATTAACATTAATAATAATCCCTTAAATCACTCCAGTTAAACTGAAAATGCTTGTGTCAAGAGTATTTCACGACAGTAGTCGAAAATCGTATTCGAACCCACGACTTTTAGAGTTCGTGGTCCACACAATTAGGCTACAGTCGCTTCAGAATTTTAAAAAGAGTTGATTGGTTTCTCTTAGGCTACACCATACAGCACTTGCACAGGTTATTTATAAAAACTTTACTACACAATGTTTGTATAAAAAGGGTTTTTATAATTTCTAGTTTTTTCGTGGTTAATTGTGAAACGTAATATATGATTGTAAGCTGTTTTTTTTTTCATAAAAAGGTCTCGCTGGTTTTATTGCTGGTTCTTCCTAGGACAGAGGTTTATTTTCCGAACCAGTGGTAAATTAAACAAAAGATAAACTTTCAATAAGTATTATCTATAATCTATTTTGAATAAAAAGTTACTGTTTCTGAAATTCAATATATTTTTAAACCTTTCGAAAAATTAAGTGTACTTACTATCATTTTTTTTACAGCAAATACCTTTCTCGAATTCATTTGTAATAAGAATCGCACAATAGTTTTTTTTTAATTGCAAAAGAGACTCAAAAACACTGTGATTGCAGAACATCACATCGTCCAGTATTGCACGATTACAATCGTAATTAAGACTTAAAAAATAGAACAGAACAAAAAGTGATGCCATTAGAGACAGGTGAAAATATTTCTGTCTCTTTCTTACTTACGCACGGTGTAATATAGTAGTCTTTGTCTACCGGAAGACATTGTTGATGGATAAATTGTAACTGCCGGCTGTCGTAACTGACTTTTGTCGTACAGTGACTCTCAATCCTATTTTTATAGAAAAATTAAAAATGGTATGTAGCTACCAAAAGGTTCTTACCCAACTGCCCCAGAAGGTGGGTAATGTATTTCGAGTGTACGTATGTATGTATGTCTATTTCCTTGGTACAATCTGTAGCTTAAATGTTTTGATGTAAGTATCTTAACACATTATGCGGTGTTGATAAATTCGTCTTAGTTGTAGAAGTGACATAGGATGTAAAACTTTGCTATTTTTAGTACACTTTTTAAGCCGGGTACAGGGGCCATGTGTAGATATAACTGTTATATATATTTTCCTGATCCCATGGCGTTCGCGTAATGGACTGGAGTCCGTAGCAGAGGTAGAGTAAGAGACCGCAAAAGGAAGGTGCTCCTTGTGTTCCTGGTGCGCCTTACCTGAAAAGTAGAAAGGGCAGCGATGGGACGGCTGGCGTATATATACCCCGTCCTTGCTTCCGCCAGACGTAGGTATTTTTCGATGTAAACAATATATTCTCGCACTGACGGTGTCGCTTTGCTTTGCATTGCCTCACACTATGTTTTAATATTACTATAATTTGAGAGTTTAAATAAAGATTATACCAATTTTAATACCGATTAATAGTGGCTGCCTAGAGGTCAAAATTCAACCATATTTCATTAAATTTTTAAGTGTATTTTTAAGCGTATTTACTAAGCAAGGTATATTTCGCTTTAAATTGCACATATACCTCATATAAATATAAAACATAAACGCTTTTTTGCCTTGACACAATTTATTGACTATTGAAAAATAAACATTAAAAATCACACAAAATTAAAAAAAAAGTTAGCAGCCTATATATGTACGTCCCACAGGTGGGAACAGGCCTCCTCTCATTTCTGAGAGGGTTTTAGAGCAAGGAAACGTCACATGTTTAAGAAATGTTTACATATCTTCGAAATATTTTTTTTCTTATTTCTCAAACATGCATCACGATGTTTTCTTTAACCGCCGAACATGTGGTAATTCAGCACTTAAAATTCCAATTAACAATTTCATTGATGCCGGCGGGGATCGAACCCGGGCTGCTCGCGTACTGTGAAACTTACAGTGAGCGCTAACCATCTGTAGTAGTAACTGTTGGCAACATTTTAAAGTTCTTTGGCGACATTCTCTATTCTGTGAGACTGTTAGAACACAGACTATGTGTTTGATATTGGCAGTACGAACGTAAACAAAGAATTTTTTTTATAGGATATGGTGACAAACGAGCGCATAGTCCGAATCAAAATGCAGATGCGTTGTCACCCGTGAGGACTAAGATAGAATGCCTCCTTTCCAGTAAAAAGGGTGAAAAATTATAAATTATTAAATTAAAAATTATATTGTCTCATTTAATGTATTTGTATTATATTATATATTACACATCAAATTTTAGCTTTCTGCACTTCTTATCTATATAAACTTTAACATATTGATATATAGATTTAATTATCATGGAAGCAACAACTATAGTATTACTGTGTAACTTACAATTTTATTTTCGCTATATAATTATGTCACTTTTTAGAAATTAATGTTATGTAATGTAAAATAATATGAAAATATTTAATACTTCCTAACAAATGTTATGGTTATTAGCGAAGATCGAATTAATAAAATTATATTTATTTTATTTAAAAAAAGTCATATTCTTTTCAATTAACGTGAGTTACAACTTTGGGAAGCTCTGTCTTTTATAACAAAGAGTATTGCTACCGGCGCACGCGCAGCTCTACAATTGTTCACGAAAAGATTTCACAAAATAAGATAACAACAAATCAATTACAGAAACAATACTGTCAGTCCGGTCACCATTTTCATGGAGCTGCCGTTGTAATTTAGAAGCCATTTAATATTTTTTTATATAGAATAAAGTTGCCAATGAGCACATAGTCCACCTGATGGTAAGTGGATGCTTTGACTGAATTACATCTACAATCTATCCTCAATTAAGAATCAAAATGCATGTCTTGTCAACCCTGAGGTCTGTGATGAAATGCCTCGTTTTCAGTAAAAGGGATCTCCGGATCTCTACACTCACCATACGAAACACAGCAGCATTAAGCTGCTATTTTACTCTGGCATTCTGTGAGAGCGTGGTCTTTCCCCATTCGAATGAATTCATTCATTATATAATCATAAATATACCTTCCTAAATAATTTTTAATCAAAGCTTGCATTAAAGTCTAAATACGATATTAAGGTAAGGCTTATTTCATGACCTCATTAGCGTGAAAATGTATAAAATAAACTATGTTAAAAAATAAAGCCTATACGTAAATAAGCCAGCAAAAAACTCCGAGGTATATTTTCTTTATACAACTACATAATACTGAAATTTTGATATAGATAACCAGTCATCCAATTGCGAAGAAATAACGAATTTTCAAATTGATTGCCTAAATACTTACCAGTTCAGATATTTATTTACTGACATTGTTTATATCCATCAATCCATAACAGCGTATAATAGTCCACAGCTAAACATAAGCCTTCCTCATAGATTGTCTCATATGGTAATTTTGCAATAGTTGCTACGATTCGTGGGTGGTGGGTCGGCAACCGCAGTTTTTTTTATAAATTTGAATTCTTATCAGGAAGATGCTGCAGCCCATCTCCTGTTTCAGTTTTTCCTCTTTCGCCAATTAAGATACTACAGAAAAATACGTGGTAGTGGATATTCTTACACCGCCACCACACGGTTATTGTTTTCATATGTATTTATGTAATTTATAAGCTCAATTTTAATATCTTTTACTCATTATAGTATTTAGTTATTTAAGGAGCCTGCCACTTCTTTTAACTACGCCATGAGTTTACTGGCAGAGAACGCAACCTAGCATTAACGTTGCCTTTGTAACCGTTACGCTTATACCAATAAAGTTTTAAATAAATAAATACTTTGCCTTTCGAAGAAAAGCTTTTTCTAAATTTCTCAATTATATTTCGCTGCAGTAGCAACATTTATATTGCTTATGTACATAACACTAAGACTGGTTTCGTATGTATATACGTACCTTCTTCTACTCTTACATAATGCCTTTAATAAATTAAATTATTTTTTGTATCAAAATACAATAATGAAAGCTTTTTCAAGAGTAGTACAATTTACTTGCGTTCGTTGAAGTCTAATACTTGAATGAAATCGGGTGAGTATTTTCAATTATGAATTTTATTTATTATCTCTGTTCTCTGTATCCATGCTTTGTTTATATTTTCACAAAACTTTAGACAATGACTAACTTTAGTGTCGCAAACTTGTGCCCTTAGCACAGGTGAATATAAAACAATATGGCTCGCGGAACAATGATGTGTATAATTTTAAAAATTACTGATAACATTCCATAGACATAACTTCTGATGATACTTGTCACCTCTTACGAGCAGTATTAATTAAACAATTCTAAATTGTATAAATAAGAATGATAAATAAATAATATATTAAAATGTTAACGTGTAGGTACCCAGACTTTATTCTGCTTGGAATATTAAGTGGATGAAAGCATCCTATCGAGCATTTTCCTAATCGTAATAACATAAGGTAGAAGAAGTCTTCTATTTTTCTTTCTTAGCCTTTTGGTTTTGGGCTCCTCTGCCAAATAATCTGTGTGGTTTTTTTATAGGATAAGGTGACAAACGAGCACACGGTCCACCTGATGGTAAGTGGTTGCTGTGGCCCATAGACATCTACATCTCTCATCAAATCAAATCAAAATCAAAATGCAGATGCGTTGTCACCCATGAGGACTAAGATGGAATGCCTCTTTTCCAGTAAAAAGGGTCTCAGGTTCTCTACACTTACCATACGAAACACAGCAGTGTTAAGCTGCTATTTTACGTTGGTATTGTGTGAGAGCGTGGTCCTTCCCCGGTCGAGCCGACCCATTCGTGCTACAACTATATTACTAGTATAGATGCAGCATGGCTCTACCACTAACAGCAGAAAAGGTTTGATAGCACCTTTACCTTCTGGTGTCATCAAGCAGCATTACAGTTATAGTTTTGTTCCGGTTTGATAAGTAAGTGTGGCAATATAATTACAGTATGTGCAGTATTTCGTCTTAGCCCGCACAGGTGACAAAGCGTCGGCATTTTGAGTGTTAATCGTTAAAAGATGTAGGTGTTGTTGCGCCACAGCATGCATTTATCATCAGGTGGACTGCTCTCGTCTTCTTTTTAAAACTTCTCTGAATAAAACATATTTTTTCTTACTTTAATTGTAGTTATGGCACAGTATTCATTTTGTCTAAGACAGTGCATACCATGCTGTTCTGTATGATCATTAGTTTTTTCTAAATGCCACGCTGTTGCATATCAAAAGTTCATTATTGTACTATTGTTAGAAGTATCAGTATACATATATGACAGCTCCGTAGCACGGTGGCTTTGCGGCGCTAAAGGAACGGAGTTCCGCATCCCGCACGGAATAAGTATTTGTAAGGCCTAAAATAATTGCTTTGAGTCTGGATGTTTGTCCTTGTGCAATTTATGTTTGTAAAATGTCTCTACAATACATGAAAAAATGTTAGTGTGGGGGCAACGAAGTGATAAAAGAGATAGGGTATACTTATCCAAATTAAGTGCAGGACAAGTTTTTAGTACATGAGTGTGAACGTATGCGCATTAACAGATGCACTCTTTACTCCCTCACTCTCATAGTTTGATGGGACGACAATCCAACACGACCGCACATAACCAACGGCTTTACGTGCATTCCGAGACATGGGGTAGAAACAACGCTAACTTCCTTCTAACTGCTGCTGAGCTTTTCTTGATAGAAAAAAACCAATAACTGAGTTTTGGACTCGGGATTCAAACTAACAATGATCAAAAGTCGCGTTAAGACCGCTAGACCAAAAGTCCGTTGGTAATCTATTGCTGGAATATGAGCATTTTGCTCAGTATTGTAGACACCATTTATATTTTTGGTACTTGCAAGGAGTACCTTGTATTTCATATAACTGGAACTCTTGACGAAATGGCCGATACGGGCTGATGAGGATCCTACTTTAGATTAAAACAAATGGTAAAATTAAAAATGTTGTACAACAGAGTTCAATATAAATAAAATTAGAACATCATTAGTGTAATCGAAGTCAATTAAATACGAATTATTAAGAATAACTCAAAAACTACTGGTCAGATCTTGAACAAATTTATATGGGACCACATGAAAAGCACCAGCTTTCAAATATAAAAAAATTATCATCAAAATCGGTTCACCTAGAAAAACGGAATTCAGAACCTCATCCTTTTTTGAACACGGTTAAAAGAATTCGTACTCGTCTACGATTCCCACCAGAATAATACAATCGCACTGCAGGCGTACATTTTACATTTGGTCACAATACAATAAAATCCAACAAGTATGATGTATTTGCTATATTCAAACCCAGGTTTCACTGTAAATATACGCTGGTCTCTAAGACTTATCCAAGTTAAAATAATCGTTAAATATAGTTGGATTAGCTGTCAAACTAAATAACCAACGGCGCACTTATTTTAAACAAATAGTTCGTAATAACGGTATATTAAAGTGCCTTAACGTAATTGGTGAAAGCCACAAAGAACCAGTACAGCAAGTAACATTATTAAAACTGCTTATGTAAAAATTTTACGTACATTATCAATAATAATAAGAAACAGGGAATTATTAGTAGCGTACTTACTTGGCTCTATCGTTGGGAGTCCGTCTAGTGAGGGGAAGACGGCGCACAATTATCTTACTTCCGCTGCAGGATTGAAGTGTTGGTGTAAAACATTATATCGATATCGATATTTATTTAGAATATATTTCTCTTTCTAATATATTATATTTAGAATATATTAGAAATTATGTTATTATTTTTAAATTGTATATATCTTCAAGAAAGTATTTTTCTGATATTGACGTTTAAATTAACTTATTCTAATACTTATTTTACCCATTTATATATCCATGTAGTCGCAGTGTAAGAATATCCAGAATATCCACTAGGCCATATCATGCCGTGGGTGTCGTAAGAGATGACAGAGGAAAACAAATCGGAAAATGGACTGCAGCGTCTTCCTAATAACGACTAATAATAATAAACTGCAGTATCAAGCTCCTTGTGAAGCGTGGCAACTATGGCAAGTATCTCTTTGAGGAAATCTATGGGGGAGGCCTATGTTCAACAGTGGACTATAATTGACTGTAACGTAGGTACCTATTTATTAACATTCATGTTCATCTTTGACAATTGAAGATTTAATTTCTTATTTGATGTTTACAGTTGTTTTAATCTTAATATGTTAGTTTTAGCACTTTTTGGAATTCTCAATACACTATCTTTCGAATGCCTTTGACGATTTCGTTGGTCAAAACTTAAAATAGATGGATATTTAGAAAAAAATACGATTTGAATTTATTTTCTTCTTTATTATATTTATAATTCTTTGATAAATACTTAACGCGTATCGTTTTTCTAAATGTTCTTGAATTTGACTAGTATCCGCCAAAGACATAAAGAGAACCTGTTGTCAAAGCCCTCAATAGCAATAATTGCGATAAGTATAATAAATATTTCTTTTTATATAACTCCAGGCAGACAAATACCTAGTCCACCTTCCATCAAACCATCATTAAGAGTCAAAATGTATATATATATGCGTCACTGCATACTGAGGACCTGTTTCACTAGTATTGAATATCAAAGGTTTAAATAACATATCATTACATTTCGTTTACTTCTTTATGAGCCCACAAAAGTCGAAATCTGGAAATGGGCCTCTCTCGTTGCAGAATAAATGCCTTAAACAGATTAACAATTACAGTACTGCCCGTCGCCGATCTGTGTATTTAGCTCTTAAGCATTTTTAAGATAAGATTGACAAACGGACACAGACCGCCTGATCGTAAGTGGATGCTGAGGCCCATATGCATCTACGTTTATACTCGAATGAGAATCAAAATGCAGATGCGTTGTCAACCCTAATGACTAAGATGGAATGTCTCATTACCAGTAAAAATGGTTTTCGGTTCTCTATACTCACCATAAAAACGGCATTATTCTGCTGTTTCTCGCTAGTATTCTGTGAAAGAAAGGTCTTGAACTGGTCGAGTCAACCCTTTCGTGCTGCAGCATTAATATAGGTGCAGCTTGACTCTACTACGTAAAAATATACGTAAACATGAAGGTTATAATACCACCTGTTGACATTTCACATAGTCGTCTCTTATGAAATGCAATACCTCATATTTTATCCTATACCCCATATGCTACACCCCATGGGTGTTATATAAAATGTGGGGTAGTCGAATTTCACGATTTATCATATTTCCATCTGTAACTGTGTAAATGTAATAATTGAGATGAGAAGAGTTACAAAACACAGCAGCTTAACACTGCTGTATTTTGTAACTTTAGCTCAGCTGTAATGTACACTTTAATGTGCAATGTATGTTTTCCACTAATATTATCATGCAATATTTTTTGGTCTACAGTTGTATCCGCGTATATACCTCATATAGAATCGAAAGGATACAAAAGAGATGTCTTTTGCATTTATCTTACGATCATAACCTAGTTAAAACTATTAGGAGTTACGAAGACAAGCTGATTACTTTAAGCTTCAGTCAATAAAGTCAATTGGTGATTGGCGTCATTTATATTTCCTATTTACTAGCTCAATTAAATATTCGTGCTTCATTGAAGACAAAAAGGCTGTAGTCTTTCATACCATTCGTAGATAAAAGCAGACGTTATTCTCCGATTAATGGTTTGATGTTGAATTATAATGCCATATATAAATTATCACATAAGAATTGTATTGCTGCTATAATAACTTACTGTTAATAAACATAAAGATTGAAAAGTTGACATTCACATAGTTTCAGATAATATTTCGAAATTTAAACGTGATTTATTACATTCATATTCCTCAAATAATAATAATTCACAGTTAAAAGGTATTTTTAGTAGTAATAAAAAGCTACACATATCGATACATATATCGATAGTATTTCAACGCCACCCTACCCCCGCATGCGGCGGACCGCGACGAAGAAAGTACAACCGTCGTAACGGCCAACACTCGCCGAGGAAACGCAAGTGTCGACCGACTGTTGGGGAGCCTTGAACCGCGGACAGTTCTCGGATATCCCACGCGGATATTCCATTATATTCCAAGTACAATTCATGGATAATAAATTATAATCAAAATAAATTTTTTCAATAATATCCACAGCTTTTTAAAAATACCCCAATTTATTTAATTATCCCCAAGCTGAATGCTTGGGGATAATTAAATAAATGTTTATAATAAAATAAGAAGGAAATATTGTAATTAATATGACTTTAAGTTAGACAACTATTTTTATTGCAATAAAACCTGACGACAGTGATTTATGAACCGAATATATATATATATATATATATATATATATATATATATATATATATATATATATATATATATGGTCGAGCCGACCCATTCGCTACAAGTATACTACTAATATACCTGCAGCATGGCTCTACCACGTAAAAAAATATTCTATTCTATTCCATTGTAAACAATTAATATAAGACATAATATAAATACATCAATTATGACTACAGCTATTCACAAGTGCACTTAAGTGCTGAATATAAAAAATGTCACAAAGCACGGTCCTGAGCTATCTGACTTCTTAGAATTAGAATGTCTTAGAAGGTCGTCATTAGATCTAGAGAGGAGCCGTATTCGCTTACTGGTCTGAGGCTACCACTCCAGAAACGTTCTTCACACATGATACACACCTTAATTGTGTGAAGCATACATTGATAGCTTTCAATCAAATCCAATCATTTAGAGATATAGCAAATTCCATTATAGTCTATCAATTTTATATGTTGTAGCACGAATGGGGCGGCTTGACAGGGGTAGGACCACGCTCTCGCAGAATACCAGCGTAAAATAGCAGCTTGACACTGCTGTGTTACGTATGATGAGTGTAGAGAACCGGAGACCCTTTTTACTGGAAAAGAGGCATTCTATCTTAGTCCTCACGGCTAACGACGCATCTGCATTTTAATTCGCAAACAAAGATGGATGTAGATGTCTATGGGCCACAGCAACCACTTATTTGCTTATCAGGTAGATTGTGTGCTCGTTTGTCACCCTTATTCTATAAAAAAATCTAAAGTGTACCGCGGAATACTGCGACAGCTCATGCCTCACAGTTACTACGCTTTGCAACCGCAGTATTTTCTACCGACTTTAAAAAGGAGGTACTCAATTCGACTGTGTGTGTTTTTTATGTGTTACCTCATAACTTTTTTCTGGGTGAACCGATTTCAATGATCCTTTTCTTATTTCAAAGTTGGTGCTTTACATGTGATCCCATATAAATTTGATCAAAGTCTGAAGAATAATTTTTGAGTTATTCTTAATAATTTATGTTGAAGTTGATTGTACAAAATGTTTAATTTTAAATTATCATTTTCATTACTCGCTATCAGGGAGACGCTGCTGCCTCTCCCTGGTTTGTTTCTCTCTGTTACTTACGACACCCTCGGGATAATATGGGGTAGTAAGGATATTCTTACTCGACCACTACATGGCATTCACGATACATTCGGTAGTTATTATTTTTTGGTCGAAAGTTTTTAACAGTTAATCTTTACCATATTTAATTTACGCTTAAATTGCCTCGTTAGTTCAAGATTTTCTTTCAAGACATTTTCAGTAGCAGCCCGGAGTCAAATAATTGGCGGTGTTGCACCCCCGTGCCTCTGAAAACACGTAAAACCGTTGGTTCTGCTCCCGATCTCTCTCCGCTCGCGACGGATTGCCGTTCAGTTGGACTATGATAATGAGGGAATAGAGAGTGAACCTGTTTGTACACACACTCGTGCACTATCATCCTGACCTACGAAGATAGATATTCTACGTTGAGTCCGGGCGCTGTAACCGTGGATTGTTCTACAGTATAATAATATTAAAATTAATTTATGGTGTCGTTATATTGGAGTAGAGTAGAGCACTAACAGTGTGTCAAAACAGAATGGAAAGAAGCATTCTAAACATCAAGCTACGGGACAAAATCAAACTTACAAATATAAGAAGCAAGACAAAAGTTACAGATGTCGCAGTGTTGTGCAGTGATGTACACGGTGAAAAACCTTAAGTGGAAATGGGCAGGCCATATGATAAGAAACAGGAGGGAAAAATGGACAAAAAATGTTACTGAATGGTACCCTAGAGATGGAAAAAGACGTAAAGGACGTCAGAAATTAAGATGGGAGGATGACATCAAGCAAATAGCCACAACAACGTGGCAAAGAAGAGCTGCAAATAAGGAAATATGGAAAACCCTAGGGGAGGCCTATGCTAAAGGGCAAGCTGATAATAATGTTACCGATGTCAAAAATTAAATTGAATTGTTATTATAAAAAAAATGTTATTATAAAATATAATTTAGTATGTAAAGTAATTTATAAAATTTTGCAATTATAATAATTCTCCAAATGTATTATATTATCAGAAATAAAGGCTATTTGAATTTGAATTTGAATTTGATATATTGGAGTTATCGTCATATGTTATCGTTCCTTTTTTAAATAAAGATAGTGACATCAGAATCATTGTACAAGTGCTTATTATTATTATGATTATAAGTGCTAAATTTTTTAAATTAATAAATTTAATTAACTTAGTTGCTATGCGCTCGCCTTATATTTTATAAGACGCGGGTAATCCGAGCTCGATTCTCGCCGGCACTAATGCAATTATAAATTGCAATTTTAAGCGCTGATTTACCTCGTGTTTGTCTGTGAGAGAAGATGAAAAAATAATTTCTAAGACATTTTAGGTTCACCAACACGCATTAAAGCATCGTATCAAACTAACTGTTCCATAATAACACTTTCAGAAATGATATGTTGCATTCACTGTGATAAATATTTATTATAATGTCATTAATAATTTATTATCCCACTCTTCTCGATTGAATATTCATAAAATTTATTCATTTATACTTCACAGCCTTTAAGTCTACCGCTACACACCAAAAGATTGCCTCTTAAGGGGATATTTGCCATCGCTGTCACACTTGGCAGACAAGATGGCAACCGCAGTTTTTTATAAGTTAGAGTTGTTTCAGTTTTCGTCTGTCGCTTTATATGATACCGACAGGACGATATGGGGTTGACAACAGGACGGTATGGGGATAAGAGCATCCACTACCCGCTTTCATTACAACGACAAGTCCCTACTGCGAGGTTCTAAACGTAACTTTGCATATCATTTAACCGTATTCGCAAATATTATAATTTTATGATTTATTTTCAACTACACATTGAATGAAACTAGTTTGTTACGGATTTTATCGCGTTGAATAAACTTATTTTTAAATGGTGAACATTTCAGTTCCACCCGTGCCCATGGACTGCAATATAAAAATAAGTTGATTAAATGATTAAATCATCGTAAAAAAAAAACTAGTTTAATTAAATATTTTAATTAATTTCATTATTAATTCGCTAAGAAGCAGCAGAAATAAATAATAAGTACCTATCATCTACATTTAAAAATAACCGACTCAATCAACAGACCATGATCGTGCACCAAATTCCTAGAAAACATATAAAATTTGACCTGCTCAAAGTTAAAAAATAACCTTTTTAAACAAAGTTTGGATAGAAAGGGTTATTAAAATTTTAACCTTAATATTAACCAAGCTATTTTTAATTTGTTTTGTGTGTTAATTGTGTAACATACATGATTGTAAGATGTTATTTAAAACAAAGTCCCACTGGGTTTCTTGCTGGTTCTTCCCAGGACAGAGATTTTTTTCGAACCAGTTGTAATTAAACAAAAGAGTGGCTTTCAATAAGTATTATTTATAATTTATATTGAATAAAAAAGTTTCTGTTTCTGTTTCTACATGCTATTATATACCTATATAGAATCGAATTATTACAAAGAAACTATGGGTCAACGTGCGGTGAAGTTCCTAAAGGAACTCTATCCGTGTCTGGTCCGTGGTGGTTGCTGCTGGTGATAAGAGGGCTGGTTCTTTTATCGCTGAAAGGCTAAGTATAGCCATTCAGCACGGAAATGCAGCCAGCGTTCTTGGCACGATACCACGGGGAGCAGAACTGTATGATAATTAAGTTATTAGTTTTAGATTTTTTTATAATCATTTTTTAATATTGTATATATTGAAATATTGTATTTAAAACGTAGAAAGATATTTTCATGTCATAAATATATATGGTAGAGCGTTGCTGCATTCATGAATGGGTCGGTTCGACTGGAGAAGGACTACGCTCTCACCAGTGTAAAATAGCAGCTAGATATTTAGAACTGTTATATTTTGTTATTATTAGATTTTATTATTATATTTAGAATATTCAAATATTTTATATATTTTATTATATTTCGAAGTTATTTATTATTTTTGTTTTGTTTTTTATTCTATAGTCCTACACCTGCGTCAAATTCTCACCACTCCATGGGTTGACTGGTAGAGAATGCCTCAAGGCATTAAGTCCGCCGATTCTATTCTTTTCTTTTAAGGAATGCAACGAAAATAATAAATTTATTATTATTATAAGGTTAATTCATACTTTCATTTTAAATGCATTAGCGGCATTAAAGAATCACTCCATTTCGTCCCGTCGGTGGTGTTGACTATAAAAAAATCCAGAAGAAAATTATGGATTCCTATATAAGCCACTTGTACCGTTAGGTTGGTTCAGAAGGTAGGTAGGTTCTTAAAACAGTCGAGATTTATAGTAAACTATTTTATTTATCTTACTTCCGCACACGTACAATAATGATAATTGAGCTCTAAAAAGGAGATCAATGGCCAGACGTAGGGAGGTGAAGTCCAAGCGCTGTTCTTTCAGGGTCATAGACAGCCAGCTAGCAGAAGGTGCCGATGATAGACCGGTTCGACGGTGATAATGGCCGTTAGTAAGATTTTAGGGCAACAGTCCGTTAGCTCACGGCTCGGCAAGCAAGTAAGCCTTAGGTGATGGTGGTATAACTAATTTGTTTAGACAAGACGTACCTAAGCCGAACCGGCGAAAATCAGCGGCTACAATGTACGAGAACTCTGACACTGCGATCCTCAATCGTCTGCCAAGCGTGATGTTTAAGGCGATAGTAAACTATTATGGTCTGATGATGATGATAATTATGATGATAATACTTCCATTGTATTTTGTAACTTTTTTTGGCGAAAATAGGTCTCTACCCGCACAGGATAGAAGCCAAGATACCATGATTGGCGGTCCACCACTGTGCGATTTAGAAGATGTTTTCTTCCTCGCACAACTTCCTTGTGGAATCGATTACCATCAGCGATTTTTCCGGAACGATACGACTTAGGGACCTTCAAGAAAAGAGCCTTACTCCTTTTTAAAAGGCCGGCAACGCATCTGCAATTTCCCTGGTTCCCCTGGTGTTGCAGTTGTTCATGGGCGGCGGTAGCCAGTTACCATCAGGTGAGCCGCATGCTCATTTGCCCCCTCTCCTATAAAAAATGCCCTAGTTATTATGGCTATAGCACGAATAGCTTGGCTTGACTTGTGGATGGACTACGTCTCCACAAAATACTCATAATGAGGCTCTAACCGCACAGGATAGAGCCAAGTCACGCCGTAGTCTATTATAGCTACAGCACGAATACCTTGGCTTGACTATTGGATTGAGTACAGCCGCACAAAATACATGTGCAAAATAACACCATATTACTTGACCGTTTTTCAATGGTGAGTGAGAACTGGAGACTATTTTAACTGCTAAGGATGCGTTCCATATTAATTCTCAGTGAACAGCACATGTATAGATTTTTTCACACGTGAACACTAAATGGTTAAACTATAACATTGGGACGTAGAACACCTCATTCCCCCGTGACCATGGGTGCTATAAAGTCCTAGATACATCGGGTATATAGAACAAGTTAATATACGTGATAAAATCCATAAAAACTATTTTTATATAAACGCACTTGCATTTGGATTTTTTTATAGGATAAAGATGACAACAAGCACACAGTCCACCAGATGGTAAGTGGTTTCTGTGGCCCATAGACATTTCCATCTATTCTCGATTACAAATCAAAATGCATATGTGTTGTCACCCGTGAGGACTAAGATGGAATACCTCGTTTCCAGCAAAAAGGGTCTCCGGTTCTCTACACTCACCATACGAAACACAGCAGCGTTGAACTGCTATTTTATCCTGGTATTCTGTGAGTGTCGTCTTTTCCCGGTCGAGCCGGCACCTTCGTGCAATAACCATAATTTTTATTTTATTTTTTTAAATTAAATATAATTATAGCTGCGATATACCCTTACGGCGAATATAACCTTTAAAATCTCATCTTCTACACAAAAACAGCACTTACTTAACAGCAGGTGAACTGTCTACATGATTCTGTCCTTTACCTCTATACAAAAACTGGAAATATCCACATACGTTTTAATATTATTCATTAATTTAACAACCTGAACAGTTTCGCTTTGTTGTTGTTGAAACGACCTTTGAAAATGTCCTTAAAGGCTAAACCGGTCAGGTAACAAAGTGGTTTTTGAAACAGTGTGTGAATAAGTACTAGTGTGTACAATATTTAATATATTATTACGTGGTAGGGCCACGCTGTAGCTATATTGTGCTTGCAGCACGAATGGGTCGGCTCGTCCGATGTAGGACCACGCTCTCATAGAATAACAGAGTAAAATAGCAGTTTAATGCTACTGTATTTCGTATGGTGAGTGTAAAGAACCGTAGACCTTTTTACTGGAAACGAGGCATTCCATCTCAGTCCACAGGGGTGATAACGTATCTGAATTTGGTTCTTAATTGAGGATAAATGTAGATGTCTGTGGGCCACAGCATCCACTTACCATCAGGTGGACTGTGTGCTCATTTGTCAGGCTTATTCTATAAAAAAAATTAATATAGAATATGGGGGTCAAATGAGGTCACAGTCTTGGTGGACTAAACAACAAACTTATTCTATCCACTTACTATCTGGCGATAGTAATTGTATACTGTGGCCTATGCATATCTACAGTAATCCTTGATTCAGAATCAATATGCTGATGCGTTGTAACCCCTGAAGACTAAGATGAAATGCCTTGTATCCAGTTAAAAAAGGGTCTCCGGTCCTCTGCATTCACGATACGAAACATAAATCAGTATCATTACATTAGTGTTCTGTGAGAGCGTGATCCTTCCCCGGTCGAGCCGACCCATTCGTACTATAATCGTAATATAGCTGCAGCATGGCTCTACCACGTACATAATTAAATTACATCACAATGAAAATATATTTTTTTTGTTTTTTAGAACTTAGAATAAGAAAGCACATATTTCCTCAAGAGATTTTCGTTTGATTACGTGGAAAATCAGCACTTAAAATTGCAATTAATAATTTTATTCTCACTGGCGGTGATTCACCTTCTTCTGGTGTAAAGCACCAAATAGGAAGTCCCTTCAGCCTATGCATGATGTATTTATTGGTACATAAATACAATCTCGCTGAAATTCTCAGTGGCATTCTCATAATAACTACTCACATAATTTTATATAGCATATAGTATAACTAGCTGTTCCCCGCGACTTCGTCCGCGTGTATTTTATTACGATTGGATTTCATGGGTTTTAAATTTTTGCGCGGAACCCTTATTCTTTTTCTAAAATAAAAGTAACCTATTTTACTCCTTATAACATTAGCTATCTGCCAGTGAGTCTCGCCAAAATCGGTTCTGCCGTTTTGGAGATTAGCCGGAATAAACAGACAGACAAAAATTAAAAAAAAATGTATTTTTGTTATAAATACCGTATGCACTTTCATGTGTATTTAGTAAAAAGCTGTTATTTTGACATTACAAACAGACACCTCAATTTTATTTATTTGTATAGATTATAAATATCTAAAGAAATTAAAATAATTAATATTACCGAGTAGCGGCGGCTTAAGAGAATCTACTACCCGTATCATACCATGGGTGTCGTAAGACGCGTTAGATGGAAACTAAAACAGGAGATGATCAGCAGCATCTTCCTGTTGACAAACTCTAGTAAACTGTGAGTCATAGACATCTACATCTATCTATATCTATCTGTACTCTATACAAATAAATAAAATAATTAAAGTGTCTGTACAATACCCGGAGGTCCCTAGCTACTACATAAGCCGGTACTGGCAAGGATCCGGTCTACCTCCTTGCCGTCAGAATTTCTGTAAGCGGAACAAGGATAATTAATCCTCTCTGACTAGAGATGCGGAACCAGGAAAAATAAAGCTTTTTACTAAATGCATATGAAAGTATATGCGGTACTAATAACAAAAAACAATGTTTAAAAATTTTGTCTGTTTGTTCCGACTAATCTTCAAAACGGCTGGACCGATTTTGGCAGGACTATCACAGGCAGATAGCTGATGTTATAAGAAGTAACTTAGGATACTTTTATTATAGAAAATAATTAGGGTTCCGCGCAAAAAAATTAAAACCTATGAAATCTTAGTAAATTCTACGCGAACGAAGTCGCGGGGGACAGCTAGTCCTCAATGAAAAATCAAAATGCAGATACGTTATCATCCGTGATGACTAAGATGGAATGCTTCATATCCATTTTGACGGTGGTAGAGCCACGCGGCAGCTTTTGCTGTGGATGGGCTGGCTCGAAACGGGGTGGTACCACGACCTCACAGAATACCAACGTTAAGAAGAGGCAAAAGACTACCCCAGGAGGGTACCAGCACCCCTGGGGAATCCCTCGCTGAGCATCCACGACCACGAGCAAATTCCGCTCGCAACTTATACCGCTCTACTACTACTAATATAGCTGCAGCATGGCTCTATCACGTATAATATATAATATTTAACAATGGACTTTCAATAGTCTGTAAAAAATGAATGTAATATAAATACAACTTCCTAAATATAATAATGAAAATTTCTTCTAGACCTAATTTCGGTCATGGCTACCAGTCTCAACGGAGACTCGCCTGCACTGGACAGGATTATAGTGCATATGTGTGCGCGTAAACACAGGTACACTCTCTATTTCCTCACTCTCTTAGTCCGAAGAAACGATAATTCAATACGACGGAAAAAATATCAGGCACAAGACTAACGGTTTAACGTGCTTTAAAAGGAACGGGGTAAAACGCTACCAAGTTCCTAACCTCGAGTTGCTACTGATAATATATTTACAGAAAAATCCAATAACTCACTATAACTCGACCCGGGAATTGAACGCGGGCCACGTCATTAGCATTCGTCTTTACAACCAGTTGACTAACGAGGCATTCATGTATAAAACTTATCTAAGTAATTAATATATAAATATGAAATATTATTGAACGATGGTAGCGACTATACGCAAACTATTATAAAACGTTATTCAACGAATAGCGTAATCATTCTCCTGACAATAAATTCTAGTCCTGTTTAATACATTTCGTAAGTCATATTAAATCGTACAATTTTCCTCGCAACAAAATCACTGTAACACACGGCTTGAAGCTATAAACGGAACGGGCGGGTATTGTACAGTAATTATATACCGCCACAAGACCGAACGAGATAGCCTTATGCAATTTCGAACGTGTGAAAAAGAGCGAAACGTTCATCTGTTATGTAGCGTATGCCTGCGCACGCGCCAAGTTTTTACTCTACACACACACACCCACAGGTACGATAGATGTGTGCACTTACGTATGTAAAAGCTTTTGTGTGTGAGTTTTTGTGTTACTTTAACGGAAATTTCTAGCACTTATGACTGACGATTTATTTGACATTAAGAAATAAATGGTCTTGAAAAATATCTTTAGAAATATTAAATATATTAAGATTAAATAATTAGCCGTGGTAGCTCAGATGGTTAGCGCTCGCTGTAAATTTCACAGTACACAGCATCGATGAAATTGTTAATTGCAATTTTAAGTGCTGATTTACCACGTGCTCGGCGGTGAAGGAAAACATCGTGAGGAAACTTGCATTTTCTCGAGAGGAAATCTGCAATTCTGAGAAAAATTATATTTCGAAGACATGTGAAGTCCGCGAACACGCATTGGGGCAGCGTGGCGACCATTTCCTTGCCCTAAAACCGGCGACAATTTCCTTGCCCTAAAATCCACTCAGAAATGAGAGGAGGCCTGTGCCCAGCTTAGGACATATATAGACTGTAACTTTAATTTTTAACTAGCTAAGATACACGATAAATATAAAATATTGCGTGTACTACCTAAAATTAAATATTTAAGCTATATTATTTAAGACTACCTGTTTCCCGCGACTTCGCCCGCGTGTATTTTAGGTTTTTAATTTTTTTGAAACCCTAACCCTTTTTTATTCCTAAATAAAAGTAGCCTAAGTTACTCTTTATAACATCAATTATCTGCCAGTGAAAATCCCGTGAAAATCGGTCCAGCCGTTTCGGAGATTACCCGGAACAAACAGACAGACAGAAGACAGACATAGATTTTAAAAATTGTGTTTTTGTTAAAACTACCGTGCATACTTTAATAAGCATTTAGTGAAAAGCTATTATTTTGACATTACAAACAGACACTCCAATTTTATTTATTTGTATAGATTCACGTAAATGGGTATAAAATTATATATATACTTAGTTTGAATAGCACCTCTTTCTCTCCCTACCTCAATTGTGTGCACTCATCGCCACCACTAATCCCGGCAGCACTATCCCTAACACTACACTAAGAAGGACACACCCCGCACATATGCACATATTAAGACATATGTTTCTCCTCTAAACGACACATCATCAGGAAATAGACTCTGTGATTGCTGACCTCAAAAGCTTTTACGCGCCTCTCTTGGTTAATTAATCTAAACGGATTGGCGACGGTGAGCAGTCTGGTAATGCAATCGTCAATTCACCTGCCAATCGTAAACATTAAAGGCAAATCCTCTCTAGATCAAGACAGTGGACTTAAACATTGTAATGAAAAATAATAAAATAGGAGCTTCGTTTTGTTTTTTTTAGTTTCAATCTGTAAAATTATCAAGTCCATAGTTTTTGTAGTCAATTGCATAAACAGTAATTTAAAAAAAGGTCGAATGAAGAGAGAAAAGTTCAAATATTAGGTATACTATATGTCAATTTCTCAACTAAGACAACATTTAACTCATTCAAGTAGTTTCGACTACAGAGGGTACGAGTACCAAAGAAACAGAAAAGTATGCATGTCTATTTCTTCATACATTACTTTCCTTCTGATGAAGTCGGGCAAAAATAATCGTTCACAAACACGTTATACAACTACAAAGACTAATCGAGAAAAGAGATATAAAAAAAAAACAATAATAAAAACATAACATGCATACATAGATATAAATGCTCACGCCTGTCGCCCAGAGCCTGCCGTTTCGTTCACATCCATATCATTTTTTTTTACATGAGCTTTCCCGACTCCAGCGGCGGATCTGGTCTCTGGCTCCGCCACCAACCAAGTTTCGGCCGCGGAGGATAGGGAGAGCGGCGCCTCGCAATACCAACACTCCTCTCCCCCCGCGGTCCCACCACCACCGCATCAACGGTGCGACCCCGTCAGAGCGCAGAGGATAGGGCGATTGACGCATCGCAATACCAACACTCCTCTACCCCGCGGTCCCACCACCACCGCATCAACGGTGCGACCCCGTCAGAGCGCAAAGGATAGGGCGATTGACGCATCGCCATACCAGCACTCTTCTTCCTCCGCGACTCCACCTCGGCTGCAGCGGTAGGGGAAGAGGACAACACTCTCACCGCAGCCCACCGACACACATCCGAAGTGGGCTCGCCAAGCCCACTCGGAGTGGCCATCTCGGGCCGGCCCTACACCATGGACGAGCCAAGGGGTTCCTCTTTGTTCAATGCGGGTGGCCACGCCACGGCTATTAAGCCCCCCGCCACGTCAAGGCGGGAACCCGTTCGGGGGGGGGGGACGGTCACATTCATATATCTAAGTATACAATGCTCGCGGTTAAGGGTACTTTTATTTGGCCTATCTTGAATCGCTAATTTGATCCACGAACTTCCGTGTTCAACGTCACCATCTCTTCTTGCAAAACTTAATCCTAATAAAAAAAATTCTTGCCCAGCACACTGTTCTCTTATCACACAATTTCTCACCCGATAATTTAAAGTTAATTTCTAACTCTTTAATGAACGCATTTCTACATTTTTTCATTGTTACACTTCTTTTGCAACATCCAACATACATTTAAAACAGAAATACAATAAAAAGGTTGCCCTAGATCCTAATCTTCGATGCGGCAGGTGCTTGGGTAATAGCAATGAAAGTTTTGATTTGTAAACATTGCATCATCATTATAGCCCTTCACAAGTCCACTGATGAACAACGACCTCCTCCAAAGAATGCCACAAAGCACTTTCCTGAGCCACCTGCATCTATTGACTTGCTCGCTCGCATTACCAGGTCATCACTCCATCTAGTGGAGGTATGCCCAACACTCAAGCTAACTAAGATATCCGATAACTCCTTACCCTCCTCTTCACACTGTATAAACTACTCAACTTTTATAGTAATTCTTTTGATATTCATTATAACTGTTTGTGACCGTTATAATTTGGTTGTGACCATGCACTTTTCTATATTCTGTACTTTGTTAGGTTTTTCTTTTCCCTTTTTTGCATGTTATAACAAAATTGTTATACACTGTTTAATATTTACTTACTGTAGAGAGCAAGTGACGTTTGCTAGTCAATGCTTGATACATTTGCTTAAAACTAGTTTTTTTTTATAGGATATGGTGACAAACGAGCACACAGTCCACCTGATGGTAAGTGGTTGCTGTGGCCCATAGACATCTACATTTATCCCCGTTTGCGAATCAAAACGCAGATGCGTTGTCGGGTGTGTTACGGGTGTAAGGACTTAGCCTCTTTTCCAGTAAAAGGGGTCCCCGGTTCTCTACACTCACCATACGAAACAGCAGCGTTGAGCTGCTATTTTACGCTGGTATTCTGTGAGAGCGTGTTCCTTCCCCAGTCGAGCCGACCCATTCGTGCTACGACTATACTACTAATATACCTGCAGCATGGCTTTAACATGTACAAATACGTAATTATAAGAATATAAATTAGTATAATATAGTAAAGTTTACCTAGTTATGGTCTTATAACTTTTTTAGTTCGTTATTTCTTAGTTAGTTCTTAGTAGTAATTTATTAAGCAATAAAACTAGTTACATTTATGTATATATAACTAGTTCTAAGACAAATGTATCATAATAATAAAAATGTGAAAGAAAGTAAAAAAATATAATAATGTGAACAAACTTTGGTGAAACTAAAAAATAAAAAAAGGAACAAGCCTAATTGACATCTTAATTTCATACAAAAATGATTCCAACCTCACGCTATACTATTTTTGACTCTACATAGAGAATGTAGAGTTTTGGATTTTAAAATAAATTCAAAAACTTATATAATACTTTTGTATACTTAAAGAAAGGCTGAAAAAAAGCACAAATAATTATTTAAAAAAAACCCTAAGCCTTCTATGTCCTGGCCTGTCCAACGTTCAAGTAAATCGTGGCATGTGTCGCGTTCTTAGAAAGGCGTATATCCAGATGTAATTATTTGAACTAGTAAGAGGTCACAGTTCACCTGAGGGTAGAGGTGGCTATTGTATCCCACCGACAGCAGCAACAACTTCAAATAAGGCGTTTTTTTTTCATCTTTAAAGATGTGACACAATAGAATGCCTTCCAGACCGGAACTCAACAGTGTAGACATTGCAGAAATAGGTAATTGAGTTGTACCTACCATCGGACGGACTACCCAGACGGAGTTCTAGGCAGAAAATAATTTCATCCACCTCTTAAAAAGGCAATTTTCCCTTTCGTGCTGCATCCATAGTACAGCTTGGCTGTACTATGTTCCAAATGATAATGAGAATCATTATCATTACAATATCAATTCTGTTTCAACGAACATGTTCTTACTTTTTTCAAATTATTAAACTTCGCACTACATACAAGTTCACAATTATCAACTTATCTAATGTAATTACTGCACGTTTCTTATTATTATGAACTCAGCAACGCTGGTCACTAACTTAAGTATTATAGTTTTTAAAGATTCATCTAGCTTGTTACTTAGTATACCTGGACATTGACAATATCTTGTTATTATTAATTAAGAATTAAAGTTTACACACAGTATCGACTAACAAATATTGTAGGGTTATGGTAGGATATATGACACAACTGCTCATTAGTTTTATGTTAAATAGTCGTGTCATATGTACCACTATCTACTCAATGACTACTTGCTTAAGCTTTTCAGTGACAATCTTCTTATAATTATCTCGTCCAGTGACATTGATATCGATATCATTAAAATTCTCATTGTACAAGTGAATCATACGTAATATAGAGGATCTTCATCCCGCGTTTGTTCGGGATTAATTGGTAGAAAAAAGTTTATGAGAATGGGCAACTTAAAACTACACTTGCTACTTGCTCACATTAAAAACATAAAGATAATCAGAAATTATTCAAAAAGTTATAAATTTGTAATGAATAATATATTATTCTGTCGTGAAGCCCAATTATTACTGGTTTAATTAGAATAACAAGGACAACAAAAAATCTTAAAGTTTCCAGTATTATTTTAACATACTTTAATTTATTTTAATATTAACTTATACATAAATTATGACCATAATATAAAATTACGAAAATATGTTATAATTGTCTTACGCAGTAACACCAGAATGAACGAATGGTAGTACCGGCTAAAATTCATTAGCAATTAAAATTTGGATTATAACTAGAACCATTACAAACACATTTAAATAATAAAATTGCTTACTAAAATTTAAGTTGTGTCAATTCGTCATAGTTAATTGTAGTGATTATTTTATACAAAGAGCAGTAAAATTACAATTTTTTGTTAATATATACATAGGTACCTAAGTATCCTTGATTTAATGGACATTATCCGTCTTATTGCTGTGTAGTAGTGGCGTAAATATCCACTGCCCAAATATCATCCAGTGTATATATATATATATATAGAAGCGACAAAGGGAAACAGAACCAGAAGATTGGTAGCTACATAACATCTTCCTGATAACAACTGAAAATACCAGTATAATGTAGAACTATTGCTGCCAAACCACACGCCTATAATTTTTTGAAAGACCGGTAACGCATCGTTTATTACGTGGTAGAGCCATGCTGCAGCTATATTAGTAGTATAGTTGTAGAACGAATGGGTCGGCTCGACCGGGGAGGGACCACGCTCTCACAGAATACCAGCGTAAAATAGCAGCGTAACGCTTCTGCGTTTCGTATGGTGAGTGTAGAGAACCGGAGACCCTTTTTACTGGAAACGAGGCATTACATCTTAGTCCTCACGGGTGACAACGTATCTGCATTTTGATTCGTAATCGAGGATAGATGTAGATGTCTATGGGCCACAGCAACTACTTAACATCAGGTGGAGTTTGTGCTCGCTTGTCACCTTTATCCTATAAAAAAAACTGTTCATGGGCGGTAGTCACTTACCATCAGGTGAGCCGCATGCTCGTTTACCCCTTCTTATATCAGAAACGAAACTTTATGGAACACGAGCATTCCGGGTTCGATTCCCGCCTTGGAGACTATGGCTAAATCCTCCCTCTGAGCAGTCTATAGCGGAGGGCCATGTCATGATGATAATGATCAAGCTTATAACAAAATATGGTTTATTGGTAGTACCATATTTAAGGTACGTTTTAAAAATTGTTTTCAGGAAAAAAGTTCTTTAGACAATTTATAATCTTCACGAAATATTTTACGTGGGGTTTCTTAATTGAAAACAGACTGTAATTTAAACCTAAGGCTAATTAAAACTACTCTTTGCAATAAGGCGGTAGGTATATGTCTACGAACAAGATTGATAGGTTCAACGACTCTAAGTATATTTTAGCACTATATACCCCATGTCCTTGTCTACCGACTTCAAAAAGAAGACGGTACTCAATTCGACTGTATTTTTTTATGTGTGTTACCTCATAACTTTTTTCTGGGCGAACCGATTTCGATGATTCTTTTTTTATTTAAAAGCTGGTGCTTTTCATGTGGTCCCATATAAAATTGATCAAGGTTTGACCAAAATTTTTTGAGTTATCCTTAATAATTTATATTGAAGTCGGTTGAACAAAATTTTTACTTTTTAATTATTTTAGTGTATTTAAAATTTGGCATACTCTTTTAATCAAACTGTGTATAATTTTCAAACTATAAATCCATAAAAATCTCCCGTGTCAAGTCCACAGCTGAAGGGATTATACTCCATAGATTACACAATTCACAGTTCGGGCTTATGTACATGTGTCTAACGACTCAACAAGCATTGAAATAATTTTTTTTTTAATCTGTGACAGTCTGTAAATACTTACAGGATCTCCCCCGTCACTACATCAGATTTAATAGACCACAAGTCCTCGCTAAAGAGCACCGATTCCTCCCAAGGATGGTGACACGTCGAGAATATGTAATAAGTTAATATGTTATAAAATTCGAAAAAAATAGTTTTATTTCAATGTGTAGTGTTCGCGTAAACATAAGAAATCATTATGACTCCCAGCAGGGCTAGCGTGGGCAGGAGACATTTTTATCCCCGGGTAAAGGCGAAAATGTTTATCCCCTCGCTTAGTTTTATCCACCCTTCGAGCATGGGCATACTGGTGGATATAATATCCACAGTAGATAAAATGGGAGATAGACTTAGACTTAGATAGATGTTTTGTATGAATATAAGCTTAAACCCATGTCCTATGAACTATTCAAATGTCAAAAAAGCATAATTTTTTATGTTTCATTTGGCTCCATGCTATGGACGGGGGATATATCTCTACTCGTACTCAAACGGGGATATCCTTCTCCCCGTTACCGTGCTTTGGTATAAGGATAAGATAATTCTATCTCTTGTCAGTGGATATAATCGAGGGATAAACGTTTTTGGGGCTTATCTATTCGTACTGCAGCTATAATACAGCTGCAGCGTGACTTTACGTCCTATGTCTAGGTGGTGGGTATATCATAAAGGTAGGAGGTACCATTGAATTGAACTAAACTAAAAATATTTATCCCTATATATACAAATCAATTACTGTCCGTTTGTCTCGCTAAAACTCAAAAACGTCTCCACCGATTTTGATGACATTGCTTGTGTATGTGTTTGAATAGGTCCATAGATAGTCTAGATAGACATTTGCACCCGGTAGATAGCGTTGTTGTCAAGATCCGGAAATCACCTGTGCGAAGCCGGGACGGGTCGCTAGTTCTTCAATAAATAAACTGTATTTGTATGTATTCAAGCCTTACACGGAAAAAGGAATGGTAAATTATAAAATCTGTCTCAATATAGAATCACTTATACTGCTCAACTCTGATTTGATGATCGACTAGGTGGTCTAGAGTCAGTATACAAGTTAAATGACCTGAGCGCACGTGCCACATTTATTTATCAATTACGGCCGGAGGAGATTTGAACTTCGCGCTCTGCCGGCCAACTGTGGCCAGTTGGAACGGCGCCCGCTATGTACAGGCGGACGCTCTTTTTGCGTGTGGGATATGTACTGGTATCTTGCATATAACTATGGCACGGTTGAGGTAGTCCACAACTACTATGCACAGGTGTCTTAAAATATGTTGGATTGACATCGTGATAGTACTGCGAGGGTGCTTGGAGTAGTATGTTCGACGCCAGGGACGTGCTTTTAGCAAAGAGTAGCGTAACGACACCCTGGTTGCGTTTCGAATGCAAATCCCAGTGCTCTTCGTTTACGCTGATGGTAACCACTGTAGAATTTAATCCGACAGAATACCGTTACTCCGAGTAGAAGTTATGATGATATCCCCATGTTAAGAAAAAGATATGTATGTATCGATCAATCAATCAATTTATTCATTCGTTTTCACAGGCAACAAGGTTGATAATGTTATAATTTTTAAGTACCTCCGTGAAATGCTTTTGCAGTATACAAATGCATATATCCACACATCATAAAATTAAAATTAAATGAAACAAATCAAAATAACAGTTAAATTAAGTAAACAGAGTCAAAACAAAATTATTAAATTACATTTTTAAATCATTAGTAAATAGAAATTCATTGACATTATAATAACATATATCTATAAGAAAATTTGAGAGATTGAAAGTACATTTAAATTTTTGGACATTATAACATTTTATGTGATCTGGTAATTTATTATATAATTTAGGGGCCATTTCAACAACACTTTTTTTCATAAGAGCAGTTTTACATACATTTTTTTTTATAGGAGAGGGGGCAAACGAGCATGCGGCTCACCTGATGGTAAGTGACTACCGCAGCCCATGAATAACTGCACCAGGGGAATCGCAGATGCGTTGCCGGCCTTTTAAAAACGAGTACGCTCTTTTCTTGAAGGTCCCTAAGTCGTATCGGTCCGGGAAAATCGCTGATGGTAATCGATTCCACAAGGAGGTCGTGCGAGGAAGAAAACATCTTCTAAATCGCACAGTGGTGGACCGCCATTCATCCAGATAGTGTGGATGGTATCGGGAGTTCTGCCGCGATGTGCGTTCGTGAAATTTGGCGGCTGGGATTAATCCGAACAATTCCTCAGAGCACTCCCCATGGTAGATGCGAAAGAAAATGCAAAGGGATGCAACATCTCTTCGCAGTGCCAATGAATCGAGCCGATCGGAAAGGGCTCGGTCGTCGACAATTCGAGCCGCTCTGCGTTGGATGCGGTCAAGTGGAAGGAGCTGGCACTGGGGAGCCCCTGCCCAGAGATGGGAACAGTATTCCATGTGAGGCCGAACTTGCGCCTTGTAAAGTAGCAGGCGGTGTGCCGGCATGAAATACTGTCCCGCTCTGCTGAGCACGCCAAGCTTTTTAGAGGCCAATTTGGCCTTCCCTTCCAAGTGACCACGAAACTGCACGTCACTCGATATGTCGACTCCGAGGATACCGATACTGGCTGAGGCAAGAAGGGGAGTGCCTTGAAACTGAGGAGATACGACAAAGGGGTTCTTTTTAGCGGTAAACGCGCAAACTTGTGTCTTCTGAGGATTAAATTGGACTAGATTTAGTCGCCCCCAATCCAAGACTTTGTTCAGCAAAGACTCGACTTCAGACACAAGTTTGTTCCGGTACTCAGCGACGTTTTCCCGAGAAATATTGGCACGGCCGGTGTATAGAGCATCACCAGTGCTGTCATCCGCATAGCAATGAATGTTACCAGTTAGCAACATATCATTGATATGCAGAAGAAACAGCGTTGGTGATAGCACACAGCCTTGTGGAACACCAGCGTTAATAGGCTTGTAGTCAGAGCATTCACCGTCTACAACGACCTTGATGCTCCGATCTGCAAGGAAGCTGGTGATCCAATTGCACAATTTCTTGGGAAGCCCATAGGAAGGGAGCTTCGAAAGAAGCGCTTTGTGCCAAACCCGAACGCAGGCCTTCGCAATGTCCAGACTAACGGCTCCCCCTTGGACTCTACTGCCTCCGCCCATCTATGGGTCAGGTAGACCAGAAGATCACCAGCTGATCGACCCCGACGAAAACCGTATTGGCGGTCACTAATCAGCTGGTGATCCTCAAGGTACCGGATGAGCTGGCAGTTAATAATGGATTCCATTATTTTGGAGAACAAGGAGGTGATCGCGATAGGCCTATAGTTGGATGGGTCTGAGCGGTCGCCTTTTTTAGGGATCGGGTGGACAAAAGCTGTCTTCCATGAATTCGGGACTACGCCTTGGGAGTAGGAGTACCGGAAAAGACGCGTTAGGACCGGTGCCAACTCCGGAGCACACGTCCTCAGCACAATTGAGGGGATTCCGTCAGGCCCACTCGACTTCTGGATGTCCAGGGAGAGCAATGCTTTGCGAACCGAGCGCTGTGAGAACAGCACATCCGGCATGGAGCACTCACACCGCGGGATGGTCGGCGGTGTTTTCCCCCCGTCATCAAGAGTCGAGTTGGACGCAAAAAGGGAGCCCAAAAGGTCGGCTTTGTCTTTTGCGTCATGGGCCAGTGAGTCATCCTCCCTGTGCAGAGATGGTATTGATGGCTTACAGAAATTCCCTTGGACAGCCTTGGCGAGAGACCAGAATGCACGGGTTCCCGAAGGAAGGCGAACTAGTTTCTCGCCAATTCTGCCTATGTGCTCTAACTTTGCCTTGGCAATAACTCTTTTGAAGGACCTGGAGGCGAAGTTATACTTCTTTTTAAGTGTGCTGGTATTTACATCCCGAGTCGCCAAAGCCGCAGCCCAGGCTTGATAACACTCCTGCTTACTGCGTAATGCAGTCTTACAGGAGCGACCAAACCAAGGCTGAGATCTGCCTCCGATGGGTACCACAGATGATGGAATAAATAGTTCCATTCCCTGTAGCACCACATCAGTGACAGAGTCAGCAACAGCGCTGGGATCATCCGGCGAGAAGCAAACCCGCCCCCATGGGTAGGATGCAAAGAAGGACCGCATTCCGTCCCAATCCGCCGACCTGTAATGCCAAACACGGCGGCAACCTGCAGAACGCAACCGCGAAGGGAGCGTGAGTGGCACCACACTCCGGATCAGACAATGGTCCGAAGAGCCGAGAGGGGCATCGACGGAAACCTGATATCCGTCCGGATGAGAGGTCAGCAGAAGGTCCAACAGGGAAGGTGTATGATCCTCCACATCTGGAATCCGCGTAGGCGAAGTAACCAGTTGTGTCAGACCATATGCCAAGGCAAAGTCATAAACAGATCTCCCCGCATGATCGGTTAGACGTGAACCGAGCCATTCGGCATGGTGGGCGTTAAAATCGCCAAGGATCACGATCTCTGCGGATGGGACCTGTTGTAGCAAGAAATCTGTAGCCATTTGGACGTGGTCGATGAGTCGGTCTGTTTCGGCATTACCGCTATGGGACCTATAGAGGCACCCGTAGACGCGCGGATGGTCGTCGCTGTCTACGCGTAGCCAAAGGATGGACAGGTCCGAACCTTCAAGACTGCCGAGGCGTCAAGAACAGATGTCCTCTCTGACATACACGCAAACTCCAGCCCGAGGCACAAAGGAATGCTCCAATTTGTACCCCGGGTAGGAGAGATACGAAATATCAGCCGGAGAGGAAACCTGCGTCTCGGTCAGAAAGAGCAAGGCCGGCTTCGCCGTCTCGAGATGGTAGTGGACGGCGTTTAGGTTAGAGTGAAGTCCTCTGATGTTGCAGAAATTCACGGATAGCGTGGCAGGGGTCGCCTTGGTGTTCTTGCTCAGTTTGCCCCTAGCAGTAATGCTTTTGAGCGGAATTTTTGGAATGTCTGGAATTTTTGTTTCCGAGGACGAAGGTTAACAGAAGATGGTATACTCATATCAAAAAGATCCGGATTGTATTTTACAAAAATGCTTCTAATATTTAAATACAGAGTAATGTAATTAAATATTATCTTAAGGGATCTAAAGTACTATATGCAAGTTTCTGTAGGCTTTGTCCCACATATAGCTCGAATACATTGTTTTTGAGCTTTCATGATTAATTCTCTGTATGTTGATGGTCCCCAAAATATGATATCATATCGCAGTGTCGAAGCAACAAAGCCATAGTACGATGTTGAAACTTCTTCGGTCAGCTATTTTTGACATTTTATACAGTGCAAATGAAAATTTATACATTTTGTTACAGACTTCTTTTGAATGTATATGAAAGCGTGTATGATATACGTGATTAAAATTTGCCTATGTGCAAATAAACTTGTGACATGTCGAGGATGAAGTATTTTTTATAGAATAAAGGTGGCAAGCGTAAGATAAATACAACAACACCTGATGGTAAGTAGATGCTGTGGCCTATAGATATCTACATCTATCCTCTATTAAGAATCAAAATGCAAATGCGTTCTCATCCATGAGGACTAAGATGAAATGCTTCGTATCCAGTAAAAAAGGGTCTTATTCTCTACGCCCACCATACGAAACACAACAGCATTAAGCTGCTATTTTACGCTGGTATTCTGTGAGAGCGTGGCCCTTCCATTCTATTTACTCATTTATTACAGTTAAGCATTTACCTCTTTTGTCTTTAGGTTAATCCGACCCGTGCTTGTGGACACAAAAACCGGGATTTCTTTCTAGCGTAAGCAAGCAAACTCCATTGCCTCACCTTCGTTAGTTCTATTTTATTAATTTTATACCTACTTTGCTTCATTTTCATTCCGTAATCTGCTGGATATGGGTTTCTTGAGAAGCAGGAAGGATTTGAAATGATTGCCACACTTGAGAGATTAAAACATCCGTTACGCCATAACATACTGTAAGTGTAATAAACGAGGCTACATAGAGAAACTGAAAAAGGAGATAAGCGGTAGTATATTTCTGACAACAACTCAAAATAAAAAAATACTGCGGTTGCCAATACGCCTGCCAAGCGTGGCAAATATTGCAAATATTCCCTCTATGAGTTAATCTATGGGGGAGACCTATGTTCAACAGTGGACTTTTTTATTGGCTGTATGGATAGAGAAATGGATCATTATACAACCCTCAATATAAATTCATATGTATAATTTTTATAAACGATTATTTTTTGAAATCCACACTTGCTTCGCCCTGTACACACCTCACCTCGCACAAGTAAGGCACACTTAGCGCAATGTTTTTTATTCTCTCCACAATTACCGACTGCGTATGTGCCTGTAGGTATGTCTTGAGTGTGTGTGTGTGTGTGTGTGTGCGTGCGTTACCGGGTTAACTGTTAATGAAACGCCGCGGGGCCGAAGACCGTTTTAAATCTTAAACGAAAGAATAATTTTCGCATTGAATGAACATTTCTCCCTCTAATTAATCGAGAATGGTTTAAAAATAGGTATATGTTAAAACCATCTTTTTTTCGTAGATGCGACAGATAGTCCGCCTAGATTACATACTTAAATAGCGTCATCTCTGTAGTCCCCTAAAAGTTAGGTATAGTATCATCATTATTCATCATTACATCCCTTCATAAATCCACTGCTGAACATCTCCCACAAGGAATGCCACAAAGCACGGTCCCGAGCCACCTGCATCCATCGACTTCCTGCATGTCTTACCAGGTCTTCACTCCATCTAGTGGGGAGATGCCATACACTTCGCCTGCTGGTACGAGGGTGCTACTCGAGAACCTTTCTTCCCCATCGGGGGAAGTTCTTCGAGCTATATGGCCGGCCCGTTGCCAATTCGGCTTACTAATCTTTTCTACTACAGATATCCTCGTTTTTAAGTCTATAACGCAGAGAAACGCTGAGCATAGCACTCTCCATAGCTCGCTGAGCGACTTTGAGCTTCCTCATACAACAAAACAAAATAACAGTTATTTTGCGTTAAAAAGTTGCACGGAAAAATCGCATTCAGAACAATAAGAAGAATTATACGTGGTAGAGCCATGTTGCAGCTATATTAATTGTATTGTTGTAGCACGAATAGGTCGGCTCGAACGGGGAAGGACCACGCTCTCACAGAATACCAGCGTAAAATAGCAGCTTAACACTGCTGTGTTTCGTATGGTGAGTGTAGAGAACCGGAGACCCCTTTTACTGGAACAGAGGCATTCTATCTTAGTCCTCACGGGTGACAACGCATCTTCATTTTGACTATAAAAAAAGTCCCTAAATCAGTTGTCAGCGTCACTAAGAATTTCTAAGAATACATACATAAGCACTCACGCCTGTCACACAGAGGGGTAGGCAGAGACTACGGACTTCCATTTGGCGCGACCCTGATACACCTCTCTTGCCTATTTTACATCCATATATTACGCATACACGCTCGTCGTTTAAGGGTACTACTAATCTGGCCCATTTTCAATATGTCACCAATTGGTTTTTTTATAGCATTAGGGTGACAAGCGAGCACACAGTCCACCTAATGGTAAGTGGTTGCTGTGACCCAAAGACATCTACATCTATCCTCGTTTACAAATCGAAATGCAGATGTCGTTTTCAGCTGTGAGGACTAAGATAGAATGCCTCTTTTCCAGTAAATAGGGTATCTGGTTCTCTACAGTCTTCTTACGAAACACAGCAGCATTAAGCTGCTATTTTTTGCTGGTATTCTGTGAGAGAGTGGTCCTTCCCCGGTCGAGCCGACCCATTCTTGCTGCAACTGTACTATTGATATAGCTGTAGCATGGCTCTACTACGATAAACCTTCGTTTAGGGCGTCCCTTCCCGACTCTACCGTTCACTTCTGCACATAAATTTGCTCCTTTCCGTGTTTCGTATGTTATTTCTACATGACCAAACGTCATCTTGAAATCTAACAATACGTCAAGTGGTATTTCCTAGCATATCGACCCCCTAGCCCTAGTGCAAATACTTGTTAACACCAACACTCTATGATTTTGATTCGCTATTTAGATTACGAACACAAATTGCTGAATACAAAACGGGTGAAACCCGGGAGATCTAGACTACAAACTTTTCAGTAGGAACTATCTGAACTCTCCGATAGCTACATAATTAAAGGATCAATTCTTGGAATGAAAACTTCTTGAGGGGCGTTGGGCGATTTTTGGAAGGGTAAAATTTTACAAGTTCGCTTCACCAACACGTTAATGTTAACAGTACAACTGTAGATATAATATGCACGACGTGATGCTCTTATAATATGCGCGTTGGACGCTTTTTGCATAGAAGAAATCTTACAAAACTTACTATGTATTATATATACTATAGCAGTCGAAGTTTGGCAAAATAAATTAAAATAATCTTAAACATTAAGTTTATTGAAATTCATGTCATTACAAATAATATATTATTTATTATGTCATTTAAGTTGCAGACCAGGACAGGGTAATAAATAAACCACATAAGTATGTAGCTGTATAAAATTTTTGCTAGGAATGCCAATAGATGTAAAAGTCAGGCAAATTTTAATTAAAAATTATGAAATTTTAGTTTTTGATACTACAGTTAAAATGAATATCAAAAAAAAACACTGTCATTTCGTAGTTTCAGGTCTTCAGTTCTATCGGCAGTCCCCAATGAATGCCAATTTTTTTAACTTTTTTTTTTTGGATTTACTTTTTTCATTATTTATATATTTATTTGTATGTATTTTATGTTATAGGTATGTAATATGTAGGTACTGTTTCATTATGATTTTTGATTAACTTCTTGTTGTTAATTATTATATTTATTTTAAAATTGATTCGTTAATATGTTTCTGTAATATATAATAATGACCGTGTAATGGCGGTGTAGGAATGTCCACTAACCTATGGAGTGTAGAGTAGAAGGAGGACCATCTCTATATATGAAGTGTCCCTAAAAACGTGTCCAATAAGGGTGGCGCTGCAGTAGCATAGGATAAATTTAAAAAAAAGCGCCAAAAGTAATTAGAATAAGATGGAGAAATAAACAAGGACCGACCAATCCGCTTGGTTTTGTACTACGTAAATAGTTGAGATTTTTTATACTGGCATTTTACTAACTACTCTATACATGAAATTTTTTAAATATTTGAATTCAGCTGACTTCACTTCGTTTACTACAGCTATCTTCATATCGTAGTTTTTCAGACCTCAGCGCTATTGTGATAGGTTTTGGAACCTCTATTTTCAGTAAATAGTAGGACACTTTTCAACTTTCGCCCCTTATAATATGGTTCTCCTTGTACTCTACACTCAATACACTAATCCCATAAAGCAACAGAGGCCGCCGACGTACCGGACTGTTCTGTGAGACTATATGACTAACCCTAACCCATATCGCCCCGTGAGTGTCGTAAAGCCGTGGCCACACACATCGCGCTAGCGCGTATTTTCGCGTTATTGCAATGTTTGTGGCCGTCCCTTTGTGAATACGTCGTCATTTCGTGCGAAGTTTCAAGCACTTCGCTTCGCTGTTTTTAATTTTGAATTTACCGAAATTCTCGCACTTCAAAAGGTTTAACGTGATGGACTTCTCGTGTGCTGCCACACTTCAGTCTGCCCACAGACATTGTGCCACAGACTACTTAGTGGATACTACGTCTATACTATCGTGCGTAGCGGATGTGTTAAAGACAATTGGGATTTGCGACGTATTTCCGGCATGGATTAGTGTAATGAAAAAAAATTTGAATTTATCAGTAATTACGAGTCCGAGCCGATATTATTTATATATTTTTCTTATTTTTTAAAAATTGACACAATATTCGCTGTCATATAATACAGAGCCACCGTGGCGTTTTATTTTGTTTTAGCTTGTGTTTAGCGCGTTAAAATTTACAACACACAGTGTGACCAGGTTCGCGCTAGGCCGAAGGCGACGTTTTATCGCGATAATTCTATCGCGATGTGTGTGACCGAGGCATAAGAAGCGACAGGGAGAAACAAACAAGACGATGGGCAGCAGCGCTACCTAATAGCAAATAGAAAATAATTAGGAACTTAAATTTTTTTTTCTAAAAAGACTTCAATATAAATTATTTAGAATGACTCAAAAACTATTCGTCAAATAAAAAAGAATCATCGAAATCGATTGACTCAGAAAGAACCTATGAGGTATAAAAAAAACATACAGTCGAATTGAGTACCTCCTGCTGTTTGAAGTCGGTAGATAAAAAACTGCGCTCGCCAACCCGCTTGCCAAGTGTAGCGACCATGACAAATATCTATAGTCAGCAGTAGACAAAGACTGTAATGATGATGAAGATATATTATATTAATATAATCGCCCACCACTTCACTTTCACCACTTCATGGGTTGACTGACAGAGAATGCCGACTAGCCCATTTTACTTTAAGTGTTTTAAAGTTCATGCAATAAAATCCTTAAATAAATAAAAGAATATAAGGAATAACATTATAATTTTGAAAGTTTTTCTTCATTCATTACAACACCAGAAGGAAGTTAGCGTAGAACATCATTTTTTTAATCAAACTGTATGCCAATTAATTGCTCCTTAAATGCTCCAGTAGAATCCGAAATTGCTGCACTTCTGCTGCTATTAGTTAATTTAGAATTAATTTTGAGAAACAGTGATCCCATTTGACTAATAGCGCCATCATCAATCGAATGTAGTAACATAGTAATTTTTAGTTTTAGTAATTTAAAGCCTAATAAGGCAGGGCAGTGTTTATTTAAATGAACAATTTGTAAATTTTCATTTAAATAAACTTCTGTTGTCATAATATAAAACTTTGGTTCAATTAAAATAAAATTACGTATATAATAGATAATTAGCAATTACCTAATTAACAATCAAATCCGATGTTTCTCTTCTTAAGATCGAAGAAGATGATGCACTGTGACACATACATATTATGTATATAATTTTATGTAAATAAATGAATGATATACACAATTTATGTTATTCAAAAGTCATTGATGAATAATTGAAATATTTCCATGTAATACAAAAGTTTCATCTCTGTCGTGTGTCTTAAAGATACACATTGTGTTTTGTAACGCTTTTGTAATACATACAAATAACTTACATAATATGTATGTATAAGTATTAATATAATTTATACTTTTTTAAATTTGACACTAACAAAATTAATAAAAATATATAAAGCCTAGGTCGAAATTCGAATAAACGAATAACAGGACGGCTAAATAAGTGTAACGAGACTATTTCTTAACCCTACAGTTGTCGCGCCTTATAAAAACAAGTAAGTGGTCACATGGATTTCATATGTAGGCAATTTCAGGACTGTCTTTACACACATGGCTGCCATTCAGTGTGAAATTGTACGTCTAGCTGGACACATGGAATGGCGCAAGTTTTATCAAAATATCAATGAGTCGGTAAATATAACCTTAGCTTTTATAATATCACCTTTTTATATAGAATAAGAGTGACAAATAGGCACAGTCCAGCTGATGTCAAGTGGATACTGTGGCTCATAGACACCCATATTTATTGATAAAACAATTAATTAATTAACAATTATAACCATAACACAGTCCTTAAAAGCTGCAGCATGACTCTACCACGTTTAAAGACGTTACGACGTTTAAATAACGTTCTTTCTGCGGTGCTGGGTACTGGATACTGGGTGAAGAAGTCGCTCTTTATACATTTCTATCACCAGTGTTCAAATTTCATTTTTTTATTTGTATCCATTGTGACGTGAGTTGCGCGCAAAAGTCGCTAACGAAATTATTGAAATTGCCCCAATTGCGCTACACACGTGGCAGCGGCAGCTATGATCAAGGAAGGTCTTGCGCCCATGTCGCCCTGCTGCAGGGCCGACTCGCCGAAAATTTGCATCTGCTTTTATACACAAATAACAATTAAGGAGGTAATTAAGGGTCATCCCCACTCCTACACTCTAGATTGCCCCTGCGGCAGGCAAGTGAGTAGCCGCCTTTATACCATTTAACCCAGTGGACTCACCTCGCATGATTATTCCTCTCTGCCAAGGTATTGGATTTGAAAAGCTTGTGAGTTTATAAGGAGACCTGGCTCCTGACGCACGACCTCGCGTACCTGGGAAGCATTGACAACGACTTCGCCTTCACGGGCACTTCTGATGTCGATACATCGGCCGGCGTGCTACGCGGGAGACCATACGGCGGAGTTGCCTTACTTTGGAGAAAGGCTATTTTTTCCACGATATTCGTAGTAAAGTGCAATAGTGTACGGCTTGCGGCAATAAAAGCCACGCTCAACGAAGGTTCTGTTATAATTTTCTCAGTGTACATGCCTACCGACTCTTTCTTTATTCTTCTCATTATTGAGAGCCATAAAGTGGAGTCGTTGTTTATGTTAGGGGATTACAATGCGCACCCTGGTGAGTCTTTTGCTACTGAACTATTGAATTTTTGTTCTGAACAGTCATGGTCGTGTGTGGACATGGTGCTTCTAGCATCTGATAGTCACACGTTCGTCAGTGACGCTCATGGCTGCCGCCGCTAGCTCGATCACTGTCTGGTGACTAGTGCCGCGCTGGACTCGGTACTCTCTGTATCTGTGCTTTATGACACTTATTGGTACGATCACTATCTTGTCTTAGTACTTAAACTGTAATTTTAATGTTTTTAAACCTAAGATAACTACAATAGAAAATAATTGTATGAATAAAATCACATGGGGTGAACGTGATACTAATCAAATATTAAAGTGTTATAGTGAATTTCATTCTAGACTAAGAAACCAAATAGAATATAATCATTACGTTTATAAGAAACCTAGATTTTCCACTGGAATTTATGAATTGTTGTGACAGTATGTGTAATAGTAGTAATCACAGAAAATTGTTGGATGACTTGTATAAAAACTATAGTGTATATACTTTCTGAAGCTGCTGTTTGCAGCCATAATGTTAGAAAAAAGCGGCCAAGTGCGAGTCGAACTCGCGCACTGAGGGTTCCGAACAAATCCGTGGGTATATAAGTTTAAAATTAATAAAAATACTTTTATTATATGATGTAACTAAAAATTTATGCTTTTCTCAATTTTTTCTTTATCTGTGCTATAATACGTTACTTCGTACCAAATTTTAAGATTCTGAGTTTACGGGAAGTACCCTGTAGGTTTTGATTCCCTTACGAATGTCGAAAATTTGCGGCATAAACGGCTGTATCTTTTGATTGCGTTGGCTTAGAAATTTGATTTTTTCGCAGCTCTAAGGGACAGTAGACTTGAGTATTTTATATGAATTTCAGCTTGATACTTCCACGCGTTGCTGAGAAAAAGGGTATTGACAGACAGACAGACAGGTGGACAACAAAGTGATCCTATAAGGGCTCCGTATATTCCTTTTGAGGTACGGAACCCTAAAAAGCGACATGCTAAGTATCTACCAGGTTGGAATAGACACGTCCGTCATGCTCACGGTAGGGCTCGATTTTGCTTTCAGATGTGGTCATTGTACGGCAGACCCAGGTCTGACCGATTTTATAATGAAATGTGTGAATCCAGGCGTATTTTTAAATCTAAACTGAAATGGTGTCAGAACAATCAACAACAAATAAAAATGGATATGATTGCTGAGCATCACAAAAATAATAAATTCGGGCAATTTTGGAAAAAATACAAACAAATTGAACTATAAGCCGAGCCTTCCTGTGAGCGTGGCGGGTGTCCATGAGCCACGTGATATCGCCAATATATTTCGGCGGCAATTTTCACCGATCATTATGCCATCGTCTTAGTGAACGTAATCACTAATCATTATGGCTGCCACGAGAGACGCCACAAGTCCCCATCTCCCGTCTAAGAGGCTTGGCAGATCAGCATTGTGCCGATTGCTGTTGCACAGGCGGTCGCTCGATGTCTGGGGAGACTGGTCTTTAAATGCCATCGAAGGCGCAGGGCCACGACCACCAAGGGCTCGGCATCAGCCCAGGAGTCCACAGGACCCCGGGCACTCAAACTGGGCCACCAATCCCAGTCCCGGTCATCTGATTGAACCTTGTCCAGTTCATGTGCGAACCGCGCAATACCACCACCGGTATAGCTTTGAACAGACTCTCCTTCGGCCCTAGAAGTCTCTTCAACTCCTTATAGGAGGAGTGACTCCAAACACCTCGCCAGGAGATCGTACAAGAGGTCGCGCGGACACAATCCTTGCTAGGTAGTCCTAGTATACCTGCGACCTTCTCGACTAGCTCCTCGTGAGTCCCGTATTTACTACGTTTCTCACGGTGAGCATCATCGAGAGGCCGCTGGCCCGAAACTACCTGCACGTCCACGATCACTCCGACGCCCCCTTTAAGGTAGACTGTCTACTGGAGCCGATGCCGCGGGAGCTTGATGCTGAGGCGTGCAGTACATATCTTAGTGTGAAATTTAGCGCGCAAGAAGTAGAGGAAATAATTAAAGGCATGGTGCGGGGCAAATCACCTGGATATGACAGCCTCAGCATCTACAGTACGCAGGAGTACACTTGCCATGAGTACTATCTCTGTTTTTTAATCTTTGTGTAGCACATTCTTATCTGCCTGAAAACCTAATACGTACTATAGTTGTACCTGTTATAAAAAACAAGACCGGTGATTCATCAGATGTGTCTAATTAAAGGCCATTATCTCTGGCTACGGTGATTGCGAAAGTACTGGACAGTTTCTTAGTCGGCGCCTAAATAAGTACGTCTCGCTCAATGACGCACAGTTCGGCTTTAGACTTGGTCTTTCAACCGAGAGTGCTATTTTGTGCCTCAAGCAGACTGTCCAGTACTACACTGCAAGAGAGACACCAGTATATGCTTGCTATTTAGATTCTTCGAAGGCTTTTGACCTTGTATCCTATGAGATCCTGTGAAATAAAATGAATTTTGAGACTGACTTGCCTCGAGAAATTGTATCGTTTTTTAAGTACTGGTATAATAATCAAAAAAACAATGTACGATGGGCTGGCTCGCTTTCCGAGGAGTATAGGTTGGATTGTGGTGTGAGGCAGGGGCACAGAGTAAAGAGTAAGGACCAGAGGGGAAGCTTCTTAACAACGTCGAAAATGTATACCTATTCTGATAGGGTTGTCACATAATGCATGTGAAAAATTTAAGGAAAAAATAAAAATATTGTATAGCATACGACAACATGTGTATTACTTATAACTTATATTAATGTAACAACATATCTATTAATTGTTCGAAATCAATAATTTTGGTGTAAGTGGTGGTGGTGGTAGTAAGGGCTGTGATGGTGGTCGTGGGCAGTGGCGGTGGTGGTGGTGGTTATAGTAATGGTGGTGATGGTGGTGGTCTTGATGGAGCCACTGTTGGTCCACTGCCTACTACCACTACCTACGATACTACCACCTCCACGACTACCGACACCATCAGCAACACTATCCACCAAAACCAGCACCACTTTCACCAACGCCAATCCCACCACCCCCACCGATGTCTGGCGATTGTATTCCAACCATAGTGCAGTGGTATTTACTCCTGGGGTCGCGACTCGCAAAAAGTAGCTTATATCCTTCCCAAGGAAGCAACCTACCTCTTCGACTAAAGTCGGTGGATAAAGTTACACATTTAGCCTTATTACGTAGGATATCCTACCATCTACGGCACTGTCAAAGTTAGACTGACTAACGTTTCAAGTAGGTGAGACCGACTTCATCACTCGGCGACGTACCTGTCTAACACATTCTCACTTACCTATCAATGTTATTACCTAGTTTTATTGTATGTAATACGTAAAAAGGTACTTACTTCACTTGATCTCCCGAGTACAAAAAAAAGGAAATATCCTTATTTTCTCTAGAATTATTCATGCATACTGTACAACTATTAGGCATTTTTGCTTATACAGAACACTTATTATTTACCCATATAAATTTATAATAACTTAATTCTTAATTATTTTAATTAAAATACTTAAATCCAATTATTTAATAATTGCAAAAAGACTTAATAAATGAATTGATGTATAAAATTTCGAAATATTATTGGTTTATTTATTTAAATGCGCACGACTAACAAACAGCCCTTTCATGGACACTGACTGAGCCGGCGCAAACCGGTTTGTACCCCGACGGAGCGTCGGTGAACCTGTCGGTGAGAGCTCACGCACACATCTCTGCGCTATGTGTGGGTGTATTCGTAGCGAGCCGTTTGTATGTAGCTTCCCCTCTGGTCGGTTTCTTTACTCATGTTGCAGGGGGGACTAAGCTCTCCAACGCTTTTCAACCTTTACATGAACGGGTTGATTGATGAGCTCAACAGCACCGGTATTGGTTGTCATATAGACGGATTCTGTGTCAACAATATCAGCTACGCAGATGATATGGTGTTGCTGAGCCCATCGGGTGGTGCTCTAAAAAAAATGATTAATATATGTGAATCCTATATAGCGGCCCAGGGGCTTGAATACGACGCTATAAAGAGTGAATTTATGATATTTAAACCGGATAATAAGCGTTACACTAATATACCGAATTTTACGTTAGGTGGTATTCCTTTAAAGAAGGACAACTTAGATATTGAAAGAGAGAGAAGGGCGCTGTCTGTTCGCTGCAACATGTTGGCTCACAGATTTGCACGATGTTCTAATCAAGTTAAAGTTACGCTTTTTAAAGTTTATTGCCAGTCCTTTTAAACGTGTGGTTTGTGGGTAGACTATACGCAGAGGGCATACAGCGACCTGCGCATACAATATAATAACGCGTTCAGGGTGCTGAAGGGTCTGCCGCGCTGCTGCAGCGTCTCCGCCATGTTCGCGGAAGCTCACACGGTCGGATTTGCTGCAAGCGCTGTGAAACGCTATTTCGGCACGTGCGCGGCAGCCCCAACAGCATCCTGCGTACGCTGGCTGACTCGCCGATGTTGGCTCGCTGGATACAACTACATGCTACCTTTTAGACTGGCTTATTGCCACCATCGGTGCAGTTTCATACTTGTGTCGTCAACCTATATGTTACTAACACTAGATATAAGAAAACATCTACTAACAACTGTGGATATTTTTTGTCCGAAATTAATGAATTATTATTATTATTATGGGGTATTTGTATAGTTTTCTCATCTGGTTGAGCTGTATAAATATATAATTGTAAATGAAAATGATAAACTTACATAAATATCAATAAAATAAAATAAATACATAAAAATTACATAAATATATAAAAACCCAACCAGATGGAAGCCCTCGGCAGGGGAGACCAAACGGCCGAGGGTTAGGGGGAAAGGGAAAGAAACCGGCGGACGATGCGGGCGGTATCGACGAGCACCGACTTCTGCATTTGAGCTTGGAGCGAACCGTCACGGAGTCCCAGTCGCCTCAGATGACCCGAGAGGCTGACTGGGATTAACCCGTTCGCAGAGACGACCCCAGGAATAATTTCAGCCGGCAGACCACCCCACATGTCGGTCACCTAGTGAGCCAGGTCCAGATATTTTGTCAACTTATCTGTTTCGGCTTTCACGAGATTCTCGTCATAAGGAATGGTAATGTCGACCAAAAATATCCTTGACTGTGCCCGGTCCATCAGCACAATATCAGGCTTATTCGCAAGAATAGTTCTGTCCGTGATGATGGCCCGGTCCCAGTAGAGCCTGGCGCGGTCATTTTCGAGCACGGCTTCCGGCAAGTAATTATAATATGGCAGTTTCCGATCCACGAGACCGTATTTCAGAGCGAGCTCCTGGTGTAGAATCCTGGCTACTAGGTTGTGTCTGTGCAAATACTCAGAGTTAGAAAGCGCCGAACAACCGGAGATGACATGCCTAAGTGACTCACCGGGATGGCGACAAGCTCGACAGATGTCGACGGCGCCATCCTTTAGGATGTATTTTCGATAATTGTTGGTCTTAATAACCTGATCCTGTATCGCACAGACAAAACCCTCGGTTTCCCCAAAGAGGTCACCGAAACGTAGCCAGTGGAGAGAGGCGACTGTGTCTACGCAAGGCTCATGTAGAGCCTTGTAGAACCTCCCGTGGAGCTCCTTCTCCATCCATACGGTCTCCCGGTCGGAAATGCTCTGTACTGCCGGGTCTTGCCATTGCTCGTTGGCAAAGGATAGAGGGGTAAGTCCTTTATCACAAGAAATAACGTCCCTATAGAATGGATCATCCGCTCTCGTCAGAAAGTAATTACGGAGGCTGCACACCTCGCGATTATGCATGATAAGCGCGCTTAAAAAGCCGCGCCCACCATGCTTGCGCGGCAAGTACAGCCTCATTACTGACGATCTCTGATGATGCATCCTGTGGGACGTCATTATAGTGAGGACTTTTATGTCCAGAGCGTTCAGTTCGGTCTGAGTCCACCTGAGCATGCCAAAGGTATACATGAGAACAGGCATAATCCAACCATTATATGCATGTGTCTTATTATCGCCCGACAAAAGACTGTTAAGCACTTTTGTCAAGCGTGCATAAAACACACCGCAAACTGACTGTTTCATGTCCGCCTCATCGATACCTATGTTCTGTGACATACCCAGGTATCGGTATGTTTTAGCCTCGGATAGGGTCTTTATGTTGATGGGCATAGATAAGTCTATGCCCTCAGAGTTAGCAATCCTACCCCTTTCGACATGGAGAACCGCACACTTATCCGTCCCCAGATGCATTCTAATAGAATTGCTAAAATCACAAGTGATTGAAGACTGGAAGCGAATAACTTGAGATCATCCATATAGAAAAGGTGGGTCACTTTTGTACCTCCTCTTCGAAGCTGAAATCCCCTCCCGGAACCCTCCAGTAAAGTACTAAGAGGGTTCAGAGAGAGGCAGAACCAGATTGGACTCAAACAATCGCCCTAGAAGATACCCCTTCTTATCCTTATGTGGTTCTCCGCAGCCATCATCAGCTCGCCTAGATGACAAAGGATCGTACTCCACTGCCCCATACACTGCCCGAGGAAGTCTCGAACTGTACAGTCAACTTTGTACAGCTCGAGGACCCTCCCAAGCCATGTATGAGGCACCGAGTCGAATGCCTTTTTGTAGTCTATCCAGGCGGCGGAGAGGTTCCGACGGTTGCGTTTAACCACCTTGCCAATGACCGCGTCAATGAGGAGTGGTTGCTTGGTTCCACGACCGCCGCCCCGACATCCATTTTGAGCGCGCGACATCACCTGATTTGAGTTCAGGTGACGAGTGATTCTCGCGCTCAAAATGGATGTTAGTGTCTTGTATATAGTAGGTAGACACGTTATGGGGCGGTATTTGCTCGGGTCTGTGGAATCCCGGTCTTTAGGAACCAAATGAGTGATCCCAGTAGTGAAGAGGCTCGGGAGCGATTTTTGGTCGAGAGCCTCTTGAAACTGTCGGGCGAGAACAGCGTGACACACCACAAACCCCTTCAGCCAGTAGTGATGCAGTCCATCGAGTCCCGGACTTTTCCAGTTCGGGGCCCTACGGACCGCCTCAGCTACGTCATCCGGCGTAATGATGACGGGGTCCATGGGCTTAAAATTCGCACACTGACTCGCCACAACTTCCGTCCAAGCGCCCTCGCTGTGGTTTACGGGCTCTGACCACAGGCCGCGCCAGAATGCGATAGTGTCGGCCTGATTCGGTGCTGGGCCCGTTCCGTTCGATGCCGTTTGCTGGGACAAACATCAGTTTGTCCCAGCAAACGCCATCCTGACGGTGCGCACAATTCTCGGCCTATTATTGCCCGACCTGAAGCTTATCAGCCTGCCGATGAGGGCCCTTGCCTTTGCGATACAGTCCTCAATCCTTCTTCTCCAGGCTGGGATGGCGCTACTTTGTCTAGTAGCGCGTCCAGCCTTGGGAAGTTTGGCGCCAATAATACGGCAAACTGCCAGTGCGGCGCTAAAAAGAATTGAGTCCGTCTCGCAAAGGTCCCGGCTGGCTTCCAAATAGGTCACCAGCATTGGGTTGAGAGCCCTCACGACAGCCCGATTCCGCTTGCTTAGGGGTATACGGGGAAGTCGCGGTCGATTCTCGAGAGGCGTACTGTGCGTTTCCCTAATCGCCTCTTCCACTATGCTCCTCATTTGCTCTTGTTCTGGGGCGACTATTCCATCGTCGCCTGAGTCAACTACAAGGAGGTCTACGGCGGCATCTACATGTGCGGGTTGCTCTGCAACTCGTAGAACCGCATCTCCTGTCGTAGCATTTTTATTCGACAAAGGAATAGCCTCACGTTGTAGCCGTTCGAGTTCGGCGTCAACAAATATTTTTGAGCGCATGATGTACCGAACTCGGTCTGCCAGGTTTTGCTCGATAACGGTAATAGACGGTTCCAGCTCAGCAAATAGTCGGTGCATCCTAGCCCGATACCCAAAACCTCCAATTTCTCCCCCTTTCGCCCCAAAATACGCCCGCAATGCATTTTTGTTCATTTGCATTGACCAACGCATGCGGCGTACTCCACCAGTGGCGGGTGCTGATTGCTGGGCCAACGAAGACCCTGCCAACACCAAGCCAACTGGTGGGGATGATGGATGCGAGGGGCTGCTGGGTGGTCGTGCAGCACCTCGCGGTCGACTGGCGGTTCGCATGCTGCCGCGTCCAGCGCCAGCTCCAGACGCGCCCTGGCGACCTCCAGGCAGCGGCCCTTTGCGCGTATTCCTTAATTCCATCATCCATGAAGTGGGCGTCAGTTAACGGGAGACGCCCAGACCCGGCACCGTTTCATGGTGAGGCCATGTGCACAATCGGGCCTTTGCAACTCCATTTTTGCCGAGGCACGGCGCTAACACCTCTTGGCAAGGTGCTGACTGACTGCGCTGACGTAGCAGTTTTGTCACATAACCGTTACGTCAGCGGGCGATGGGGTCGTCACTTCCCTACGCCTTATAAAAATTATTATAATTATTATTATTATTATAAATAACTGTTTACGAAATCGATTTTATCATTACAAGAATAGTTTCCGCCGAAATAGGTGCTCTTTGAAAAATGCCGATTGGCGTGTGCATAAAGCAGACATATTACTTAAAATTTACAAAAAGATGGAGTTATATTCCAAAATGTAAGTATTTTTATTGTGATGCATGCTTTTTTTTTCTATTAAAATCATTTAAAATAATATCATAAACATTGACCTACTACTAAATGGACCTATACTCTGCGCTCAAGTGTCCGAGTCAAAAGAGTTCCAAAATGCAAAAAGAGTTCCAACTGCGCGTCAGTCTTCGTTTTGTCGACCGATAATATACTCCAAAACGCCATACTGTATCACAAAACGAACAAAACTATTTGTATATATTTTTAAAAAAGACTATTAATATTTAATAATTTAAAAGTAATATTTTTTTAAATATTTAAATTAAATTCACATTAATTGTAAACACAAAAAATCATACCGATAATTTTCGCTAGAAGCTGCATAAGATGACAACAACCTCTGGTCGACGTTGAAAGGCTGATAAATTGTCGCAAGTAAAATTATATATGTAATACGCTTATATAGGTTGACTCGGGACACATTTTTCGTGAGTTTTGTTCTAGACCCGCCATCCATTTAATAGTAGGTAGGTTATTCTTTATTGCATTCCTTAATATAAAAGAATACAAAAGGCGGACTTAATGCCTTGAGGCATTCTCTACTAGTCAACCCGGTGGAGTGGTGAGAATTTGACGAAGGTGTAGCAAACAAAATAAACATAATATTATAATAAAATAATATATTACATATAATTGACTGGGAGAGAATGTCTTAAGGCATTGAGTCCGCCATATGTACGATTTTACTTTTGTGCACAAAAGTTTAAATAAATATAAATAACTATGAATATATACGTCTGTTAACAATATATTGGTTCTTAAGATTAAGATACTTTGTGTTTCGTGCAATAAAGAATATCTATCTAACTGTCTAACATCCTTGAACACACACACACACACTTACAAAAGGCGTGCGGACAAAGAGTAGATCATTAAAATTGTCGGTTGTTTGAACTTTGAATGGGGTGTCAGGAAGTTGACTACAGATTTATAATGCAATTGTACAGTCATAAAAAGTACTCGATGTTGAAACAACATCGATGTTTCTAACCGGTGCATCGAAATACATTATACACCCCTATCCTAAGTACAACTCATTTCTACTTTATAACTCAATTATTTATTAACCCTATGAGCAAAGGGCATCAAAAATTATACCTGATGAAAACGCAGGCGCTTTTAAGTGGGTATAAATAGTTTATCGTTCTAATTAGTTATATCCACAGTAGTCAAAGATAAGTAAAGCATGAATTTATTTGACGCAGCGCCATCTAGTGTATCATAAAACGGGTATTTAGTATTTACACCTTCGTTGACTTCGTTCTAGTATATATACATTATACAGTAATCTATGTTCGTTGACGATATTCCATGCATTCGAATGAAACGTTTGCTTCTTCTTTTGTAAAACGTAAATCAAAGGAGTGGAATAATTTGTCGACGCTGTCTTTACGTCCGATTGCAATCTGGGCGCATTCAAGGCAATAGTGAATAGGCGTTTATTACGCTAAGACAGTGCGAATTCCTACCTAGAGTTTCATCATCACTAGGTGATCATGATTGAATGTCGGGTCGGGCCAAATATCAGTTATTGGGTTTGTTGTGTGAAAAAAAGTTAGCAATATATAGTAGGTTAGCAAATCGGCAGTTTTACTACCGTGCCTTGGAAAGCACGTAGTCATTGGTCCTACGCTTGATCTCTCTCCCGTTGTGTGGTAACGTCTTTTGGACGTAATCGGTTGTACGTAGTTTTATTTATTTATTGCACCAAATATTTGTACAAAAGACATCAATTTTTGGCAGGTATTGTTCGCAGGTCAACAGGCAATTTGTTCCAGAGGGTAATGGAAGTAACTGTGAAAGAATTTGACATAGACCCAGAATGATGGAGGGGAGTGGACAGGAATAAACTTTGTGAAGAACGGATATTGAGAGAATGAGTGTTACTAAGGAATTGAAATCTTTCTTTTAGATACAGGGGTGAGGATGGATCATTAAGAACTGAAAACAGAGTGGACAGGATATGAGTAACTAGTTTCAAAACTACTTATTTTTTAGTTACTTCTGTATACAGCATAGCGTTGGTTAGTTTTGCGTTTGTATTATGTTACGATTACGAAAATATTAACAGGTTATAGGTATTATGTTATAATATAGGATTTACTTTTATGTTATGGTTATGTTATGATTACGAATATGTAACAGTTTATAGGTATTATAATATGTATGCTATGCGTATTATTTGAGTAAAAAGGTAATTTTGTCAATTGAACTTACCTTCATACTTTTCTAGGCTTAGGACTGGCTGCAAAATTACATTTATAAAGTTATTCTTGTGAATTTTTCTCAGACAGAATGCAGGCGTATTTAGAAGTTTATTTGGTTTTATGTACAGTTTTTTTTTCTATGTACAGTTTACGCATATTTTGATTAAAATATTTACACTTTGAATCAGTTTGGACCATTGAGTTATACAAGACTAGAGGAGCAAACCCATTGAGTTATACAGGACTAGAGGAGCAAACCACATTACCGTGCGTCGAAAAAAGTGAAGTCACTACCTAACCGCGAGGACGTAGCTTTGAAACCACTAAACCTTTTTAAGTAAACATATATCTGTCTCACTTACACAAGTCGCGAAGAAAATACCGTCGCTAAGATTAGATGAAGATAGACACACAAACATGCAGTGACGGGTTGGTATTGCCTACTATATGAAATTTTACCCAAAAATAAGCAATAAAAAGGTGTTTTTTTTGAGCTGCAGTTATTTGTTTTTATTTTAAATATGTATCTTTGCTTATCCGATGAATATAAGTATAACTAATGAAATGAAAGATTTTTTTTCAAAGTATCTTTTATTGTACTGATAAATCAAACAAAAAATAATTCAAGTAAAAAAAAAAAACAATTTTGAGTTTCTTAACCAAGAAGATCTGAGTTTGAAATATGCATCAATTGTGAAAGCATCTGCAAGTCTATGTCTCCTAAATTTGGTCTCATGACATTAGCTACAAAAACTGTGGTTATTAATAAATTTTTAAGATAATACTAAATGGTGTTAATTTGTCGTTTTTAAGCGGATTAGCGCTTAAATAAACACGGTCGCCATCGCTTTTTGGTCCTAGTTTGTCTTGATCCCGGAAGTGCTTAGAACTAATGAGAGTAGATTTCGAAGGCACCCAGTGAGTCTCCTTTCTCAGCAATCGTATTATTTCCACCCACTTCTTACGGTGTGCTGCATCTTTAGATACCGTGCAAAATTATTAATATAAAATTGGTAATAAAATATAATATAAAAAAAAGAATTAATTATTCTTATTTTAGAATATTCTAGAGATCTATAGATAATAGATCTATAGATCTCTAGAATATTCTAAAATAAGAATAATTAATTCTTCTGTATAAAGGTAAAATCAGGGCTGACAAGTTAACTTATTCCATAAATTATATAGTCGTAGTACATAGTGTAATGTGGGAAAATTGCAAAGGCAGAAAAGTGGCAACATTGAACCTAAATTGCAATATTCGATATTTTATTTCAAATTTTTGTGTTTTTTACGTTAATATGAAAACATAAACTAAAACTTACGTGTGAAAAGTGATTCCGCTTGATTAATTATGTTTTTGTGACCGCGAATCGCATTCTTTCACTACGCATTTACCCATTTTTTTGTCGTGAATCGTTCGGCTCAACTCGGTCGACGTTGCATTGAACACTGAACCGACGTTAGCTGGGCATATGGCTGTGGCCATATGTGAAGTGGCAACGCTTTGGCGCGGCAATTACTTATCTAGTGTAACATATAAACTACGAGCACTTAACCAAATAGAGACGTAATAGAAGGCGACCCGAACCTGTTAACTCGTCAGTGACTAGTCACTGATATATTTCGCAACACAAATGTGTTCCGTCAGTTACGACCAAAAACTAGAACCGAAGAGACGGCTTACATTTAAAACATAAATTACCTTAAATTTACGGCATCATGTCCTGTTGTGCCGTTAAATGGTGCGGAAACAACAGTAAAACATGTAGTGTAACTATAAACAATATTACTTTTCATAGGTAAGTCCATTTCTTTATTTTACCAAAATATTTTCAAAATTTTTATTAAGCAACGTGGGTCAAGTTAATCTGGACCGTCCCGTCAATTGTCACTCCCCGTCCTTTTTGCATTTACTGCAAACATGTGCGTCTATCTCCCGCTCTCTTGACGCCAATGACTAGTGCGGTGCGGTGCATTTATTTTGTATTGTCGATAATTACCCACAAAATGATTATTGTATTTAGATATCGTTTTTCTCTTAGATATTAGATATAGATAGATACATAATACACCGTTTATTATTTACTACTGTTAGTAATACTTTATTATATTAATTATATTCATTCTTTTCGTGTATGAGTTTTGGATAGGTATGATAACAATGTTATTTTATTTAAACTGTATGATTTTTTCCCTATAGGTTTCCAAAAGACGGTAATATGAAAAACAAATGGATAAATGTTACAAAAAGAGAAAATTGGTTCCCATCAAAATATAGTGTCATGTGTTCGAAACATTTTACTGAGGATTTTTTTTGATGACAAACAACAAGCGGCGACTAATGAGGAGTGCAGTACCTACGCTGTTATTGCCTCGAACGGTTAGCAACAAAATGCATATTATGTAACTGCCTAATATTACGTACGTGTCTTAACTGACATAAGCCCTTAATTAGAAATTGAAGTTGCTATGTAAAATAGGTATACATTTATATTTATAATGGTTTTAATCGTTATTCTAGATATTTTATCGTATTTTCTACCTTTTAGATGGATACACCAAACGATGTAGCTGCGACCTTACTTCAAGAAAATGCATCAGAAATTGCTTCAAACTCACTTGTAGAAATTCAGCCGGCGGAACTTACTACACCAAAATCGAATAAAAGAAAAGAGACACCTTCTCAGTTTAATTCGCCAGTTAAAAAAAGACTATGCAGACAGATTTTAGAGATATCTGAAAAACTTAACCATAAAAACAAGCAGTTAAAAAATTTAAGAGAAAAAAACAGATATTTAAAAAAAAGAGTTGCTTCCATGAAGACAATAATTAAAGAACTTGAATCCAAAAATTTTGTTACAACTGAAAATACTAACATTTTAAATCAAATTGGCGTGTGCAATAAAGAACTAGTAAAACGACAAATAATGAAAAAAAAATCAGGCCACGTTTTGAGAAAAAAATATTCACCTGAACTTCGGTCATTCGCAATGACTCTTGCATTTTATTCGGCTAAAGCATATAAATATGTTAGGAGAACTTTTGACACGTGTCTGCCTTCATTGCGAACATTATCGAAGTGGTATCAAACTATAGAAGGGAAGCCAGGATTTACAAAAGAATTACTCATAGCGTTAAAGCACAGAGCTGAAATGAATACCACTGATTTCATTGCTACACTTGTGTTTGATGAAATCAAGATTAAAAGTAAAGTCGAATTTGTCCCATCCAATCAACGCATCTTTGGATATGTTGATTTTGGTGGACAGTTAGATAGTGATTGCAACAACTTATGCACTGAAGCTTTAGTGTTATTAGTTGTCCCGATTAATGGTCGTTTTAAGGTACCTATTGGGTATTTCCTAGTTGACAAAACGAATGCAGAACAAAAACAAAATATAGTGCTACAAGCAATTGAATTGTGCCATGAGTCCAAAATAACAATCAAAGCACTTACATTTGATGGTTGTCCTGTTAATTTAGCAATGGCCAAACGGCTAGGCTGTAATCTTACCGCAGACAATATGAAAACTTCATTTAAGCACCCGGTTACTGGAGCTAACGTATTTATTTTCTTGGATCCTGTCCACATGTTGAAATTGGTTCGAAACGCTTTCGAACAATATAGAGAATTCAAGGACGAAAATGGAAATAGCTTAAAATGGGAGTATATTCAAAATTTACAAGAAATGCAAGATAAAGAACATTTTCACCTAGCAAATAAACTGCGTGCGAAGCATATACATTTTAAAACGGATATTATGAAGGTAAAATTGGCAAGTCAACTATTTAGCCGCAGTGTGGCCACTGCTTTAAATTTTTGTGAAACGTCGCTAAGATTACCCGAATTTCAAGGGGTCAAGGCTACAGCTCGAATGGTGCTACTTATGAATGATCTTTTCGATATTCTTGATTCCAAAGTTCATGGTTATGGTTATAAACGTGCTTTGAACGAAGACAACCATGTTAAGTTATTTGAAAAATTGGATGAATGTAAAAATTTTTTGCTGTCAACCAGCACAAATATCAGATCAAGAAACTAAATCAAAACGGTTAAATTGATCGATTCTCCGCGTTTCACTGGATTTATCGGATTTTGTGTTGCAATAGATAGCACGAAAGGAATGTTTCGGGATTTGATATGCGACGCAAAGAGTCCTATTACATTTTTGCCCTTGCATAAAATATCACAGGACCACATTGAACTTCTTTTTGCCGGAATACGATCACACGGTGGTTCGAATGATAACCCGACTCCACGTTTGTTCGAGGCGATATATAAAAAAATTTTGGTCCACACAGAATTAATGGAAACATCCACGGGTAATTGTATACCACTAGAAAAAATATCAATTTTAAACTGCTCATCTGCGATAGCTAAAATAAATATGACTACGCCAAATCAGGCAGAAAAAAATGACGATGATTTCGGAGTTCCTAAAAGTCAAGAAGACATTGAGAAAGCCCTCGAGTCTGTCGAGCTCTCACAGTTTTCGGAACATGTGATAGAATATGTTGCTGGCTACGTTAGTAGTGCATTAATTAAAAAAATCAGATGCAATACCTATATAAAGGCTTTAGTGTCATTAGACGAAAATAAAAAGGGTCTCATATTCTACAAAGATAACGGAGGATTAATATATCCGTCAGTCATGGTTGTTAAAATATGTCGGCGTTGCGAGTCCGTAATCAGGAAAGATGTTATCAGTAGTGACTCTAAAGGAAAAATCACCGCTGAACGGTTGACCCATAAAGCTCTTAGTAGCTTTACAGAAGAACAATTATTCCCGGAATACACATATCATCAATTTTATGCCGAAGAAACCAATCATATTATTGATTTAACGAGAAGTGTAATGAAGAAATATATTGATACGAGGATGACATTTATATTTAAAAATCAAAAATTAGAAGAAAAACGTGCAGTTAGGAGAATATATACAAAATTAATTCATTTTAAAAATCAATAATAGCGCTTAGTAAAATAAATAAATGTGAAAATCTTATTTATGCCCATTTCAATCTACCCGTACTGCCTCGTAGTGCCTCGACCTCGAGCCGAACTATCTTGCGTATCTCCTACGGGGCCTTTTTATGTTAAAGTTTGACAAATCATTAAAAGTTTATTTTAAACTCGTTTAGTTTATGCTTGAATTTTTTTCAAAGTTGGCATTTATATTTTACCTGAGTATTCTTCTTGAAGATGTTAGTACATTTAAAATTGCATTTATCAATTGCACAGGAAAATTGAAGTCACAGTCAAAATCTAGTTACTGATACTGAAAACATGTATTAAAAATACGAAAAAACTTATCGATATCAATAGAAAGCAAAGTCATTACAACGCACGCCCTAGCGGTCGCGTTCAGAATCTCTTCGGTATACTTCGGAATATTTCGGAGCGATCACAACTCCCCCCGTACCGCAGCTAGTTGACAAAATTGTTTTCTTTTAAATTCACATGTATTACTCCTCTATATGGTTAAGTGCTCGTAGCATATAAATCAATGGCTTGGACCCAAATTTACATTTAAATAAGTTAGTTGGGCCTGGTTGGGCCACTTTATTTGTTTCCAGACGGGTGCGACGTTCATTGATTGTAAGACCCTGGTAAGACCGGTTTTACTAAATATTCGCTCACAAAGAACGGAGGTAGCAACTATGTCCCCGTATCTTCGTAGCAAAGCGGCTAGGTTTTTTATTTATTTATTTATTTATTCTTTATTGCATTCCTTAACCTAAAAGAATACAAAGGGCGGACTTAATGCCATGTGGCATTCTCTACCAGTCAACCCATGGAGTGGTGAGAATTTGAAGTAGGTGTAGCAATATAGAATAAAAAGAAAATAGAAATGTATAATTAATTACATTATATATACATTTTACTATTATATACAATAAATAAACTATAAAAATATATCCTATTTATACATGTATACAAATATATACGTACATACATAAGCATACATATATTCATACCAACATACATATACAAATAATACATATAAATAACTATAAATATATACGTCTAAAATATAAATGACATGAATGATTCATCTAAGAAGCGTTGTCTTTAACAGATAGATGATTACGCACCAACTTTTTAAAAGCAAACTTATTGGGAGCTTTTCTGATGTCGTCAGGCAAGGAGTTCCAAAGGCGTGCAGCCTGAACTGTAAAGGAGTTACCATAGAACTCGGTGAAGTGAACTGGAATACATATTTTGTTGTTAGAAGACGAACGTAGAACCCTATCATGAGATGAGGAGAGATAGTGAAATATGCTCTTAAGATAAGAAGGCGAAAATGGGTCATTTAATATGGAAAAAAGAACAAGTAATATTCTGGAAATACGCCTCTGCCGGATTGTAAGCCAATTAAGCTTAGATCTATATTGCGAAATATGGTCATACTTACGAAGCCCGAAAATAAATCTTATACAGTTATTGAGAAGGCGTTCCAGCTTGTTCAGAAGATCCTGGGACAGATCCGGGTAACACACATCTGCATAATCAATTATGGGTAATATGAGTGATTGGACAAGCATGATCTTAGACTTTGTGGGGAGAAAATGTTTTAAACGATACAGAGTACGTAACGTAGCAGTGACTTTACGACTGACTTCAGTAACCTGAGTTCTCCAATTCAGCGTGTTGTCAATGTTTAGGCCAAGATTTTTTACAGACTTACTGAACGGTATTGTAATCCCATTGTAGTAGATAGAGGGTATGTCTGCAAGATTAATCTTGGCTAGCATCCTTGAGCTACCCACCAGTATAGCTTGGCATTTTGAAGGATTGACCAATACTCCATAACGAGTAGACCAATCCTTGATAGCTTGTAAGTTGTTATTTAATTTTTTAATCCCATTATGGATATCCCCAATTTCAGCTTGCACGTATAGCTGAAGGTCATCGGCATACAGATGGTACGAGCAATCGAAGATGGAGGTAATAAAGTTTATAAAAATAGAAAAAATTATAGGGGAAAGAATACCGCCTTGCGGTACACCAGCTTCCACATCAGCCCAAGCTGAGGTTATTTGCCCCACACAGACTGACTGCTGTCGACCGCGAAGATAAGATGCAAACCATTCCAATGATGTAGGGCCAAAATTTAGATGAGACAGTATGGATAGAAGGATTTCATGATCAACTGTGTTGAAAGCATTTGAGAAATCAACTAGTACCAGTACTGTTACTTTTTTTTCTTCCATACCGTTTCTAATATCGTCTGTGACGTTAATTAAAGCAGTACTGGTACTATGACCAGGGCGAAACCCAGACTGATATATACTCAGTAGGTTATGTTTCCAAATGAATGTAGAAATTTGCTTGTAAACACAGGATTCTAAAATTTTGGATAGAAAGGGTAGAATGGATATAGGGCGAAAATGATTGGGAAGAATGGGAGAAGGAACTTTTGGAAGGGGCTTTATAAAAGCCCTTTTCCAAAGATTAGGGTACTGACCTGAATCAAGGGAAAAATTTATAACATGGGAAATTGCCGGAAGAAGGTGCTCTAGTATAAATACTACCATTTGTCTACTAATCTCATCATAACCCACCGCCTTGGACTGAATTGCTAAAATAGACTTTTTGACATCATCCTGCGAAACAGGAGAGAAATTAAAGGTAGGTATATTAGGAATTTGCACAGAAACAATGGAAGCCACAGTTTGAGAGCGAATTGTAGGATCCATTGCTGTTACAGAAGCGAAATGTTGGTTGATTTCATCAAGTGATAGAGAAGGACCACAATCCAATGTAGCTGGCCTGCAAAGACCAGAAGATCTAAGAAATTTCCACACTTCGGCGGGAGAAGAGTTGTTAATACAATTATGGAAATATCGGCGTTTAGCTGCCCGTACCATTTGATTGCACCTATTCCTGGCTGCTTTAAAAGATGACCAATTTTCTTCATTACGTTCTCTCTTAAAACGAAGAAAAGCTCGATTACGTCTAGTCATTGCCATCCTTACGCCCTCTGTCATCCATGGGGCTGGAGGACGCTTCAATCTAACCTTGTGAATTGGGGCATGAGCATCATAAAGGCTGAGAATATTTTGGTTAAGGATAGAGACTTTATCGTCAACAGTAGGTGCTGCAATAAATGAGGTTAGATCCAGACTAAGAGCGTCATCCCTTAGCTTGTCAAAATCTATTTTAGAAAAACTGCGCAGATGCAGTACAGAAGGGGAATATTTGGGAGGTTTAAGCTTATACGAAGAATAAATCAAGTCATGACGTGAGATGCCCAAAGCAGGTAACTGTCCGTGCATCATCACACGATCAGGAGAAGCAGCAAGGATGAGATCAATCAATGAGTCATCGGTTCCAATATTGTGATGAGTAGCCTTTAAAGGGAGAATAGAAAAATTAACCGACTCAACAATTGAAAGAAGTTTTTTGGAACGAGGAGAGTTTTTCAACAAATCTGTATTGAAGTCACCCATGATTATACAGTGTGCGTACTCAGAACAAATATCAACAAGAGCCATATCTAAAGTGGCGAAGTAATCTGTCGAAGGGGGGCAATACACTACCCCTAGAAGCATCCTTATACCCTTGACATCAAGTTCCAAAAATAAAAACTCAGAAGAGGCAGAGTAACAGGAAGGAGATGCTGAAACAATTTTATGAGGAATTGATGCGTGTAGGTAAATGGCTACACCACCTCCACCTTTTCCAACCCGATCATTCCTAACAAGTACAAAGCCGGGTAGGGGATATAAAGTTGACGGTAAAGAAGGCTTTAGCCAACTTTCCGACACTAATATGGCATGAATATGCTCGGGTGAAAATGAAGCTTCGAGTTCGGTGTAGTGGCTCGGGATACTTTGAGCGTTTATGTGACATATGTTCAGAGAGTTGTTAAAAGGCTTAAAAACCTGTTTGAGTAGTTGGTGTAAATCAAGCACACTGTCGGTAAAGGAATCGTCACAAGAGTAAAATGATATGGCAGAAGAATCATTTGCAGAGCTAAATGACTCAAAATCAGACATAATTCATAGACTAAGATAATACATAAATAAAATAAATATACAAAAAAAAAACTAAACAAAATTATATATAAAATATAAAAGTAAGGAATGTGTTCAGTAATAAACCGCAACTCACAAAATTTATACCGAGGCACAATGATCTGCTACGATCGGAGCGCCGGTCACACCTAGTGGCAACATTGCGACGTAATATGCGTTGTAATAATCTGTGGAGTTAAAAAAAAAGAGAAGAGGAGGGTAGGAGGCGAGACAAGCCATACACATTCTCTTTGTGTTCGTGATGTGAACATCTCTCCAAAAACTTTAAAAAGGGACTACTCCAGAGTGTACCGTGTACAATCTAATTGCTAGTGTATTCTACCGTGTAGAAGAAGCTACCAGGAGCTGTCAACGTTTGCTGATCTTGGGAGGCTGGCTAGTAAGACCGTGAGTAGTTTATTGCTGTTTTTGGTGTGATTTTGTGACTGCGGTAACTGAACGTTTCAGGGGATTTAGAATATCAATACAGTCCACTATATCTAATAAAATAATCCCAATCCGCCACATTTCTGGCCTTCGAGCCGCATATATTCGAATTAGTGATCTTCGAATAATAATTTTCTACCCTTAATTCGCGCCCCGTGGACGTCATATATTTGAGTAAAACTACGCATTTAATTAATTTAATATCCCTTATTTAATTTGCCTCTTTTTTACCTGGATGTCCATTGCTCGCGGTGCGTTTATAAAGTATTAATTTTGTAATTTGTTCATAATGTCGGATAAATTACAAATAAAAAGGCAAACACTTATTTTTAAAAAGGAATACCTATTTGCTAAATTACAAAAGGTTTTCGATATCGCGAGATCCCAAATAAATGATCCCACACAAATTCAGAATTTCTTAGCCGATTATTCCGAATTGGAAAGTGTCCGCTCAAAGTTTGAAGAAACAGTGTTAAATATTATTGAAATAGATATATCATTAAAACCGGAGACAAGATTGTCAACGCGAGAATTAGATACATTTGATGAACTTTATAAGGCATGTAGGTTGCAATATTTAAGATTAAAACCGGACGAGCAGGCATCCCTCAGTAGGAAAGATAGGAGTGATGTAAGGCCGTCATTACCTAAATTACGTTTATTTGAATTCGATGGTGATATTGAGAAGTGGACCACATTCTACGATACATTTGTATCACTTGTCCACAATCGAGATTTCGATGAAATAGATAAGTTTCACTATTTGCTTTCATGTGTTAAAGGTTCGGCATTAAACATTGTTAAAAAATTGCCCATAACAGCCGCTAATTATACTGTCGTATGGCAAAGTTTATGTAATAAATATCAAGATGATCGAATACTCGTGGGTAGGTACATCGACAAAATGATAAACTTTACGCCGTTAAATAAAGATACTACCGCAAATCTTACTTTATTTATCGAAACATTCGATCACTCTTTTAAAGCCATCGAGGCATTAAAAATTAAAAATTTACATGACTATTTATTTTGTCATTTAGCCTTACGTGGGTTGGATGCGCATACTAGGAGGCTTTTTGAAGAAAATCGGGATCAAAATTCACTTCCATCTTTTTCGGAATTAATTAGTTTTGTAAATAAACAAGTTAAAGTACTCGAACATTCATCGAATAGTACGATGTCGTTACAATCAAGAAATAAGTCTATATGTAACAATTACAAAGGCAACAATAATAACCACTACAAAAGTTATTCAAAGACAGTTTTAAATACTAATGTGTCAAATTATAATAAAAATAAAAAAATAATTTGCGCGCATTGCAATCAAAATCACATGATTTATAGGTGCGATCAATTTCGTAAATTGACCGTAGATAAAAGGATTGACCGTGTCAATACCTTAAAATTGTGTCATAATTGCCTAAAAGGAAATCATGATACCTCAACTTGTAAAAGTGAGATGTCTTGTGGTGTATGTGCGTCACTACATCATTATCTACTGCATAGGGAGCCAGTGAGCGACACGCTCGTGCCAACATCCACCCGTCCATTGTGCTCTGACTCGCAAGTGCATCAAGCACTCGTCTCGTCTCAGGCTATGAGTGACTCAGAGCGTTATACGATAGATACGCTTCATTCCAATAACGTTCACTCGGGTTACGGTGTTGTATTGGGAACGGCGCGCGTGTTAGTAATTGATAGTAGCGGCCAGCTTCAATACTGCCGTGCAGTTATTGACTCTGGAGCTCAGAGCTCATTTATTACAACTGAGTGTGCTCAACGTTTGGGCTTACCTCGAAAGAAGTGTTCGTTTAATATTTATGGTCTCGGTGGAGAGGCTGTAAAAAATCACGGCATGATTACATGCACATTAAGGTCCCTACACACTGACCTACCTAGTTTTACACTGAACATGGTCGTAGTGACTAAGGTATCTGCTGATATGCCTAACGTTCGATTCCACTCGGACGTTATTAATAAATATAAGAATTTTAATTTAGCTGATCCATTATTTTATAAGCGTTCGCGTATCGATATACTATTGGGCAATGATATAGTTTCGGAACTAATTAAGGATAAACCTTATATTATTTCATCGGATATACCAAGCGTGATCGATACCGCTTTCGGGTTTGTTGTAAGTGGTAAACTTTATAGCAATGATGAGGACAATTTAAAAAATTATAATTTATCAGTCTCATTTGAGGAACAAGAGTCTTTAGATCAAACGTTGCGTAAGTTTTGGGAAATCGAAGAATTGCCAAGCAAACCCTCGATTAATCCTTTGGAACAATTAGCGGAAGACATTTTCGTGGCTCGTTATAGTCGTACTGAGGATGGTACCTATTCAGTGCCATTACCATTCATACCAGACCCGCCTCCGTTGGGCGCGTCACGAGCGGCAGCCGAGCGGCGACTCTTGTTCACCGAGCGCAAGTTGAATCGTTCACCTGTATTACGACAAGCCTATTCAGAGTTCATGTGCGAATATGAAAATCTAGGGCACATGGAGCTTTATTCGGGGGACACCCCAAGCAAATATGTGATACCTCATCACAGTATACTTAAGCCCAGTAGTTCCACTACTCGTTTGCGTGTGGTATTCGATGCCTCGGCTAAAACGTCCACGAACGTTTCGCTTAATGATATTCTATTGACCGGGCCTAATCTGTATCGAGATATTGGGGCTATAATATTGAATTTTAGGTTGTTTGAATATTGTTTGATTTGTGACGTATGCAAAATGTATCGGGCAATTAAACTGAATCAGTCAGATAGATGTTATCAACATATTTTGTATCGTCATTCGCCTAACGATGCCATTGACGTTTATGAATTAAAAACTGTCACTTACGGCTTAAGTTGCTCACCGTTCTTAGCTATCCGCGCCCTCTTACAGTTAGCCTATGACGAGGAAGAACGTTTCCCACTCGCTGCAAAGGTTGTGCGCGAGGGCGTGTACATGGATGACATTCTATATTCTTGTAGTTCATTGTCACAGATATCTCGGTTACAAGATGAACTTTTAGAGATGTTTAATTCCGGTGGCTTTATACTCAAAAGGTGGGCGAGTAATAGTGCAAAAGTTTTACAACGCGTTCCGTTAGAAAACCGAGAGTGTCCTGTTACATTTATGAAAGATGGTAACAAATATTCAGTCAAAGTGCTAGGTCTGAAATGGTTCCCTTTGACTGACTGTTTTTATTTCACAGTAGATAAGACTGATAAAGTAACAACTAAACGTTCTGTTTTAAAATTATTAGCTTCTATTTACGACCCCGTGGGTTTTATTTCACCGTGCATTTTCATCGCGAAAGAGATAATGCAAGATTTATGGAAGCTGGGCATAGGATGGGATGAGCAGCTGCCAACTGACGTAACTAAGCGCTGGCTTAATTACGTTGATGATCTCCCGCGACTAACGGCAATCAAGATAGATAGACATATGCTGCTACCAGAACAGACCGAATGTGAATTGGTCGCCTTTTGCGATGCAAGCTCTCGCGGTTATGCTAGTTGTGTGTATGTGATCAGTCGTAACGATAGAGGTCAAACTAAAGTACGCCTGGTGACAGCAAAATCTAAAGTAGCCCCCGTCAAACCATTAACTATCCCGAGGTTGGAATTAATGGCGTCAGTTTTGTTAAGCAAATTAATTAGATATGTCCGTGACATTTTAACTCGTGTAAAAATTACTCGTATTACTGCGTTAACCGATTCGACTATCGTGTTGACGTGGCTTCAGACAGAAGCTTACAAATTAAAGCCGTTTGTTAGTAACCGTGTTACTCAGGTATGTGAAGTGTTACCTCCACACTGTTGGCGTCACGTGAGTAGTGAGTGCAATATGGCAGACATATGCTCGCGCGGAGCGTCTCCGTCACAGCTCGTGGAGTGCAGTGAGCAGTGGTTGAAGGGCCCATCTTGGTTGTACGACGACTATTCGCAGTGGCCAGTGAGAACATTTATCAACCAACATGAAAGTAATACACCCGAAATGAAATCAAATCATACATTAGGCTCCTTCAATTTAATCACAAATGAAAATAATTCGATAGAGGAGACTAAGTTAGAGTTCTGTGACCGAATCTTTTCCAATTTCTCTTCTTATTATAAACTGCAACGTACGTTTGCTCGAATATTGAGATCGTTCCGACTCAAATCCGGTAACTCGAAGCAATCAATACTGACGACTAACGAATTAAATACTGCCCAAGATGTTTTAATTAAATTAGTACAAAGTGCATACTTCGCAAATGAAATAAATAGATTGTCAAAGGGCACAAAGTACGTTCCGTCGTTGAGAAAATTATCTCCATTTATTGACGAACGCGGATACCTCAGGGTGGGGGGTCGAATAAATTATTCAGCGTTACCTTATAACGCGAAGCATCCTCGTTTATTACCTAAAAATAGTAGATTTACCTTTTTACTTATTGAATATTTACATAAAAAATATTTACACGTAGGTCCACGCACCTTACAAAACATTATTAATCAAAATTTTTGGATTTTAGCATCCCGTCGCATTATTCGGTCAGTTTTGTCCAAATGCAAAATTTGTTTTAAACACAACCCAGTGCTCTTACAGCCTGAGATGGCACCTTTGCCAGCAGCCCGATTGATACCTTGTAATGTTTTTGAGCATGTAGGGGTGGACCTCGGTGGTCCGTTCTTTACAAAAGAAAGTTTACGACGAAATGCTAGGGTTGAACGGTCATATTTAGCATTATTTATTTGTTATTCGACAAAAGCTGTACACCTTGAAGTCTTATCGTCGTTGTCATCGGACTGTTTCCTCGCGTGATTAGACAGATTTGTAGCGCGACGCGGTGTGTGCTCCTTCCTTTATTCGGATTGCGGAACTAATTTCATAGCTGCTAGTAAGCATTTAACCGAAGTACAAAGATTTATGCTCGAACAAAAAAACAATATATTAGAGGGTTGCTCAAAACGACAAATTATATGGAGATTTAATCCCCCTGGTGCACCACATATGGGTGGGCTCTGGGAAGCTGGAATTAAATCCGCCAAGTATCTATTAACGCGAGCCGTAGGAGAAAAAAGTTTGACGTTCGAGGAACTCACTACAGTGTTTTGTAAAGTAGAAGCGATTCTCAACTCGCGGCCGCTTTGTCCGTTACCAGCTAGTGATAATCCTGATGAGTTCAACGTTTTGACTGCGGGACACTTTCTAATTGGAAAAGGGTTAACAGCAGTACCTGAGTATAATGTAGAGGATATAACAATAAATCGATTATCACGTTGGCAATATATTCAAAAATGTTCACAAATGTTTTGGCGTAGATGGAGTCACGAATATCTAAATACGCTGCAACAGAAAGCAAAGTGGCATTCGGATAGATCTAATATAAAAATAGGTGATCTCGTAATCATAAAAACTGATAATGTACCGCCGTGCAATTGGCCTTTGGGTAGAATTGAGGCTCTTCACCCCGGTCCAGATGGGATTGTTCGTTGTGTTACGCTTCGCACTCAAAAGAGTACTCTACAGAGACCAGTTAATAAACTGAGTCCTCTACCTTATTCAAATTAGTTTTTACGTGTATTAATATTTTTTTTTCTCGTTGAGGACATTCTGTGTCTCAGCGTTATTTTGCATGTTCCGTAGCTTAAGTTATAATATTTTCTCTAATATCTTTTTCATATAGTTAGGAGAAACCATCAAGATGGTTTCGGTGGGGGGTGTGTTCAGTAATAAACCGCAACTCACAAAATTTATACCGAGGCACAATGATCTGCTACGATCGGAGCGCCGGTCACACCTAGTGGCAACATTGCGACGTAATATGCGTTGTAATAATCTGTGGAGTTAAAAAAAAAGAGAAGAGGAGGGTAGGAGGCGAGACAAGCCATACACATTCTCTTTGTGTTCGTGATGTGAACATCTCTCCAAAAACTTTAAAAAGGGACTACTCCAGAGTGTACCGTGTACAATCTAATTGCTAGTGTATTCTACCGTGTAGAAGAAGCTACCAGGAGCTGTCAACGTTTGCTGATCTTGGGAGGCTGGCTAGTAAGACCGTGAGTAGTTTATTGCTGTTTTTGGTGTGATTTTGTGACTGCGGTAACTGAACGTTTCAGGGGATTTAGAATATCAATACAGTCCACTATATCTAATAAAATAATCCCAATCCGCCACAGAATGTAAACTATAAAACTAATTTATATACTAAAACGTAGTAAACATAAACAAAACCATCCCATCAGTTAACCGTTTACAAAGTAAACTTAATATAAATAAATTTTATGTGCAAACTATAAAATATAATATCTGAAGTGGCAAAATATTTTGTCTAATAATATTAATATTCCTAAATAAGTATCTCACAAAATAATAAGAGTCTACCATAATAAATCGATTACAAAATTAAAGTACAAAATCGATAGTGGCTGTATGGTACATTTGTCCTTTGTCTTGCAAGGCTAAAAAAAAATAATGTCAAAATTATAAATCAATTAGAAAATATTATGTACCTATATGTAGTTCTTACGGTCAATTTAGGGTACATTTATAAAAGTAAAAACAATAAGTATTGTTAGCACAAATTATAAAGATGATTGTAATTAGATTATTACCATTAACATGCATAGCATAGATAAACCTACTAAATAAGTAAGACTCCTCTACTAACTAACTAAAGAGAAAACTAAACATAAGCAAGTGATATACTAGACATGAAACATGATTAAATTCTATCTTGATTTACAAGGACAAACATTCCATAGGAGTTTATTTTACAAGGAAAAGAAATTAAAAAAAAATTGCAATAAAACAGCTATTACAAGCGAACTACTCAAAAGTATAGGCATAATAGTGTTCTATGCTAAAGTTGAAATCAGAACCATGAAATGTACTTAATATTAAATATAAAAAAAATAAAGGATACCTAAGAATATAACAAGATAATTTAAATAAGCTACTTTTTAGCTATTAAACGGCGGGACCTTTTAGGATCCTCTTTCTGCCCCACTATACCATCTTGATTGCGCCGAGAAATCTCACACTGACTTTTTGAGCTTGAAGAACTTTGCTGGCTTTGAATGGGCTTCTTTGCAACATTAGTAACGCCACTATTAGAAGCTATGCCATGATTAACTGGTGAGCAATCGCCAGGAAACTTTCCAATGAGATTATCAATCTCCTCTTCAGTGGAGATCTTTGCCCGTTCGTTATTGGGGAGTTTTATAAAAATTGTGCCATTGAAGGTCCACACATTCTTCAATCCAAAATGTTTGCATGCTTTTTTATGAACAGATTGCCTCATCTTGGTTAAAAACTCTGACACCGATATTTGAGAGCCCTTTAACTTAGTTCTAGCTTTCCACACCTCAGACTTTGTGCGGTGATCTTGAAATTGTACAAGAATTGGCCGTGAATGACCATCCTTATGAACACCAATTCGATGAGAACGTAAAAAGGATAAATTTGTTACATGTGGGATACCCATTTTATTATGTATGATGCACAGTATTTCTTGCTCAATATTAAGTTCAGGAGAATCAGAGATCCCATTAAAAAAGAGAAAAATTAAATAATTAGGTTGGGAAAAGCAAAAAGTTTTTAAAAACACATTTTACAGACTCGAGACAATAATATTCGTCAATCATCCCTTGCATTTCTCAATTACCTAAAATTCTAATAGAAACACAGTCAACTGGTCAAGGGCGCAATTTCTTTAAAAAAAAACGTTATCATAATGTACTTTAATTCTTTCCAATTGCATATAAATTCTCATGGGCCTTTGCATTTTAAAAAAGACGCACCGATTACAATATTGCTGTCTCTTTTTATCTTACGTGTAAGCCATATCTATCCCGAAGGGACTCTTTACTCTCGCTGTGCGAGTCGTATATCGTATTATGTACCTGTACACGCCCCTAGCTGCCCCAATCAAGGATGACGGGATTAGGGCCCATGAGTAATCCCATCGACGAGCAGCAGAGGGACGGGGCCAGAATGTGGCCACGTGGAATCTCTCTAATTACACTAAAATATATGGGGGAGCGTTCTATACTACGGCCAGTCGACCGGGAGGAATTAGACGGAGCTTACTTACCTATATCCAAGGCGCCTGGTCCCTCCGGAATCGGTCTGGTCGCATGTGTTTGTGTAGTGCAAGGGAAATCAGGTGATATGATGTGTATCTGGGTGTGACTGATGGTGATTGAACCTAGACCTTGGCCGTCGGCAGCAGCCCGAGCGTCGACACCGCTCCAACTTGAGGGGGCCTTCCGAGGTTGTCCACAGTCACTTTCCTCTTTCGTCAGGAAGACAGTCAATTAACTCTATCGTACGATTAACTAACTTACAGAAGCCACTAACTATCGCTGGGTATAAGGTTAACGCACAAAACGCACACGGAGTTTACGGATCAAAGGTCACTACCGTATCGCGTAGCAACAGTTATTTCTAGAATATCAAAGGCACTAGCTAATATTGCCGAATGCACCTATACAGATTCTGAGTCGGACCCAATAAGTCCCTGGGAAGCTCTCCAGCTAGGAATACGCGTCACAAATCCTAGACCGTATATTTACGGGCCGCGCCTAATTATTCCGAGTTCCCGACAAAATTGACAGCGTGCTAACGTCAGCACCGCTTACAGACGACTCCTTTTTCGCTCGCGACCCGCGCGCTCTTGCCGCGCTTAGCCGAACTTCAAACTGGTATCGCCCAGAGCCGCGCGCCCCCTAGACGTCGATTCCGACAACAGCGTTTGGCGCGAACAGTACCTATAATCATTTTAATAATAATCCATAATAATCTGTTCAAAACGAAACGCTTACGCGTGCGCCAGTTATTATGTGAGTGTCAACTGCGTACGTAAAATAATCGTTACATGTTTGTCCACGAAACTGGTTATACGATTATCAGCCTCGTAGGCAGTTTCTGAAACTGATTACGTTAAATAACGCTCACCTCTACTTCATAGGATCATTTCTATAGTAAGTTCTTCACGAGAACTTCACACTATGTGAGATCTATCCAGCCGCGTTGATGAGATGTGGCGCGGCGCCCTGAGCGTGAGACGGGCGGCAGTAGTTCATTGCCAGCCCTCGATGATCGTTTGCTCTCCCGTCTCGGCGGGTGAGGGTGGGGTGTTGTCGCTGTCTTTTTTTTATAGAAGAGGGGGCAAACGAGCATGCGGCTCACCTGATGGTAAGTGACTACCGCCGCCCATGAACAACCGCAACACCAGGGGAATTGCAGATGCGTTGCCGGCCTTTTAGAAAGGTGTAAGCTCTTTTCTTGAAGGTTCCTAAGTCGTATCGGTCCGGAAAATTCGCTGGTGGTAATTAATTCCACAAAAAAGTTGTGCGAGGGAGAAAACTTTTCTAAAACAGTGGTGGACCGCCAATCATCCAGATGGTATGGATGGTAACGCGAGTTTTGTCGCGATGTGCGATGGTGAAATTGAGCGGCTGGAATTAGTCCGAACAATTCCTCAGAGCCCTCCCCGTGTTAGATGCGATAAAATACGCAACGAGATGCAACATCTACGCAGTGCCAGTTTATCGAGCCGATCACAAAGAACTCGGTCGTCGACGATTCGAACCGTTCTGCGTTGGATGTGGTCAAGTGGAAGGAGCTGGCACTGGGGTGCCCCGGCCCAGAGATGAGAACAGTATTCCATGTGGGGCCGAACTTGCGCTTTGTAAAGTTGCAAGCGATGTGCCGGCATGAAATACTGTCTCGTTCTGCTGAGCACGCCAATCTTTTTAGAGGCCAATTTCGCCTTCCCTTCCAAATGACCACGAAACTGCACACTATTCGATATGTCGACGCCAAGGATTCCGATACTAGCAGAGGCAGCAAGGGGAGTGCCTTGAAACTGAGGAGATACGACAAAGGGGTTCTTTTTAGCGGTAAACGCGCAAACTTGTGTCTTCTGGGGATTTAACTGGACTAGATTTAGTAGGCCCCAATCCGAGACTTTGTTAAGCAAAGACTCGACTTCAGACACAAGTTTGTCCCGGTACTCAGCGACGTTTTCCCGAGAAATATTGGCACGGCCGGTATATAAGGCATCACCAGTGCTGTCGTCTGCATAGCAATGAATGCTACCAGTTAGCAACATATCATTGATATGCAGGAGAAACGGCGTTGGTGATAGCACGCAGCCTTGTGGAATACCAGCGTTGATAGGCTTGAAATCAGAGCATGCACCGTCTACTACGACCTTGATGCTCCGATCAGCAAGGAAACTGGTGACCAATTGCACAATTTCTCGGGAAGCCCATAGGAAGGAAGCTTCGAAAGAAGCGCTTTGTGCCAGACCCGATCGAAGGCTTTCGCTATGTCCAAACTAACGGCCAATGCCTCCCCCTTGGACTCCACTGCCTCTGCCCATCTATGAGTCAGATAGACTAGAAGATCACCAGCTGATCGACCTCAACGAAAACCGTACTGGCGGTCACTAATCAGCTGGTGATCCTCAAGGTACCTCATGAGCTGGCGGTTTATAATGGATTCCATTATTTTGGAGAACAAGGAGGTGATGGCAATAGGCCTGTAGTTGGACGGGTCTGAGCGGTCGCCTTTTTTAGGGATCGGGTGGACCAAAGCTGTCTTCCATGAATTCGGGACTACGCCTTGGGAGTAGGAATACCGTAAAAGACGCGTTAAAACCGGTGCCAACTTCGGAGCACACGTCTTCAGCACAATGGGAGGGACTCCATCGGGCCCACTCGACTTGCTGACGTCCAGGGAGAAGAGTGCTTTGCGAACCGAGCGCTGTGTAAATCACACATCCGGCATGGAGCACTCACATCGCGGGATGGTCGGCGGTGTGTTCTCCCCGTCATCTAGAGTCGAGTTGGACGCAAAAAGAGAGCTCAACAGATCGGCTTTCTCATTTGCGGCATGGGCCAGTGAGTCGTCCTCTCTGTGCAGAAATGGAAGAGATGGCTGACAGAAGTTCCCTTGGACAGCCTTGGCGAGAGACCAGAATGCACGAGTTCCCGAAGGAAGGCGAACTAGTTTCTCGCCAATTCTGCCGATGTGCTCAGACCTTGCCTTGGCAATGACGCTTTTGAAGGACCTGGAGGCGGAATTATACTTCTTTTTAAGCGTGCTGGTGTTTACATCCCGAGACGTTGATGCGTCAGCCCAGGCCAGGTAGCACTCCTGCTTATAGCGTGATGCTATTTTACAGAAGCGGCCAAACCATGGCTGGGATCTGCCTCCGATGGGCACCACAGAGAATGGAATAAAAAGTTCCATACCCTGAAGTACCACATCAGCAACAGAATCGGCAACAACGCTGGGATCTTGCGGCGAGAAGCAAACCGCCCCCAAGGGTAGGATGCAAAAAAAGACCGCATCCCGTCCCAATCAGCTGACCTATAGTGCCAAACACGGCGGCAAGCTGCAGATCGCAACTGCGATTGGAGCGTGAGTGGCACCGTACTCCGGATCAGACAATGGTCCGAAGAGCCCAGAGCGGCATCGACGGAGACCTGATATCCGTCCGGATGAGAGGTCAGCAGAAGGTCCAACAGGGAAGGTGCATGGTCTTCCACATTTGGGATCCGCGTAGGCGAAGTAACCAGTTGTGTTAGACCATATTTTCTATTTCTTGCTTGTCGCTTTATTTTTTAGCAGTAGAGATTCGAATCAATGGTTTTACCCGGCGATAAAAGCTCATGATAAATGATACCCCTTCAATCCCACCATACACATAGAATCATTTTATTGCGTCTTAATCCAGGTTTCGCTACAGTCTGCAAACAAAACATATAACAATACAGAAAAAAACAAGTTTGTTGTATAGCCTTCATACAATAAACGTGATTTTTTTAGGGTCCTTTAATATTTTATTTTATTTTGTGTTGTTATAGCAGCAATATAAATACACATTCCGTAAAAAATTCAAGTATCTACATATTACGGTTCATAAGATATAGCCTGCTGACAGACAGACGGAATGATAGTGGAGACTTGGGTCCCGTTGATACTCTTTGGGAACGGAACCCTAATAAACGGAAATTAGGTCATTTGAGCAATACTAGAGAAATAAACATTAAATAATATAGAATTAGGTTATATTATAATAAGTTAAATATATTATATTATAAAATATAGTAACAATAAATTCACATACAATAATCGCAGCCACGGGGAACTTTATTTTTGTATACGCGGCAACACTGAATGGCGTCATTCATATTTTGTGACTTATTTATGGCTCCCAGTGTCTTTCTTATTTCTTGTAGTATTATTTTTACACAGTTTCACTACGTAAACTGGTATTTTACTTCGGATTATGATCAAAATTTAATAAAACACCTCACATGTTGCCTTCAACGCGACTGACTATCTGGTTATACGGGTACCAGTATAACCAGATTTCATTTGACAAATCTACTGCTTGTAGAGGTTAAAAAAGCTACAGAATTCTACCAAAAGAGAACGAGAAAATACTAAAAATCTATTATATTTTTCGCTGTCGTATTGCAACGTAAAAACATGAATGTTTTCTTGATTAAACGATAAAATAATAAAAATAACAAAGAAACCACCATTAATTAAAGAAACCAATGTTTTTTTTTTTAAATTAAATTCTAAATAAAAATATAACTAAAAATTATAAAATGAAACTTAAACTTAAGATTCTTCGTCTTTGTGTTGGGTAACATTGTCATAAAGCTGTTTTGAGTGAGTTTGTAGGTAGTATCGTCATTTGCTTCACAAATCGGAAAAAATTGCCATACTTTGGTTTGCTATTCGCATCACAGATTTGGCTGAATTTACTCCAAAATTTATTCACCATAAAAGTTTCAGTCGAAAAGTCGAAGTCGAACTAGAAGTTGACAATAAATTAGACACGGAAACATCTTATTTTAATTTCCTATATTCATTGTTAACAATTTGCATGTTTTCTGTTGCAACTAAGTTAGAAAACCTTTGGAGTATTCTTATCAGAGTTCGAAATTCACCATATTAACGTAACTTGCATACTTGAGAAATGCTGGAATATCCTTTCATATTTTTATATGCTTTGATGTAGCCATGTGTTCCTTCAAAGACGCCACTCTACTTTGTACTTCATAGTTGCATGCTTTACAATGAGCATTCGTAGTTTTTACTTTATATTTACATAATCAACTTTTAAATGAGAATCTTGCTAACATTCATCGCGATATCCTTGTGTATATGTTATATTGTTGTTATGTTTCATTTTAAACTCGATTATAAAAATTCTCAATAAAGGAATTCCCACTAGTCTATCACACTATGCTCACGGCACGAATGGTAACGAAAATAATGAAAATTAAATATTTACAATCCATACGATGATCTAAAAATTATCGAGCGAACTTTAATATAATGGACTTCCGCAAAGTAACGCCTGATTCTATTAATTATCTATATTGTACACGCCCCTAGCTGCCCCAACCAAGGATGACGGGATTAGGGCCCATGAGTAATCCCATCGACGAGCAACAGAGGGACGGGGCCAGAATATGGCCACGTGGAATTTCCTAATTACAATAAAGAATATGGGAGAAAGCTAGAAACACGTAGTACTTACCATTATCCGAAGCTAACTTCGCACCAAGGTTTGGGCAGGCCGTGAGTGTGTGTAATAGTGGATAGCGAGTAGTGTACAGTGAGGTGTGAATGTGTGGGGCCTTGGCAAGCATAGGCGACCAGCAGCGGCCAAGTTCCAGGCTGCTCCAAAATGCTGCACCGCTTCAGACTGCTTCGGCGCCGGACCACTTCTTCGTTCGTCACGATGACAGTCCATTAACTCTATCGTACGATTAACTAACTTACAGAAGCCACTAACTCTAGTTTGTTATAAGGTTAACGCACAAAACGAACACGGAGTGTTCGGATCAAAGGTCACTACCGTTTCGCGTAGCAACAGTTATTTCTAGAATATCCAAGGCCGCACTAGCTAATATTGTCGAATTAAGTGCAGATTCTGGCAGAACCTTAGGGATGGAATGGTAAGTGCAGCGGAAGAAGTGTGTGGAACAATAAAAAGAGGCAGTAGTAAAAGAAGAGATGCATGGTGGAATGATGAAGTGAAAGAAGCTGTAAAGAAGAAGAAGAAAGCATGGTTAGACTACTTGGCCTCAAGTAATGATAAGGATATGAGAGAGAAGATGAAAGAAAGATATAGGCTGCAGAAAGTTCACACGAAAGCACTGATTGAGGAAGTGCGTGAAAGGTGTAGAATGGAAGCAGACGAAAGGTTGTCGCACAACTTTAAGGAGAACTCCAAACTCTTCTGGAAAGAGGTTGGAAGGACCCGAAGTGGTGCGACGGCCTTGAGAATGAACAAAGTGCTTTCGAGAACTAATGACGTCCTCTCAGAAAAATCGGACGTCATGCAGCGATGGAGCGAATTTTATAGAGAAATGTATGCGTATGATGATCTTAGTGAGGGATCCGGGGATGACGCCGTGACTGGTACGCCAGACCCGGACCTCGATGACACTGAGGTCATCAGTATGAAAGAGATTGAACGTGCGATTCGAAGTTTGAAATGTGGTAAAGCTGCGGGACTAGACAGAGTTACTGCTGAAATGGTCAAGTATGGTGGGCCTCGCGTCTGGGACAGCTTTCATCTGCTGTGCAATTTGTGCTGGCGGACGGGGGATGTCCCGGATGATTGGCGATCCGCAGTCATTGTGCCTTTATATAAAGGTAAAGGTTCACATTTTGACTGCGGGTGCTATCGGGCGATCAGCTTGACCAGTTTAGCAAGTAAAGTTTACTCGAAGGTTTTGACACGTAGGATGCAAGAGAAATCGGAAAGATTTCTATGGGAGGCACAATGCGGATTTAGACCTGGAAGAGGATGCACGGATCAAATGTTTTCTCTCCGCATGATCACGGAAAAGCTTCTAGCTGCTAACCAGAAGATTTTCTGTGCTTTTGTGGATCTTGAGAAAGCATTTGATAAGGTTGTAAGGAAGAAAATGTCGGAACTGTTGCCGGGGTATGGTGTGGATGGTCGATTGCTAAGGGCTGTACAGTCTCTTTACTGTGACTGTAAAGCCTGTGTGCGGGTAGGGCATGACCTGTCACCCATGTTTAACGTCCAAACGGGCGTAAAGCAGGGTTGTGTCATGTCTTCCTGGCTGTTCATACTGTATCTCGACAGCTGTTTACAGAAGCTGAAAGATAGCTGTTTGGGTGTGAAATTGGGTGACATAAAAGTAAATAGTCTGCTGATGATGCAGTGCTTATTGCACCATCAGAGGCAGAACTGCAGGCATTAGTCACGTGTATGAAAGAGGAATGTGAAATTAAAGGTCTCCGTTTGAATGCTAATAAAACTAAGGTTCTGGTATTTGAAAGGGACGAAGAGAGAACGAAGTGTGAAATATGGGTAAATCAGGAATGTCTAGAACAGGTAAATGAAATTGTATACTTGGGGAGTGCTTTTAGCCGGGATGGAAGATGTGATTTAGATGTGGACAGGCGTGTCGCTGCCGGGAACAAAGTCAATGGTGCCCTGACTGCGTTAGTCAAAAGGCAAGGCGTAGCGAAGAGTGCACGCCTTGCAATACATAACGCAGTGTTGGTACCGACTTTGTTATATGGCAGCGAAACCTGGGTATGCTAGAAGAAGCATAAAAGTAAGTTGAATGCAGTGGAGATGCGATCTCTTCGTAAAATGTGCGGCGTTACCATGGCCGACCGAAAGCGAAACGAAGAGATTCGCAATATGGCAGGTTTGAAAGATGACCTTATCACAAAAATTGATAAGGGCGTGCTTCGGTGGTTTGGGCACGTTGAGCGAATGAGTGAAGACCGAATGGTGAAGAAAATATATAGCGCGAAAGTTAATATTAAAAGGTGTCGAGGTAGACCGAGACTAACTTTCGAAGACCATGTGAGCAAATTGCTCGAAGAGGGTAGGATCAAGAGTACTCGGATACCTAGACGTGCATGCATGAAGAAGATAATGAATCTGAAAGAAGCGAAAGAGGTTTGTAAGGATCGTGACACTTGGCGATCTGTTCTCTCTGGCTACCCCGTCAGGGATTGTGCGTGAAGATAAATAAATAAATATATATAAGTGCAGATTCTGAGTCGGACCCAATAAGTCCCGGGGAAGCTCTACAGCGAGGAATACGCGTCACAAATCCTAGACAGTACATTTACTAGCCGCGCCTAATTATCCCGAGTTCCCGACAACAAAGGACAGCGTGCTGTCCCAAGCACAGCTGGCAGACGACTTACTTGCACCTTTACGCGTTCTTAACACCCACCTCTCGACCGCGTCAAAACCGGTATGGCACCAAGCCGCGCGCCCTCTAATGTTGATTCCGAAACCAGCGTTTGGCGCGAACATATATATTTCAATATCTATATATCGGTTGAAATCTACGTGATTCTAAACGGAAGTCGGTACTCAGTACCGCATGGTGATACGCGTTTATCCACTAAATGCAATATTTTATATTCATACGTACCTATATAATAAATTATTATATAGTTTAAACGGTGGTAGAACCACGCGGCAGTTTTTGCTGTTGCACGTATGGGCCGGCTTAAGCCGGGTTGGTACCTCAACCTCACAGAATACCGGCGTGAAGTAGAAGCTTTGCTTCTGCGTTTCGTCTGGTAAGTGCAGGCGGCCGGAGGCCCCATTCCCCCCCCCCCCCCCCCCCATCAACATGTTAGCGGAATTACACAAAAGACTACCCCAGGAGGGTACCAGCACCCCTGGAGAATCCCTCGCTGAGCATCCACGACCATGTTATTCCACTTCTGAGCGTGGGTGCTCAGGCTGCCCCGCGTATTCTGGGGGGTGGGGGGGCAAAATTCCGCTCAAAAACATAACTGCTCGGAGCAACAATACCAAGGCGACCCCTGCCACGCTATCCGTGAATTTCTGCAACATTTACTCGAACCTAAACACCATCCACTACCATCTCAAGACGGCGAAGCCGGCCTTGCTCTTTCTGACCGAGACGCAGGTGTCCTCTCCGGCTGATACTTCGTATCTCTCCTACCCGGGGTACAAACTCCTTTGTGCCTCGGGCTGGAATTTGCGTGTATGTCTGAGAGGACATCTGTTCTTGACGCCTCGGCAGTCTTGAAGGTACGGACCTGTCCATCCTTTGGCTACGCGTAGACAGCGACGACCATCCGCGCGTCTACGGGTGCCTCTATAGGTCCATAGCGGTAATGCCGAAACAGACCGACTCATCGACCACGTCCAAATGGCTACAGATTCCTTGCTACAACAGGTCCCATCCGCAGAGATCGTGATCCTTGGCAATTTTAACGCCCACCACGCCGAATGGCTCGGTTCACGTTTAACCGATCATGCGGGGAGATCTGTTTATGACTTTGCCTTGGCATAGAATAGAATAGAATAGAATAGAATATATTTTTATTCAATATACATTACATGTGTAATTCTTATTGAAAGTCATTTTTTACTTTACCACTGGTTCGAAAAAAACCTCTGTCCTGGGAAGAACCAGCAAGAAACCCAGCGGGACTTTTTTTTTTAAATAAATTTTACAATATAAATGATTAGGAACTATTTACAAAATTTATTTTAGAAACTGCTTGGAAGCGATCACCTCATTCCCAGGGGTTATTATCAACCATGTATTCATTTATACTATAATAACCCTTTTTATACAGTTTCAGCTTAATAAAACATTTAAACTTGGTAATAGAGAGAACCTGTACACTTTCCGGGACCTTGTTGTAATAGCGTATACATTGCCCCAAGAATGAATTACTGACTCTGTGGAGACGAGAAACTGGTATCACTAGCTTGTGTTTGTTCCTAGTGTTTACAGAATGTATATCACTTCTTTTACTAAAACTATCTTTGTTTTTGTGAACATACATTAAATTTTCGTAAATATACTGAGAGGCCAAAGTTAATATATTAATTTCTTTAAATTTATCTCTAAGAGACTCTCTCGGTTTTAGATTGTAAATAGCTCTAATGGCCCTCTTCTGTAAAACAAAAATAGTTTCTGAATCAGCCGCATTTCCCCATAGCAAAATCCCATAAGACATTATGCTATGAAAATAACTAAAATAAACTAATCTAGCTGTCTCGACACTAGTGAGACCTCTAATCTTTTTTACAGCATAGGCTGCAGAACTTAGTCTGCATGCTAATTTGGATATATGGGGGCCCCACTGGAGCTTTGCGTCAAGAGTGATGCCAAGAAAAACAGTGGATACAACAGGGCTCAATTCCTCCCCATTTAAAAACACATTGGTATTCAGATTTTGAACATTCGTTGTTGTAAATTTAACACAATTAGTTTTATTTCCGTTCAAATGCAGATTATTAACGTTAAACCAATGCACTAATTTTGATATAGCATTATTCACTTCGTCACATTTAAATGATTGACGTTTAAGTTTAAAAATCAAGGAAGTATCATCAGCAAATAATACTATATCATGACTATCCCCTACAAGGTGAGGTAAGTCATTAATATACACCAGAAACAGGAATGGGCCGAGAATCGAGCCCTGAGGTACACCCATTAGTACAGGTGACCCGGAAGAACTTTTACCATTGATAATAACCTTCTGTTTTCTATTACTTAAATATGAAATAATAAGTTTAAGCGCTGTGTTCTTGACACCATAGTACTGTAGCTTCCTGATTAATGTCTCATGGTGAACACAGTCGAAGGCCTTGGAAAGGTCACAAAATATACCCAAAGCATCCTCTGAATTCTCCCATGCACAAAAAATATGTTTAATAAGCTCAACTCCAGCGTCAGTTGTCGAGCGACCCCTTGTAAAACCGAATTGATTATTATGTAGCAATTTATTAATATTAAAGAAACTTAGCATCTGATCTAAAATAATTTTTTCAAAAATTTTACTTAATGTTGGTAGTACAGAAATTGGTCTAAAATTGGCGGGGTCTAATGTACTACCAGATTTAAATATAGGTATGACTTTACTATGTTTCATTAAATCAGGAAACACACCAGATTCGACGCTTATATTAAATATAGTGGCTAGATAAGGTGCTAATGTATCTATTATAGATAAAATAACTTTAACGGAAATCCCCCATAAGTCTGCCGTTTTCTTAACATCAATAGTTTTAAAATATTTAACGATATCTTTTGGCAGTACCCTATAGAATTTAAAAGTATTTGAACAAGCCTTTACATTTTGTTTGAGCAATGATTCGGCGACAGTAGGAGAAGAATATAATGATTTTGTTGTCAAAAAAGGAACATCAGTAAAATGTTTCTCAAAAGCCATAGCAACTTCTTTATCAGATCGGGTTAAATTATTGTTAATATTCAATAGTAAATCCGAGTTGCGCGGTTTGACCTTGCCCGTTTCACTATTTATTATTCTCCAGGTCATTTTAATTTTGTCGGATGCAGTTTTAATTTTGTTGCTTAAATGTAAAGCCTTAGCAGTGGAGCACACTTTTTTAAATATTTTAGAATATGTTTTTACATAATCTCTAAATATAACACTAACTACATATGGTCTGACACAACTTGTTACTTCGCCTACACGGATTCCAGATGTGGAGGATCATACACCTTCCCTGTTGGACCTTCTGCTGACCTCTCATCCGGACGGATATCAGGTTTCCGTTCCGTTCTCGGTTCTTCGGACCTTTGTCTGATCCGGAGTGTGGTGCCACTCACGCTCCCCACGCCGTTGCGTTCTGCAGGTTGCCGCCGTGTTTGGCATTACAGGTCGGTGGATTGGGACGGAATGCGGTCTTCCTTTGCATCCTACCCATGGGGGCGGGTTTGCTTCTCGCCGAATGATCCCAACGCTGTTGCTGACTCTGTCACTGATGTGGTGCTACAGGGAATGGAACTACTTATTCCATCATCTGTAGTACCCATCGGAGGCAGATCTCATCCTTAGAATAGAATCGAATATTTTTTATTCAATATACATTACATGTGTAATTCTTATTGAAAGTCATTTTTTACTTTACCACTGGTTCGAAAAAAACCCTCTGTCCTGGGAAGAACCAGCAAGAAACCCAGCGGGACTTTTTTTTAAAATAAATTTTACAATATAAATGATTACGAACTATTTACAAAATTTATTTTAGAAACTGCTTGGAAGCGATCACCTCATTCCCAGGGGTTATTATCAACCATGTATTCATTTATACTATAATAACCCTTTTTATACAGTTTCAGCTTAATAAAACATTTAAACTTGGTAATAGAGAGAACCTGTACACTTTCCGGGACCTTGTTGTAATAGCGTATACATTGCCCCAAGAATGAATTACTGACTCTGTGGAGTCGAGAAACTGGTATCACTAGCTTGTGTTTGTTCCTAGTGTTTACAGAATGTATATCACTTCTTTTACTAAAACTATCTTTGTTTTTGTGAACATACATTAAATTTTCGTAAATATACTGAGAGGCCAAAGTTAATATATTAATTTCTTTAAATTTATCTCTAAGAGACTCTCTCGGTTTTAGGTTGTAAATAGCTCTAATGGCCCTCTTCTGTAAAACAAAAATAGTTTCTGAATCAGCCGCATTTCCCCATAGCAAAATCCCATAAGACATTATGCTATGAAAATAACTAAAATAAACTAATCTAGCTGTCTCGACACTAGTGAGACCTCTAATCTTTTTTACAGCATAGGCTGCAGAACTTAGTCTGCTTGCTAATTTGGATATATGGGGGCCCCACTGGAGCTTTGCGTCAAGAGTGATGCCAAGAAAAACAGTGGATACAACAGGGCTCAATTCCTCCCCATTTAAAAACACATTGGTATTCAGATTTTGAACATTCGTTGTTGTAAATTTAACACAATTAGTTTTATTTCCTTAGTTTGGTCGCTCCTGTAAAACTGCATTACGCAGTAAGCAGGAGTGTTATCAAGCCTGGGCTGCGGCTTCGGCGACTCGGGCTGTAAACACCAGCATACTTAAAAAAAAAGTGTCATTGCCAAGGCTAAGTCAGAGCACATAGGCAGAATTGGCGAGAAACTAGTTCACCTTCCTTCGGGAACACGTGCATTCTGGACTCTCGCCAAGGCTGTCCAAGGGAATTTCTGTAAGCTATCACTACCATCTCTGCACAGGGAGGACGACTCACTGGCCCAAGCCGCAAAAGACAAAACCGACCTTTTAGGCTCCCTTTTTGCGTCCAACTCGACTGTTGATGACGGGAGGGAAACACCGCCGACCGTTCCGTGGTGTGAGTGCTCTATGCCGGATGTGCTGTTCTCACAGCGCTCGGTTCGCAAACAACTCCTCTCCCTGGACATCCAGAAGTCGAGTGGGACTGACGGAATCCCCCAATTGTGCTGAGGACGTGTGCTCCGGAGTTGGCACCGGTCCTAACGCGTCTTTTCCGGTACTCCTACTCCCAAGGCGTAGTCCCGAATTCATGGAAGACAGCTAAAAAAGGCGACTGCTCAGACCTGTCCAACTATAGGCCTATCGCCATCACCTTGTTCTCCAAAATAATGGAATCCATTATTAACTGCCAGCTCATGTGGTACCTTGAGGATCACCAGCTGATTAGTGACCGCCAATACGGTTTTTGTCGGGGTCGATCAGCTGGTGATCTTCTGGTCTACCTGACCCATAGATGGGCGGTGGCAGTAGAGTCCAAGGGGGAGACGTTGGCCGTTAGTTTGGACATTGCGAAGGCCTTCGATCGGGTTTGGCACAAAGCGCTTCTTTCGAAGCTCCCTTCCTATGGGCTTCCGGAGAAATTGTGCAATTGGATCACCAGCTTCCTTGCAGATCGGAGCATCAAGGTCGTTGTAGATGGTGCATGCTCCGACTACAAGCTTATTAACACTGGTGTTCCACAAGGCTGTGTGCTATCACCAACGCTGTTTCTTCTGCATATCAATGATATGATGCTAACTGGTAACATTCATTGCTATGCGGATGACAGCACTGGTGATGCTTTATACATCGCCGTGCCGATATTTCTCGGGAATACATCGCTGAGTACCGGAACAAACTTGTGTCTGAAGTCGAGTCTTTGCTGGCACTCCCCTTCTTGCCTCAGCCAGTATGGGAATCCTCGGAGTCGACATATCGAGTGACGTGCAGTTTCGTGGTCACTTGGAAGAGAAGGCCAAATTGAGCTCTAAAAAGCTTCATGCCGGCACACCGCCTGGAACTTTACAAGGCACAGGTACGGCCTCACATGGAATACTGTACCCATCTCTGGGCAGGGGCTCCCCAGTGCCAGCTCCTTCCACTTGACCGCATCCAGCGCAGAGCGACTCGAATCGTCGACGACCGAGTACTTTCCGATCGGCTCGATTCATTGGCACTGCGAAGAGATGTTGCATCCCCTAGCATTTTCTTTCGCATCTACCACGGGGTAAATATAAAAAAAAATAGCATAATTATCCTAGGCCTTGCGGGGAACAGTAATTTGGTTTATATGTACTTAATTTAAGCAATATGGATTCTGCTATAATATTCTGTACGTATCTCTTTTGTACGCTTATCTTTAATTAATTTCAATACGACGTTGATTCTTAATCCAGGGTGGATTTAAGTGTCTTTGGGGGACCCCTACATCATCCAATACAATAAGATGGACTATATGCGCGTTTGTCACTCTTAGTTCCTGCTCATCATCAGCCTTTAAAAACCACCTGTTACACACTGACAGGGCCTGATTTATGTATCCACAGTCTAACTAGACTGGAGCCTAGTGCGCAAGATTCGGGCGGGCGCTGAGCTTGCAAACACCCCTTATGTACAAACTAAAATTCGGTATACATAATATTTTCAATAAATGATTAAAAGTGCAGCAAGTATTTTACTTGTTTCTCTTTCTTTATTTTTGGTACAAAACAAATGAAAATAATTTGTCAAAATAAGACTGAATTATTCTGTGCCTTTCGTCTTTAGTTCACTGACTGGACATGATTTTTTAAAGAATATAAACAGCTCCATATCTCTTCTCTACCTCTGATTTTATTAAGTGTTTTGTCACGGCTGTCCAAGGGAACTTTTGCCCTCTGCACAGGGAGAACGATTCACTAGCCCATGATGGAGAAAATCGATCTTTTAGGTTTTCTTTTTGAATCCAACTCGACTCTCGATGATTGGGAGTACACAACGCGCACCATTCCGCGGTGTGATTGCTCCATGCTGGATGTGCGGTTTACATAGTGTTCAGTGTGCAAAGCATTCCTCTCCCTGGACGTCAAGTCAAGTTGGCCTGATGAAGTCTCTCTTATTTTGCTTAATACGGGTGCTCCGGAGTTAGCACCGGTTCTAACGCGTCTTTTCTAATACTCCTACTCTCTAATCGTAATCTTGAACTTAGGGAAGACAGATTTAGTGACCGTTCAGATCAGTCCAACTGCAGACTTAGTACCATCGTCTCCTTGTTCTCCAAGATAATGGAACAAATAATACCTAATAATGGAAGGGCCATCAAATTGGCGGTCACTAATCACTTGGTTCCAGTTCTAGTCTTCTAATTTATCTGACTCATAGATGAGCGGAAGTAGTAGAGTCCAAGAGGGAGGCATTGATCGTTACTTTGGGCCTTTTTTAATGGGCTTTGGCTTCTTTAGACGCCAATCCTTCCTATGAGCTTCCCGAGAAATTGTGCATATTAGATCATCAGTTTTCAACAGATCGGAGCATCAAGGTGCATAATAGACGGTGCATACTCCGACTACGAACATGTCAATGCTAGTGTGCCACAAGGCTGCGTGCTGTCACCTACGCTGTTTCTTCTGTATATCAATTATATGTTGCTGTTACTGGTTGTAGCACTGGTGATGCTTTGTGCACCGGCCGTGTTAATATTTCTCGGGAATACTTCATCGAATATCGGAACAAACATGAGTCAGAATTTGAGTCTTTAATAAACAAAATCTCGGATTGGGAACGACTCAGTCTAGTTTAAATTTCAGAAGACACAGATATGCGCGTTTACCGCTGATAAGAACCCCTTTGTCGTATCTCCTCAATTTATTATATTTCACACCTACCCAAAAATTCAATTTCAGGGCACTCCCCATGCTGCTTCATCCAGAATCATTCCAATGCTCGGCATCGACATATCGAATGACGTATAATTCCACGTTTAATTGGAAGGGAAATCTAAATTGGCCTCTAGCAGAGCGTGTCAGTATTTCATGCTGGCATACCGCTTGCAACTTTAAAAGTGCAAATTCACTCTCACATGAAATACTGCTTGCACCTCTGGACCAGGGCACCACAGTGCCTTCCACTTGACCACATCCAGCGAAAAGTGGCTCGAAACGTCGACGACCGAGTTTTTTCTGAACAACAATATTCACTGACTCATTTTCCACGGGAAGTATTGAGACAAATTGTTCGGCACGCACTTTGGGACAAAACTAACGGCACCATCCACATCCTCTGGATCCTTGGCGGTGCACCATGACTGTGCTATTTACGAGTTTTCGTCATTGCAAGACTTCTTTGTAAATTCATTTACCACCTGCGATTTTTCCAGACCTATACGACTTAGAGATCTTCAAGAAACGAGTTTACTCCCTTTAAAATGGGCAGCAACGCACCTGAAATTTCCCTGGTGTTGCAGTTGTTCATAGGCGATGGTCACTACACTTAGTATTAGGATAAGGTGTGCTGTGCACACTGGCCTCTTCGGTGTACAGAGGATTTGAATTAATTGTCACGCTTGGTAGGCGGGTTGACGTCCACAGTATCAGACATTTTGCACACTGCTTCCCGTTGCTGTTGGAGTATTACGAATGGATTATACCGCCATCAAGCGGGGGTCATTTTCGGACATTCCTCGAAGCCGTCTCTCATGTGTTGATTAGTAAATATAAATCACATTCGAAATTTAATCCGCCGTCACGGAAACTTCGTTAAAAATCTATAATTCAAATTTTAAAACAGAGAAAATGTATGATAGAATTATTTTTCTGCCTAGAAGTTTGTTGGGCAGATACCATCCTATTACCTGTTATGCCGAAAATGGCGGTGCTTGCGCTGCTGTATTCCGATCTGAAGGGCAGAGAGAACCAGTTTAATTACTGCAAGTCATTCCATCTAAGTTATCGGAGATGAAAATGCATCTGCAGCCATTTTATTTGAAGAAATTATTTACAGGTGCCCACGGGCTGTAACCACTTACCAATATAAAAAGAAATACGGATGATGGCTTAGGTACGTGAGGTAATACATCGCCTGCATAAGCTTTACCGCCCTTTATAACCAAAACTAGGAGGAAAAAGTACAGAGTCGAAAACACAATGTCGTATACTATAATTAATATATTAAGAAAATAATTTAAAATAAAAATTTTGTACTACCGACTTCAATATAAATTATTAAGTATAACTCAAAAACTTTTGGTCAGACCTTGATCGAATTTATATGGGGCCAAATGAAACAAATGAAAAGCAACAGCTTTCAATAGTCTAAAAATAGGAGATAGGAAAGAAAACTGTAGTTTTTAACCCGCTTGCCCAGGGTGGCAACTATCGCAAATATCTTCCTCATTAGACAATCTATAAGGCCTATATACATAGTGAAATTTGATAGGCTGTAATAAGAATACGTTCCGTGTATGTTGTAATAGGCGATATGACAAATTCAAAATGAAAACATGACCTCGTTCGTAAAATCATTTCGTTTATGGCAGACGTAAAATCCAGACTAGGCTTGGATAAAAAAAATATCGATATATACAAATATCGATTGTTACTCAAAAATATCGATACTTTTCGTCGATATGTTTAATCGCGATATATCGATATTTGATATTTATTTTAGAGTATCGAATTAGATATATTTTAAAATTATATAGTGTAGAGACTAAGTAATTTATTGGCAACTTCCCATGCTACTTCAGCCAGCATCATTCCGATGCTCGGCATCGACATATCGAATGACGAACAATTTCATGGATAATTGGAAGGGAAGCCTAAATTGGCCTCTAGCAGAGCGTGTTAGTATTTAATACCGGCATACCGCTTGCAACTTTAAAAGCGCAAATTCGCTCTCACATGAAATACTGTTTGCACCTCTGGACCAGGGCACCACAGTGCCTTCCACTTGACCGCATCCAGCGAAAAGTGGCTCAAATCGTCGACGACCGAGTATTCTATGATGAGCTCGATTCACTGGCGCATTTTTTACGGAGAGTATAAACACAAATTGTTCAGCACGCACATCAAGAAAAAACATCATCTGGATACTTAGTGGTCCACCATGACTGTGCGATTTGCTAGGAGTTTTCGCCCTCGCAAGACTTCTTTGTAAAATAATTTACCACCTTTCAAGAAATGAGCTTAGATACTCTTTTTAAAATGGGAGACAACGCACCTGAAATTTCCCTGGTGTTATTGCCTGGTGCCTTAAGATTTACCGTTCTTTAAAACCAAAACTAGGAGGAAAAAAGCACAGAGTCAAAACACAATGTAGTAGACTATAACTAATATATTAAGAAAATAATTTAAAGTTTTTTAAAACGAAAATTCTACATAATAATTAATTTTATTTACAATATTAAAAACAATTATAATAAAAAAAAACTAAAACTAGAAACTTAATTATCATATAGTCCTACTCCCCGCGGTATCGTGCCAAGAACGCTGGATGCGTTTCCCCGCTGAATGGCTATACTTAGTCTTTGAGCGAGGAAAGAACCAGCCCTCTTATCACCAGCAGCAACGACCAGCCGCGGATGGAGTTCCTTTAGGAACTTTACCGCACGTGGACCCCACAGACCGATAGTCTCTACAGCAAATGGCACAAATATGTAGTCATCTCTCAGAGACTCATATTTGCGCCACTTACTCAGTTCAGCTGCCTCTGATGCCGCCCCGGCTTTAAACGAGGTACCCCTGAGATGAGAGGCCGCCAGAGTGTCTACGCAAGTAGCATCCCACACTAGGGCTTTACCTCTCTCCCAAGGGACCAATGTCATACCGTCGGGTCTCCTGCCATCGTCTCTAAATATTCCACAAGGCTCTAAAACCGAGGGAACATTTATAGAGGCAAGAGCCCTTCGGATGACATCGTTCAAAGAACTGTGTTGTGAAAACCTACCAGCGCTTTTCTTACATGAAAGTCCGTGAAGCCCAAACTTGTCGACGCTGCTACCACAGGGGCACTGATGGGGTTGACAAATCGCCGCTCCTAGTCGGATTCCTACGGCAATACGCAAGCTTTCCCTATCAAGTAATGTGCCGAGATTACTTGATGGTAAAACGTGTAACCAGTGACTAGATTCCTTAGTCGAAACAGCTAGAAGGCGTGCCTTATCTTGGTCACTATGGAAATTATGAAACAAATCCTTCTGCACGCCCTGTACCAACGGAATATCCCACTGTTTTTGTTGGTTAACTTCCAGTGGAATATTTTCACTAGGACAGAGTGTTTGCCATGTCTGCCCTGCCTCCGTAGCAAAGTTTTAACAGTGGTAGAGCCACGCGGCAGCTTTTGCTGTCGCATGGATGGGCCGGCTCGAACCGGGGTGGTACCACGACCTCACAGAAAACCAGCGTGAAGTAGAGGTTTACCTCTGCGTTTCGCTTGGTGAGTGCAGGTGGCCGGAGGCCCTTTTTACTGGAAATGAGGCATTCCATCTTAGTCCTCACGGGTGACAACGCATCTGCATATTGATTTGTAATAGAGGATAGATGTAGATGTCTATGGGCCGCAGCAACCACTTACCATCAGGTGGACTGTGTGCTCGTTTGTCACCCTTATCCTATATAAAAAAAAAAAAAAAAAAAAAGCATAGGTCTACTTTATTATTTAAAATTATGTTACATAAGTCACTGACACTATGCACGGAAGCAAGGAAAGCAGGCAATGCAACGCTAGAAATATTTCTCACACCAATGCCACCAAATTTTATAGGTAAAGTAGCTTGAGTCCGGGCTGTTGTATTTAAAGTTAAATTTAGAATTTTTTCTATAGCTATTTTAAGATTATTATCAATATCTTGTAAAATATCCGAAAATTTCCAGACTGGACTCGAGCGGAATAAGTATGTAAATCTAGGTACAGGAAGACAATATTTTAAAATAGTAAGAGCTATCATAATCATCATCATTACAGCCCTTCACAAGTCCACTGCTGAACATAGGCCTCCCCCAAAGAATGCCACAACGCACGGTCCTGAGCCACCTGCATCCATCGACTTCCTGCATATCTTACCAGATCGTCACTCCATATAGTGGGGGGACGCACTACACTTCGCCTGCCGGTACGAGGCTGCCACTCGAGAAACTTTCATCCCCATCGGTTGTCGGTTCTTCGAGCTATATGGCCGGCCCATTGCCACTTCAGCTTACTAATCCGTTGGGCTATGTCGGTCACTCTGGTTCTACTGCGGATATCCTCATTTCAGAGTTTATCACGCAGAGAAACTCCGAGCATAGCCCTCTCCATAGCTCGCTGAGCGACCTTGAGCTTCCTCATCCGGCCAGCAGTGAAGGACCACGTCTCAGTTCCGTATGTCATCACTGGCAACACGCACTGGGTGTACAGTCTCGTTTTCAAGTTTTGAGGTATACCTGACGAGAAGATGTGTCGTAATTTCCCAAACGCTGCCCAACCGAGTTGAATCCGTCGCTTGACCTCTCGGTCGAAGTTGGACTTACCTAGTCGGACTATTTGTCCCAGGTAAACATACTCGTCAACAACTTCGAGCTTAGTGTTCCCAACAACTACCGGCATAGGTGTGACATGGACATTAAACATGATCTTTGTTTTGTCCATGTTCATCTTAAGACCTATCCGTTGGGAAACACTATTGAGGTCATTGAGCATAGTGCTTAGGTCCTCCAGCGATTCTGCCATAAGGACAATATCGTCGGCAAATCGAAGGTGTGCCGGACGGGCGTAACTCTCCGGAGTAAATGTTGTCGGAGATACCCCGCGAGTCGCTCACGTCCTACACCTGTAGGTTCCAGACTCCTCCAACTGCCGTCTTTCACTGCCGTCTCTTTGGTTGCTGCGGATAAACTGTGGACTGAGGTTCAAAATTAAAATGCACGATTTGTAAATTAAAATAGCAAGGGAGTGGCCAGCGGATCAACTAATTAATTTGTCGCGAGATTTTACACTGTTATTTATTTATCACTATTTTTCAACTATGATTGTTCACTATATATTTTAAAACACAGATTTAATTAAACACACAGTAATATTAAAATTTCTATTGGTTTTCTAAAATTTCTATTCGTATTTTTAAAATATCTGTTGGTAATATCAAATTTCTATTGGCAGTAACAAGTTTCTATTGGTATTCTCTACAATTTCTATTGGTAATTTTAAATATCTATTGAAAGTAACAAATTTCTATTGGTAGTATCCAAAATTTCTATTGGTAGCAGCTGGTTTTCTAACACTACTGACTAGCAGCTATTAATCAACTAAAATTAGTTGAATTTAAACACTTTTGTAACTGCGAATATCAGTTACCACTTTTTCCGTCTAGCTAACACTTTTCACGAGATGTAACGGCGAAATTTCCGTTACCACTTATTTCAGCTAGCCAACACTTTTTCACTATATGTAACTGCGAATATCAGTTACCACTATTTTTGGCTAGCTGACACTATTTTTCTATGTGCAACTGAGAATTTTCAGTTGCCACTTTTTCCGACTATGTGTAACTGCGATTTTTCAGTTACGACCTTTTTCGGCTAGCTAAACTTTTCTATTTCACTTTAACTTTTCACTGTGTTCTGCTACTAGTCACTTCAGCTACTACCGGATACTGCTGCTTGTTACTGGTAGTTCTTCCTACTACAATGTTACTATGATTTGCCCCCATAAGGTAGACTTCGGCTATACTCTATAGAGAGCCGCTTGCCAATTCCCATTTGCCTCTTTATTTTCAATCATTTTTCTTTATGCAAATGGCACAAATTGCAACTTTTCTATATAATACAAATCTTAACTCTAACATGCTATACATCATTAAATAGACATTTTTGTTCTACATTAGTATGCGATAAAGGATAATTAATATATTTACATTTAACAAAGTTATTCATTGAAATGTCCTAAACTTTTACACTAATTGGTCATATTAATTCTTTAATTATCCTATAACTTTTAAATCGTGCTTAATTATACAAAATATTTCTTTATTATAACGATCTATACATCATATGCTAACTAAATACCATATTTACAACTCTTTTCAGACATAAAATTATTCTCATTAATTTTTTGCTTAAAACTATTACGCAGTTAATTTAAATTTCCAGAAAGTTCTATAGCGCGGCGCGCTGTGATTGGTCGATATTTTCTTAAACAAAATAAAGTTGTTTATATTAACTATTGTCAAATCGACCTTCTATACAAACATATTGAGAGTTGTAAATACATGGTGAAACTATATTTAATACATTATTTAGTCAATTTTTCCGTATTTTCATTTTTTTAAACAAATAAATATTCCTTAATCACTTTCTCGTTTAAAGTCATTTTTGCCGTTGTGAACAGTCATTTTGGCCGTCTCGAACATTTCTCCCGCCGTGCAGCGTCGCGAAGACCCGTCGCAGCGGCGCTGCATAATTTCGGTGAGAGACGTTGCCTCTACTTCGGCAGCGGCACGAGTTTTCTGGTTGGCCTCTTGATTAGTCCATTCGCTGTGCGTACCTCCACAGTGCGGATCTGTCCGTCCGCCCCGGGGTATATGTTTTCAATCCTTCCTCGTGGCCAGGTGTTACGAGGTAACTGGCTGTCAGCTATGAGGACTGGATCGCCCACCTGGAGATCGGGGCCTTGACCGTGGGCCTCCCGCCGGTTTTGAAGTTCCGGCAGATATTCTTTGACCCAACGCTGCCAGAACATGTCAGCGAGTATCTGGGAGCGTCGCCAGTGTTTTTTGCTGTTCGCATCTTTTTCACTAACTCCAGGTGTTGGCAGTCTCGCAGATCCTCCCAATAGGAAGTGATTTGGAGTGATGGACTCGTTGTCTTTGCTGTCTACTGAGATGTGAGTCAATGGTCTGCTGTTTACTGTATATTCCACCTCGCAGAGCAGCGTGGTCAAGACATCTTCGTGCGGATGTCTCTCATGAAGGACGGTGTATAGTGCCGTCTTCACGCATCGAACAAGCCGTTCCCACACCCCTCCCATGAAAGGCGCGGAGGGGGTTATAAATCGCCAGACTATGCCTCGTCGGCTGGCTTCTTCTCGGAAGGCCTCTCGAAGCTCCTTGTCGGCACCGTGCATATTGGTGCCGTTGTCCGAGTAAATCTCGGTGGGACATCCTCGGCGCGCTGCGAATCTTCTTAATGCCAGTATGGCAGAGTCTGCGCTGAGATCTTTCACAATTTCCAAATGTACAGCTCGTGATGTAAGGCAGGTGAAGAGCGCCACGTATCTCTTCTGATGCTGACGTCCCACTGTTACGGAGAGTGGCCCAAAATAATCCAGGCCGGTGAACGTGAACGGTCTCTGGTGATGTGCGAGACGCGTGCTGGGATGATCACCGGTGGCTGGCATGGATGGTTGTGCCTTTCTTATGCGGCACTGAACGCATTGGCTTACTATTCTTTTAGTAGTGGGTCTTAGTCTGATTACCCAGTAATGCTGTCGAACCTCGTTGATGGTTGGTTCGGTCCCGCAATGATGCAGGCTACGATGCGTCCAATCAATATACAATTGGGTGATGTGATGATCACCATCCAATATAGCTGGCCCTTTCATATCTTCAGAGACTCCTTTTACAGCGGCTATTCGACTTCGTAGCGCAATGATCCCGTCTTTCAATTGTATCTGTAGTGGTCGTAGGCGGCTATCATGGGCGACCCTCTTATCGTTACGGAGATCGGCTATCTCTTGTGTGAAGGAGTCTTCCTGGATGACATGTACCAGGAGCTTTTCGGTCTTTCTTATATATTCGGCCTCCAGTGTGATGTATTTGTTTACATCTTTGCTTTTCACCTGACTGGGAGGCTGCGCGAGACGTCGCGGATTGCACTTCGATCTCCTCCAGTCGGGGTCTTCCTCTCTATTTTTTTTGTCCTTTTATAAAAGGTCTTGTCGGTTGTTTTGCGGCAAAGTGTTATGAATTGAAGCACTCTGGCCGTAGCTCGCACTAAGCGTTCCCATTTCGAAAATTTCGTCGGATCGGGAATGGCCTCTTTATATAGCGGAGCTCTATATCTTTCTGTGATGGTGAGAGATCTTTCTTCACCAGTAGGTTCGGATGACGTGGGTCGTTCTGTTGGCCATGCTGACGGTTCTTTGTATAGAAATGATGGGCCACTGTACCACTCGTGGTTAGAGTCGAAATTGGGTGGTACGTCCCTTGTAGCGGTGTCAGCTATATTCAATTTTGTGGGTACCCAGCGCCAGTCGTCCACTTTACTATTGTCCTCTATTGCTGCTATTCGATGTGCTACAAAAGGTTTGTAGCTCCTGGAACCTTTCTTTATCCAGGTGAGGACAGTTTTGCTGTCAGTCCAATAAGTGACAGCTTCGGGCTTTACGTGATGCTCCTGGATGACAGCCGCAGCTACGCGACTTCCCATCACGGCGGCTTGTAACTCAAGGCGAGGTATGGATGTTACCTTGAGCGGAGCTACCTTCGCTTTGGCCATGACGAGGCTCACGTACACTTGCCCATCGGGTGTCGTTGCTCTCCAGTAAACTGCCGTTGCGTAGGCGCTTTCACTGGCATCTGAAAATACGTGCACTTGGAGGGAGCGTGCGTCGCTGTATCCCGGGTAGCATCTTGGTATGCTTACTGTTTTGAGACGTTCCAGGTGTTGGATCCATGTGGACCAATGGTTACTCAGGTCCTCGTCCAACTCCTGGTCCCAGTCTGTTCCTCGTCTCCACGCTTCCTGCAGTATTTGCTTGGCGCGTATCGTAACTGGGGAGGCGAGGCCGAGAGGGTCATACAGCGACATCACTATTTTCAACGCTTCCCTCTTTGTTGGTTTTTTTTGCAGCAAATTGTCCGGGAGTCGAGCGAGCTTTAGGTTGAAGCTCAGCTGATCGGTACTCGGTTTCCAGATTAAACCGAGTATTTTTTCCTCGGTTCCCTTGTCGCCCAGTTTGACTGACTCGGTTGTTTCGTTGTCAGGTTCTAATTCTTTTACGATTTCTGGCGCATTGGAAACCCATTTTCTCAATGTGAAGTGCGCGTTTTTATGTATATCGCGTACTTCCTTCGATATCCGCATTGCATCTTCCAGGGACTGGAAACTATCCAGATAATCATCCATGTAGTGGTTTTGGATGATAGCTTCTACGGCTTCTGGATATTTTTTTATATACCTTTTGGCGTTCCAGTTTTTTGCGAATATCGCTGTGCAGGGTGAACTAGCTGCACCGAATATGATCGACGTCATTCTGTATTGTTGTGGAGCCTCATTGCGTCGATCTCCTCTCCAGAGATATCTCAAGGCATCTCTGTCTTCGGGTCTCACTTTGATTTGCATGAACATTTCCGCTATGTCCGCGGAGACAGCAACATTGTGTCGGCGAAAGCGCATCATGACTCCGGGTAATGACTGTAGTAAGTCTGGACCCGTGAGCAGGAAATCATTCAATGCCATTCCTTTTGTTTTGGCTGCGGCATCGTGTACTATGCGAAACTTTTCTGGTTTCATCGGATTATGGACATCGAAATGAGGTAGATACCATGTCTTTCCTGGTGTACTATTCTTTGGCGCTATTTCGGCGTATCCCTTTTGTATCAGGGAATTCATTTCTTCGTTGTACTTCTGCTTTAGCTCTTCGTTTCGATCTAGTTTTTTCTCGATAGAAACGAGCCTGTTTATCGCCGTTTCATAATTTCCAGGCATTTCGATGTTTTTCTTTTTCCATAGAAGCGCTGTTTCTATGTGCCCGTCTTCCAACTGACGGGTGCTGCTATTTAGTATTTCTTCGGCTTGCTTCTCTGGATCGGAATCTGGTTTTCTCGGATTTATCATTAAAGATTCCAGCGCGAAGTATTCGCGGAGTTGGTCATTTATATTCTCCTCGCTCGTGTACAGCTCGTTGGCCGTGTGGACGCGCTGATGCGGGGCTTTAGTGTGCGCCCCGTGTAGCACCCATCCCAGTTCTGTGAGCGAGGCTATTGGCTGGTGCGGTGGACCTCTGCGTACTTGTGTGGCTATTAAGAGTCTCCAGTTGTCTTGTCCTATCAGGATCCTAGGGTTGCCTGAATCATATGTCAATTGATCCTTTCAAGCCTTTCAAATGCTTACAATTTTCTATGTCTGTTGCACGCACAGTCTGCGGCCCCAAGTTTAGGCTGGCGACCGTGCGTGCTCTGAATGGCACCCTTTTTCTATGGAGACTCTTCAGTGACACTTTGACTCTTTGGGAGTCCGGCGAATCGAGGGTAGTGTTCCCGATAGCTGTGATCTTGAATGGGTCCAACCGCCCTTTAGCTCCAATTTGATCGGCAATCTCTTGATCCATTAACGAGACTGTCGACCCATCATCAAGCAGAGCGTGTGTGTTTATTGCTCCCGCCGGTCCAATTACTCGAACTGGAATTATCTTCAAGTAAGCTTGATGCTTTGATACAGCGAATGAGTTTGCCACTGTCTCTTGAGGTTCTTTTAGTGGGCCCTCTGTCTTTTCCTTTCTATTATTATGAAGGAGTCGATTGTGTGTCGCGTTGCATCCTTTTATTCCACACTTCGTGGTTTTGCATCTGTGTGTCTGACTTCTATAACGCAGACACCGGAAACATAAATTCCTTTGCTTGGCGAGTTGCCATCTTTTATCAATATCTGCCTCTTTAAACTTGTTGCAGTCGGATCCGTAATGACCCTCTTTTTCGCACACACTGCATTTCGGAGACGGCTTAGTGGTAGCCGTGTGCGTCCTATGCACTGGACGATTATTTTGCGCTCCGCTTATGATCTCAGGAGGCGCAAATGCACTACAGTATCGAGCTTGTTCGGTGATAAATTCACTGAAGGAACCGAGGTCTGGTCTTGAGTCATACTTTTCTGTATAAATTCTATACCACTGCGCGCGTATAGAGTTTGGCAGTTTGTCTGTGAGGTGTCGTAGCAGCTCTGCGTTAACGAGGTAATGGTCTCGCTTGAGTGCTCGAAGTGTGACGACGCTTCCCCTCACTTTGCTCGCGAATGTAAAAATATCTCTGGGTGCCTCTGTACAGCGTGGCAATCCCCGTAATTTATCGGTTTCTGCTTGCGCGATTGAATCTGGACGCCCAAATTGTAGCTCCAGTTCTCGCATAATCTCATCTGGTTTAGCATGCCCGATGAGTTCCGAACTAACTGTTTCCAAGGCTCTTCCTTGTAGACTTCTTCGTAGTCTAGCAGTATTTTCTATGTCATTGAAGTAGCCTCGGGTTGTTTCATAAATGGCACGGAACGAAAGCCATTCAGTATGTGCTCCGCTAAAGCTCGGCAGTGTCATTATCGCTTTTGATGCTGCGAAAGTATTTGACGATGCACTCTCTGGATTTGGTTTATCAGCGAGTGCGGCTATAGCGGACGTGAGCTCCGATATGAATGGTCGGAGCACCCTGTCTTCATTGCTGACAGGTGCCTGGTTAGGTCTTTTTATTATGGGATTCTTGGTTGCTTCTTCCGGTTGGGGATCCTGGTAGGCGGGCTCTGATACAGCAGGTAGGAGCCCCCTGTCTTCATCAACCTTGGAGTCCTGGCAAGCCTTCTGAGGTACGGGACTCTTCTGTATATTTTCAGCATTGGGATCCTGGTAGGTGAGCTCTGATACAGCAGGTAGGAGCTCCCTTTCTTCATCAACCTTCGAATCCTTGTTTGTGAGCTTCATCGGCGGCTCACTGAGGTCGACAACCTCCGGGGGTGGCTTTGTGATGTTTTTATTAAGTGGGGCCTCCCCACCGGTGGTTGCGCCTTGCGTTGGCTTTTGTTTGGCTACAGAATTTTCGAGCCAAGATCGGACATACTCACTTTTGGAGTGACCATCCTCATCATAGTCGTCCGATTCATCATCTTCTTCAGCCATTTGTAATGAGATCTGTGCGAGTTCCAATTTTATTCTCAGCACTTCCTCACGAGCCTTCAAAACCTTTTTATTGGGCCGAGTGGTCTTCTTTGACCTTGTACTTTTATCGGTGTGGCCCCTTGGTGGCTCTTCGGCGCGGGAATATACCCGGGCTGTTGGCGGTGATGCACAGCGAATGTCATCGTTGCCTTCTATTTGTTTCCTCTGCTTCGGTGTACCAGCTTTAACAACGGCTGGCACTGGCAGGTGTACCCCCCCATCGCAGGGGCAAGCTATCTGTTCTCTCAGCTTCGGTGTACCGGCTTTAACAACGGCTGGCACAGGCAGGAGTACCCCCCCATCGCGGGGGCAAGCTGGCGCCTCAGCGCCTTCTGTTGTGGATGGTGAGCGTGGTGGCATCTGGTGGCGGACGGTGTCGGTATTGTCCGACGGTCCATCATCCAGACCGACAGTCCACGCCATGGTTCCCCTTCCTTGCGAACGAGTGATCGGCATCTTGATTCTGAAATTTCAGCAACTTTAAAACGGTAGTGATTATTTACCCGGTTCCGAAATACTAACGGATTGACGAATCCCGTTCGAATGACCAGCGTATGTGGTCCGGTGTATACGGATGATTCGGCTCAAAGGACCATAAAATGGTCCGGCTGGCAGTTCAATCGGAAGGATCCGGCTCGAAGGACCATAAAATGGTCCAGCCGGCAGTACAGGTGGAAGAATCCGGCTCGAAGGACCATAAAATGTGCCGGACGGGCGTAACTCTCCGGAGTAAATGTTGTCGGAGATACCCCGCGAGTCGCTCACGTCCTACACCTGTAGGTTCCAGACTCCTCCAACTGCCGTCTTTCACTGCCGTCTCTTTGGTTGCTGCGGATAAACTGTGGACTGAGGTTCAAAATTAAAATGCACGATTTGTAAATTAAAATAGCAAGGGAGTGGCCAGCGGATCAACTAATTAATTTGTCGCGAGATTTTACACTGTTATTTATTTATCACTATTTTTCAACTATGATTGTTCACTATATATTTTAAAACACAGATTTAATTAAACACACAGTAATATTAAAATTTCTATTGGTTTTCTAAAATTTCTATTCGTATTTTTAAAATATCTGTTGGTAATATCAAATTTCTATTGGCAGTAACAAGTTTCTATTGGTATTCTCTACAATTTCTATTGGTAATTTTAAATATCTATTGAAAGTAACAAATTTCTATTGGTAGTATCCAAAATTTCTATTGGTAGCAGCTGGTTTTCTAACACTACTGACTAGCAGCTATTAATCAACTAAAATTAGTTGAATTTAAACACTTTTGTAACTGCGAATATCAGTTACCACTTTTTCCGTCTAGCTAACACTTTTCACGAGATGTAACGGCGAAATTTCCGTTACCACTTATTTCAGCTAGCCAACACTTTTTCACTATATGTAACTGCGAATATCAGTTACCACTATTTTTGGCTAGCTGACACTATTTTTCTATGTGCAACTGAGAATTTTCAGTTGCCACTTTTTCCGACTATGTGTAACTGCGATTTTTCAGTTACGACCTTTTTCGGCTAGCTAAACTTTTCTATTTCACTTTAACTTTTCACTGTGTTCTGCTACTAGTCACTTCAGCTACTACCGGATACTGCTGCTTGTTACTGGTAGTTCTTCCTACTACAATGTTACTATGATTTGCCCCCATAAGGTAGACTTCGGCTATACTCTATAGAGAGCCGCTTGCCAATTCCCATTTGCCTCTTTATTTTCAATCATTTTTCTTTATGCAAATGGCACAAATTGCAACTTTTCTATATAATACAAATCTTAACTCTAACATGCTATACATCATTAAATAGACATTTTTGTTCTACATTAGTATGCGATAAAGGATAATTAATATATTTACATTTAACAAAGTTATTCATTGAAATGTCCTAAACTTTTACACTAATTGGTCATATTAATTCTTTAATTATCCTATAACTTTTAAATCGTGCTTAATTATACAAAATATTTCTTTATTATAACGATCTATACATCATATGCTAACTAAATACCATATTTACAACTCTTTTCAGACATAAAATTATTCTCATTAATTTTTTGCTTAAAACTATTACGCAGTTAATTTAAATTTCCAGAAAGTTCTATAGCGCGGCGCGCTGTGATTGGTCGATATTTTCTTAAACAAAATAAAGTTGTTTATATTAACTATTGTCAAATCGACCTTCTATACAAACATATTGAGAGTTGTAAATACATGGTGAAACTATATTTAATACATTATTTAGTCAATTTTTCCGTATTTTCATTTTTTTAAACAAATAAATATTCCTTAATCACTTTCTCGTTTAAAGTCATTTTTGCCGTTGTGAACAGTCATTTTGGCCGTCTCGAACAGAAGGTGAGTGATGTACTCGCCATTGATGTTGATACCGTATCCTTTCCAGTCCAGAAGCTTGAAAACATCTTCCAATGCAGCGGTAAAGAGTTTCGGGGATATGACGTCACCCTGTCTTACACCTCTCTGCAATTGGATAGGTTTCGTACTCTGGTTCTGTACTCGGATAGCCATCGTAGCCCTACTGTACAAGCACTTCAACACTTCGATATACCGACAGTCAACTTGGCATCGCTGAAGGGACTGCAGCACCGCCCAAATTTCGACGGAATCAAAGGCTTTCTCATAGTCCACATACGCCAGACATAGTGGCAAATTGTACTCCTCGGACTTCTGTACAATTTGCCGAAGGGTATGTATGTGGTCTATGGTGCTAAATCCTTTTCGGAAACCGGCTTGTTCGGGAGGCTGGAAGTCGTCAAGTCTGCGCGCGAGACGATTCGTAATGACTCTCGAAAACAGCACGTAGACGCGGCTCAGAAGGGAAATCGGTCTGTAGTTCTTCAAGAAAGCGTTGTCGCCTTTCTTGAAGAACAAGACCACCGCACTTCTGCTCCACGCCTCCGATGTAATGCCACCATGGAGGACGGAATTATAGAGCTTCTGAAGGACTTCAAGTACCGGTTTTCAACCCGCTTTCAGAAGCTCCGCTGTAATCCCATCCTCGCCTGGGGCCTTGCCGTTTTTAAGGTACTGGAGAGCAATTCTAATCTCGCTCAGACTGACGTCCGGGATATCATCGGAATAATGTCGGATAAGACTCGCTCTTGGATCGTTACTCACACTTGCGTGCGGCTCCAACGATGATGTGTACAGCTGCCCATAGAACCTCTCAATCTCACTCAAAATCTCAGGTGCCCCGGAAACGATGCTGCCACATTCGGTCTTCAGCTTTGACAGTTGGCTCTTTCTGGCAGACAGATCTCTGGCAAAGACTTTGGAGCCTTGGTTCCGCTCGATCGCTTCTTCAATACGAGCTGTATTGAAGTTGCGTAAGTCCCGCCGCATGCACTTGGAGATCTGTCTGTTCAGTTGCCTGTATGCTCTCAAATCTGTAGAAGAATGTAGCTTCATCTCCCGTCTAACATCCATGAGATTAAGAGTGTGATCGGAGAGTTTTTGTGTTCTTCTGCGGCGGGTCTTGCAAAACTTAGCTCCGACCGCAGGGACAGTTTCCACAAGCTTGTCATTCAAATCGTCTACTTCATTGCAGTCTTCTAGCACTGAAAACGGTTTTGTAACTCGAGCTGAAATGTTTCGGGACTTTGGATTAGAGCACGAGGGGGACGGAGCGTTGACTTCATTAGACGAGACCTCTCCAACTTAACGTTTAGGTTCAGTGTGCCTCTAACCATTCGGTGATCGCTGCCGGTTTTCACCCTCGCGATCACTGAGACATCACTGAACAGTTGTCGTCTGGTCGTCATAATGAAGTCAATCTCATTTTTTTTCGAACCGTCGGGGCTCGATCAGGTCCACTTACTGTGTTACTTACGCTTCTGGAAGAAAGAGTTCATCATAAAGAGTCCCTCTTTCTCCATAAAGTCGGCCAGCTGCTGGCCCCTTGGGTTCCGTTGCCCTATTCCAAATTTTCCCACTTTCAGCTCAGCGTTCTCTCTTATGCCTAGTTTTGCATTGAAGTCTCCCATTAACACCGTATTTTGGGTTTTGGAGGAATACATGGTTCTAGAGATATCCTCATACATTTCCTCCACCTCCTGATCGGGGTGTGCCGAGCTTGGTGCGTAAACCTGTATGACCTTCAGCGAATACCGTTTGGTGATTCTGAGTATAAGGTACGCAACCCTCGTCAACACACGCTCAATCTTTACAACGTTGTTAACGAGAGACTTGTGGACGATAAATCCGACACCTCCTTGGGATAGATGGTCGCCCTCCCGGTAATAGAGCAAGTTGCCGGATTCGAGGATTACCATGTCCTCCTCCTCTCTTCGGACTTCGGATAATCCTATAATATGCCAGCGTAACTTGTCTATCTCTTCTTCCAGCTCCACAATCTTCTCGTCAGTCCTCAGGGTGCGTGCGTTGTATGTTGCCAGGTCGAGTCGTCGTAGGTGGCAACCGAACCTCCACCGGAGATTCTTAGAACCCCCTGCCCCGCCGTTACCATGGTCGCCACCGTAGCCAGGAATAGCGGGGCCGACGGGGACTGGGGGCCGTCTCTTCGTAACTTTCATCATGAGGGGTATATTGCCATAGTTGCCACGCTTGGCGAGCGGGTTTGCAACCGCAGTTTTTTATTGTATTTTTGCCGTTACCAGGAAGATGCTGCTGCCCATCTCCTGCCTGTATCCCTTTGTCGCCTTTTACGACACCCAAGTGAAGATATGGGGTAGTGGATATTCTTAACCGCCACTACACGGCTAGTAAGAGCTATGTGGGGGTTTAATTTATACAATTTATCAACGTGGTTTAAAAACTGATCAAATTTTGTTTTTAAAACAGGTTTAATACTATCGAAAAACAACGGGGCACCTAGCAGGTATAGTGATTCCGTACTGACAGTTTTTATTCCTGGACAAATATGATTAAAATTTTGAATTAAAGTATCTCTGTGAGAAGTAGATAAATTATTGCAAAAAATTTTTCACATTTATTGCTATTTGGTTCAAGGCCAATATTTTTAAAATTTCGAAAAATATGAGTAAGATCGCTGAGGACGTCATCTGCTCTACCTCCCAGTGTACCGTCGTCTAGGTACCAGACTTTCAGCTTGGATTTCAAATTAGAAATAATGGGTTGAATTTCCAAACTGAAAAGTGCTGGACCCAGTGCGTCACCCTGCTGAATACCGACAGTAGAATCGATAACATGGTTTTCGTAAAACAAGTTAGTATTTTGACTATAACATTGCCAAACGTAATGATAAATTTCGGGGGTATTGTTAGCCACTTCTTTCAGCAAGGTTACCCTATCGATAGAGTTAAAAGCATTCCTTAGGTCATCCTTCACAAGAACATCTGCATCAGAGTTTGTTAAAAATGTACGCACTGAATGTACCGCCGCCTCACAGCCACCTCTAGTGGCAAAACCTAGTTGAGTAGGCTGAAATTTGGTCTTAAGGTTAGAGATTATGTAAGCAACAAATTTGTACAACCTACTTCAAATATAAATTATTAAGTATAACTCAAAAACTTTTGGTCCGACCTTGATCGAATTTATATGGGGCCAAATGAAACAAATGAAAAGCAACAGCTTTTCGTAGTCTAAAAATAGGAGATAGAAAAGAAAACTGTAGTTTTTAACCCGCTTGCCTAGGGTGGCAACTATCGCAAATATCTTCCTCATTAGACAATCTATAAGGCCTATATACATAGTGAAATTTGATAGGCTGTAATAAGAATACGTTCCGTGTATGTTGTAATAGGCGATATGACAAATGCAAAATGAAAACATTACCTCGTTCGTAAAATCATTTCGTTTATGGCAGACGTAAAATCCAGACTAGACTTGGATAATCTATATAATAAATAGATTGAGAATATCGAAATATCGATAGTTTCTCAAAAATATCGATATATTTTAAAATTATATAGTATAGTAGATATATTTTAAAATTATATAGTGTATACACTATGTAATTTATTACAAAACCATTAAGCAACAAAAGCAAGTAGGTACAAAAGCATTCATGTGCTGTTTTTTCGTCATCTAAACGTCCAATAATATAATTTAAAATTAAAAATTTGATACAACCGACTCCAATATAAATTATAAAAATAACTTAAAAAAGTCTACACCATAAGCCACTAAAAGCACTTTTTTACGTAAAAATACCAATTAATAGATGTAAAAAATATAAGTTCAACAACCATTTATCTTTCTGACAATGTGCTTTTTATATCGTTTATATGTTCAATTCATGCGACAAAACGTTGGAATCTTGATTTTTAGGTGCTAGTAGAACATACATATGCGTTTTGCGCTTAAGGCATGCAATATTAGTCAGACCTTGATCAAATTTATATGGGACCACATGAGAAGCACCAGCTTTCAAATAAAAAGAATCATCGAAATCTGTTCACGCAGAAAGAAGCATAACAAAACATAAAAAAACATATAGTCGCATTGAGTACCTCTTCCTGTTTGAAGTCGGTAGATGAAAAAAATGCGCTTGCCAAGTATAGCGACCATGACAAATATCTATAGTCAGCACTCAGCAGTAGACAAAATCTGTAATGATGATGACGATATATTATATTAATATAATCGCCTACCACTTCATTTTCACCACTTCATGGGACTGTCAGTCAGAGAGTGCCAACTAGCCCATTTTACTTTGTTTTAAGATTCATGCAATAAAATCCTTAAATAAATAAAAGAAAATAAGGAATAACATTATAATTTTGAAAGTTTTTTTTGATTCATAACAACCTATGAAAATTCAACTGTTACATATACACACTCCCTATAGATTGCCTCATAGGGAGAATTTGGCCATAGTAGCCATACTTGGCAGGCTGGTTGTCAACCATAGGCTTTTTTTATTGTCGTCGGTTTTATCTAAAATTTGCTCTTGCACTTTTGCCTTTTCTTACTTTTCTATCATGATATGTAATAAATCGTGATATTAGCAATTAAGCTATTTTAGTTCTTATGCATTGTTGATAGATGTCGCTAGATTTATATACAGCTCGTATTCTGTCATGCAAATATAGATGTCACTCTCAACATTTTTTTTAAATCTAAATGTTCTGTCGGTAGGTGGCGCTATAACATTTCAAATATAATCTGCGTCGCGATATAGAGATTCTTGCTGATATAATGAGGTCCATGTGCCACAAGAAGAACGCTAAGACCTTACTTCATAGGATCATTTCTATAGTAAGTTCTTCACGAGACCTTCACACTATGTGAGATCTATCCAGCCGCGTTGATGAGATGTGGCGCGGTGCCCTGAGCGTGAGGCGGGCGGCAGTGGTTCATTGCCAGCCCTCGATGATCGTTCGCTCTCCCGCCTCGGCGGGGGAGGGTGGGGTGCTGTCGCTGTCTGAGTGGCTTTTTTAAATATTTATAAATTTATATTGGAATCATTAATCCTTAATTGGGCGCATAACAACTATATCCGCATAGAGACCTCTAGCGACCTCAAATAAATAATGGAAAAAAGTGTTAGTGCACACTGCTGAATTCTATGTTGGTGGTGATGTTCTAGTTCTAAGCTTCTAAGCGCTACCGCTAATTTCTTCAAAAGATCCGCCTCATGTGTGTATTCAGCATTACTGACAGTATTAGTATTATATTGATGGTAAACCATTAAAAGAAGTTGATAGAATTAAGGACCTGGGAATAATTCTAGATAACAAATTAACTTTCGTACCACATATTGAAAGCATTGTTAGGCGCTCATCTAATATGCTGGGTTTTATTATTAGAAACAGTAAAGTGTTCAAAAACTTACAGACACGTATCACTTTGTACAAAGCACTAGTACGCAGTCTTCTTGAATACTGCCCTGTTGTATGGCGGCCACACTATGCCACGCACATATTAAGAATAGAACGGGTCCAAAAACGCTTTTTATGGCATTTATCTCACATCTCCAAAGTTTCAAAGAAAAAGTTATCCTATCATGAAAACCTCAAACACTTTAAAATGTCTTCGTTGAATAAAAGAAGGACCCTTTTGGACCTAATATTCACTTATAAAATTTTTAATAATCAAATCGACTGCTTCAGCTCCTAAACCTTTTTAATTTCAGGATCCCGCTCAGGGCTCCAAGGAAACCCGTTTCTCTATTTTATCCGCCATTCCGCAGGACTTTTTAGGAAAACATTCACCAGTTCCTCGTCTGTGTAACGCATTAAATACGTGGTTTATTAATGATCCCAAGGATGTTTTCTCTCTTAAACTTAACCAGTTTCGTGTACATTTGTTAAAAAAATCCCAGATTAATTATACCTATCTTTTATCTGTAATAACTAGTTTAAAATTAACCTTATATCAATGTAAAAGGTACTTATGTCACATGTTAAAATAGCACGCTGTGTTTACCTGTAACTGATTGTGCATTTAGCTCTTTTACGTCTCAACTAAAAGAGACATCTTTTCAAAATTTAGATTACCCAATTAATACTCATTTATCTCAACCATGTCCTATATTTGATTTAAAAAAAGTGGCGGCATTGAAGGAATTAACCCTCAACATTTTAAAGATCTTGTAAGCGCTTCTGCCGGTGACGCCGGCGGAGTACTTCTTAATGACATTACAAAATTATGGAACTTCATGCTTACTGGTAATATTAATCCAAATTTCATTGCATTCTTATATGGGGCAAGACTATGTGCCTTCAAAAAAAAAGGATAACGGTATCCGTCTTATTGTCGTTAGTTCCACATTTCGACGCCTAACTTCAAAATTACCTTACAGGCACATAATCTCTAACCTTAAGACAAAATTACAGCCTACTCAACTAGGTTTTGGCACTAGAGGCGGCTGTGAGGCGGCGGTAAATGTACGCACTGAATGCAGTGCGTACATTTTTAACAAACTCTGATGCAGATGTTCTTGTGAAGGCTAAGGAATGCTTTTAACTCTATCAATAGGGTAACCTTGCTGAAAGAAGTGGCTAACAATATCCCCGAAATTTATCATTACAGTCATAGTTAAAATACTAAGTTGTTTTACGAAAACCATGTTTTCGATTCTGCTGTCGGTGTTCAGCAGAGTGACCCACTAGTTCCAGCACTTTTCAGTTTGGGAATACAACAAATTATTTCAAATTTTAAATCCAAACTGAATGTCTGATACCTGGACGACGGTACACTGGGATGTAGAGCGGATGACGTCCTCAGTGATCTTACTCATATTTTTCGAAATTTGAAAAATATTGCTCTTGAGCCAAATAACAATCAATGCGAAATATTTTTTCCAATAATTTATCTACTTCTCATAGAAATACTTTAATTCAAAATTTCAATCATATTTCTCCAAGAATAAAAACTGTCAGTACGGAATCACTATACCTGTTAGGTGCCCCGTTGTTTTTCGATAGTATTAAACTTGTTTTAAAAACAAAATTTGATCAGTTTTTAAACCACGTTGATAAATTGTATAAATTAAACCCCCCCACATTGCTCTTACTATTTTAAAATATTGTCTTCTTGTACCTTGATTTACATACTTACTCCGCTCGAGTCCAGTCTGGAAATGTTCGGATATTTTAAAAGATATTGATAATAATCTTAAAATAGCTATAGAAAAATTATAGAAAAATTTAACTTGAAATACAACAGCCTGGACTCAAGCTACTTTACCTATGAAAATTGGTGGTATTGGTGTGAGAAATCTTTCTAGCGTTGCATTGCCTGCTTTCCTTGATTTCGTGAATAGTGTCAGTGACTTATGTAACATAATTTTAAATAATAAAGTAGACCTGTGCTTTGCTACGGAGGCAGAGTAGACATGGCAAATGCTCTGTCCTGGTAAAAATGTTCCATTGGAAGTTAACCAACAAAAACAGTGGGATATTTTGTTGGTACAGAGCGTGCATAACGATTTGTTTCATAATTTCCATAGTGACCAAGATAAGGCACGCCTTCTAGCTGTTCCGACTAAGGAATCAAGTCACTGGTTACACGCTTTACCATCAAGTAATCTCGGCACATTACTTGATGGGGAAAGCTTGCGTATTGCCGTAGGAATCCGACTAGGAGTGGCGATTTGTCAACCCTATCAGTGGCCCTGTAGTAGCAACGTCGACAAGTTTAGGCTCCACGGACTTTCATGTAAGAAAAGCGCTGGTAGGTTTTCACGGTACGGTTCTTTGAACGATGTAATCCGAAGGGCTCTTGTCGCTATAAATGTTCCCTCGGTTTCAGAGCCTTATGGAATATTTAGAGACGATGACAGGAGACCCGACGGTATGACATTGGCCCCTTGGGAGAGAGGTAAAGCCCTAGTGTGGGATGCTACTTGCGTAGAAACTTTGGCGGCCTTTCATCTCCGGGGTACCTCGTTAGAGCCGGGGCGGCATTAGAGGCAGGTGAACTGAGTAACTGGCGCAAATATGAGTCTCTGAGAGAGACTACATATTTGTTCCATTTGCTGTAGAGACTATCGATTCGTATGGTCCACGTGTGGTGAAGTTCCTAAAGGAACTCCATTCGCGGCTGGTCGTTGTTGTTGGTGATAAGAGGGCTGACTCTTTTCTCGCTCAAAGACTAAGTACAGCCATTCAGTGGGGAAACGCAGCCAGCGTTCTTAGCACGATACCGCGGGGAGTATGACTGTTTGATAATTAGTTTACTAGTTTTAATTTATTTTTTTAATTACAGTTTTTAATATTGTATATAATAAAATATTAAAAATGATTGATTAAGATGTAATTAAAAAAAATGTTGTTTTTATGATTATATGTGTATAGACTATGTAATTTATTACAAAACAATTTTGTAACAAAAAAGTGGAAAACCATTCATGTGCTGTTTTTCGTCGTCTAAATGTCCAATAATATAATTTAAAATCAAAAATTTTATACAACTGACTGCAATATAAATTATAAAAGTAACTTAGCGACCATGACAAATATCTATAGTCAGCAGTAGACAAAGGCTGCAATGATGATGAAGATATATTATATTAATATAATCGCCCACCACTTCACTTTCACCACTCCATGGGTTGACTGACAGAGAATGCCGACTAGCTCATTTTACTTTGTTTTAAGGTTCATGCAATAAAATCCTTAAATAAATAAAAGAAAATAAGGAATAACATTATAGTTCTGAAACCTTTTTTTATTCATTACAACCTATAAAAATTCCACTGCTGAATATAGGCCCTCCTTATAGATTGCCGCATTGGAAGAATTTAGCCAGAGTAGCTATACATGGCCGGCTGGTTGTCAACCATAATTTTTTAAAATTATTTTCGGTTTTTATCTAAAAGCTGTTTTTGCACTTTTGCCTTTTCTTACTTTTCTATCATCATGACACGTTCGCATGCGTAAGCTATGTTAGTTCTTATTCATTGTTGATAGATGTCGCTAGATTTACATACAACTAGTATTCTATCATGCAAATATAGATGTCACTTTCAACATTTTTTAAAAAATCTAAATGATCTGTCGGTAGGTGGCGCTATAACATTTCAAATATAATCTGTATTGCGATAGAGCGATTTTTGCTGATGTAATGAGGTTCGTGTGCCGTGAAAAGAACGCCAAGACCTTACTTCATAGGATCATTTCTATAGTAAGTTCTTCACGAGACCTTCACACTATGTGAGATCTATCCAGCCGCGTTGATGAGATGTGGCGCGGTGCCCTGAGCGTGAGGCGGGCGGCAGTGGTTTATTGCCAGCCCTCGATGATCGTTCGCTCTCCCGCCTCGGCGGGGGAGGGTGGGGTGCTGTCGCTGTCTGAGTGGCTTTTTGAAATATTTATAAAATTATATTATATTCGATTTCGAATCATTAATCCTTAATTGGGCGCATGACAACTATATAGTCGCATAGAGACCTCTAGCGACCTCAAATAAATAATGGAAAAAAAGTGTTAGTGCACACTGCTGAATTCTAGGTTGGTGGTGATGTTCTAGTTCTAAGCTTCTAAGCGCTACCGCTAATTTCTTCAAAAGATCCGCCTCATGTGTGTATTCAGCATTACTGACAGTATTAGTTATTATTCATGGGTGACTTTAACACCTGCCTTATTCGAAATGATGCTAGATCCAACAAGCTTAAACTCATATGTGCATCAAGCAATATTAAAACTCTTGATCTTGAATCCACCTATTACGTCAATAATACACACTCTTTACTAGATTTGATCCTTACTTCCAATCCTGATCGTATATCTCTACATGGCCAACTTGTGGCTCCTGGATTTTCACATCACGATCTTATTTTCGCATCATATGCTCTTAAATCAACTAAGTCAACTCCCAAAATTGTGTTTCAGCGTAACCTTGTCCGTTTGAATCGCCAGCTATTAAATTATGAGATATGCAGTGCTAATTGGTCAGACTTTTATAACACTAATCATATTGACAATAAACTGGAGTTATTCAATAACATTATAATGACATCCTATGACAAAGTAGCGCCTTTAAGACCAGTAAAAATGAAACGGGCACCAGCACCCTGGTTAACGCCATATATTCGATCTCTTATGGCACGTAGAGACCGCTTAAAAAGAAAACATAAATGCTTGCCCAGTGATGAGAACTGGGAAAGATTTAAAAAGGCACGGAATCGCTGTAACCAGGTGATACGAAATGCCAAACGCCGATACATTCACAATACTATTCAGACTTGCTCAACCCAGTATATATGGAAGTTCTTGCGCAGCCTGGGCTTTGGTAAAAGGAATCAGAATGTTAGTCACTCCCTTGACTTATCAGCGCTGAATAAACACTTTTGCTCTTCGCCAGTTACATTGGACTCAACAGTCAAAAGCGATACCATTAAAGATATTACTTCTTTCCTTTTACCATGTTGGACTCCTTTCTGTTTCGAACCAGTGACTGATGATGAAGTAAAAAAAATTGTATCCGTTATATCCAGCAAAGCTGTTGGCCCAGATGGTATTGGACGCGATATGGTTTTGCCGATTTTGGACCAAATAGTTTCCCATGTCACTCATCTAATAAATTTTTCCTTTGCCTCCAGTACCTTCCCTACCAAGTGGAAAGAAGCGTTCCTAATTCCTATCCCCAAAAACAACTCTCCTGCTAATTTCAACCATTATAGGCCAATATCTATCCTCTCCATCTTCTCTAAAATTCTTGAAAAGGCTGTTCATTACCAACTCACAAAATTTCTAAACAAAAACAACCTCTTCAATCCTTTTCAGTCTGGTTTCCGTCCACTGCACAGTACTTCCACGGCCTTAATTAAAATAACTGATGATATACGCTTTGCGATGGATAATCGTCAACTTACTCTTCTTGTCCTCCTAAACTTCAGTAACGCGTTTAATTGTGTTGACCACGACATTCTGTTAGCAGTTCTAAAATCCCTGAATTTAACATCATCAGTTGTACAATGGTTCAGTTCCTATCTTCGGGGACGCCGGCAACGCATTCGTGTTGATGATAAGTTCTCCGACTGGTGTAACGTTGTTGCTGGTGTTCCTCAAGGCGGTGTTTTATCTCCGTTGCTTTTTTCTGTGTTTATCAGGGCACTTGTTTCCGTGATAAATTTCAGCAAGTATCACCTGTACGCAGATGATGTCCAGCTGTATCAGCATTTTAGTGTAAATGACCTAAATGCATCTGTTGACAAAATGAATTTGGATCTTGCTGCAGTTCATCAGTGGGCAAGCTGTCATGGACTAATATCAAATCCTGCCAAAACACAGGTTATAATCATAGGCAGCAGAAAAATTACAGGCCGACTCGACTATCAACATCTGCCTAAGGTTATTCTAACCGGTGTTGATTTAGAATATGCTAGGCAGGTTAAAAGCCTCGGCTTAATTTTGGCTCACGACCTAAGCTGGGTGTCACAAGTTAGTGAGGTCCGGAAACGAATTTTAAGCACAATGCATTCATTAAAGCTCTGGCAAAAGTTTATCCCTCAGACGGCCAAGGTTACGTTAGTCAACACTCTGTTGCTTCCTATTTTAGATTATGCTGATATTGCTTATCCAGATATAACTGAGGAACTGCTTAGCAAACTCGACCGTCTGCTCAATTTGTGCATACGCTATATTTTTGGCCTGCGCAAGTTTGATCATATATCACAATCTCGCTCAAGACTTAAGTGGCTCGACATCCGTTTTCGCCGGAACACACACCTTCTAACCACTTTGTATGGTATTCTTTACAATCCTTGTTCCCCAGCTTATCTGAAAGAGCGTTTTTCATACTTAAGCTTATCCCGTTCGATGTCCAATAAAACTCTAACTATCCCGTTGCATAAATCTACATACTACTCAGATTCCTTTACGGTATCATCAATTACACTTTGGAATAACCTTCCACGAGATATAAAAGATGCTCCCTCAATAAATTCTATTTTCACGTAAGGTTGAGGCACATTATTTAAAATTACTTGATTAATATTATTGGTTTATATAATATTATATTTTCTTATACTAGATTGTATGTATTTTATTGGTATAGTATGTATTTTTGTTTATATGTATATATACATTTATATATATGTATATATGTGTGTGTATGAAGTGTCAATATATATAAAGTAACATATTTATATAATATTATATTATTGAATAATATGTGAAGTTAGTTTCTAAAGTAAGTTAGTTTTTTTTTTCCCTCTGTTGCGGCTCTACCCATAACTCTCACCACACTACCAAAGGTTAGCTGGCAGAGAATGCCTTTTTGGCATTAAGTTCGCCTTTGTACCAAATGTTTGTTAGTTTGAGTGCAATAAAGAATTTTCTATCTATCTATCTATTCTATCTATTAGCAGAACCAGCAACATTTTGCTCATCCACGGACACGGACACATCCGCCAGCCATTGCAGTATCTCTCTTTCGCGAGTCATCTCAAAACTGCAAAATAAAATCAATAAAGACAAAAATAAGTATCAATACACAAATACTATTAAAAATAAACATTAATATACGTATAGAAACTAAGTAAAAACACAAAAACTCAAACTATCCTCCGCTAAAAATTGTGACGTAAGTGGTCGCATGGGGTCAGCACCCTAGAGAGTAGAGACTTGTGCGTACGCGTTAATGTTCTGGGTGCGACTAATTTGTATTAGGCATATATTAGTGTATATATACTAGAGTATTAGGTACTTGGTATTAGGGATGAAACGATACGAGTAAATACAAGTACTTACTCAATACATTCCTTTCGATACCAAGTACTTTTTGTATCGATACTTTAAACTAAGTATCAAGTAGGTATCGGTCCAAAGTATTTGTATTGGTATGTCAATGACACAATTTTATTTTAACACAATGATGGATAGATAATACACTCATCTATGCTACTAAAAAAATATTTTTTGTGTACTACATTTGTAAACGGATGGTTAAAACTAGTGGAAATAATACCAATTTAAAAAAATCATTTCAAAAGTCATCACACACACTTATTCTGAGCTAAGCAAAAGTGAAGAAAGTTCTAAGGCAATTGCCGAAATCGTAAATATCATCTTATAAATAAATAACTAAATAAATAAAATTGGAGTGTCTGTTTATAATGTCAATATAACAGCTTTTTACTAAATACATATCAAAGTATATACGGTTCTAATAATAAAAAGTAACTAGTTAAAATTTTTGTCTGTCTGTCTGTCTGTCTGTCCGTCTGTGCGTCTGTCTGTCTATCTATCTATTTGTTCCAGCTAATCTCAAAAACGACTAGGCATCAGCCTATCCAGTGCCGGTGAATCTCAAAATGATTTTTGAGATTCACTGGCAGATAGCCGATGTTACAGGGAGTAACTTACGCTACTTTTATTTTAGAAAAAATTAGCCGTAATAGGTTAGATCTAATGCCAGTCAAAATTTGAAGAGTTTAAATATAGATAGCTGGAATTTATAATGTAAAACCTGTTTTATACTTTTCAAAAATAATAATTTGGAAAAACTAACTGGATACCGTAACAGGTATTGTTAAATTAAATAAATTTGTATGCATACTATGCTTTTATTTATTTTTATAAAATTACGATGCGATTTTCCGAGATCGAATAAGATCGATTCAATGCAATATGATTAAATCGTGATACGATTCACGAGCTTACGATCCATTAAGATCCAGTAGATCGATTCGAAACAAAAGATCGGGCATCCCTAGCTGTAACCACTAACCAATATAAAAATAAATACAGATGATGGCTTAGGTACGTGAGGGTAATATGGTCACCTTAAGATTTACCACCGCCCTTTAAAACCAAAACTAGGACGAAAAAAGCACAGGGTCAAAAACACAAAGTCGTATACTATAACTAATATATTAAGAAAATAATTTAAAATATAAAAAATTTGCACAAGCAACTTCAATATAAATGATTAAGAATTTAAAAAACTATTGGTCAAACCTTGATCGATTTTATATGGCACCACATGAGAAGCAACAGCTTTCAGTAGTCTAGATATAGGAGATAGGAAAGAAAACTGCAGTTTTTAACCCGCTAGCCCAGCGTGGCAACTATCGCATATGAGACAATCTTCCATATGAGACAATCTGTAAGGCCTATATTCATAGGGAAACTTGATAGGCTGTGATGAGAATACGTTCCGTGGATGTTGTAATAGGCGATAAGCGATATGAAAAAAGCAAAATGAAAATGTGACCTCGGTCGTAAAATCATTTCGTTTATTCCAGATGTAAAATCTCCAGACTAGGCTTGGATAAAAATATCGATATATCGAAATATCGATATTTTCTCACAAAATATCTATACTTTTCCTCGAAATTTTTAATCACGATATATCGATATTTATTTTAGAGTATCGATTTAGATATATATTAAATGATGCCATAGTAAAAGTACTTCGGCTTCACAGCCTACCGTAGAAATTCATAACTCTATTAGTAATTCCTCTAATGACACAAATTTTTCCCTTTTTTTCGGAGCAAATTTACAATTATCATCGTAATGTACCAGTGGTTAAAAGAATTAGTAGAGATGCGAGGATGCAGCTTGCTAAAGCATTGTCATGCACTATTCAGAATTGTTTCACGAATAGTGATAAGAGTTGGCAATAATTGTTTACTTTCGCGTATTCCCATTTTCATTTTGACAAAACAATAAAAAAAATCTTTTACGTCCCAACTAAAAGAGACATCTTTTCAAAATTTAGATTACCCAATTAATACTCATTTATCTCGATCATGTCCTAAATTTGATTTAAAAAAAGTGGCGGCATTGAGGGGATCTTGTAAGCGCTTCTGCCGGTGACGCCGGCGGAGTACTTCTTAATGACATTACAAAATTATGTAACTTCATGCTTACTGGTAATGTTAATCCAAATTTCATTGCATTCTTATATGGGGCAAGACTATGTGCCTTCAAAAAAAAGGATAACGGTATCCGTCTTATTGTCGTTAGTTCCACATTTCGACGCCTAACTTCAATATTACCTTACAGGCACATAATCTCTAACCTTAAGACAAAATTACAGCCTACTCAACTAGGTTTTGGCACTAGAGGCGGCTGTGAGGCGGCGGTAAATGTACGCACTGAATGCAGTGCGTACATTTTTAACAAACTCTGATGCAGATGTTCTTGTGAAGGCTAAGGAATGCTTTTAACTCTATCAATAGGGTAACCTTGCTGAAAGAAGTGGCTAACAATATCCCCGAAATTTATCATTACAGTCATAGTTAAAATACTAAGTTGTTTTACGAAAACCATGTTTTCGATTCTGCTGTCGGTGTTCAGCAGGGTGACCCACTAGTTCCAGCACTTTTCAGTTTGGGAATACAACAAATTATTTCAAATTTTAAATCCAAACTGAATGTCTGATACCTGGACGACGGTACACTGGGATGTAGAGCGGATGACGTCCTCAGTGATCTTACTCATATTTTTCGAAATTTGAAAAATATTGCTCTTGAGCCAAATAACAATCAATGCGAAATATTTTTTCCAATAATTTATCTACTTCTCATAGAAATACTTTAATTCAAAATTTCAATCATATTTCTCCAAGAATAAAAACTGTCAGTACGGAATCACTATACCTGTTAGGTGCCCCGTTGTTTTTCGATAGTATTAAACTTGTTTTAAAAACAAAATTTGATCAGTTTTTAAACCACGTTGATAAATTGTATAAATTAAACCCCCCCACATTGCTCTTACTATTTTAAAATATTGTCTTCTTGTACCTTGATTTACATACTTACTCCGCTCGAGTCCAGTCTGGAAATGTTCGGATATTTTAAAAGATATTGATAATAATCTTAAAATAGCTATAGAAAATTTTCAAAATTTAACTTTAAATACAACAGCCTGGACTCAAGCTACTTTACCTATGAAAATTGGTGGTATTGGTGTGAGAAATCTTTCTAGCGTTGCATTGCCTGCTTTCCTTGATTTTGTGAATAGTGTCAGTGACTTATGTAACATAATTTTAAATAATAAAGTAGACCTGTGCTTTGCTACGGAGGCAGAGTAGACATGGCAAATGCTCTGTCCTGGTAAAAATGTTCCATTGGAAGTTAACCAACAAAAACAGTGGGATATTTTGTTGGTACAGAGCGTGCAGAAAGATTTGTTTCATAATTTCCATAGTGACCAAGATAAGGCACGCCTTCTAGCTGTTTCGACTAAGGAATCAAGTCACTGGTTACACGCTTTACCATCAAGTAATCTCGGCACATTATTTGATGGAGAAAGCTTACGCATCGCCGTAGGAATCCGACTAAAAGCGGCGATTTGTCAACCCTATCAGTGGCCCTGTGGTAGCAGCGTCGACAAGTTTAGGCTCCACGGAATTTCATGTAAGAAAAGTGCTGGTAGGTTATCACGGCACGGTTCTTTGAACGATGTCATCCTAAGGGCTCTTGTCTGTATAAATGTTCCCTCGGTGTCAGAGCCTTATGGAATATTTAGAGACGAAGGCAGGAGACCCGACGGTATGACATTGGCCCCTTGGGAGAGAGGTAAAGCCCTAGTGTGGGATGCTACTTGCGTAGAAACTTTGGCGGCCTTTCATCTCCGGGGTACCTCGTTAGAGCCGGGGCGGCATTAGAGGCAGCTGAACTGAGTAAGTGGCGCAAATATGAGTCTCTGAGAGAGACTACATATTTGTTCCATTTGCTGTAGAGACTATCGATCCGTGTGGTCCACGTGTGGTGAAGTTCCTAAAGGAACTCCATTCGCGGCTGGTCGTTGTTGTTGGTGATAAGAGGGCTGACTCTTTTCTCGCTCAAAGACTAAGTACAGCCATTCAGTGGGAAACGCAGCCAGCGTTCTTAGCACGATACCGCGGGGAGTAGGACTATTTGATAATTAGTTTACTAGTTTTAATATATTTTTAATTACAGTTTTTAATATTGTATATAATAAAATATTAAAAATGATTGATTAAGATGTAATTAAAAAAATATGTTGTTTTTAAGATTATATGTGTATAGACTATGTAATTTATTACAAAACAATTTTGTAACAAATAAAAAAGTAGAAAACCATTCATGTGCTGTTTTTCGTCGTCTAAATGTCCAATAATATAATTTAAATTAAAAATTTTATACAACTGACTCCAATATAAATTATAAAAATAACTTTAAAAAATCTACACAATAACCAACTAAAACCACTTTTTAATGTAAAAATAGCAATTAATCGATTTAAAGAAATAAGTTCAACAATCATTAATCTTTCTGACAGTGTGCTTTTTATATCATTTATATGTTCGATACGAGGGCGGCACTGAAAATTTCGGGAATCAAGGAAGTGTCACAACATTACTATTTAGAAATGTATTTATTGCTTTTCGAAGTATTCTCCGCGAAATTTGACACATTTTTCCATACGATGGAACCAATCATTGAAGCAACCATTCCATTCGGAAGTTGGGGTCTCCAAAATGGCCGTTTTGTAGGCGTCCACAGCTTCTTCAGGTGATGAAAATCTCTGTCCAAGCAATTTATTCTTTATTTTAGGGAAAGTATAGAAATCATTAGGGCTTAAGTCGGGGCCATACGGCGGATGGTCTAATAATTCTATATTTTCTTGCTCTAAAAACTCTTTTGTTCTGTGTGCGGTGTGAAAACTCGCATTGTCGTGATGGAGGATGATGCGGCGGTTGCAGTTCTCTTTACGGAGTTCAGAAACGACCCGTGGCAAATAAATGCTAGCATACCATTCTGCATTAACCGTTCTTTGTACCTCAAGAGGAATAGCCGGTTTTGTAGACAAACGTGGCCACCATTTTTTTGCAACACTCCGTCAACGAACAATTTTTGTTGGCTTTAACTCATTTTCGAGCACCCAAACTCGTGACTGGTTTTTTTGTTTCGGGTTAGTACCCGTATATCCAGGATTCGTCACCTATAACGATGTTGTCTACAGCATTTGAGGATCCTGCGGGGAATCTTTCGAGAGTTCTGACGCACCAAGTAACGCGAGCCGCTTTTTGGTCTTCAGAGAGCGAATGCGGTATCCTTCGGGAAAACAACTTTTATACACCTAATTGTTCATGCAAGATTATTTGTATTTGACTCATGCCAATGTCTAAAGTTTCCTGAATTTCGCGGTACGTCACATGTCGATCTTCCTCAATCAGCTTACGCACAGCATCAACGTTTTCTTGGGTGACTGCAGTTTTTGGACGACCTTGACGGGGTAATCACTGAGCTTGACACGTCCATGTTGAAATTCAGCAAACCAGTGATAAATTGTGGTTTTGGATGTGGCTTCATCACCAAATGCAGAAATCATCAGGTGAACACACTGTTTTTGTGTTAAACCACATTGAAAGTCATAATAAATCATCGCTCTTGAATTTTCTCGAGTCAATTCCATTTTCTCAACGACTAAACAATTTGATAAAACCTTGTGGCAAGATCGAGAATCTTTTTTTTTTAAATAAATGGTATTCGATTTTTAAGACCAAGGAGTTTTCAATTAAAAAGATTTTAATATGACAGGAACATTGTAAATATTCTATTCCCGATACTTTTAGTGCAGCCCTCGTATGATTGTTAGATACGATTTCATGCGACGAAACGTTGGGATCTCGATTTTTAGGCGTTAGTAGAACATACCTACGCGCTTTCCGCTTAAGGAATGCGATATTAGTCGGACCTTGATCAAATTTATATGGGACTACATGAGAAACACCAGCTTTCAATTAAAATAGAATCATCGAAATCGGTTCACCCAGAAAGAAGCTATGAGGTAACACACTAAAAAAACATATATTCGACTTGAGTACCTCCTCCTGTTTGAAGTCGGTAGATAAAAAACTGCGCTTGCCAACCCACTTGCCAAGTGTAGCGACCATGACAAATATCTATAGTCAGCAGTAGACAAAGGCTGTAATGATGATGAAGATATATTATATTAATATAATCGCCCACCACTTCTCTGAAACCTTTTTTTTATTCATTACAAGAATGGAAGAATTGAAATTAGAAGAATTTGGCCAGAGTAGCTATACATGGCCGGCTGGTTGTCAACCATAATTTTTTTAAATTATTTTCGGTTTTTATCTAAAAGCTGTTTTTGCACTTTTGCCTTTTCTTACTTTTCTATCATCATGACGCGTTCGCATGCGTAAGCTATGTTAGTTCTTATGCATTGTTGATAGATGTCGCTAGATTTACATACAGCTAGTATTCTGTCATGCGAAAATAGATGTCACTTTCAACATTTTTTTAATCTACATGTTCTGTCGATAGGTGGCACTATAGCATTTCAAATACAATCTGCGTCGCGATATAGAGATTCTTGCCGATATAATGAGGTCCATGTGCCACGAGAAGCGCGTCAAGACCTTACTTCATAGGATCATTTCTATAGTAAGTTCTTCACGAGACCTTCACACTATGTGAGATCTATCCAGCCGCGTTGATGAGATGTGGCGCGGCGCCCTGAGCGTGAGGCGGGCGGCAGTGGTTCACTGCCAGCCCTCGATGATCGTTCGCTCTCCCGCCTCGGCGGGGGAGGGTGGGGTGTTGTCGCTGTCTGAGTGGCTTTTTTAAAATTTTTTAAAAATGTAATCTAATCTTTAATCCTTACTTGGGCGTTTGAAGATAATCACAGAACTAGTCGCATGGAGTCTTTAGCGATAAATGAAAGAAGAAAAGTGTTAGAAATTTGTTAGAAAGAGTTTGTTAAATAAATAAAATAAAAATAAAATAAACTGGGACTGCACATTGTTGAATGCTACGTTCCTGGTGAATTTCTACAATTGCTATCGTTAATTTCTTCAAAAGATCCGCCTCATGTGTGTGTTACTCTTATCAGTATACAGCATTACTGATAGCATTAGTAGAATCTCAAAACTGAAAATGAAAAAAAGAAAATCAATAACAATAAAGACAAAAATAAGTAAAGTGTATAAGCGCTTTATTAATACACAAATACTATTAAAAATTAATAGCAATATACGCATAGAAACTAAGTAAATACTCGAAAATTCAAGCTTACCTTAGCCGCTTCGCCATAAAATGTTACATAAGTGGTCGCATGGGTTCAGCACGCAAGAGAGTAGTCTTGTGCGTACGCGTTGATGTTCTGGATGCGACTAATTTTTGTATTTTGCGACTTGCGTACCCCACGGGGAGTTACGAGTAGAAAGCTAGAAAGAGCAAGAGCACGATTGCGCTCTAAATATTCTAGCACGTTATTTTTTAAATTTGAAATTGCCTTGACCCCATGAGCTTAATTCAGAAAACTGATAATTTAGGTTCACTTTCAGTTTGTTAAACACTGTAAACACAATTATCTTTCTTCTCAACCAAATAACATCTGCAGGACTGTTTAAAAGAATGCACGAGATGCACAATACTTATTAATAGTTATTAATACGTCACGCATATTAACTTCTTATGATAATGTGTCTTAAATTTTTTTATTACAAATTATTTTATCGAGCGGATGTACGCGAAGTAATGTTTTGCCAACTTTAATATAATGGACTTCCGCAAAGTAACGCCTGATTCTATTAATTTTCTTATGATAATATAAACAACATAATGATTATTTTTGTTCTCCAGATATGCTAGGCCCGAATTTTACTCGAATATAAGATAAACAGTATAGGTATATGAAATGTACAATAGCATTCAAATCTAGACACCTTGTAACGTGGAGATATGAAAACAATTGGACCCATTAGATACTTTCTTAATTAAAAACATAATAACGATAATACGTGTCGTACTGAATTACCTGCATGACCGGCCGTGTTAATATTTTTCGGGAACACCTCATCGAATATCGGAAGAAAGTTGTGTCAGAAGTTGAGTCTTTAACAAACAAAATCTCGGATTGGGAACAACTCTAGTCTAGTTTAAATTTTAGAAGACACATGTATGCGCGTTTACCGCTAAAACGTCGTATCTCCTCAAATTGTTATTTTTCACACCTACCCGAAAAGCCAATTTTAGGGCACTCCCCATTCTACTTCAGCCAGCATCATTCCGATGCTCGGCATATCGAATGTCACATATCGAATGACGTACAATTCCCCGGTTAATTGGAAGGGAAGCCTAAATTGGCGTCTAGCAGAGCGTGTTAGTATTTCATGCCCGCATACCGCTTGCAACTTTAAAGGCGCAAATTCGCCCCCACAAGGAGTGCCGCTTGTACGTCTGGACTAGGGCACCCCAGTGCCTTCCAGTTGACCGCATCCAGCGAAAAGCGGCTCGAATCGTCGACGACCGAGTTTATTCTAATCAGCCTGATTCACTAGCGCATTTTCCACAGGGAGTATTGAGACTATTTTTTTCGGCACGCACAGACGGGACAAAACTCACGGTACCATCCACACTATTTAGATCCTTGGCGGTCCACCATGACTGTGCGATTTACTAGGAGTTTTCATTATCGCAAGACTTCTTTGTAAAGTCATTTACCACGTGCGATTTTTCCAGACCTATACTACTTAGAGACCTTCAAGGAACGAGCTTAGGTACTCCTTTTAAAATGGGCGACAACGCGCCTGAAATTTCCCTGGTGTTGCAGTTGTTCATAGGCGATGGTCGCTACACTTAGTATTAGGAAAAGGAGTCCTGTGCACACTGGCCTCTTCGGTGTACAGAGGATTTTAATTAATTGTCACGCTTGGAAGGCGGGTTGACGTCCACAGTATCAGACATTTTGCACACTGCTTCCCGTTGCCGTTGGGGTATTACGAATTGATTATACCGCCATCTAGCGCGGGTCATTTTCTGGCATTCCTCGCAACCGTCTCTCATCTGTTGATTATCTGTTGATTAGTAAATATAAATCAGATTCGAAATTTAATCCGCCGTCACGGAAACTTCGATATAAAGAATAGAATAGAATAGAATTATTTTATTCAATATTGATTACTACATAATACTTATTGAAAGTTATTTTTTTGTTTACCACTGGTTCGGAAAATACCTCTGTCCTGGGAAGAACCAGCAAGAAACCGGGACTTTTTTTCAAACATATTTCACTTAACAATAATTTGTTTTATACAATTTTTAAATGGTTTTTCATAGAACCAGCATGGTAGCGTATTCCTTGATATTATAATAACCCTTTTTGTACAGTTTTTCTTTAATAAAACTTTTAAACTTGTTTATTGACAAACTTTGAATATGTTCTGGAATTTTGTTGTAAAAGCGTATAGGTACATTGCCCTCCACAATTACTGATTCTGTGGAGTCTAGTAACAAGCATATGTTCCTAGTTCCTTGTGTTTAAAGTATGCATATCCTTATTCTTATTAAAGCTTTTTATGTTTTTATGTACATACATTACATTTTCATAAATATATTGCGATGCCAAAGTTAATGTTTATTTCTTTAAATTTTTCTCTGAGGGTCTCTTTACAATTTAGGTTATAAATCGCCCGTACGGCTCTCTTTTGAAAAACAATTATAGCTTCAATATCAGTCGCATTACCCCATAACAAAATTCCATAAGACATTACGCTATGAAAGTAACCACTAACCTAGCTGTATCAACATCTGTGAGACTTCTAATCTTTCTTACAGCATATGCTGCAGAACTAAGTCTGCTTGCTAATTCAGATATATGGGGGCCCCATTGAAGTTTCGCGTCAATAGTAATACCGAGAAAAACAATGGTATCCACAAAACTCAACTCCTCCCCATTTAACAGCAGATTGGTATTCGAATGTTTTACATTAGGTATGTTAAATTTAATACACTTTGTCTTATTGCCGTTTAAGAGCATATTGTTTGCGTTAAACCAATGTAGGTACTAATTTCGATATAGCATTATTTACATCGTCATAATTAATTGACTGCCGTTTGAGTTTGAAAAATTAAAAAAGTATCGTCAGCAAATAATACGGATAGTCCCCTACAAGAAATATCTAAATCCCCTATAAAAGAACTATACCTAATTCCAAATTTGAAACAGAGAAAATGTATGATAGAATTATTTTTCTGCCTAGAAGTCTGTATTGGCTAGATACCATCCTCTTACCTGTTATGCCGAAAATGGCGATGCTTGCACTGCTGTATTTCGATCTTAAGGGCAGAGAGAACCAGTTTAATTACTGTAAGTCATTCCATCTAAATTATCTGAGATGAAAACGCATCTGTAGCCGTTTTATTTGAAGTTATTTACAGGTGTCCATGGGTTGTAACCACTTATCAAAAAAGAAAAAATGCGAATAAAAAGAAATACGGATGATGGCTTAGGTACGTGAGGGTAATATGGTCACCTTAAGATTTACCACCGCCCTTTAAAACCAAAACTAGGAGTAAAACAGAACAGAGTCAAAAACACAAAGTCGTATACTATAACTAATATATTAAGAAAATAATTTAAAATATAAAAATTTGTACAACCAACTTCAATATAAATGATTAAGAATTTAAAAAACTATTGGTCAAACTTTGATCGATTTTATATGGCACCACATGAGAAGCAACAACTTTCAGTAGTCTAGATAGAGGAGATAGGAAAGAAAACTGCAGTTTTTAACCCGCTAGCCCAGCGTGCCAACTATCGCATATGAGACAATCTTCCATATGAGACAATCTGTAAGGCCTATATTCATAGGGAAACTTGATAGGCTGTGATGAGAATACGTTCCGTGGATGTTGTTATAGACGATAAGCGATATGAAAAAAGCAAAATGAAAATGTGACCTCGGTCGTAAAATCATTTCGTTTATGCCAGATGTAAAATCTCCAGACTGGGCTTGGATAAAAATATCGATATATCGAAATATCGATATTTTCTCACAAAATATCTATACTTTTCCTCGAAATTTTTAATCACGATATATCGATATTCGATATTTATTTATTTTAGAGTATCGATTTTGATATATATTAAATGATGCCATAGTAAAAGTATTTCGGCTTCACAGCCTACCGTAGAAATTCATAACTCTATTAGTAATTCCTCTAATGACACAAATTTTTCCCTTTTTTTCGAAGCAAATTTACAATTATCATCGTAATGTACCAGTGGTTAAAAGAATTAGTAGAGATGCGAGGATGCAGATTGCTAAAGCATTGTCATGCACTATTCAGAATTGTTTCACTAATAGTGAAAAGAGTTGGCAATAATTGTTTACTTTCGCGTATTCTCATTTTCATTTTGACAAAACAATAAATAAATCTTTTACGTCTCAACTAAAAGAGATATCTTTTCAAAATTTAGATTACCCAATTAATACTCATTTATCTCGACCATGTCCTAAATTTGATTTAAAAAAAGTGGCGGCATTGAAGGAATTAACCCTCAACATGTTAAAGATCTTGTAAGCGCTTCTGCCGGTGACGCCGGCGGAGTACTTCTTAATGACATTACAAAATTATGTAACTTCATGCTTACTGGTAATGTTAATCCAAATTTCATTGCATTCTTATATGGGGCAAGACTATGTGCCTTCAAAAAAAAGGATAACGGTATCCGTCTTATTGTCGTTAGTTCCACATTTCGACGCCTAACTTCAAAATTACCTTACAGGCACATAATCTTTAACCTTAAGACAAAATTACAGCCTACTCAACTAGGTTTTGGCACTAGAGGCGGCTGTGAGGCGGCGGTAAATGTACGCACTGAATGCAGTGCGTACATTTTTAACAAACTCTGATGCAGATGTTCTTGTGAAGGCTAAGGAATGCTTTTAACTCTATCAATAGGGTAACCTTGCTGAAAGAAGTGGCTAACAATATCCCCGAAATTTATCATTACAGTCATAGTTAAAATAGTAAGTTGTTTTACGAAAACCATGTTATCGATTCTGCTGTCGGTGTTCAGCAGGGTGACCCACTAGTTCCAGCACTTTTCAGTTTGGGAATACAACAAATTATTTCAAATTTTAAATCCAAGCTGAATGTCTGATACCTGGACGACGGTACACTGGGATGTAGAGCGGATGACGTCCTCAGTGATCTTACTCATATTTTTCGAAATTTGAAAAATATTGCTCTTGAGCCAAATAACAATCAATGCGAAATATTTTTTCCAATAATTTATCTACTTCTCATAGAAATACTTTAATTCAAAATTTCAATCATATTTCTCCAAGAATAAAAACTGTCAGTACGGAATCACTATACCTGTTAGGTGCCCCGTTGTTTTTCGATAGTATTAAACTTGTTTTAAAAACAAAATTTGATCAGTTTTTAAACCACGTTGATAAATTGTATAAATTAAACCCCCCCACATTGCTCTTACTATTTTAAAATATTGTCTTCTTGTACCTTGATTTACATACTTACTCCGCTCGAGTCCAGTCTGGAAATGTTCGGATATTTTAAAAGATATTGATAATAATCTTAAAATAGCCATAGAAAATTTTCAAAATTTAACTTTAAATACAACAGCCTGGACTCAAGCTACTTTACCTATGAAAATTGGTGGTATTGGTGTGAGAAATCTTTCTAGCGTTGCATTGCCTGCTTTCTTTGATTTCGTGAATAGTGTCAGTGACTTATGTAACATAATTTTAAATAATAAAGTAGACCTGTGCTTTGCTACGGAGGCAGAGTAGACATGGCAAATGCTCTGTCCTGGTAAAAATGTTCCATTGGAAGTTAACCAACAAAAACAGTGGGATATTTTGTTGGTACAGAGCGTGCAGAAAGATTTGTTTCATAATTTCCATAGTGACCAAGATAAGGCACGCCTTCTAGCTGTTCCGACTAAGGAATCAAGTCACTGGTTACACGCTTTACCATCAAGTAATCTCGGCACATTACTTGATGGGGAAAGCTTGCGTATTGCCGTAGGAATCCTACTAGGAGCGCCGATTTGTCAACCCTATCAGTGGCCCTGTGGTAGCAACGTCGACAAGTTTAGGCTCCACGGACTTTCATGTAAGAAAAGCGCTGGTAGGTTTTCACGGCACGGTTCTTTGAACGATGTAATCCGAAGGGCTCTTGTCGCTATAAATGTTCCCTCGGTTTCAGAGCCTTATGGAATATTTAGAGACGATGACAGGAGACCCGACGGTATGACATTGGCCCCTTGGGAGAGAGGTAAAGCCCTAGTGTGGGATGCTACTTGCGTAGAAACTTTGGCGGCCTTTCATCTCCGGGGTACCTCGTTAGAGCCGGGGCGGCATTAGAGGCAGCTGAACTGAGTAAGTGGCGCAAATATGAGTCTCTGAGAGAGACTAACTACATATTTGTTCCATTTGCTGTAGAGACTATCGATCCGTGTGGTCCACGTGTGGTGAAGTTCCTAAAGGAACTCCATTCGCGGCTGGTCGTTGTTGTTGGTGATAAGAGGGCTGACTCTTTTCTCGCTCAAAGACTAAGTACAGCCATTCAGTGGGAAACGCAGCCAGCGTTCTTAGCACGATACCGCGGGGAGTAGGACTGTTTGATAATTAGTTTACTAGTTTTAATTTATTTTTTTAATTACAGTTTTTAATATTGTATATAATAAAATATTAAAAATGATTGATTAAGATGTAATTAAAAAAATATGTTGTTTTTAAGATTATATGTGTATAGACTATGTAATTTATTACAAAACAATTTTGTAACAAAAAAAAAGTAGAAAACCATTCATGTGCTGTTTTTCGTCGTCTAAATGTCCAATAATATAATTTAAATTAAAACTTTTATACAACTGACTCCAATATAAATTATAAAAATAACTTTTTAAAAATCTACACAATAACCAACTAAAACCACTTTTTAATGTAAAAATAGCAATTAATCGATTTAAAGAAATAAGTTCAACAATCATTAATCTTTCTGACAGTGTGCTTTTTATATCATTTATATGTTCGATACGAGGGCGGCACTGAAAATTTCGGGAATCAAAGAAGTGTCACAACATTACTATTTAGAAATGTATTTATTGCTTTTCGAAGTATTCTCCGCGAAATTTGACACATTTTTCCATACGATGGAACCAATCATTGAAGCAACCATTCCATTCGGTAGTTGGGGTCTCCAAAATGGCCGTTTTGTAGGCGTCCACAGCTTCTTCAGGTGATGAAAATCTCTGTCCAAGCAATTTATTCTTTATTTTAGGGAAAGTATAGAAATCATTAGGGCTTAAGTCGGGGCCATACGGCGGATGGTCTAATAATTCTATATTTTCTTGCTCTAAAAACTCTTTGGTTCTGTGTGCGGTGTGAAAACTCGCATTGTCGTGATGGAGGATGATGCGGCGGTTGCAGTTCTCTGTACGGAGTTCAGAAACGACCTGTGGCAAATAAATGCTAGCATACCATTCTGCATTAACCGTTCTTTGTCCCTCAAGAGGAATAGCCGGTTTTGTAGACAAACGTGGCCACCATTTTTTTGCAACACTCCGTGAACGAACAATTTTTGTTGGCTTTAACTCATTTTCGAGCACCCAAACTCGTGACTGGTTTTTTTGTTTCGGGTTAGTACCCGTATATCCAGGATTCGTCACCTATAACGATGTCGTCTACAGCATTTGAGGATCCTGCGGGGAATCTTTCGAGAGTTCTGACGCACCAAGTAACGCGAGCCGCTTTTTGGTCTTCAGAGAGCAAATGCGGTATCCTTCGGGAAAACAACTTTTTTACACCTAATTGTTCATGCAAGATTATTTGTATTTGACTCATGCCAATGTCTAAAGTTTCCTGAATTTCGCGGTACGTCACATGTCGATCTTCCTCAATCAGCTTACGCACAGCATCAACGTTTTCTTGGGTGACTGCAGTTTTTGGACGACCTTGACGGGGATAATCACTGAGCTTGACACGTCCACGTTGAAATTCAGCAAACCAGCGATAAATTGTGGTTTTGGATGTGGCTTCATCACCAAATGCAGAAATCATCAGGTGAACACACTGTTTTTGTGTTAAACCACTTCGAAAGTCATAATAAATCATCGCTCTTGAATTTTCTCGAGTCAATTCCATTTTCTCAACGACTAAACAATTTGATAAAACCTTGTGGCAAGATCGAGAATCTTTTTTTTTTAAATAAATGGTATTCGATTTTTAAAACCAAGGAGTTTTCAATTAAAAAGATTTTAATATGACGGGAACATTGTAAATATTCTATTCCCGATACTTTTAGTGCAGCCCTCGTATGATTGTTAGATACGATTTCATGCGACGAAACGTTGGGATCTCGATTTTTAGGCGTTAGTAGAACATACCTACGCGCTTTCCGCTTAAGGAATGCGATATTAGTCGGACCTTGATCAAATTTATATGGGACTACATGAGAAACACCAGCTTTCAATTAAAATAGAATCATCGAAATCGGTTCACCCAGAAAGAAGCATGAGGTAACACACTAAAAAAAATATATTCGACTTGAGTACCTCCTCCTGTTTGAAGTCGGTAGATAAAAAACTGCGCTTGCCAACCCACTTGCCAAGTGTAGCGACCATGACAAATATCTATAGTCAGCAGTAGACAAAGGCTGTAATGATGATGAAGATATATTATATTAATATAATCGCCCACCACTTCTCTGAAACCTTTTTTTTATTCATTACAAGAATGGAAGAATTGAAATTGGAAGAATTTGGCCAGAGTAGCTATACATGGCCGGCTGGTTGTCAACCATAATTTTCTTAAATTATTTTCGGTTTTTATCTAAAAGCTGTTTTTGCACTTTTGCCTTTTCTTACTTTTCTATCATCATGACGCGTTCGCATGCGTAAGCTATGTTAGTTCTTATGCATTGTTGATAGATGTCGCTAGATTTACATACAGCTAGTATTCTGTCATGCGAAAATAGATGTCACTTTCAACATTTTTTTAGTCTATATGTTCTGTCGATAGGTGGCACTATAGCACTTCAAATACAATCTGCGTCGCGATATAGAGATTCTTGCTGATATAATCAGGTCCATGTGCCACGAGAGGAACGCCAAGACCTTACTTCATAGGATCATTTCTATAGTAAGTTCTTCACGAGACCTTCACACTATGTGAGATCTATCCAGCCGCGTTGATGAGATGTGGCGCGGCGCCCTGAGCGTGAGGCGGGCGGCAGTGGTTCACTGCCAGCCCTCGATGATCGTTCGCTCTCCCGCCTCGGCGGGGGAGGGTGGGGTGTTGTCGCTGTCTGAGTGGCTTTTTTTAAATTTTATATAAATGTAATCTAATCTTTAATCCTTACTTGGGCGTTTGAAGATAATCACAGAACTAGTCGCATGGAATCTTTAGCGATAAATGAAAGAAGAAAAGTGTTAGAAATTTGTTAGAAAGAGTTTGTTAAATAAATAAAATAAAAATAAAATAAACTGGGACTGCACATTGTTGAATGCTACGTTCCTGGTGAATTTCTACAATTGATATCGTTAATTTCTTCAAAAGATCCGCCTCATTTGTGTGTTACTCTTATCAGCATTACTGATATCATTAGTAGAATCTCAAAACTGAAAATGAAAAAAAGAAAATCAATAACAATAAAGACAAAAATAAGTAAAGTGTATATGCGCTTTATTAATACACAAATACTATTAAAATTAATAGCAATATACGCATAGAAACTAAGTAAATACTCGAAAATTCAAGCTTACCTTAGCCGCTTCGCCATAAAATGTTACATAAGTGGTCGCATGGGTTCAGCACGCAAGAGAGTATTCTTGTGCGTACGCGTTGATGTTCTGGCTGCGACTAATTTTTGTATTTTGCGACTTGCGTACCCCACGGGGAGTTACGAGTAGAAAGCTAGAAAGAGCAAGAGCACGATTGCGCTCTAAATATTCTAGCACGTTATTTTTTAAATTTGAAATTGCCTTGACCCCATGAGCTTAATTCAGAAAACTGATAATTTAGGTTCACTTTCAGTTTGTTAAACACTGTAAACACAATTATCTTTCTTCTCAACCAAATAACATCTGCAGGACTGTTTAAAAGAATGCACGAGATGCACAATACTTATTAATAGTTATTAATACGTCACGCATATTAACTTCTTATGATAATGTGTCTTAAATTTTTTTATTACAAATTATTTTATCGAGCGGATGTACGCGAAGTAATGTTTTGCCAACTTTAATATAATGGACTTCCGCAAAGTAACGCCTGATTCTATTAATTTTCTTATGATAATATAAACAACATAATGCATCGAATGAAACTAGTCCGACGTCAATATGATTATTTTTGTTCTCCAGATATGCTAGGCTAGAATTTTACTCGAATATACAATAAACAGTATAGGTATATGAAATGTACAATAGCATTCGAATCTAGACACCTTGTAACGTGGAGATATGAAAACAATTGGACCCATTAGATACTTTCCTAATTAAAAACATAATAACGATAATATGAGCCGTACTGAATTACCTACATGACCGGCCGTGTTAATATTTCTCGGGAACACCTCATCGAATATCGGAACAAACTTGTGTCAGAAGTTGAGTTTTTAATAAACAAAATCTCGGATTGGGAAGAACTCTAGTCTAGTTTAAATTGCAGAAGACACATGTATGCGCGTTTACCGCTAAAAGGTTGTATCTCCTCAAATTATTATTTTGTCTGAATGACAGGGTGAGAAATAGTGTAATAAGAGAAAAGTGTGGTTTGCAAGATGACGTTGTGACAAGGATTAAGAAAGGAATGCTTCGGTGGTTTGGTCACGTAGAAAGAATGAACGAGGAAAGAGTGACAAAGCAAATTTATGTTGCAGAAGTGAACGGCAGGGTCGGGAAGGGACGCCCTAGACGAAGGTTTATCGACCAGATCGGCGATACATTGAAAATGGGCCAGATTAGGAGTACCCTTAACCGACGAGCGTGTATGCGTAGATATATGGATGTGAAAGAGGCGAGAGAGGTGTGTCAGGATCGCGCCAAATGGAAGTCCGTAGTCTCTGCCTACCCCTCTGGGTGACAGGCGTGAGTGTTTATGTATGTATGTATTATTATTTTTCACATCTACCCGAAAAGCCAATTTTAGGGCACTCCCCATTCTACTTCAGCCAGCATCATTCCGATGCTCGGCACATCGAAAGTCACATATCGAATGACGTACAATTCCACGATTAATTGGAAGGGAAGCCTAAATTGGCGTCTAGCAGAGCGTGTTATTATTTCATGCCCGCATACCGCTTGCAACTTTAAAGGCGCAAATTCGCCCCCACAAGGAGTGCCGCTTGTACGTCTGGACTGGGGCACCCCAGTGCCTTCCACTTGACCGCATTCAGCGAAAAGTGGCTCGAATTGTCGACGACCGAGTTTATTCTAATCAGCCTGATTCACTAGCGCATTTTCCACAGGGAGTATTGAGACTATTTTTTTCGGCACGCACAGACGGGACAAAACTCACGGTACCATCCACACTATTTAGATCCTTGGCGGTCCACCATGACTGTGCGATTTACTAGGAGTTTCGGTCATCGCAAGACTTCTTTGTAAAGTCATTTACCACGTGCGATTTTTCCAGACCTATACGACTTAGAGACCTTCAAGGAACGAGCTTAGGTACTCCTTTTAAAATGGGCGACAACGCGTTTGAAATTTCCCTGGTGTTGCAGTTGTTCATAGGCGATGGTCGCTACACTTAGTATTAGGAAAAGGAGTCCTGTGCACACTGGCCTCTTCGGTGTACAGAGGATTTTGATTAATTGTCACGCTTGGAAGGCGGGTTGACGTCCACAGTATCAGACATTTTGCACACTGCTTCCCGTTGCCGTTGGGGTGTTACGAATTGATTATACCGCCATCTAGCGGGGGTCATTTTCTGGCATTCCTCGCAACCGTCTCTCATCTGTTCATTAGTAAATATAAATCAGATTCGAAATTTAATCCGCCGTCACGGAAACTTCGATATAAAGAATAGAATAGAATAGAATTATTTTATTCAATATTGATTACTACATAATACTTATTGAAAGTTATTTTTTATTTACCACTGGTTCGGAAAATACCTCTGTCCTGGGAAGAACCAGCAAGAAACCGGGACTTTTTTTCAAACATATTTCACTTAACAATAATTTGTTTTATAAAATTTTTAAATGATTTTTCATAGAAACAGCATGGTGGCGATCACCTTATTCCCAGGGGTTATTTTCATTCATGTATTCCTTGATATTATAATAACCCTTTTTGTACAGTTTTTCTTTAATAAAACTTTAAACTTTTAACTTTGAATATGTTCTGGAATTTTGTTGTAAAAGCGTATAGGTACATTGCCCCCCACAATTACTGATTCTGTGGAGTCTAGTAACAAGCATATGTTCCTAGTTCCTTGTGTTTAAAGTATGCACATCCTTATTCTTATTAAAGCTTTTTATGTTTTTATGTACATACATTACATTTTCATAAATATATTGCGATGCCAAAGTTAATATTTATTTCTTTAAATTTTTCTCTGAGGGTCTCTTTACAATTTAGGTTATAAATCGCCCGTACGGCTCTCTTTTGAAAAACAATTATAGCTTCAATATCAGTCGCATTACCCCATAACAAAATTCCATAAGACATTACGCTATGAAAGTAACCACTAACCTAGCTGTATCAACATCTGTGAGACTTCTAATCTTTCTTACAGCATATGCTACAGAACTAAGTCTGCTTGCTAATTCAGATATATGGGGGCCCCATTGAAGTTTCGCGTCAATAGTAATACCGAGAAAAACAATGGTATCCACAAGACTCAACTCCTCCCCATTTAACAGCAGATTGGTATTCGAATGTTTTAAATTAGGTATGTTAAATTTAATACACTTTGTCTTATTGCCGTTTAAGAGCATATTGTTTGCGTTAAACCAATGTAGGTACTAATTTCGATATAGCATTATTTACATCGTCATAATTAATTGACTGCCGTTTGAGTTTGAAAAATTAAAGTATCGTCAGCAAATAATACGTACTGTCCCCTACAAGAAATATCTAAATCCCCTATAAAAAAACTATACCTAATTCCAAATTTAAAACAGAGAAAATGAATGATAGTATTATTTTTCTGCCTAGAAGTCTGTATTGGCTAGATACCATCCTCTTACCTGTTATGCCGAAAATGGCGATGCTTGCACTGCTGTATTCCGATTTGAAGGGCAGAGAGAACCAGTTTAATTACTGTAAGTCATTCCATCTAAATTATCTGAGATGAAAACGCATCTGTAGCCATTTTATTTGAAGTTATTTACAGGTGTCCATGGGTTGTAACCACTTATCAAAAAAGAAAAAATACGAATATAAAGAAATACGGATGATGACTTAGGTACGTGAGGGTTATGCACTTTACCGCCCTTTAAAACCAAAACTTGAAAGAAAATAAGCACAGAGTCAAAAACACATAGTCGTATACTATAACTAATATAATAGCAAACAAGCTTTGGAAATAATTAGAAACAAATTAAACTTAAATTAAACCCCCCACATTGCTCTTACTATTTTAAAATATTGTCTTCTTGTACCTTCATTTACATACTTACTCCGCTCGAGTCCAGTCTGGAAATGTTCGGATATTTTAAAAGATATTGATAATAATCTTAAAATAGCTATAGAAAAATTTCAAAATTTAACTTTAAATACAACAGCCTGGACACAAACTACTTAACCTATAAAATTTGGTGGTATTGGTGTGAGAAATCTTCCTAGCGTTGCATTGCCTGCTTTCCTTGCTTTCGTACATAGTGTCAGTGACTTATGTAACATAATTTTAAATAATAAAGTAGACCTGTGCTTTGCTACGGAGACAGGGTAGACATGTCAAACGCCCTGTCCTGGTGAAAATGTTCCAAGTATAGTAGTGTAGTATAGTAGTAGTGACCACGATAAGGCACGCCTTCTAGCTGTTCCGACTAAGGAATCAAGTCACTAGTTACACGCTTTACCATCAAGTAATCTCGGCACATTACTTGATGGAGAAAGCTTACGCATCGCCGTAGGAATCCGACTAGAAGCGGCGATTTGTCAACCCTATCAGTGGCCCTGTGGTAGCAGCGTCGACAAGTCTAGACTCCACGGACTTTCATGTAAGAAAAGTGCTGGTAGGTTTTCACGGCCCGGTTCTTTCTCTGAAGGGATCTTGTCTCTATAAATGTTCCCTCGGTTTCGGAGAATTGTGGAATATTTAGAGACGAAGGCAGGAGACCCGACGGTATGACATACGCCCTTTGGAAGAGAGGTAAATCCTTAGTGTGGAAGCTACTTGCGTAGAAACTTTGGCGGCCTCTCATCTCCGGGGTACCTCGTTAGAGCCGGGGCGGCATCAGAGGCAGCTGAACTGAGTAAGAGGCGCAAATATGAGTCTCTGAGAGATGACTACATATTTGTTCCATTTGCTGTAGAGACTATCGATCCGTGTGGTACTAGTGTGGTGAAGTTCCTAAAGGAACTCCGTTCGCGGCTGGTCGTTGTTGTTGGTGATAAGAGGGCTGACTCTTTTCTCGCTCAAAGACTAAGTATAGCCATTCAGTGGGGAAACGCAGCCAGCGTTCTTAGCACGATACCGCGGGGAATAGGACTGTTCGATAATTAGTTTACTAGTTTTAATTTTTTTTTCATTACAGTTTTTAATATTGTATATAATAAAATATTAAAAATGATTGATTAAGATGTAATTAAAAAAATATGTTGTTTTTAAGATTATATGTGTATAGACTATGTAATTTATTACAAAACAATTTTGCAACAAAAACAAGTAGAAAACCATTCATATTAATATAATTTAAAATTAAAAATTTTATACAACTGACTCCAATATAAATTATAAAAATAACTTAAAAAAAATCTACACCATAACCCACTAAAACCACTTTTTTATGTAAAAATAGCAATTAATCGATTTAAAGAAATAAGTTCAACAATCATTAATCTTTCTGACAGTGTGTTTTTAATATCATTTATATGTTCAATATGATTGTTAGATACTATTTCATGCGACGAAACGTTGGGATCTCGATTTTTATGCGTTAGTAGAACACACCTACGCGCTTTCCGCTTAAGGCGTGCAATATTAGTCAGACCTTGATCAAATTTATATGGGACTACATGAGAAACATCAGCTTTCAAATAAAATAGAATCATTGGAATCGGTTCGCCCAGAAAGAAGCTATAAGGTAACACACTAAAAAAACATACATTCGACTTGAGTACCTCCTCCTGTTTGAAGTCGGTAGATAAAAAACTGCGCTCGCCAACCCGCTAGCCAAGTGTAGCGACCATGACAAATATCTATAGTCAGCAGTAGACAAAGGCTGTAATGATGATGAAGATATATTATATTAATATAATCGCCCACCACTTCACTTTCACCACTCCATGGGTTGATTGGCAGAGAATGCCGACTAGCCCATTTTACTTTGTTTTAAGTTTCATGCAATAAAATCCTTAAATAAATAAAAGAAAATAAGGAATAACATTATAATTCTGAAAGATTTTTTTTAATCATTACAACCTATAAAAATTCCACTGCTGAATATAGGCCCTCCTTATAGATTGCCGCATTGGAAGAATTTGGCCAGAGTAGCTATACATGGTCGGCTGGTTGTCAACCATAATTTTTTTAATTATTTTCGGTTTTTATCTAAAAGCTGTTTTTGCACTTTTGCCTTTTCTTACTTTTCTATCATCATGACGCGTGCGCATGCGTAAGCTATGTTAGTTCTTATGCATTGTTGATAGATGTCGCTAGATTTATATACAGCTAGTATTCTGTCATGCGAAAATAGATGTCACTTTCAACATTTTTTTAATCTACATGTTCTGTCGATAGGTGGCACTATAGCATTTCAAATATAATCTGCGTCGCGATATAGAGATTCTTGCTGATATAATCAGGTCCATGTGCCACGAGAAGAACGCTAAGACCTTACTTCACAGGATCATTTCTATAGTAAGTTCTTCACGAGACCTTCACACTATGTGAGATCTATCCAGCCGCGTTGATGAGATGTGGCGCGGCGCCCTGAGCGTGAGGCGGGCGGCAATGGTTCATTGCCAGCCCTCGATGATCGTTCGCTTCCCCGCCTCGGCGGGGGAGGGTGGGCTGTTGTCGCTGTCTGAGTGGCTTTTTGAAATTTTATATAAATGTAATCTAATCTTAAATCCTTAGTTGGGCGTTTAAAGATAATCACAGAACTAGTCTTTAGCGATAAATGAAAGAAGAAAAGTTTTAGAAACTGGGTCTGCACATTGTTGAATGCCACGTTCCTGGTGAATTTCTACTTATCAGTATACAGCATTACTAATAGCATTAGTAGAACCAGCAACATTTTGCTTATCGTCGGACACATCCGCCAGTCATTGCAGTATCTCTCTTTCGCGAGTCATCTCAAGACTGCAAAATGAAAAAGAGAAAATCAATAACAATAAAGACAAAAATAAGTAAAGTGTATATGCGCTTTATTAATACACAAATACTATTAAAAATTAATAGCAATATACGCATAGAAACTAAGTAAAAACTCAAAAGTTCAAACTTGCCTTAGCCGCTCCGCCATAAAATGTTACGTAAGTGGTCGCATGAGTTCAGCACGCAAGAGAGTAGTCTTGTGCGTACGCGTTGATGTTCTGGCTGCGACTAATTTTTGTATTTTGCGACTTGCGTACCCCACGGGGAGTTAGAAAACTAGAAAGAGCAAGAGCACGATTGCACTCTAAATATTCTAGCACGTTATTTTTTAAATTTGTAATTGCCTTGACCCCATGAGCTTAATTCAGAAAACTGATAATTTAGGTTCACTTTCAGTTTGTTACGAGTAAACACTGTAAACACAATTATCTTTCTTCTCAACCAAATAACATCTGCAGGACTGTTTAAAAGAATGCACGAGATGCACAATACTTATTAATAGTTATTAATACGTCACGCATATTAACTTCTTATGATAATGTGTCTTAAATTTTTTCATTACAAATAAAAAATAGATACTTTCCTAATTAAAAACATAATAACGATAATATGAGCCGTACTGAATTACCTACATGACCTGCCGTGTTAATATTTCTCGGGAACACCTCATCGAATATCGGAACAAACTTGTGTCAGAAGTTGAGTCGTTAACAAACAAAATCTCGGATTGGGAACAACTCTAGTCTAGTTTAAACTTCAGAAGACACATGTATGCGCGTTTACCGTTAAAAGGTCGTATCTCCTCAAATTGTTATTTTTCACACCTACCCGACAAGCCAATTTTAGAGCACTCCCTATTCTACTTCAGCCAGCATCATTCCGATGCTCGGCATATCGAATGTCACATATCGAATGACGTACAATTCCACGGTTAATTGGAAGGGAAGCCTAAATTGGCGTCTAGCAGAGCGTGTTAGTATTTCATGTCCGCATACCGCTTGCAACTTCAAAGGCGCAAATTTGCCCCCACATGGAGTGCCGTTTGCACCTCTGGGCTGGGGCACCCCAGTGCCTTCCACTTGACCGCATCCAGCGAAAAGTGGCTCGAATCGTCGACGACCGAGTTTTTTCTGATCAGCTGGATTCACTAGCACATTTTCCACGGGGAGTATTGAGACAAATTATACGGCACGCACAGACGGGACAAAACTCATGGTACCATCTACACCATTTAGATCCTTGGTAGTCCACCATGACTGTGCGATTCACTAGGAGTTTTCGTCCTCGCAAGACTTCTTTGTAAAATCATTTACCACGTGCGATTTTTCCAGACCTATACGACTTAGAGATCTTCAAGAAACGAGCTTAGGTACTCCTTTTAAAATGGGCGACAACGCACCTTTCCCTGGTGTTGCAGTTGTTCATAGGCGCTACAGTTAGTATTAGGAAAAGGTGTCCTGTGCACACTGGCCTCTTCGGTGTACAGAGGATTTGAATTAATTGTCACGCTTGGAAGGCGGGTTGACGTCCACAGTATCAGATATTTTGCGCACTGCTTCCCGTTGCCATTGGGGTATTACGAATTGATTATACCGCCATCTAGCGGGGGTCATTTTCTGGCATTCCTCGCAACCGTCTCTCATCTGTTCATTAGTAAATATAAATCAGATTCGAAATTTAATCCGCCGTCACGGAAACTTCGATATAAAGAATAGAATAGAATAGAATTATTTTATTCAATATTGATTACTACATAATACTTATTGAAAGTTATTTTTTATTTACCACTGGTTCGGAAAATACCTCTGTCCTGGGAAGAACCAGCAAGAAACCGGGACTTTTTTTCAAACATATTTCACTTAACAATAATTTGTTTTATAAAATTTTTAAATGATTTTTCATAGAAACAGCATGGTGGCGATCACCTTATTCCCAGGGGTTATTTTCATTCATGTATTCCTTGATATTATAATAACCCTTTTTGTACAGTTTTTCTTTAATAAAACTTTAAACTTTTAACTTTGAATATGTTCTGGAATTTTGTTGTAAAAGCGTATAGGTACATTGCCCCCCACAATTACTGATTCTGTGGAGTCTAGTAACAAGCATATGTTCCTAGTTCCTTGTGTTTAAAGTATGCACATCCTTATTCTTATTAAAGCTTTTTATGTTTTTATGTACATACATTACATTTTCATAAATATATTGCGATGCCAAAGTTAATATTTATTTCTTTAAATTTTTCTCTGAGGGTCTCTTTACAATTTAGGTTATAAATCGCCCGTACGGCTCTCTTTTGAAAAACAATTATAGCTTCAATATCAGTCGCATTACCCCATAACAAAATTCCATAAGACATTACGCTATGAAAGTAACCACTAACCTAGCTGTATCAACATCTGTGAGACTTCTAATCTTTCTTACAGCATATGCTACAGAACTAAGTCTGCTTGCTAATTCAGATATATGGGGGCCCCATTGAAGTTTCGCGTCAATAGTAATACCGAGAAAAACAATGGTATCCACAAGACTCAACTCCTCCCCATTTAACAGCAGATTGGTATTCGAATGTTTTAAATTAGGTATGTTAAATTTAATACACTTTGTCTTATTGCCGTTTAAGAGCATATTGTTTGCGTTAAACCAATGTAGGTACTAATTTCGATATAGCATTATTTACATCGTCATAATTAATTGACTGCCGTTTGAGTTTGAAAAATTAAAGTATCGTCAGCAAATAATACGTACTGTCCCCTACAAGAAATATCTAAATCCCCTATAAAAAAACTATACCTAATTCCAAATTTAAAACAGAGAAAATGAATGATAGTATTATTTTTCTGCCTAGAAGTCTGTATTGGCTAGATACCATCCTCTTACCTGTTATGCCGAAAATGGCGATGCTTGCACTGCTGTATTCCGATTTGAAGGGCAGAGAGAACCAGTTTAATTACTGTAAGTCATTCCATCTAAATTATCTGAGATGAAAACGCATCTGTAGCCATTTTATTTGAAGTTATTTACAGGTGTCCATGGGTTGTAACCACTTATCAAAAAAGAAAAAATACGAATATAAAGAAATACGGATGATGACTTAGGTACGTGAGGGTTATGCACTTTACCGCCCTTTAAAACCAAAACTTGAAAGAAAATAAGCACAGAGTCAAAAACACATAGTCGTATACTATAACTAATATAATAGCAAACAAGCTTTGGAAATAATTAGAAACAAATTAAACTTAAATTAAACCCCCCACATTGCTCTTACTATTTTAAAATATTGTCTTCTTGTACCTTCATTTACATACTTACTCCGCTCGAGTCCAGTCTGGAAATGTTCGGATATTTTAAAAGATATTGATAATAATCTTAAAATAGCTATAGAAAAATTTCAAAATTTAACTTTAAATACAACAGCCTGGACACAAACTACTTAACCTATAAAATTTGGTGGTATTGGTGTGAGAAATCTTCCTAGCGTTGCATTGCCTGCTTTCCTTGCTTTCGTACATAGTGTCAGTGACTTATGTAACATAATTTTAAATAATAAAGTAGACCTGTGCTTTGCTACGGAGACAGGGTAGACATGTCAAACGCCCTGTCCTGGTGAAAATGTTCCAAGTATAGTAGTGTAGTATAGTAGTAGTGACCACGATAAGGCACGCCTTCTAGCTGTTCCGACTAAGGAATCAAGTCACTAGTTACACGCTTTACCATCAAGTAATCTCGGCACATTACTTGATGGAGAAAGCTTACGCATCGCCGTAGGAATCCGACTAGAAGCGGCGATTTGTCAACCCTATCAGTGGCCCTGTGGTAGCAGCGTCGACAAGTCTAGACTCCACGGACTTTCATGTAAGAAAAGTGCTGGTAGGTTTTCACGGCCCGGTTCTTTCTCTGAAGGGATCTTGTCTCTATAAATGTTCCCTCGGTTTCGGAGAATTGTGGAATATTTAGAGACGAAGGCAGGAGACCCGACGGTATGACATACGCCCTTTGGAAGAGAGGTAAATCCTTAGTGTGGAAGCTACTTGCGTAGAAACTTTGGCGGCCTCTCATCTCCGGGGTACCTCGTTAGAGCCGGGGCGGCATCAGAGGCAGCTGAACTGAGTAAGAGGCGCAAATATGAGTCTCTGAGAGATGACTACATATTTGTTCCATTTGCTGTAGAGACTATCGATCCGTGTGGTACTAGTGTGGTGAAGTTCCTAAAGGAACTCCGTTCGCGGCTGGTCGTTGTTGTTGGTGATAAGAGGGCTGACTCTTTTCTCGCTCAAAGACTAAGTATAGCCATTCAGTGGGGAAACGCAGCCAGCGTTCTTAGCACGATACCGCGGGGAATAGGACTGTTCGATAATTAGTTTACTAGTTTTAATTTTTTTTTCATTACAGTTTTTAATATTGTATATAATAAAATATTAAAAATGATTGATTAAGATGTAATTAAAAAAATATGTTGTTTTTAAGATTATATGTGTATAGACTATGTAATTTATTACAAAACAATTTTGCAACAAAAACAAGTAGAAAACCATTCATATTAATATAATTTAAAATTAAAAATTTTATACAACTGACTCCAATATAAATTATAAAAATAACTTAAAAAAAATCTACACCATAACCCACTAAAACCACTTTTTTATGTAAAAATAGCAATTAATCGATTTAAAGAAATAAGTTCAACAATCATTAATCTTTCTGACAGTGTGTTTTTAATATCATTTATATGTTCAATATGATTGTTAGATACTATTTCATGCGACGAAACGTTGGGATCTCGATTTTTATGCGTTAGTAGAACACACCTACGCGCTTTCCGCTTAAGGCGTGCAATATTAGTCAGACCTTGATCAAATTTATATGGGACTACATGAGAAACATCAGCTTTCAAATAAAATAGAATCATTGGAATCGGTTCGCCCAGAAAGAAGCTATAAGGTAACACACTAAAAAAACATACATTCGACTTGAGTACCTCCTCCTGTTTGAAGTCGGTAGATAAAAAACTGCGCTCGCCAACCCGCTAGCCAAGTGTAGCGACCATGACAAATATCTATAGTCAGCAGTAGACAAAGGCTGTAATGATGATGAAGATATATTATATTAATATAATCGCCCACCACTTCACTTTCACCACTCCATGGGTTGATTGGCAGAGAATGCCGACTAGCCCATTTTACTTTGTTTTAAGTTTCATGCAATAAAATCCTTAAATAAATAAAAGAAAATAAGGAATAACATTATAATTCTGAAAGATTTTTTTTAATCATTACAACCTATAAAAATTCCACTGCTGAATATAGGCCCTCCTTATAGATTGCCGCATTGGAAGAATTTGGCCAGAGTAGCTATACATGGTCGGCTGGTTGTCAACCATAATTTTTTTAATTATTTTCGGTTTTTATCTAAAAGCTGTTTTTGCACTTTTGCCTTTTCTTACTTTTCTATCATCATGACGCGTGCGCATGCGTAAGCTATGTTAGTTCTTATGCATTGTTGATAGATGTCGCTAGATTTATATACAGCTAGTATTCTGTCATGCGAAAATAGATGTCACTTTCAACATTTTTTTAATCTACATGTTCTGTCGATAGGTGGCACTATAGCATTTCAAATATAATCTGCGTCGCGATATAGAGATTCTTGCTGATATAATCAGGTCCATGTGCCACGAGAAGAACGCTAAGACCTTACTTCACAGGATCATTTCTATAGTAAGTTCTTCACGAGACCTTCACACTATGTGAGATCTATCCAGCCGCGTTGATGAGATGTGGCGCGGCGCCCTGAGCGTGAGGCGGGCGGCAATGGTTCATTGCCAGCCCTCGATGATCGTTCGCTTCCCCGCCTCGGCGGGGGAGGGTGGGCTGTTGTCGCTGTCTGAGTGGCTTTTTGAAATTTTATATAAATGTAATCTAATCTTAAATCCTTAGTTGGGCGTTTAAAGATAATCACAGAACTAGTCTTTAGCGATAAATGAAAGAAGAAAAGTTTTAGAAACTGGGTCTGCACATTGTTGAATGCCACGTTCCTGGTGAATTTCTACTTATCAGTATACAGCATTACTAATAGCATTAGTAGAACCAGCAACATTTTGCTTATCGTCGGACACATCCGCCAGTCATTGCAGTATCTCTCTTTCGCGAGTCATCTCAAGACTGCAAAATGAAAAAGAGAAAATCAATAACAATAAAGACAAAAATAAGTAAAGTGTATATGCGCTTTATTAATACACAAATACTATTAAAAATTAATAGCAATATACGCATAGAAACTAAGTAAAAACTCAAAAGTTCAAACTTGCCTTAGCCGCTCCGCCATAAAATGTTACGTAAGTGGTCGCATGAGTTCAGCACGCAAGAGAGTAGTCTTGTGCGTACGCGTTGATGTTCTGGCTGCGACTAATTTTTGTATTTTGCGACTTGCGTACCCCACGGGGAGTTAGAAAACTAGAAAGAGCAAGAGCACGATTGCACTCTAAATATTCTAGCACGTTATTTTTTAAATTTGTAATTGCCTTGACCCCATGAGCTTAATTCAGAAAACTGATAATTTAGGTTCACTTTCAGTTTGTTACGAGTAAACACTGTAAACACAATTATCTTTCTTCTCAACCAAATAACATCTGCAGGACTGTTTAAAAGAATGCACGAGATGCACAATACTTATTAATAGTTATTAATACGTCACGCATATTAACTTCTTATGATAATGTGTCTTAAATTTTTTCATTACAAATAAAAAATAGATACTTTCCTAATTAAAAACATAATAACGATAATATGAGCCGTACTGAATTACCTACATGACCTGCCGTGTTAATATTTCTCGGGAACACCTCATCGAATATCGGAACAAACTTGTGTCAGAAGTTGAGTCGTTAACAAACAAAATCTCGGATTGGGAACAACTCTAGTCTAGTTTAAACTTCAGAAGACACATGTATGCGCGTTTACCGTTAAAAGGTCGTATCTCCTCAAATTGTTATTTTTCACACCTACCCGACAAGCCAATTTTAGAGCACTCCCTATTCTACTTCAGCCAGCATCATTCCGATGCTCGGCATATCGAATGTCACATATCGAATGACGTACAATTCCACGGTTAATTGGAAGGGAAGCCTAAATTGGCGTCTAGCAGAGCGTGTTAGTATTTCATGTCCGCATACCGCTTGCAACTTCAAAGGCGCAAATTTGCCCCCACATGGAGTGCCGTTTGCACCTCTGGGCTGGGGCACCCCAGTGCCTTCCACTTGACCGCATCCAGCGAAAAGTGGCTCGAATCGTCGACGACCGAGTTTTTTCTGATCAGCTGGATTCACTAGCACATTTTCCACGGGGAGTATTGAGACAAATTATACGGCACGCACAGACGGGACAAAACTCATGGTACCATCTACACCATTTAGATCCTTGGTAGTCCACCATGACTGTGCGATTCACTAGGAGTTTTCGTCCTCGCAAGACTTCTTTGTAAAATCATTTACCACGTGCGATTTTTCCAGACCTATACGACTTAGAGATCTTCAAGAAACGAGCTTAGGTACTCCTTTTAAAATGGGCGACAACGCACCTTTCCCTGGTGTTGCAGTTGTTCATAGGCGCTACAGTTAGTATTAGGAAAAGGTGTCCTGTGCACACTGGCCTCTTCGGTGTACAGAGGATTTGAATTAATTGTCACGCTTGGAAGGCGGGTTGACGTCCACAGTATCAGATATTTTGCGCACTGCTTCCCGTTGCCATTGGGGTATTACGAATTGATTATACCGCCATCTAGCGGGGGTCATTTTCTGGCATTCCTCGCAACCGTCTCTCATCTGTTGATTAGTAAATATAAATCAGATTCGAAATTTAATCCGCCGTCACGGAAACTTCGATATAAAGAATAGAATAGAATAGAATTATTTTATTCAATATTGATTACTACATAATACTTATTGAAAGTTATTTTTTTATTTACCACTGGTTCGGAAAATTCCTCTGTCCTGGGAAGAACCAGCAAGAAAACGGGACTTTTTTCAAACATATTTCACTTAACAATAATTTGTTTTATACAATTTTTAAATGATTTTTCATAGAAACAGCATGGTGGCGATCACCTTATTCCCAGGGGTTATTTTCATTCATGTATTCCTTGATATTATAATAACCCTTTTTGTACAGTTTTTCTTTAATAAAACTTTAAACTTTTAACTTTGAATATGTTCTGGAATTTTGTTGTAAAAGCGTATAGGTACATTGCCCCCCACAATTACTGATTCTGTGGAGTCTAGTAACAAGCATATGTTCCTAGTTCCTTGTGTTTAAAGTATGCACATCCTTATTCTTATTAAAGCTTTTTATGTTTTTATGTACATACATTACATTTTCATAAATATATTGCGATGCCAAAGTTAATGTTTATTTCTTTAAATTTTTCTCTGAGGGTCTCTTTACAAATTAGGTTATAAATCGCCCGTACGGCTCTCTTTTGAAAAACAATTATAGCTCCAATATTAGTCGCATTACCCCATAACAAAATTCCATAAGACATTACGCTATGAAAGTAACCACTAACCTAGCTGTATCAACATCTGTGAGACTTCTAATCTTTCTTACAGCATATGCTGCAGAACTAAGTCTGCTTGCTAATTCAGATATATGGGGGCCCCATTGAAGTTTCGCGTCAATAGTAATACCGAGAAAAACAATGGTATCCACAAGACTCAACTCCTCCCCATTTAACAGCAGATTGGTATTTGAATGTTTTACATTAGGTATGTTAAATTTAATACACTTTGTCTTATTGCCGTTTAAGAGCATATTGTTTGCGTTAAACCAATGTAGGTACTAATTTTGATATAGCATTATTTACATCGTCATAATTAATTGACTGCCGTTTGAGTTTGAAAAATTAAAGTATCGTCAGCAAATAATACGGATTGTCCCCTACAAGAAATATCTAAATCCCCTATAAAAGAACTATACCTAATTCCAAATTTAAAACAGAGAAAATGAATGATAGTATTATTTTTCTGCCTAGAAGTCTGTATTGGCTAGATACCATCCTCTTACCTGTTATGCCGAAAATGGCGATGCTTGCACTGCTGTATTCCGATTTGAAGGGCAGAGAGAACCAGTTTAATTACTGTAAGTCATTCCATCTAAATTATCTGAGATGAAAACGCATCTGTAGCCATTTTATTTGAAGTTATTTACAGGTGTCCATGGGTTGTAACCACTTATCAAAAAAGAAAAAATACGAATATAAAGAAATACGGATGATGACTTAGGTACGTGAGGGTTATGCACTTTACCGCCCTTTAAAACCAAAACTTGAAAGAAAATAAGCACAGAGTCAAAAACACATAGTCGTATACTATAACTAATATAATAGCAAACAAGCTTTGGAAATAATTAGAAACACTTCAAAAAATCAACTTAAAAAAAATTAACTACACTACACAATACTAAAATCAACTAAAATATTTATTAAAGTAAATTTTACTATAATTTCAACTGTCAAAACGGCGTCGATAAAGTAGATTGACCCTTTAATATTTGACTGACCAATAGCACATGAATAAAGAAACCGTACCGTACCAATAGTGTATTATCAAAGTGACTGACTAATGAAGAGCTATCATATTACCAGATTACCACAGAGCCATCCAATATGCAAACAAGGCTGTTGTTTTTGAGTTATAAGAAAGTGACCATATTAACCGGATGACCATATTACCCTTACGTACTATATAATACAAATGCGTATAAAACTCACTCTTTTGAGAATAGTATATTGTCTAAAAGTAGACAGAAAAAATGATTACTGCGCCATCTATTAGTGATTTCATGTTTTATTTACAATACAGCGCAAATAAATCTTGAAACCACGCAAACACAAAATGGCGTGTTGTTCTAAAAGTAAACAGCGCCACCTACATTTTGTTTTACTTCCGCCATCTATGCTTGTGATATGTAACTGCTATCAGAAATATTTCATGGTGGATTTATATAAAAAGCAAACACAATAGAAAGCGCTGTAATCGAAGTCGTCCTTTACCCAAACAAACCCCTTTATCAAAATTCTAAGCTATCTGTTGTATACTAAGTGAAAATGCATTCCTTGAGAAATACAATTCTTTGGGAAAAGCCTATGTAAACCAATGGACTTGTTTTTAGTCTTTAATATTTTCTTAAAAATACGCAATCCCAAAGTTATAGAATTTTCTAACCTATCCTGAGGGCTCTCTAGTATATATACAGTAATCTATGCTGAGGGCGGTTTACATACATGACATTCATGTTCAAATACTTGTTCCATCACCAAGTGACTTGACCAACTGTCAAATACAATGGGACAGTTGCTAGGCACTGAAACGAAATAAACAGAAAAGGCCTGCGCATCTGCCTCTCCATTAAAAGGTAACTGAAATTAGAATTGAGATCGTTGTATGTACGACTTTGACGCCTATTCCTATCGCCGAGTATTTTACATCCGTTATGTATGCGAGATGATTTCATCGCCATCTACCGGCTATTATAAAAACTTCTTGGTCTTACTAAGATCGTAAATACCGCTAGGTCATAGTTTAAAACGAATATCATTGAGGGCTAATAATCTTCCACTCACCAGATGTCGCTTGTTGAGACTGAGGTAAAGTTTTTCGTTACATTAGTTAGCAGAAATTAGTTTTAAATAATAGTTTATCATTATCTAGAGTATTATATTAATATACAACAAAATGCGTCAGTGGTTTGATTTTTAATTTTTTGCACTTTATTACTCTTTTTTTAATTTATCTAATTTAAGTTATATTTATAGTTTAGTTTATTCATTTCTTATGTAATTAATAAAAAATATAACTAATAATACGAAAAGAAACCTTAAATATTACATTTTCCTAAGAAATTATCGTGCCCGCTATGAAATCTGTCAAATATTTTACCTCACTGTAAAGTGGCGCCGCCCTGGTGGCAGAAAAAGTTGTGGATGCCCTCATTCAACTCAATTGTTTAATATATGCCTCCTCCAAGGAACGTTAAAAAGCACAATCCTACAGTGGTACCGTTTTGTTGTTTCATACAAGTAGGATTTTCGAAAAATCAAAGTGTCTGTTTTCCTAATTTTATTTTAGATTCTTATTTGGAAGCCTCTTTTAACATCAAATATTTATCGGTGTACCGATGGAATAATAAAACGTACAAAAATTAATGACTTATTTTTTCAATGTATGGAGCAAAATATTCAAACCCGATTTACTCGAATATATCAAAAAACGCGTCGGTGAAAAATCCTACTAGTATGAAACGCCAAAACGGGACGACTGTGCATCGTGGGAGTAAGAATAGTGAAGTTAAGAATATTAAGGGAACTGGAAGAAGAAGAAGGAAGAATGGAACTGCCGGCCAAGAAAAAAAATTATACGCAAAAGTATAGACAAGAGTGGGATAAGCATGATGAATTCAAAAGCTGGCTTAAACCTTTACCTGGTGACGAACTGAAAGCGTTTTGCTCACTTTGTAAATCAGAATTATTAACGAAATTAGCAGACTTAAAAAAACATGCAGAAACGAAAAAGCATTAGCAAAAATTACAAGTAATATCCGGAAATCAAACAATAACATTCGCAACATTTGAAAAATCCTCGAAACCAAAGGCCCGTAAAGCTGAAGGAATGCTAGCTCTGTATATCACAGAACACAGTTCAGTTTCGAACATTGATCATTTAACTGAGGTAGTTAAATGTGCTTTCTCAGATTCTCAAGCTACATATGACTTAAAGATGCATCGTACAAGTGTACAGAAGTTATTAAAAATGTCTTAGCTCCACATTTTATAGAAGAACTAGTCAAGGATATAGGACAGCAAAGATTCAGTCACATTGAATTCAATGTAAAGTTAGCAAAGGAAATCCAACAAAGGCTGCCGAAAAATTATACTGTATTGGAGCTAATGTGGAAATTGGGTCTAAAGACGGTTCTAAGCCAGGGTAAAGATCTACCTATTTATAGAAGATAACTAGTTAAAGAACTTGGCTACAATGCCAGTGACATTGACAAAATATTGCAGCAGAGGCACAACATCTGTTTTATAATATATATATATATATATATCTGTTTTATAAGCATTTTTGGGCTGAGGTGAATGATCATAGCAATGCTGCAGGAATAAATGACTTTGGAAAAATAGCTGATCTTGCTATAACCGCGTTATCATTACCTCATTCTAATGCTGAAATTGAAAGAATTTTCGGTGTTATGAGCATCGTCAAAAACAAATTACGAAACAGAATGGCCAGTCCAATACTAAACGCCATAATTTTTATTAGGAACAGATTGAAAGTTCTGAAAGTTAAATGCTTCAACTACGAATTGCCTAGCGATGACATTGCGGCTATCGGCAAAAACGCAAAGTACTCATTCAAAGATCTATCACAACCAACAACATCTTCAGCGCAAATGTGCGCGTCTGTGGATAATGAAGATATGATGGAAGCTATAATATGTCAAAATCTTGAATTTTAATCAAGTCAATTTTTTATCTGTTGCTATTTTTAAACTATTGACTGTTACTAAATAACCTCTTTTTTAATTTCATACATGTAATACATGAAAGTACTTAATTTTAATTTAAAAAAAAATAGCCAGAACTGATGGTTTTTTTTTTCAATCGAAATTTCCCAAATATGGCGACATTTTACTCTGGATCTAGTGACAAGATAATTTTTGAGGTGGCAACTCTGAATTCTAGTTGCATCCATGAACTTCCTGCATATCTTACTAGGTTGTCGAATTAGTAAGATCCGTTGGCTACATTGATTACTCTGTGGATATCCTCATTATGATTAAAGGAAAATAAAAGTCACGTAATCATTATATACAATTAAATTTATTTTCGTTTTATTTTTTTCAAAATAACAAAGAATTTTTAAGCTAGAGGTTCAGAACCGGAGAGCTTACAATTCAACATTTTGATCTTAGTCGTACCATAACCGTAAACAAAACGCAGTTCGTTTCATGTCCAGTTCCTGTAACACACAAAACATCTCACTTTTCGTAACGTTCCGTTGTATTATTTATCGTAATAACAATGTATTCACAGGTTGTAGAACCAGTTGTTATAGAAACTGATTCTACATGCACTTGCTACACGATTGAAACAAAAACAAATCATTGCTTATAGGAACTGGACATTATACACTCACACATGCTTAGATCAACTCACACTAACACATACGCATAAGTACACATACGGTCTATTATACCAAATGTCATTAGAAAAATCAATATTTACGTAATACTTAGACCAAAAAAAGATAGATGCTGCGTACATTTCATATGACACGGAACACAACTTCTTATTACGCCCACATGCACACGTCTTTCATCTTTCTTTCTTCACCAGCCTTTAGAGGTCTAATACTAGACGCACACATATGTATCTAAAATCATAAGGGCTCATGCCGACGAGACGGTTTTTCGCCGGAACTAAGCCCGGCGTCAAACCGGGTCTACGTCGGTCGTCAGTATTGTATGGGACACTATGAAGTCAATCACACGACGCCGGCGAAAAACCGTCTCGTCGGCATGAGCCCTTATGTTGGTTGCAAATAATTTTAGGTGCATATGTTATTACAATAAGTTGAGTATGGTTAGAGTTTGGTTTTCAATGTCACTTGTAAGTTAAACGGCGCTTCGTCTATCTTTCTTTGTAGTTCTGAGACGAGATATTACAAATCTGTATTACACATTACTGTAAAGATAAAATACATGATATTTATATAAATATTAAAATGACAATTCCATTTATATTCTTATAAATTTTAAAATGATAATTCCATTAGTGTTTTGTTCTTAGAGCATATATACAATGGGTATAATATACTCCAAGGATTTGTTAGCGCTGTGATGTGAAATTTCCTCGAATTTTCAAATAGAATTTTCCCTGGCGTCTTAAACAGGGCCAGATTAAGACATGTAGTGACCACTCTACCTTTTCCTGATTTCCTATATCACGTAAAACTGCTTGTCCCATAGGTAACTGCCTACTTTGCCTTTAGATAAATCCGGTCCTGCTCAAATAATATACAAAATAAGAGGATGTCAGTAGAACAAGAAGAACTGACACAGGAAATGGGCTGCCCATATTGAGTTGTATGTACTACGTACTAGAGAAATTATTCCAAACAAAAAATATGCGCTGCTCTACGTCTTCGCGCATGCGCGGGATAGAGAAGAGCTGCGCATGCGCAGTTGATATACGTAAGCGCGTTGCGCCTGGGCGGTCAGTCGTTGTCATCATAGATTAGGTATACGAGTACGTAGGTAGAATGATCAGTATGTAATAATTGTTTATTTAGATTGTATGGTTAATTATATCGAGAACAATTTTTTTAAATTGTCATTTATTTTTTATTTATATATTATTAAATACTTTTATTCTAATGTTAACAAACATATTTGTAAATAAATGTAATAATAATTATCATTGATAGTAAATGTATGTTTTTATATTTTACATACTTATTTTTTAAAATATTCAAAAAATATTATTAAAATGTAATTGTGACATAATAATAAGGTGTCATTCTTCGTTCGTTAGTTGGGGCGGGTGTTGTGCCTTATGAATTACTTGTGAGGAAACATTGTAAGAAACTAAAATAAAATGAACTGTTATGCGTTTATTACAACTCAACGAAAAAAGAAATGGTATTGTATACAAATACATACACATATACGTATACATATTTTATCTACATTCAGTTTTGTAATGGTACATCTGCATGTTTTAGTCTATGATTGTAGATAGTGTGGCATTTAAATGAAGAAATTTATTATTTCTATTGTAATATAACGATATTATTACCTATTTAGTCACTAGAAGAACAAATAATTTTACTTACTTGACTACTGAATTGTTATTTAAGTCAAGGTTTAAGCTTTAATTTAAATCTCGTATTATTAGCACCGCTCCACACTGCATGAATACTGAAGCCACACTAAATGACACTAAAGTAAGGTGTACGGATTGCAGTACAGTTCAGTTGAACATAGTGAATGTTCGGAATGCGAAATCTAGTACGTAGTACATATATATCGATGGCTGCCCACATTTCTAATGCCGTGAGAAACGATCAATCAATAACAAAAAAATAAACACCTACTTTCAGAATATTTCAACCTTTTGGTTATAAAACTAAAATAGAATTACCTTAGAAATGTCTATAACCACTTTTATTTACACAGTAAAAGAACAAGGTAATTTCGGAGTATATTATTGATATAGTTACACATGGTATTAACTGACGTTGACATTGATACCAGACCATAAACTCCAAAAAAAAATGACGTTGACATTTATGATATTACCTGTCAAAATAAAAACATCACAAATATGAATTGCACATATAATATATGATAAGGTATATTATAAAACCTGCGTATTAATCGCCTAAGAGAATTTACTGAAGACAAATATAAATAAAGGAATAAAATAATATTAATAAGAGGCTCTACATTATTGTTGTAAAAAAGTAAAAATGTATCTTTGCTCATACACCAATACGTATATATTCAGTTGTTTTTTTATTAATGTACTAGCGACAGCGAACACACTGGAACACACAGTCAACCTGATGAGTCGATAACGATTTACTCCAACTTCAAAAAGGAGATTTTGGATTTGGATTAAGGAGGAGGTTTTCAATTCAACTATACGTTTTCAGTTTTTTTATAGGATAAGGGTGACAAACGAGCACACAGTCCACCTGATGGTAAGTGGTTGCTGTGGCCCATAGACATCTACATCTATCATCAATAAAGAATCAAAATGCAGATGCGTTGTCACCCGTGAGGGCTAAGATGGAATGCCTTTTCCAGTAAAAAGGGTCTCCGGTTCTCTACACTCACCATATAAAACACAGCAGTGTCAAGCTGCTATTTAACGTTGGTATTCTGTGAGAGCGTGGTCCTTCCCCGGTCGAGTCGACCCATTCGTGCTACAACTGTACTACTAATATATACTATAATACTAATGTACTATAATATAGCTGCAGCATGGCTCTACTACGTAAAAAAGTTTGTATATATTCCGCGATATTCTCATCAAATATGAACCCATAAAGTTTGAAATATACCTGCAGAGTTATTTTCCAAGAGTAGGCAAATTTTAAATTTAAGTTCAAATATATAAATAATGATATACCGCTATTGCAGTTTTCAAAATACGAGTAAATAAGGCATCTACTTTTATTTAAAATCATCCCAAATTGAATGTGATTTATGGGCAACAACTACGCGTAGGCGCGCTCTTCTGTACATATATACGATTCAATCAACAACGTGTTTGTCGACCGATCGACCCGTACGAATGTGTGCGTTACCCGCGTAAAATAGATATTTATAAATGATATAAATGATCAGTTAAAATAATGCATAACCACGCATTTTGAATTTAAAAGATAAAAGGACAAGGGAGGAAGCTCAAGGTCGCTCAGCGAGCTATGGAGAGGGCTATGTTCGGGGTTTCTCTACGTGATATACTTAGAGATGAGGATATCCGCAGTAGGACCAGACCAGAGTAACCGACATAGCCCAACGGATTAGTAAGCTGAAGCAATGGGCCGGGCATATGGCTTGAAGAACGAAAAACCGATGGGGAAAATAAGGTTATATGTCTTAGAAGACAAATTAATGTAAAGCTGAAGAGAAACTTCTCAAAATTATGTTCACATAAACAAAACCAATTAACATAAATTTTACGCGGTAGAGTCATACTGCTGCTATGCAGTTGTTAGTTGCAACAGGAATGGGTCAGCTCGACCAGGAAAGGACTACGCTCTCACAGAATACCAGCGTAATATAGGAGGATAATGCTGCCGTGTATTAGAGAACCGAAGACCCTTTTTGACGACAAGACATTCCACTTTATAGTAATCCTTCGGAGTGACAACATATCAGCATTTTAATTATTAATCGAAAATAGATGTAAGTTTCCATGTATTCACTTATGGATACCATCAGGTTGATTGTGAGGTGTCACTTTAACTTAAAAACAGCAATTAAAATCGCAAATACCCAATTTGTCCGCGGGGATATTAAATATTAAAGTATACGTAGCGGTCCTGTTCATAGAAATAATACGTTGTTGTCATTTAACGTTTTATTGGTATATATAGTTTTATATACCGATAAAACGTTTAATAGCAATAACCAATAAAGCAGCCAACCGTGTCAAGAGTTCTATTCCTTAACTTTGTCATCATTAACTACTAACTTTGTAGTACATTGCGTCGTTTGTTTTATGAGCCGTAGCTATTTTACAAAAGTTATATAAGATACGCAGCAATGTACTATAAAGTGACTATAATTTCAATGACAACAAAGTTTGTGAATAGATCTACTGATTCTGTAACCATCATTGTTGTCAATTGCGCTTTTTTATATTTAATATAATACCCTCCGTTCCAGATACCTCCATACAAAATTTTGCTCTACGTTAAGTCCCGTTTCGTTGACAAACAACCACAAAATATACATTTAATTTTAAGAGTTATGCGTAATTCTTGTTATAAATTAAAGCAGTGAAAAATTAATGTCAATCTGAATCAGAACTTAAAATTATAAAAATATGACTCATGTGATGATTGTGTCCTCGGCAGATTGTATGAGCATGCGCATGTGTGAGTAAATGCTCGCTGCCTTGTGAAATACCGAAGGCAAAATGTAAAGTACATCGTCATTTTGTGATAGTCTATGCCTTAGTCCAATGAGGGCTAATAATTTTCTGCTTACCAGATGTCGCTAGTTGACACTGAGGTAATTTTTGGTTAGACAATGTCATTTAATTGAGAAGTTAGTTTTTAATAAAAGTTTATCAGTTTCTAGAGTATTATATTAATACACAAAACAACGCCTCAGTGGTTTGCTCTTTAATTTTTTGCACATTTTTAACCTTTTTTTAAATATTTCTACTTTTATGAATATCTGTAGTTTGGTTTATTTATTTTTAATCTTATTAATACAAAATATAGCTAATAGTACAGAAAGAAACATTAAACTTTACATTTTCCGAACAAATTAATTTCCCCGCTATGAAGTCTGTCAAATATTATACCTCACTTTTAAGTGGCGCCGCCCTGGTGGCTGTAAAGGTCGTGGATGCCCTCATTGTTAAGGTGCGGCTAGGCTGTTCATTGTGTGTAGTGTATAAATAATTAGGCTAAAGTTACAGCATATATACGTCAAACTTCTGGGCACAGGCCTCCTCTCTTACCTGAGAGACATATAAATGTAATATTATGTACCTTTATACATATAGGGGTCATTTCCTTACCCTATATGCCCAAAGATATATATTACATTAATATATGATGTAGATCTGCCCATTGCTATGACGACATATCGACGAATCATACAATCTGCGGACGACATAAAAGGAGCGGCATTTTTGACTAGCAGCTCTGACGGAAGCAATCCATGCTACACACCACTGCATGATTGGCAGCAAGTTTTACTTATAGATTTGACATATAATAAATCAATTTTAAGGATTTTTATAAAAAAGCCCGTAGAAGCATAAATTTAAAGTGTAATTTTCAAGTTAAAGAAGCCATTATAATTGTTTTTTGAGTTTGGAAGTCAAAATAAATATGTATGTTAGTTCAGTGAAGTACCTATGTATGTTATATACAACATTTAAAAACTTAATTATGTTCAAATCATGATTTAACAATATTTACAAATATCACGTTAAATTAGACAGGTAATATTCATCACTCAAATACATTCCATCTTTTTAGGGTTCCACTGTCAAGGACGTCGTATAATTTAGACAATAGACATATTTTGTTACATTATTTTCTCTTTTCTTATTTAGAGTTCCAAAGAATTAACCATTTGAATACAAATTTAACGTAAATTTAACGAATAAACTTTCATTCCTTTTTTAATGCAAATCTTAATTTCGGAATATCATTTATAAATTGTGCCTTATTATATATATGTTTAAATATACATTAAGGCATTTCCCTTGTGAAACATCATGCAAAACTCTTCCAAAAAGAGTGGGGTTTAAATACATGTTTAGAGATTTTCTCTTAAGAAATTTTTAGTCACTACTCGCAGTCATTAAGTTGGAAGTGTTTCACACCTGTGCTTCGGAAAACTGGGGAAACAATTGGTCCTGCGCCTGAATTCTCGCCGGTCGTGTTGGATTGCCGTCTCATCGGACTTTTAGAGGAACAGAGAGAGCACCTGTGCCTGCGCACTTACCCGTACACTATAATCCTGTCCTACACGGTTGGCTTGTCTCCATTGAGACTGGCTGCCATGACCGAAATTCGGTCTACAGAACCGTATTTTTTATAATTGTGAAGTTTCACAAATCACTTTTAAACCTTATTTTTGAGGCAAACGCTTTAAAATAGCCTGTCAATGTCCCCAAACTTTAAATTTTTAAATAATGTAAGTAAGCATTTTCATAATAGTGCTTGCAATAGTACTATCTATTAGAACTTGCTAGCTAGTATTACTCATTAAATTTCATTAATTTTTTCACTTTATTTAGAAATTATAGTCACAGCGGAACCCTAACTAACACGTCTCCCAACAATCACTTGAAATTTTTCTTCTAACACACACGAGATTAATCATCTTCAATTTGGTCCGACGATATTCCGCTCACACAATACGTTCCTACTATATATTTAACTGCATTATTATATGTATTAATTTCATATTATCTATTTAGAACACGTTTTAAAATAAATGTTTCTTTTAATTTAATTCAGGGTTGATTTTTCAATCACAAATCAAGTTATCCATCAGATAAATTTATAATTTAAATCTTTTAAGATATATATGAAATTTGACTGAATATAAAAGTAAAATATATAAAAGTATTTTATCCTATGACAATAACTTTTGTGTGATGATTGAAAAATCGGACCTAAGTGGCACTACCAAATAACTGGCCACAGCGATAGTACTAAAATTCATCTTTACTTTTAATATTGTTTTATTAAATAACAGTCTGTGACAACGAAAAGTTAAATAAGCAGATATCGATCAGAGTTAATGATTATAAAGAAAGCTCTTAAGGAAACTCAAGTGACATCTTATTTGATAGATAATTTTGTCATATAAAGGTCAAGAGATCTTGATAAATCTAAAACAAACATACAGAAACCTTTACACTGTTGGGACCCCATCAGTAACAACTCACTAGGCATGCAATAGCCTCCAGTACTTGCTGTATCCCAGCAGACGAAATATTATCAAGTAGTTTGTAGTAGGTAAAGAAATAATAACAAAGAATAATTCATAATAGAGAATTTATATGACTCTTTATGAAAATTATTTTATGAGAATTTAAAGAAGTTTTTTTTTGTTGAAAAAAAAAATGAACGTAGTGTAATAATTTATATATAAAAATTTTGCATTTATTTCTTTGTCCCGTATGCGTTCCCATACCATTCATCCGATTATGATGAAGTTATGGTAAGTTATTATCTTAAGTTACGAAAAAAAAAAGGTATTGAAACGCATACCGAACATAATAGAAAATATAAAGTAATAAAACATAAATCTCAAGATATTTGAATCATAAGAGAAAAATGACTAGCTTATATTTATTATAACAACGCAGGTGATTGACTAGAGATAATTACAAAAAAAAAGTTAAAGTAACGGTTTCCTCTTAATCTAAGTACTTCAATAAACAATAATTTGATAAATTATATTCTCAATAAATAACGTTCGTAAATTGAGAAATTAAACTATACAATAAAACATAACATTTGACTACAGCCATAGAATCACAGGAAACATTTACAAACAATTTCAATTTTGCATAATTTTAATTGAAACATTGTAAATATAAAAGAGAAAAAAGCTTAAAGACATTTATTTTTTACTATATTAAGCACCAACTCTGGTGGCAGTCGTAGTCATAAAACATTACACTTTACGTATACACTACACTCTATCTATCGATGTTCGAGCCCGTTTAGTGTCTATTTAATAATAGAAAATATTACCAAAGAACACTGAGTATACCTTCGTTAGGAACACGGCGCATCACTATGCCCTTCTGTTAGTGCGAACGAGAGCGCAATATTATCAGTGTTGTTCCCATTCAAGTAATACGTACTAGAAACAGATACCGCGAACAAAATCTTTGCGACAATGCGGAGCGCGTGGAAAGACCCACAGAGTACATTTTTATTGCACAGACTAAGTAAGTGGGCCCTAAAGTATGTTGCAAACAACCAAGTTTCGGCGTCTCTTCTAGTACGTGGTATTACTTCAATAGTCGTTCCTAGGTTTTATGACATAAACTGCCTTGAGTGTTTGAATTTAATATAGTACTTGAACCTTAAATTTATAAATTGCATACATTTACCAAATCCCGTAATTATTATTATTTATTTCCAAGATAAATAGGAATTAATGGCATAATTATGGAAGAGTTTATTAACATCGAATTCGGTTTTAGAAATAATTACAAAATAAACTTAAACTACGCGTACCTAAAACACGCATCCGATGCGTTAAATACTTACATATCACATGTATCTAACACATGTGACATGACAATTCACTTATCACTAAAATACTAACATTATATTATAGATGTAATATCTAGTTCGCCACATAAATTCTTCTATCTACTCATAACGTTTCAAACTATCGAGTTCATAAGACATCCATGATAGAGATTCCCTGTTAAGGTTACTTCTATCGTATCATTCCTAAGACTTTGTCCCTTGCTTTATAGATAATAAACATTGGCAAATTTTTACCAATGACATCAGTGGACAAATAGATACGATCAAATGCAAACAACATGCACCATTGGTATCAATGTGATAACTTTGACATTACTATATCACGATTTAACAAATTAATCTACTCCGCCTAAGTGTTTGGCTATGGTTACCTGTAAGAGAGACATCGTAAATAACTTACGAATAACTCCATACAAACACTTATTGTCAACCATCATGCAAAGTCCATTCTAAGTGTCAACACCGCCACAATCGAAAATTTAATAGACAATTATCTAATTCCTAAACTTCACTAACACAGAGTAACATTTCAATAATATGGATATTTATTTTGAATTTATCACGAAGGCACTAGTAACCTAGTGGATGGGGAGGGAATCGGATCTGGACCGGGAAACTTGGAAAGGATAATAGTTGAGGAATACGCAGAGACTTAGATAGCTGATACTATCTGACCTAATATTGATATGACACGAACTATTGACTACAGATAAATTTGAAAACATTTGTCTTTTTTCTAACGCTTTTCAAATCTTTAAAGAATTTAGATGATTTTGATTTCAAAGACTCGTTGCTAAAGCAAATTTCTATACGATCTTCCATAGATATTAATTTAATTTTTTTATTTAATACTGTATTTGTTATGACTATATGAATTAAATAGTACATGAAGAGGACGCCAACCACCATTGCATTCCAATCAAGACACAAATCATAGATTGATTAACCTTTTAAATATTCAATCGGGAATAAAGAATAATTTGTGTCTCCATTCGAAACGGGTCCAAAATCTCAATACAAATATGATATTTCAATATTATTAGGCAGTATTGTGTTAGATTTACAAGACCGTTAATATACTCATAACCTAGTAATTGTCATCAAATAATAAACCCATCGGGCAAAGTCTTTTTCCACTATAGTTTCGATTTCGGCATCCATATGTTGTATTGGAAAGTAATATTTCATGTCCGAAACGAAATTTGTATGCGTCTCCACTATTTGTGTCTGAATCATCGACAGTTCTCACACATAGCTCTCCACGTGGGCGCTAGTGGACGGGTCCTAGAAAGATGCTTCTACGAGATAAGTCCCATCCATTGCGACTCCGGTCTGATTGCCTTGTACTGTACTGCCCGCAGGAATGTATTTACCGCAGGCTTGCTGTAAAATTACAAAAAATAACTTTTATCAAATTCATTTATTTGTTTTGCAAAGAAAATGGTGATATTATAACCAAATGATATTTTTATATACTGTAAAATATTTTTAAAACTTTTAAATACTACTTCGATAGATAGCCATACCCAAACCCTATAACGAACGAGGTAAGGTGTTAGTTGAATATCTTTTTAGCACTAACCTAACTATTCTAAGCACTGATTCCGAACTAATCTCCATAAACCAATGTTGTAGCTCAATAATCGACCTTACACTGGCAACAGAAGGAACAGCTAAAGTAATCACAGACTGGAATGTGCCGAGAAACAAAAGAAAGAATAATAGAAATAAACAGATTAATTTAATATGATTTATATTAAATTAAAATGTTTATTTCTATTTAATATACATTATACCCACACTTTTTAAAAATATTATCGCTTTTGTAAGAAGAATTATCAAGTACAGTATTGATTAGATATTTATCTACGTCACAATAATTGCTTACTCTTCGAAATGCTGAAGCATTAACATCAAAGCAATAGAGCCAGGTAACATATTACCTGGCATATTTTGAAACAAAACATCAACGTGAATCAGAAAACAAAATAGGAAACAAGAACAATCATGAAGTGTAAAAATGTAACAGTGGGGCAAGTAGCTGAAGTGTTGTGGGTGAGATATATAAAAGTGTGCATAAAGCATGCCAATTTATAAAAACAAGTACTGTTTTGTTCACGTAGACCCATTAGTGTGTGCGTTGAATAGACATCATAGTTTTAGAATTTAAAAACTAAGCATTCGTGGGGGCCAATTCTGCATAGATTTTAAAATTTTAGTCGAACTCAGCATCTGATTTCTTTGGTAATGTGTTTAATATTAACGGATGTCGATGTTATGTTAAAAAGATTTGTGAAATTTCAGCAATGTGGGTCTGGCCATCTCTAAATTTTATTTTATAACCAATTTATTGGCCTCTTCAAGACGTTCTGTATAATCTGCCAAATGTAATAATGTGTGCAGTGTGTTGGCATTACGTTGAAATAGTAAGTAGTATTCGCATATGTAATAAATGTACATATTAATATATATATTTTCTTACATACTGCAAAACGACATCCTTCAGAAAATGCATTAACAACACTCGTGGATCTACTGTTTTAAAATTTTGAATCACATTATTTGTAATTATTATGTACGTCTTCATTAGATATTGTGCGAAAAATTTAAATTTCAAACACATTTATGCTAATAACTCACGAAACGATATTTACCTGCGACCGCAGCGGTAGAAATACTGCATTTTTACTTCAATCCTTGAGACGGTATTTTTAGGTAGAATCGTGGTGGTAACGCCAGCAAATTTGGCGGTAGATGATTGCAAGTCAGGTGGACGCAATGTGAGTTATTTGCGATGGACTGTCAGACAAAACCACGCTGCCATGCGCCCGCGTCTCCCACGGTTTGAGACCGTAGACCTCGCGGGCGACCACAGCCTCCGCGATACCACTACTCGTCCACTGGTAGATAGGTAGCCACAAACAATCACACCCCACCGCAACCGCAGATATCACGTTTAAAATTTGCTAATTTATTCTAAATTTATTTTACGCGTGTCGCGGTCCCGCTACCGCTGCGGGCGTCGCCTAATATTGCTCCATGAGTTCTTAGTCTTGGGTACAAATAATGCGATTCAGTCACAATATTTAATATAAAATACTTATATATTTATAACATAAATGGATATAATATAACACTTCACATTAAGTAGGAAAAACAACCTCTTACAACAGCAGTACCACAGCGCAAGCTTACAAAATAATACATTTAGACATTAAAGTTTTACAATTGTTTGTACTTATGAAGCAACATCTGTTAGCAGCCAACACCCTGCAGACATTTAAAGCCTCAAATACATCTTTTTACCACCGATTTTTACCACACAGCGTATACCATAGAAAAAAATATCATAAGATATATCTTACAACCGTCACCACTATTATGCAAAAAAGCAAAAATTTTAGATATACACAATAAATATTGTACCTATTACATAATGAATTTTGGACCAGTTAATATTTTTTATTAAATACAGTAGCAAAACAATAACAACAAATAATTATGGCACATGTAAACTAAATTGAGACTACATAAGTCGATATCGCTGCATGGTAACACCGGATGGACGTACTGGTAAGGGGTCTTCACTTGGTGCGGCCGACACAGAGGTATCTGAGGGTCGGGAGGTCGCAGTGTACCGGCGATTGCCTCTCGCACGGCCTTTCCTACTCGGATCTAATAGCAGGACCTGTTAGAGCCAATTGTATACCGAATATTCGTTAAATGTAATAACAAATGTTTTCCCAAACATTGGTGACTTAAATCAGGTATAATTTATGTACTTATTTTTGAAAACAAAATGTAAAATACATAGGTAAAGAGTAAGGAGAGGTATGTAGTCCGTAATATAATGTAGTGTATAGTTATAAAAGGAAAGAAAATGTTATATTAAATATGAATGAATTGGCGGATGTAAATATTATAATATAAATGTAGGAGAATAGCATTGTTTAAAATATATATTTATGATTTTTAAATATATGTTTACGATGCACCATCTACTGTGATGTATTTCTTGTATATTAATTTCATAATGACATCATTATTACTGGTATTTAGTGACAAAATGAACATACAGGGTTATTTTTCAAAGAGTAGCCAAATTTTAAACTTAAGTGCGGCCGACACAGAGGTATCTGAGGGTCGGGAGGTCGCAGTGTACCGGCGATTGCCTCTCGCACGGCCTTTCCTACTCGGATCTAATAGCAGGACCTGTTAGAGCCAATTGTATACCGAATATTCGTTAAATGTAATAACAAATGTTTTCCCAAACATTGGTGACTTAAATCAGGTATAATTTATGTACTTATTTTTGAAAACAAAATGTAAAATACATAGGTAAAGAGTAAGGAGAGGTATGTAGTCCGTAATATAATGTAGTGTATAGTTATAAAAGGAAAGAAAATGTTATATTAAATATGAATGAATTGGCGGATGTAAATATTATAATATAAATGTAGGAGAATAGCATTGTTTAAAATATATATTTATGATTTTTAAATATATGTTTACGATGCACCATCTACTGTGATGTATTTCTTGTATATTAATTTCATAATGACATCATTATTACTGGTATTTAGTGACAAAATGAACATACAGGGTTATTTTTCAAAGAGTAGCCAAATTTTAAACTTAAGTTCAAATATATAAATAAAGATGTGCCGTTAATGCAGTTTTGAAAGTAGAAGTAAATACGGCATCTACTTTTATTTGAAATTATCCCTAAATTGAATGTGATTTATGGGCAACAACATTTTTGCTTACCGAGCGACCCTTACAAATGTGTGCATGTGCAGTAAAATCAGTTAAAATAATCCATTACCACGCATTTGGAATTTAAAAGATAAAAAGGACACAATGTTTGAGATTTCTTTAATTAATTTTTTTTCACCATTCGCTTATATTACTTATTCTGAACCTTCTCTGCAAATTTAGCCGGTTATTGCAAAATAACCCTGTATAGAGCAATTTAACATAATACGTTTAATTAAATATATAAAATGCATACGAGCATGAAGAAAAGAATTTTTGTTAAATTTATACTTACCGCATTTATAACAAAGTCTAAACATTATTAAATTTTCTTTCTATAAAATGAATTTTTAAAAAACGTTCCAAAGGAAACATTTTTTTTAATCATTCAATATTTTTTTTTTTTTTTGGAGTTTATGGCCTGGTATCTAGACCTTTAGGCCAAGTCTTAAGTATTTTTATTCGGTTTATTGTAATTTCCCCACTCCTTCATAGTATACTGCTTCACAATATGTTGATGCGTCACATTGTGCAGTTCTTGGGAGATTTTGGCGGCAACTTGATCCAGCAGACAGCTGATAGTTGGCGATGGTATCTAAAGGTGCCTATGCAAACAAACAGCTTATCTTGAGAATCCATCACCATCAGAGCACTTGTTTCACTGTTTCCACTAATAGTTCACATGTGTAGACACTTAATACACAAAATCGCACCACTTTTACATATCAAAGTCCACTTCAAACCATTATTTAAACAATAATACAGGAGCAGCAAACCGCCGCCGGTCAATTTCCCGCCAAAACTCCCTAATCATTCAATAATATGGTCGTCAGGGTGTAATTACATATATAATAGGGCTGTAACAGCAATAGCAAATCAATAAGTGCCCTCAAACATATTCTTTCGTGTGCTTATGTGAATTATTTAGCACCGAATACAGGTCATAAAACATGTGCTTACATCAGGCGAAAGCGTTGTTCCCGTAGAGGTTTTCGCCTTAAGCACGAAAGGGACAATTAGCGGATTCTAGCAAGACGTTGTAACCACACTTGCGAAGCGACAACAGGGATTACGTATGCTGATGGAGATCGATTTCTATGGCCTATTTCACATTATAAATAAAATCAATTTTCTGAACCTAATGGAACTTATAGATACAATGTAAAATAACGGAATGGTAAGATCTTTTGTGTGTAATTAGCAATGGCCATAGAAACAATCTTTACGTAATTGGTGACAACGACTCAGTGTTGTGTCATATTTATACCTCACGACGCGGGCACGTGGCGAGCCCGATCGGACTGATGCACCTTACGGAACGACGACGTTTCTGTTGTGAAAACATCGTTTTATACAATATTATTAATTATTTGTTTACGTCATTATTAACATTGGAATATGTATATTATAATATTTCAAAAAACTTTAATGCTTTTTAACGCTTTATAAATTATTTTTCTTTCATATTTTAAAACCGATTTCGTTAACTTAGCCTAACGTTTATGACTTAAATAAATAATATTAATTAATTAATAACAAATTTTAGATCATTAATTATAGTCAATTATGTTAAGAACATGTTAAATTGGCTACGTCCCCGTTAGAGATACGGGAAATGTCATCCACATCCAGACCCAAAAACGAAACACATCTAACTTGTCTCACGATACGTAATAAAGGCCAATCAATGTGGTCACTCGTTCAATTTTAATTGTGGTTACACTATAGGTGCTTAAGGTTTATTTAAAAAAATATGTTAATTACTTTATAGTTAACTACTTATTACATTTATTAGTAATATTATATCATTTATCATTTCGTTTTATTTACAGCTATATGTTTAACTATATTCTGCTGAAAGCATTGCAGTTAAAATATTGTTAATATTTTATTACAAGTTTAATTTTAAAATAGTTTATTAGTGCGTTGGTGTTTTCTAATGTGTTGTGTCTGTTTAAGAATAAAATAAAACAAAATTATTCAAAGTTACGTCTTATTATAATATATATTTCGGCATTTAACGTTAGTATTTAGGCAACTTTCTACGACAAAAGCTGTTAACTGTTTCTAGTTACCTGATACTTCTGCGGGCAGCAGCCACAGCGTGCGCAGCAGGCGAGTAACGCCGGGGCGCGGCCTGAGTGCGCGGGGGATGCCATAGGGGACGGTGAGCCTGGACGCTTGGCAGCACCATTGAACGGGTTCTCCATTTCGATGAATTCTCGATCCTGGCAAAGAATAGAATAGAATATTTTTTATTGAATACTAGTGATCCGCTCCGGCTTCGCACGAGTGATTTCTGGATCTCAACTTCACCGTCACCTACCGAATCCAAATGTGAATTTAAACTATCTAAGGACCGATTCCAGCACACACAAAAAATCATCAAAATCAGTCGAACCGTTTGGAGTTTTAGCGAGACTAACGCACAGCAATTGATTTTTATATATAGAAATTAATGAGGCATTTTTTCTTTAATTTTAACACTGGTTGGGAAAAATCTTCTGTCCTGGGAATAACCAGCAAGAAACCCCGCGGGACTTGTTTTTCAAAGTAAAATTATACAATGAAACACAGTTATACAAACTACTTACAAAAGTTATTTAAGAAAATAGCTTGGAAGCGACCACCTTATTCCCAAGGGTTATTATCATGCATGTATTCATTTATATTATGATAACCCTCTAAATACAGTTTTTGTTTATTTAAATATTTAAACTTGGTAATAGAGAGACCTTGTATATTTTCTGGGACTTTGTTGTAATAGCGTATACATTGCCCCAAGAATGAATTACTGACTCTGTGGAGTCGAGAGACTGGTATCACTAGTCACTGACTTGTAATAAAATACATCATGTTCCTTTAAAAATAAAACGTAATTTAACTTCCTACGTGCGTACATAAGTACATAAGACCTACAAATAATTGTTTAGGGTCTGGATGTTTGTACTTATTGTGACGCTTCATAATTATTATTAATAAATAATAATTAAACTCATTATAAAGACTTTTAAAAATGTCATGGAAATTATATTTTAAACAATTAAAAAGCAATATTAAGTATAAAGTTCAAATATGTTCATTTGGAATATTAAATATTATAGTATAGTTAACGCATAAATTGTCTCTAAAAATCTCTAAATTTATTAAAATTCTGTTTAAAATATTCAAAATGTATTAAATCATATAAATACAAGTCGATAAAACTGCAAAATGAAAATTTGCCCTCGGTCATAAAATCTTCTCGTTTATGCCAGACGTAAAATCCAGACTATGCTTGGGAAAAAATATCGAATTTATCGTCGATATTTTTAATCGCGATATATCGATATTTGATATTTATTTTAGAGTATCTAATTCGATATATTTTAAAATGATATAGTATATAGACTATGTAATTTATCAGACATTCATTTACTGTTGTTCGTCGTCCATATGTCATGTAAGAACACTACATCGTGCAAAACATGACGATATATCGATATTTATCAGGCGATAATTATCGATAACGTTTAAAAATATCGATACGATATAGTTTTTCACTTGTCCATCCCTACTCAAAACCAGAGATGGGGAATAGCGTTACGGGTACGTTACGTTTGGTGTTATAATTGTCAATATGTTTTTTTTTGTTCGCTGCATAGGCCTCCTCATAAATTGCCTCTTAGGGGCGATATTTCCCATAGTCGCCACGCTTAGCACATAGGTTAGCAACCGCATTTTATAAACAACTTCAATTAACGGGGAGGTTCTCAATTCGATTGTATTTTTTTTAATGATTTTTTTTTCAATTTGAAAGCTGGTGCTTCTCATGTGGCTTGATCAAGATCTGACCTTTTGAGTTAGCCTTCATAATGCGTATTTAATCGATTTCGCTGCATTGATGACGTTCTCATTTTATTTATATTGAAATCGGTTGTACATTTTTTTAAATTTTACTACTGTTTTGAGTTGTTATTAGGAAGAGGCTTCTACCCATCTCCTGATTTGTTTCCCTCTGTCGTCTTTTACAATACCTACGATACGATATACGAGTAGGGATATTCTTATGTATTTTAAGAGGATATTCTTAAACAGCCACTACACGGTCGAATATAATTTTAAATTAAAAATTTTATACAGCCGACTTCAATATAAGTTATTAAGAATAACTCAAATAACTCAAAAACTATTGGTCTGACCATGATCAAATTCATATGAGACCACACGAGAAGTATCAGCTTTCATATAAAAAAAGAATCATCGAAATCGGTCCACCCAGTAAAAAGTTATGAGGTAACACAAAAAAAAACATACGCGTCGAATTGAGTACCGTCTCCTTTTTGGAAGTCGGCAGAAAATACTAATATTGAGAATACGAATATTGATAAGACATGTCTACAGCACCCTTCATGAAAGTGGCATACAACAACATTCTAGAATATTTTAGTCCGACAACATACAATAAGTCTGTCTGGAACTTTCTTGTGCGCAGGTTTTTACAACAGAGGACTAATGAACAGAATACCAACGTAAAATAGCAGCTCAATGCTGTTATGCATTTGGAGAGTGTAGGAACTGGATACGCTTTCTACTGGTAATTAATCTTGGTAATGTAGCGGCACTGTCATCGCGCCGTAAGCGAAACGCACCGAATCCTAAATCGCGCTATCAAAGTTCTGAAGGTAACACGCTATATATAGAACAGCTCCGAAATAACACATGGAGTATTGGCCGCTTACGAAGATCTGCCTTTTTGCTTCCACGGCCAAACTGGTGACCTCGACGTGGTCTGAACACGCAACCACAGTACTTCATTTCATTCTATCAATTGTATCTTAGTATACTCAGGGCTCAGGAGTGAATATGGATCTACATTCTAGTTCTTAATCAACGATAGATATAGTTGTTTATGAGCTACAGCATTCACTTAACATCAGGTGGACTATATGCTCGTTTATCAACCCTTATTCTATAAAAAAGAACCATTAATGTAATTCCAATATTGCGAAGGTCTATCTGCAACACTTCTAGTGAAAGCGGTGAAGAAAAACAACGCTTGCCGCAATAATTTTGGCTTGCCTAGCAAACGCCGTAGATTGACATAGCCCTACAGATTAGTAAGTTGAAGTGGCAATAGGCCAGCCAAACAGCTCGAAGAACCGGCAACCGATGGGGAAGAAAGGTACTCGAGTGGCAACCTCGTACCGGTAAGCTAGGTGTGAGGCAGACCCGCTAGATAGAGTAACGACCTGGTATGCAGGAAGTCGATGAATGCTGGTGTCTCAGGACTGTGCTTTGTGTTGTTCCTTGGTGGAGGCCTATGTTGAGCAGTGGACTTGTGAAGGGCTGTAATGATGATTATGATGATATCACACCTGTACCCAGCTGTAGAAATTATGTATGAAGGTTGTAGAGGACAAATGAAATGTTACTTAACAACAATAGAATACAAATTTACTCACAGTTGTACGCTCCAAACACCGTAGAAGATGATGATGCTGCAATTCGAAAATGTCTTCATCACGACCAGCGTCGTCCAACTCCACTCCCGACTCTTGAGCGGCGAGCCGTGCTTCAGCAGCCTTCTTCTTCGATACGAAGGCAGCTCCAGAAGATGCCTTTGCGATGCGAATTCGAGCGAGACGCGCTTTCTGGAATTGTGTTAGGATTTCCTTATTATAAGATACATTTTTTTACGTCGTAGAGTCACTTTGTGACCGCATTACTATAATTTTATGATACGTTTCTTTAAATAGTAGTCACTTTGTAAACGCATTAGGATTCAAGCAGGACGCCTTTTCTGGAATTGTGTTAGAATTTTTTCAACTTAACATACGTCTTTTTACGTGGTAGAATCACTTTAGAATAGCATCACTATAACTTTATGATACGTTACTTTACTTGGTAGAGCTACGTTAATACCGATTAGGATTCGAGCAAGTCGCGCTTTCTGGAATGGTGTTAGGATTTCTTTATTATAAGATATGTTTTTTACGTGGTAGAGTCACTTTGTAACCGCATTACTATAACTTCATGATATATTTCTTTCCGTGGTAGAGCTAGTCTAATACCGTATTAAGGAGGCAAAAAATAAAATTCAAGAATCGTGGAATATTATAAATGAGCAGATAGGGCAAAATAAACGGCAAAATACAAAATCTAGAATTGAATCGAAAAAAAAAACGATAGTGGGCAAATTATTACAGAATCTCAAAAAATTGCAAGAAGTTTTAATGATTTTTTCTGCAATATTGCACATAGATTAACAAGTAATTTAGAAGTTGACGCAGAAAATTGCATTGCATTAGATTACTCTAATAGGCCACTAACACCTATTTTTTTTACCCATTAGACTATACAGAGCTAAAAAAGATTGTTACTAGCATGAAGCAAAACTCTACATTAGACATTTGCGATATGAGCACTAGGAGATAAAGAAATCTTATTAGAAAGAACAATAATTTATTCGAATTGATTTTATTTTTGTCAAATCGTGCTTAGCTAATGTCATATTGCCCAACGCCCAACGTACTCAAACCGGGTAGGGTTATTCCACTTTTCAAGAAAGGGAATTCCACAGAGCTCAGTAATTACAGGCCAGTTTGTATATTGCCGACTTTATCAAATATATTAGATACCATTATAAAATCTAGAATTATAAGGTATTTTGAAGAAAGTCATTTATTTATAATAGCAAAGTTTGGATTTAGAAGAAGACGATCTACCGAAATGGCCGTAAGAAAAGTAATTTATTTCATTCTAGAATCTTTAGACAGCTCGAATAGATGTGCCAGTATTTTTGTGACGTATCAAAGGCTTTTGATTACTTACGGTATTGATATTAAAATTGCAGTATTATGGTTTTTAAGGAACTGAACTAAATATGATGAAAACTTGTTTAAATAACCGTAGCCAAGGTTTCAGTAAATGACCAAACTTTTTCAGCGAGGTCTGTGTCGATCGGAGTACCACAAGGTTTTATCTTAAGTCCTGTTTTGTTGATCTATATTAATGGTCTTGGTAATGCAATGTCAGACTATACATATTTAAATTTATTTGCAGATGATGCACATGTTGGTTTTTTTTTGGTTTAAGAGACAAAAATCTATCAAATTTAAAAAATTTAATTAATAAAAGAAAAAAAAATGTTTGCTAAAAAAGAATGGTTTAGCGTAAATGGTATTATTCTAAATTCTGATAAAAGCATGGTAATGCATTATTAATCGAGGCTAGGCATTTATGTTAACTCGACTACAAAAGAAAATTTATTTTTAGGGTATACTCGTACAGTAGATCAACCACAAAGCCCATATTGAAAAAAAATGTAAGAAAATAGATTGCGGTAATTATGCATTATTCAAACTCAAGCTATTATTATTATATTATTAGATAAAAAGACACACATATCTGTGTACTATGCCTATATTAATTCTATAGTAAGGTATGTCATTACTATTTGGGGAAATGTAGCATTTCCCCAAATAGTAATGACATACCTTACTATTGATATTATAAAAATTTTGAAATGTCAAAAGCAGTCTATAACAAAAAATAATCACGATACTCGTATTTCAATAAGAACGACAAAATAATTTCGTTTTATATATATAATTTAGTTTATTAGAGGTACACGAGGATAAAGAAATACCGAAAAAAAAAGACGTAAATCAATACAATCTGCGTAATAATGAAAAATGGGTCCTACCAATGAATAGATTAATCAAAGTAAAAAAAAAACAAGGGCGTTACTCAAAAATATTGATGTATAATAAATTACCAAAAAGTTAAACCAGCCTAAACTATAGCAAATTTAAACGGAAACTTAGTATTTTTTTTTTAAAGTAACCCATTTTATAAATCAAGCGAATACATGTCAATGCAGCTCTTGGAATCATCATTCTTGTGTAACATGCAAACAAAATAATTTACCTATTATGTAACAAAACAAAATGTCTGATGTAAAGCGTCAATGTAACTAAATTAAAGTACAATAATGTAATTAAATAATGTAATTTAACTTTATAAATTTAAGAACTCCTGTAACCAATGACTTGCCCGTAACGATTGTTATATTATGGTCAATAAATATTTGTGATTCTGATTCTATTACAACCGTAATATAGCTGCAGCGTGGCTCTACCACGTACAAATAGTTTTGTTTACCCCTCAAGATATTTTTATGATTTTGTACCTTAAGCGTTTGAGCGCACTGTGAGACATCATAGTAATGTTCGTGAATAATATTATTAGTATTTAACGTAGTTGACAAAATCTGTTATTAGGGCACGCGAAAACGAGATAACAGTCTTTGAGCAATATCCAGGGGTAACAAACTTTTTCAGTTTCTTATTTTAATTTTGATCTCCGATTCATCTTATTTCTGATTTTATTATTATAAGGAGATAAGTTTGTTTATCAGAAAATATCAATTTAGTATAAGATTGGCGATTTAAGTCAAATAATTTTATAAAACACTAGCGATCCGCCCCGGCTTCACACGGATGATTTCTGGATCTCGACAACAGTGCCACCTACCGGATCCAAATGTGAACCTAAATCATCTAGAGCCTCATTCAAACATACACAAAAATTCATCAAAATCAGTAGAGCCGTTTTTGAGTTTAAGCGAGACTAACGGACAGCAATTTATTTTTATATATAGAGATTACCCTACGAGTAACCTCGTAATATGTAACTCGTAACATGTACCACGTAATGCGTTAAGATGTGAATGCTATAAATAAATTTATGAAAAGCTAGAAAACAAGCGTATCTTTTCAATCAAAATTTCCATAATTTCCAAAGACACGCTTGTGTCTTTTCACCGCTAAAAGGAGCCCACTCATCCAGGCTCCTTCTCTCCGGGATGTATCTTTGGAGTACACCGACCGCCTATAATTATTAGGGGTTGAGATTTCACCAAAACTCAACTAACGTTTCAATAAGTCCAGGGCTAAAGCTGCCGCGAGGAAACTAGGTGTCCTTGGAAGTGTGTGATGGTACTTCACGCCGGAGCAGCTTCTTACCTTATATACAACGTGTATATAGTACTGCTGTCACATATGAGCTGATGCTGGATAATGCCACCAGCAGTATTGGGCTCAGTGGAGAGACGTGCTAAGAGGCTTAATTAATCTTGATTTGGTTAAAACTAATCTTGTCAGCCTCGAACACAAGCTCAGAGAAGCCAGCGTCTTGGTATTCTATAGGATGCATTTCGGTGAGTATGCGCAGGAATTACATGCTGTAATTTCTACCTCTCCTCTCCACCATCTGACAACTAGGTCAGCGGGTGGTCACGCCACTATTGTCGATATTCCACGCATTAGAATTAAACGGTTTGCTTTGTTTTCTTGTAATGCGTACAGCAAAGGACTGAAGTAATTTGCCGTCGCTGTGTTTCCGTTTGGATCTAATCTGGGCGTCTTCAAGGCAACAGAGAATAAGCTGTACACCACTACATCACCCATTACCACCAGGTGGGATTGTGGTCAAGCACTGGACTGCACTTATAATAAGTAAAAAAAATCATTTTTAGGGTTCCGTATACCCGAAGGGTAACCAACGGTACCTTATTACTAAGCCTCCTGTACAGGGCTGTATCTTATGATTCGTAATACGTAGACAGTTGAAATTTTTACAGAATGTGTATTTCCGTTGCTGCTATAACAACAAATCAAACAAAAAAGACTTTATACGCGGTAGAGCCATGCTGCAGCTATATTAATAGTAAAGTTGTAGCATGAATTGGTCGGCTCGACCGGGGGACCACGCTCTCACAAAATACCAGCGTAAAATAGCAGCTTAATGCAGCTGTGTTTCGTATGGTGAGTGTAGAGAACCGGAGATCCTTTTTACTGGAAAAGAGGCATTCCATCTTAGTCCTCACGGTGATAACGCATCTGAATTTTAATTCGCGAACGACTTACCATTGGGTGGACTGTGTGCTCGTTTGTCACTCTTATTCTATAAAAAAAAATTAAGGAGGCTTCCCTACTAGAAACGTGTTTTACGATGGTACGGAACCCTTCACGCGCGAGTCCAACTCGCACTTAGCCGGTTATTCCACTTTCTATAGAATATGACACCGTGATCCAATATGTCTTATATAATAAGAAACTTAGTTAATCGTTGAATAGTATAAAATTCCCATACCCTCTGCGCCTTCCTTTTGTCGGCTCGTTGATTTTGGTGGTAGATACGCGAGAAGTTGGACACGATGACGGGTACAGGCAGCGCTATGACCAGTACTCCTGACAATGAGCACACGCCACCAACAATCTTCCCGGCGATCGTGCCCGGCACCATGTCTCCGTACCTGGAAAGAGTAAGGATAAATTGTTAAAAATGTAATATTACGCTAGAGATTGTGGGCTTAATTCTCACGTGAACCTATTGAAGTGATATGTATATATGGTTATACCAGTTACTTCACTCCAAAGAGTCAGTAATTCCTCAATGTGTACGCTTTTACAACAAAGTCCCAGAATATATGTAGGCCTTATCTATCAAAACGTTTAAAATTATATTAAACAAAAGTTTTTAGTATGGATTATTGTACTACTAACGAGTGCATGATTGATAATAACCGCTGTGAGTGAAGTGTTCGCTACCATACTGTTTCTAAGTGTTTAATAATATTGTATTTTTTTTAAAATCCTGCTTGGTTTATTGCTTGTCAATCCCAGGACAGAGGTCTTTCCGAACCTGTGGTAAAGCTTAAATTTATTTATTTTTATTTATTTATTTATTTATGTCGACCAGCAAGGATCATAGGGTAATATTACATTCATTCAAGTTAATTCTAATACTAAAATTATTACTCATTACTAAAAGTTACAATATCATAAGAGTACAGTACAATATTAACTGGTCAAGCAAGGCAAGTGTATGGTCCCCACTAACGGTCAGTTAAACTGAACAGTTTAACTGACGTACATCCAAAAACTGACCGTGAATGTGAAATCTTAAGTTGAAATTTTTAACTGAAGGCAGCACACGGATTTTATTCGGGCGTCATCATCATCATCATCATTACAGCCCTTCACAAGTCCACTGCTGAACATAGGCCTCCCCCAAAGAATGCCACAAAGCACGGTCCTGAGCCACCTGCATCCATCGACTTCCTGCATATCTTACCAGGTCGTCACTCCATCTCGTGGGGGGACGCCCTACACTTCGCCTACCGGTACGAGGCTGCCACTCGAGAACCTTTCTTCCCCATCGGTTGTCGGTTCTTCGAGCTATATGGCCGGCCCACTGCCACTTCAGCTTACTAATCCGTTGGGCTATGTCGGTCACTCTGGTTCTACTGCGGATATCCTCATTCCTAAGTTTATCACGCAGAGAAACTCCGAGCATAGCCCTCTCCATAGCTCGCTGAGCGACCTTGAGCTTCCTCATACGGCCAGCAGTGAAGGACCACGTCTCAGTTCCGTAAGTCATCACTGGCAACACGCACTGGTTGTACAATTTCGTTTTCAGGTTTTGAGGTATGTCTGACGAGAAGATGTGTCGTAGCTTCCCGAACGCTGCCCAGCCGAGTTGAATCCGTCGATTAACCTCTCGGTCGAAGTTGGACTTACCTAGTCGGACTATTTGTCCCAGGTAAACATACTCGTCAACAACTTCGAGCTTAGTGCTTCCAACAACTACCGGCATAGGTGTGACATGGACATTAAACATGATCTTTGCTTTGTCCATGTTCATCTTAAGACCTATCCGTTGGGAAACACTATTGAGGTCATTGAGCATAGTGCTTAGGTCCTCCAGCGATTCTGCCATAAGGCCATATTCGGGCGTGCTATCAGTTAAACTGCTCGGTTGAACTGACGTACATCCAAAAACTGATCGTGAATGTGAAATCTTAAGTTACAATTTTTAACTGACGGCAACCCACGTATTTTTCCGGGCGCACCGTAATCCGCTGGCTTCAGTTCGTTTCCATTATTGGTAAGTACATACTTTTCTTAGTAGCTTTTATATATATTTTATAATTTTTTATAACATGTTTTTAGATTTTATTTTATATTTATATTTTAAGATTTTATTTTTATTATTTTATATATATTTTTTATTAAAAAAAACGTTACCCCCACACTAGGATTTTCTCCTGTATCGCGGAGGCAGTTTACAAACACAAATTGCACAAGGACAAACATCCAGACCCGGAACAATCATTTGTAGGTCATACAAGTACTTGTTCCGTGGGGGATTCGAACCCGCGCCGCAATTCATTGCTAAGCCACTGCGCCACGGAGCCGTCATATATATTTAGAGAAGTTGGTTTGACAGAGGATGGAGACCAAGGTGATGGTAATGATGTCACCTTCCTTATGGTGGACTCAGAAGGTGGGTTCTCAGTGATGCTACTACGTAGAACCATCGTGTTTGGACTCATTTTCAAATAGGTAAATGGAGACCTAGATGACTGGGATGATATCACCTTTATGTTGGTGCAATCCGAAGGTGGGTATAGGATCTCAGTGACGACACTAGATAGAAAGACCGCGTTTGAACTCATTTGAATGGGTTCAAAAAGACCTAGGTGACTGTTATGACCTCACCTTTTTGATGGTGCAATCCGAAGGTGGATATAGGATCTCAGTGGCGGCACTAGATAGAACGGTCGTGTTTGAGCTCATTTGAAAGGGCTCATAAAGACCTAGATGACTGCTGTGACCTCACCTTTCTGATGGTGTAATCCGAAGGTGGATATAGGATCTCAGTGGCGGCACTGGATAGAACGGTCGTGTTTGAACTCATTTGAAAGGGTTCATAAAGACCTACGTGACTGTTATGACCTCACCTTTCTGATGGTGTAATCCGAAGGTGGATATAGGATCTCAGTGGCGGCACTAGATAGAACGATCGTGTTTGAGCTCATTTGAAAGGGCTCATAAAGACCTAGGTGACTGCTGTGACCTTACCTTTCTGATGGTGCAATCCGAAGGTGGATATAGGATCTCAGTGGTGGCACTAGATAGAAAGGTCGTGTTTGAACTCATTTGAAAGGGCTCATAAAGACTTAGGTGACTGTTATGATCTCACCTTTCTGATGGTGCAATCCGAAGGTGGATATAGGATCTCAGTGGCAGAAAACTAGGCCATCCTAACTATTTCCATTACTAAAAACCGATAAGCATTATCTGGTCATCATAAGACCTTCAGAATGTGCCCATGCCCACGGATTTTTTGGGTTCACCATAACAGGAGTGCAAATTAGTATAAGTGGGGTGTTCTACAGATAGGTAATTTAATAAACAGATAAAAATAAATAACACGTTTATTAAATAAATAAAATTTACCATAATGAGTAAAATTATCATAATATCTGACCCATTTCTTAAAAGTGTCTTAATACTGACCTTATCATGAATAAAAATATCTTTTGAAGTGTTAATATAGAGGAAACGTTATTTATATACCTATATACGGAACGGATTTCATTTCTCGATCGATGAAGTCGCAGCCGTGCGCGTTTAGTTGGCGTGACTCCTATAAATTAAAAATATCATTTCCTATCTATTAACTAGCTGTTCCCCGCGACTTTGCCCGCGTGTAATTTATTACGATTGGATTTCATGGGTTTTAATTTTTTTGCATCGAACCCTAATTCTTTTTCTAAATTAAAATTAGCCTAAGTTCCTCCATATAATATCCCTTATCTGCCACTGAAAGTCTCGTCAAAATCGGTTCAGCCGATTCGGAGATTAGCCGGAACAAACAGACAGACAGACAGACAGAAAGATAGACAAAGATTTTAAAAATTGTGTTTTTGTTATAAGTACTGTATGTACTTTCATATGCATTTAGTAAAAAACTATTATTTTGACATTACATATAGACATTTCAATTTTATTTATTTGTATAGATATATATTATTTGCCGACGATATAGTCCTTATGGCAGAATCGCTGGAGGACCTAAGCACTATGCTCAATGACCTCAATAGTGTTTCCCAACGGATAGGTCTTAAGATGAACATGGACAAAACAAAGATCATGTTTAATGTCCATGTCACACCTATGCCGGTAGTTGTTGGGAGCACTAAGCTCGAAGTTGTTGACGAGTATGTTTACCTGGGACAAATAGTCCGACTGGGTAAGTCCAACTTCGACCGAGAGGTCAATCGACGGATTCAACTCGGCTGGGCAGCGTTCGGGAAGCTACGACACATCTTCTCGTCAGACATACCTCAAAACCTTAAAACGAAATTGTACAACCAGTGCGTGTTGCCAGTGATGACTTACGGAACTGAGACGTGGTCCTTCACTGCTGGCCGTATGAGGAAGCTCAAGGTCGCTCAGCGAGCTATGGAGAGGGCTATGCTCGGAGTTTCTCTGCGTGATAAACTTAGGAATGAGGATATCCGCAGTAGAACCAGAGTGACCGACATAGCCCAACGGATTAGTAAGCTGAAGTGGCAGTGGGCCGGCCATATAGCTCGAAGAACCGACAACCGATGGGGAAGAAAGGTTCTCGAGTGGCAGCCTCGTACCGGTAGGCGAAGTGTAGGGCGTCCCCCCACAAGATGGAGTGACGACCTGGTAAGACATGCAGGAAGTCGATGGATGCAGGTGGCTCAGGACCGTGTTTTGTGGCATTCTTTGGGGGAGGCCTATGTTCAGCAGTGGACTTGTGAAGGGCTGTAATGATGATGATGATGATGATATTAATAGTCAGGAAATGCTGTTAAATAAGTCTCCTATAAAGTGATATTTTATAGGAGTCACGCAAACCAAACGCCCACGGCCACGCCCCACGTTTGAACTAGGACTGTTGATAAAATATCGATATATCGAAAAATCTATTTTATTATTTAGAAATACCGATATTTATTTCTAATAATTTTGACGACATATATTGAAATATAAGTTTGATATTAAAATATAGATATACGACAGTCGATATATTTTTTAAAATAATTTAATTTTTTATTTTTTCACGTAAATCATTTTAATCTACAACACCATCGTAAACTTAAATCCTAATTCTTGATGGACCCAATCTACTATACTTTATTTACACTATATTATGTTTTTCATTTTTCCCCAGTTCATTTATTTGCTTATTATCTTAAAAAGAAATGTAATGTTGTATAGTATATCTCTGTGATATTAAAATCACTATAATTTATGAAACTTAGTACTACTTTACTTACTGTGAGTTTTGGCAGGAGCTTGACCATTGACGGATGGTTGCTCCTGTTTTATCGTTTAAATAATCGTTTGAAGTGGATTTTTATCAAAGTGATGCGATTATGTGTATTAAGTGTCTGCACATGTGAGCTATTACAGAAAACGACGAAATAAGTGCTTCGATGTTGGTATAAGCCTCAAGTTATTTTAATCGCTTAGGCGTTTTATGATTTACTTCCGTGCTATCAGAAATAGCTGTTAAATACTTGATTTCTTCAGCTGCATCCAAAGCATCTGAACGAATTACTTCTATAATCAATCTTTTAGTGCCCAATAATTGGAGTATTGAAACAGCTGAACATATAAAACAACGAATATTTTTGAAAACTCTTATTGACAAATATTGGTAAACATAATTGTCTTATTTAAATTAAACAATAATTCAAGTTAAAGTTACAGCCTATATACGTCCTAATGCTGGGCACTCCTCAGCTGGGCAGGCCTCTCCTAACTTCTGAGAGGGTTTTAGGGCAAAATCCGCCGCGCTGCCCCAATGCGTGTTGGCGAACTTCACGTTTTCTGAATTTTTTATTTTATTTCTCAGACATACAGGTTTCCTCACGATGTTTTCCTTCATCGCCGAGCACGTGGTAAATTAGCACTTAAAATTGCAATTAACAATTTCATTGGTGTCGGCAGTGATTGAACCCGGGTTGCTCGCGTACTGTGAAATTTACAGCGAGCGTTAACCATCTGAGCTACCATGGCTCTTTAATAGTTAGGTTATAGTTCTTAGTAAAATAATTACTAAGAACTATAACCTAACATTTTCATACATTTATAATTTAATTTGTTTAATAAATATACTAAAGTATAAACTGTGTGAATTATTTTTAAGCAATAAGCATCAATATATCAACAGCCCTAGTTTGAACTGATCAGTTGGAATGATCAGTTGAACTGACCGTGTGTGTCGAAATTTTTTTGGATTAAATCCGTTTGAAGTCATCAGTTGAACTGATGTCAGTTTAACTGACCGTGAGTGGGGACCATAAACAAATGCAAATTAGGCGGCGTAAACACGTTTTCTTGGTTGAAATCTACATATTGGACAACGCAAGAATTTTTACGCTATTGACTATACCGACAGTTAAGTACATAGTTTCTACTATTTTATTGACAGACGTTATTTTTTAAGTGGTAGAGCTATGTTGTAGCTATATTAACTGTATAGTTGTAGCACGAATGGGTGGCTCGACCGGGGAAGGACCACGCTCTCACAGAATAGCAGCTTAATGCTGCTGTTTTTAGTATGGTGAGTGTAGAGAAACGTGAACTGTGTGCTCGCTTGTCACCCTTGTCCTACATATAAAAAAACTGGCGACAAACAGCGCAATTTTAAGAGGCGACGTTTTTAAGTTTTTCGATATGTCATTAAGTTATTTTAAACAAGATATAAGGTGTAATGTGTTTGTGAGATCTGAAATCTAACATGTAGAAATGTGACACTGTCACGCTTACCCCGATCATCTTGTATGAGAATATCGTAACTAGTGATGGGACAGCTATTGTTTTTAATCGAATTTCAAATAAAGAGGGTGCAATTTACCGGTGTGTTTGTAAGTAAGTATAATATAAATAATGCTATCGAAACACATACAGAAGAAGATACAAGTATAATTAGATTTTAGAAAAAAAAAACGCTGTTTTAGTGCGATATTACGAGAAAAAAAAAGCAGTATTATGTTGGGATAGTACAGAATATTGAAAATAATGATCGGTACAAAGTATGGTATTATAAGCTTTATGTAGAGTAAAATAGAACCGAAAACTCCAATGTGTTTGTTTTGATAAACGACGAAGATGATGTTTTTTTTTTCTTTTAAATTTAACCAAATAACACATTTATTAATAAGTTTTTATGCAACTAAAAATATCATATAATAACGCATTATAGTTGTATTATTATTGATTGTTAAAGTTTCTGAATTAAAGTTATTTTTCACTTGGCATTGTTTTTATTACACTCACAAATCATCCAGGTAGGGTGTCGTAAGATGCGACAGATGGAAACAAATCAGGAGATGGCAGCAGCGCCTTCCTAATAACAACTAAAAAAAAAGTCTGCGGTTGCCAACCCGCTTGCCAAGTGTGGCAGCTATGGCAAATATCCCCCCTATGAGGCAATCTATAGGCCTATATTCAGCAGTGGACTTTAATAGGCTGTATTGGTAATATTTTTGATATGAGAGGGGCCAAACGAGAATTCGGCACACCTGATGTTAAGTGAAACATCTGAGAAATTGCAGGTGCGTTGCCGGTCTTTAAAAAAGAGTAGGCTCTTTTCTTGAAGGTCCCCGAGTCGTATCGGCTGGAAACTCGCTGGCGGAAGTCGATTATACAATGAAGTTGTGCACGGAAGAAAACTTCTTATAAATCGTACATCGTAGTGGTGGACCGTCAATCATCCAGATGGTACGGATAGTATCGCGAGTTTGTCGCGATGTGAGATGCTGAAATTGAGCAGCTGGAGTTAGTCCGAATAATTCCTTTGAGCACTGCTCGTGGTAGATGCGATAAAATACGCAAAGAGATGTAACATCTCTTCGCAGCGCCAGTGAGTCAAGCCGATCAGAAAGAGTTCGGTCGCCGACGATTTGAACCGCTCTGCGCTGGATGCGCACTATCCCTGTATTTGATCAACCCGTTAAGTCTAGTAAAAAATTTAGTACCCTCATTATTGAAGTATCTTAGAAATATAAAATAGGTTAGTTCTAAACAGACTTTTAAATTGTTTAAATAATAAAAAATATGAGTGTGTAATTTTTAATACATTTTATGGGTATCATTTTATTACAAGGCAGGCTGACTTTTATTACCAGAATTTACTTATTGAAATAATTACTTCATTCCTTCAGGATTTTAATAATCGTAAAAGCCCGTTTTATGCTATGTATTATGTATTTTTTTTATTATAGATTAAACGAATGATTTAACAGAGTTGTTTTCATCTTAAAATGTATTCGTTGTGGGGTATTAAATGTATTGTATTGATTCAATTGAGGTATCTTTAAATCTTAATAATAGGTCTTTACCTATGAAATTGCCGTTCTGCAGTACTGGCCATTTCAAATCAAAGTAATTTTTGTTTGGCTAAGAATTCTAATTTCAAATTAATTTCATTTTAAAAACATGGAATTCTTTTTTTTAATCAGTCATTTGTTTATTGATTAGCGTTATGTTTTCATCGCATTTGATTCTTTTTCGTCGTCAAAGATACGTTAAAATTTCGTGTAATTATGGAATATGTGTACCGTCGTGGCAGCAACGCGGCACGAGCGGCACGCAACATCAACGACATCTACGGAGCGAATACTACAAACGAACGCACCAGCTGTTATTGGTTTGCCCGCACTGACGATCTTTCCGATTTATTTTGGAAAAATGAAATAGGTACTTCTTTTAGATCATATCCAGCCCAAGCCGGGGCGGGCGGCTAGTCTATACAAATAAATAAAATTGAAGTGTCTGTTTGTAATGTCAAAATACCAGCTTTTTACTAAATGCGTATGAAAGTATAAACGGTACTTATAACAAAAACACAATTTTTAAAATTTTTGTCTGTCTGTCTGTTTGTTCCGGATAATCTCCGAAACGTCTGGACTGATTTCGACGGGACTTTCACTGGCAGATAGCTGAAGTTATAAGGAAAAACTTAGGCTACTTATATTTTAGAAAAAGAATTAGGGTTCCGCGCAACATAATTAAAACCCTAAATTACACGCAGGCGAAGTCGCGAGGAGCAGCTAATTTATTAATAAAATCAAAATAAATAAAATGTCTAATGTCCATTTCTTTAATAAAATATTTAACAATGTATCAGTAGCCACTGCAAGCGTAGAGTAAGAGTTATTTTCACACATTAAACTGTTTAGTTGCATCTACAAAGAATTACTGCCATAATAGTTTTAAGTAGGTTTCTAGGTCACACGTTTACGTACTGGAGGCAAAGCGTAAACCTAAAACTACATCACTTCTCTTGAGGAATGCTTTTAAATGTTAACGTTTCACGTTCAAGTTTTATGTGCCGTAGGTACGTACTTATATTTCGTGTATTTACATATAAGGTTATACCACTAACTTTGACTGCCTCGTTGTTTTAGTGATCGGTTGTTGATCTTGAGGACCCGGGTTTTTTTTATAGGATAGGGTGACAAACGAGCACACAGTCCACCTGATGGTAAGTGGTTGCTGTGACTCATAGACATCTACATTTATCCTCAATAAAGAATCAAAATGCAGATGCGTCGTCAACCGTGAGGACTAAGATGGAATGCCTCTTTTTCACTAAAATGGGTCTTCGGTTCTCTACACACATCATACAAAACACAGCAGTGTCAAGCTGCCATTTTACGCTGGTATTCTGTGAAGGCGTGGTCCTTTCCCGGTCGTGCCGACCCATTCGTGCTACAACTATACTACTTATATAGCTGCAGCATGGCTCTACCACGTATAAAGTCGATTCGAGTCGGTTCTAGTCGTAGGTCAAAATAAATTATTGGGTTTTTCTGTCCAAAAATTCTCGGTAAGAGCCCGGAGTCAGGAATTTGACAGTGATTCACGCCCATGCCTCGGAAAAGCACTTAAAGCCGTAGAACCAATGTAAAGGACATAGCTCAAAAAATCAAAGTAAGTTAAAATGGCAATAAGCCGACTGTATAGCTCGAAGAACCGACAACTAATAGGGAAGAAAGGTTCCCTAATGGCAGACTCTCTAAGTAAAATGTCGGGCGACCTCACACTAGATGTGAAAGTATTAGTTATTTATATGTTTATTTTGTGTAAGCAACCTAAAAATTAAGATAAAATGTACACGATAACAAGATAGAATGTTTGATTTTCAGCTGCTACTTTCTTGAAAAACAAAGGAACAGAAAATAAACATTTCAGGTCATCATGAAAATCGACCCCAATTTAAGAAATGCTTAAAGTTTCCCTCTATGTTTGCTTTTAATAGCAATAGAAAGATATAGGTAAAGACTATAGAGATAATTCAAACTTTATTTTAGTAAACGATAGTCAAAGATATTTTTATAGAATAAGGGTGACAAACGAGCATCTGACAATCTGCATCTATCTTCGACATAGAATCAAAATAAAGATGCGTTGTCACTTCTAAGGACTAGGATGAGATGTCTCGTAGCATCAAGCTCCTATTTCACGCTAAATTTCTGTGAAAGCGTTGTCCTTCACCGGTCAAGTCAATCCATTCGTGCTACAACGATACAGCTGCAGCATAGCTCTACCATGAATAAAATTTAATGATTTTTAACGTAGTCAATATTTTTTTATTCTAGGATAATGGTAGTCAAAAAGCACACAGTTAACTCGATTAAGAATCAAAATGCAGATGCGTTGTCACCTCTGAGAAATAACATGGAATTTCTCGTTTCCTGTGAGTCACCGGTTCTCTACACCCATCATATGAAACACAACAGCAATAAGCTGCTATTTTACGATGGTATTCCGTGAGTGCGTGGCCCTACCCTGATTGAGCCGACCCATTCGTGCTGCAACTACACAATTAATATAGCTCCACTAGTAGAGAGCCGGATACCGTTTTTACTGGAAAAGAGCCATTCCATCTTAGTCATCACGGCTGACAACGCATCTATATTTTGATTCACAAACGAGGATAGATATAGATATCTATGGGCCACAGCAACGACTTACCATCAAGTGGACTGTGTGCTAGCTTGTCACCCTTATCCTATTGTATAAAAACAAATAAAAACAATGTAAGGAAACCTCCATCGTTTATATCTAACATTATTTAAAGATATGAAGCCCGCCAATCGCACGCGACGAATAAAGCTGACTGCAAAATTGCATCACGTAATAAAAGAGACAGCAAAGCATACAATGGGAGAGATCAATGTCTGGAAGTAGGTTTTACGAGCTCATAGAAAAGATGAAGGATCAACTAATCAATATCTATGTATACCAAATATATTTACCCAATTTTTGTAGGGATTTTTGTAGCCATAAATATAAATGTATAAAAAAATTGAGCGCTATGTTATTACATAGCGCACAATTTTTTTATTATATACGGTTATATATTTATAACCGTAGCAAAACATGCTGATCTGTAACGTTCTGTCAAATCTTATATATACCATGTTTTATGCAAATAAAATGTTATTATTATTTTTTATTCTTTTCTCTTTTTTTTTCTCCTTGTAGGGCGTTTTGATGATACGGGCTTTGAGCCAAGTAGTTGTCATTAGCTGGTTTTATATAACAATAATTGTTGTATCGTCCAGAGCATTTTCTGGGATTTGTAAAAATTTTCGCACTAAGGAACATTTATTTAATATAGCTGCTTTTTGCATTTTAATATATAATCTAATAACTTAAGAGGATGTTACAAATATTTTGCTATTAATCCTGTAGCTGAAAGTACAATCTGGACGATGTAAAAATGTCTCTAGAAAATATTTTTCTAGCGTAAGGTGTTCTATTTTACCATAGATATATCATCATGTTAGTATATACGTCACACTTTTGTTTCTTTTTGCACAGTTTTGTATATTTGGAAAATAATTTAAATTTAGTTTCATATAAACAAGCGTAGTGTAGGATCAGTAAGCTCGAAGAACGGAGAATCGATGAGGAAGAAGCGTTTTCGGGTGGGAGTCTCGCACCGGTAAGCGATGTGTAGGGCGACCGACCACTAGATGCAGTGACGACCTTGTAAGAGAAGAAGGAAGTCGATGGATGCAAGCGGCTCAGGACCATTCTTTATGGTATTCTTCTGGAGCAGCCTATGTTTAGCAGTTGACTTGTGAAGGGCTGTAATGATGATGAAGTATAACGTATGCAACGGCGACTTCTCAAGGAAAGTCTGAAAAGGAACGTCTAATGCTAAGATCTTACCTTTTCGCTAATTGGTACATATATCGTTTTATGATAAATATGTTGTTTAAATAAAACTAATTTTACGGATTTTATCGCGTGTATTAACTAAAATCCGTAAAATTAGTTTTATTTAAATATGTAGTGTTCGCGTAAATATAAGAAAAATCAAATATGTTGTTATTAATTTATCTTTTCTTTGTACTTGTAACTATGTATGGTATAGAATAAATTGGATATTCCCAGTAAACAAAGTAAGACTGCTGAGATTTTTTCCCCAAAATTCCTGGTTCTAAGTAGTTTATAGGAACCCTCCTGGCGTAGTGCTTTCCTAATAGTCTTACGAAATATTCTTACAAGTTAAGATAACTGGAAATTTTCTTTCAAAGTAGTCTTAAAGTGTAGTAGTCTTACTAGTAAAAACTACTTAATAACGATAATTAATAGAATCAGGCGTTACTTTGCGAAAATCCATTATATTATAGTTTGTAAAAATTACCACGCGTACATCCGCTCGATTAAATAAAATAATGTGTCTTACCTAGTTTGAAAAGCACCTCCCGCCCTTTCTCTATTGCGTGCACTATCCGCGTCACTACTAATCCCAGCACCGCTACTCCCAAAACAACTACACTAGGAGAGACACACTACTGACGACAATACGACACGTGTTTCGCCTCTACACTAGGCATCTTCAGGTGATGTAGACTCTGCGATGGCTGACTGCTAAGAATCTTAGGGAGGGCGGGAGGTGCTCTTCATACTAGGTAACACATATCATTTTATTTTATCGAGTGGATGTACGCGGGGTAATTTTTACCAACTTTAATACTTGATAAATCAACTGGGATACCCCGAATAAATATCGTATTATTAAAACGTAAACTAATAGTTCATGGAAAGATATTTCTGTTCAATTTATTTAGTGTGAAAGTAAAAACACGTTCGAAAAACTCGAAAATGTAATTCAATCTGTAGCAAAGCAACATGTGTATCACGTCTCTTATGTTCAACAACTACATAATTTGTATGATTTGGCACAAGCGTTTGATACCACGAACTGTATTAATTTGTGGGTGCTTGATCTCCTGATTCCGTTTATTTAGAGAGTAAATAATCTACAAGTAGTTTTTCACATATAAATAAAGATTCTGTTTATTTAATCTATTATTAGCCTGGACGTCTTGAAAAAAGGCCAGGTCAAGAGTACCCTAGACCGTAGAGCATGTATGAAGGGAATAATGAAAGTGGACGAAGCAAAACAAGAATGTAAGGATCGTAGCAAGTGGAAAGAAGTGGTATCTGCCTACCCCTACGGGAAAGAGGCGTGATTATCTGTATGTATGTATGTATGTATTATTAGTCCCATATTGATCTAGGACTATTAAAACAAATTTTGTAAATGGTATGTAATCATTTGTATTGTAAAATTTATTTAAAAAAAAGTCTCGCTAGGTTTCTTGCTGGTTCTTCCAGGGACAGAGGTGTTTTTTTCGAACCAGTAGTAAAGTAAAAAATGACTTTAAATAAGAATTAATTGTAATCAATATTGAATAAAAAATTATTCTATTCTATTCTATTCTATTCTCTTGGCTTTCTATACACTTTAGCACTAGCTACTGAGATGATGGAATGCCTTTATGAAATGTAATTATTGGCTCTCCATACCGGATTCTATAGACCGAAACACAGAAATGTAAGCAATGCCATTTGGCGGTAGAAATAGATTAGAGCGTGGTGACCTACCCAGAGAGACTCCTAGGCAAAAAAGTCTTACCACCTAGGATTTGACAGCTCCATAGCGCAGTGGCTTGGCACTGAGTTGCGGCGCTGAGGGCAGCGGATTCGAATCCTGCACGGAACATGTATTTGCATAGCCTACAGATAATTGTTCCAGGTCTGGATGTTTGTCCGTGTACGTTTGTAAATTGCCTCCACGAGAGAAAATCTTAGTGTGGGGGTAACGTTTTTTAAACTAAAAAATAAGAATTCTGGGCACAAAAGGGAGAGGACAAAACATAATATGTTGTGTGATCCATCTTAGTCCCAAGAGGTGACAACGCATCTATATTTTTATTCTTAATTGAGATAAGATATGAGATATATGTAAACCGATGACAAGTAGCTACTGTAATTCATAGACGACATTTATAGATGGACTATGTGCTCGTTTGTCACATTAACCTATGTTATTTATGAAAAAAAAAACTGTTAGAATATGACACGAAAAAGTTAATATCAATCAAGAGATAGTAAAATAAGCGGAGTATGCGCTCGTTTGTCACATTAACATATTTACTAAAAAAAATACAGAATATGGCACCGATAAATTAAAATCAATCAGGAGATAATAATTTTTAAAATTAGTGTGGTGTCGCATAGATAACACATCTATTTTAATTTCTTTTTTATAAAAAAAAAGTACCCAAAATTCCACAGAAAATGTCATTATACTCAAGATAACAGTGGTAGAGCCACGTGGCGGCTTTTGCTGTCGCACGGATGGGCCGGCTCGAACCGGGGTGGTAACACGACCTCACAGAATACCAGCGTGAAGTAGAGGTATACCTCTGCGTTTCGCTTGGTGAGTGCAGGTGGCCGGAGGCCCTTTTTACTGGAAACGAGGCATTCCATCTTAGTCCTCACGGGTGACAGCGCATCTGCATTTTGATTTGTAATAGAGGATAGATGTAGATGTTTATGGGCCGCAGCAACCACTTACCATCAGGTGGACTGTGTGCTCGTTTGTCACCCTTATCCTATAAAAAAAAAGATGACAAAGTATTAAACGAAACAGCACAAATTAATAAAATTTAATGTAATAAAAATTGCATAATTCCTATGAGCCAACCTATGGGGAGATCTATGTGCAGCAGTGGACTATTAATTGGCGGTAATGATTCAAATAATGAAAAATATTAGATTTGATGTTTGTTTAAAAAATGGAGAAATGGTCTAAGTTACTTCAAAAATGTATAGAACGCCCTATACTTTATTTATAGGATATGAGGCTGGAAAATCCTGCGCAAAACTTTCTTCAAGGTTCAACCGATGGCGATTGATCCTTCGAGTTATATGTCACATTGCGACTACTGCTTACTAATCAATGGGGCTGTAATATCTCGATTACTCTGGTTTTACTACAGATATCATTGTTACGGATTCTATCACGCAGAAACGTCGAGAATAGCCGTTTCCATAGCTCGCTTACATACAGCCAGCTTTTTTTTATGATGGTAAGTGTTTTCAGTGGCCCATGGCATGCACATCTATCCTCGTTTGCGATCAGATGCGTAGTCACCCCTGAGGACAAAGATGGAATGCCTCTTTTCCGGTAAAAAGGGTCTCCGGTTCTCTACACTCACCATACGAAACACAGCAGCATTAAGCTGCTATTTTACGCTGGTATCCTGTGAGAGCGTGGTCCTTCCCCGGTCGAGCCGACCCATTCGTGCTACAACTATACAATTAATATAACTGCAGCATGGCTCTACCACGTTTTAAAAGTTGTGAAAGACTCCGTTTTAGATCTATTGTTTTCATGGATATATTGTTTTAAGATTAAGAGAAATACGTGACGGAATCTGTCGTAATCTCGAGAACTATAAAACTTTAGGCGTAATTAAATTCAGCGTATAATTTTATGTAATCGTAATTTATGTGTTAGTTTTTTTTTTCAAAAGTTATTCAACTATGTTTTTATTAACAGGCAATTTTCTCTAAGATTTATTTAAGATCGTAAAATATTAACGAGCTTACACTGTCGTTAAGGTGATAATCAAAACACCATCGAAATATTTGACATTCTTAACAAAACGTGACCCAGTTTTAGTTGTAAACAAAATTAAATTTTAATAGTCTTATTTTATCTATTGTTCAAGAGAAAAAAATATTTATACTCTTTTATAAAAAGCCGGCAACATATCTGCAATTCCCTTGATATTACAGTTGTTTATGGGCGGTAGTCACCATCAAGTAAGCCGCATGTTCATTTGCCACCTCTTCAAAAAAAAAAAAATATTGCACGTTCAGTACTGTAAGATATTACTGACCACACGTTCGTTTTAAGAGTTCGTGATTGAATTTTACGTTTACGTACATTTCGACCAACAGCTGAACTAAATTTGAAAAGTTGCGTGCGTTAATCATATATAAATATTACGATATTAAACGCAAGTACGGCATTTCAAATTTTTACGTGGTAGCGCCAATGTATTTAATAATTTTCAATGTAGCCAATTTTGTAGATCGAATGGGTTGGCTGGACCAACAAAGGACAACGCTCACACAGAATGCCAGCGTAAAATAGCAGCTTAATGCTGTTGTGTTTCATATGACGATTGTAGAGAACAGGAGACCTTATTTATCAGTAAAAATTATTATATTTTCGAGAAACGAGGCATTCCATTGTAGTCTTCAAGAGTGACAACGCATATGCATTTTGATTCTTAATTGAGGATAATTAAAGATGTCTATGGGCCACGTCATCTACTTACTATCAGGTGGACTGTGTGTTAGTTTTCCACCCTTATACGAACCCTATAAAAAATCATGTGTCAATTGCTATGGTAGCCCGTTAAACATCAATGCACGGCGCATCAATTGCCTCAATCAATTTTTTTGTCATTGACTGTCAATGCCGTAGTAATATTAACAAGCGCTTTAATCGTTAATGACTAAGATGGAATGCCTCACAGCGTTTAATTATTACTATTGTCAATATTACTATGTTCATTTGAAACCTTCAATCAAGTAAACATTGACAATCGCAATGGACCGTTTCGGAACTGAGGCTCTGAGTACTCGTATATCGGAAAGTATTCGAACATTCCAATCAAAAGGTAAGTGTATACAAAAGGCGACCGTGTGGATTTGCTACACGGTTGTCTATTGTATACACTTATCTCCGATGTTATTGTAAACAATATTTTCCTAACACAGGCAGATCAAAAGAATTTTGATGCTGCTATGTTTACAGGCCGTAATCACTTACCTTTTTCTTTATATTAGAACCATTTGCGCGTGCTCGAAAAAGCTTAAAACTCTTTAGACAATGTAATAAACTAAACTTATAGAAATAAGTTTCATATATCCCACTGACTGTATTGTGGATTGAAAAAGTGATAGGGCCACATCAAACGTGAGAAATTGAATTAGCTTAGACGGTAATTCAGTTTTTGTGGTTAGATTTCACAAAGTTTATCTCAAAGAAATGGCGACGCACCATGAAATGCCCAGACAGTTTTCAATCTGCCCAATATTTAACTACGACATATATATTAAACAACTAAAACTACACACTTGTTTGTTAATCGTAGGTGTATTCGATTTAATCATGGCTAGAACTAGGTGAATCCTGTGACCAGTTGGATAACGTGCAGCTAAGTAAAAGGCAAAGCCAAGAACAATAAAACAATGTACAAATATATATAACAACTGCATAAATATGATAAAAAAAGTCTATACGTCGCAATTCCTTCCAAGAATCATCATTCAGCATAAATTTCGGTAAACCACAACGTTGATTTTCAGCAATGGCCAAGTAAATAAAATAAAGTACGAGTAAAGATGAAAAAGTTTATTACAAAATAAAATTATTTATTTAAAAAAAAACTAAAAAATTAAATCACTGGCTGCAATTCCTCGTTGAATGGTTATACTTAGTTTTTGAGCGTGAAAAATCCAGCCCTCTTACGTTATTTATTTATTCTTTATTTCATTCCGTATTACAAAATAATACTAATGGTGGATTTAATACAATTAGACATTCTCTACTAACCCATAGAGTCATGAGAAATTGACGTAGGTGTAACAATATAGAGAAAAAAATTATATGTATTTGATTACAAATACGTAAAATAATGTTGAACAATATGTCGAACTTTAGCTTACAAACAAAACTCAACTCAAGTTTAGCTAGCCGGCTATCTTAAGTTTAATTTTTATACTATGATTAAACTGTAACGTATATAAGGCATGTTTGAGAATTTACTTCATACACAATCGTCGAATACTACTAAGTTCCTTTAATACTATATGGCTATACGTGGTAGAGCCATGCTACAGCTATATTAGTAGTATAGTTGTAGTACGAATGTGTCGGCTCCACCGGGGAGCAACAACACTCTCACAGAATATCAGCGTAAAATGACGGCTTGACACAGCTGTGTTTCGTATGGTGAGCGTAGAGAAACGGAGACCCATTTTACTGGAAAAGAGGCATTCCATCTTAGTCCTCACGGGTGCCGACGCATCTGCATTTAGATTCTTTATTGTGAATGAATGTAGATGTCTATGGGTCACAGCAACCACTTACCATCAGGAGGACTGTGTGATCGTTTGTCACCCTATCCTATAAAAAATACATTTTTCTTATTCATTTTCCTGTATTCTATGGAATGACATTTTCAATTTCTCTATCAGCTCATATATGCTCATATATAATAGTCTACAGTTGGACATGAATCTCTTCCACTGTGGAGAGAAATCCTTAAAAATCCTTTGAACTTACATAACCTTCTTACGAAGTAAAATTCTTTCATTGGAAAACTTGGAACTGGAAATTACATTCTTTTTTCAATGAAACATGAAATGAACATTTATTTCTCAGCAAAGTTACAAAGAGTAGTAAAGTTAATATTGATGATAAGATCTTCGAAGTTTCTCGGAATGATATCTATCTTGGTTTCCGTGTTAATAACTATACGAAAGGAGATTAAAATGCAATAGACGAGTACTTATATTAAGGAAGGCAAGGATTTGGCTACATCTCAGAGTCGTGCTATTATTTAAATTTCAAATGGTACAGACATTAATTGAAAAAAGAAAAATATATATATTTAAGTTTTTATCTTATGTTTTAAGTTTGTAAATTATTATTAAAATATTCATACCAGTGATTTTTATGGAATAGGGGGGACAAACGAGCACACAGTCCACCTGATGGTAAATGGATGCTGTACCCCACATACATCTACATCTGAGGACTAAGATGGAACGCCTCATTTTCAGTAAAAAACGTCTCCGGGTCCACATTCACCATACAAATCACAGCAACATTAAGCTGCTATTTTATGCAGGTATTCTGTGAGAGGGTACTCTTTCCCCGGTCGATCTACCTATTCGTGCTACAACCATAATATAGCTGCAGCATGGCCATACCACTTATAAAATGACTGTGATGACTTACGGAACCAAAACGTGGTCCTTAATTGCTGGCTTCGGGTTTCTCTGCGTGATAGAATCCGTAACGATGATATATGATACATAGCCCAAGGGATACGAACAATATAGCTATACTCGATTATCCGACTATTGATTTGTAAGAAACATCATTGAGTGGCACACTCTTATCGCCAATCGAAATGTAGGATGGCTCAAACTAGAAGGTGTGTGACATGCAGGATTGGCTCAGGACCGTTCTGTGGGACATTAATTGGGGGATGTCCACGGTCAGCAGTGAACTTGTAATATAATAGAATATATATATATTCTTCAATATAGATTACAAGTAATTTTTATTTAAAGTAATTTTTTACTTGTGTCACAAGTTCGGAAAAAACTTCTGTCTTAGGAATAACAAGCATGAAATCCAGCGGGACTTTGTTTTTAAAGTGAAATTATACAATAGGAACACAGGGATAACGGCAAGGAATAATGAAGAAACGGTCAATTAAGCCTTGGTAGCTCAGATGGTTAACGCTCGCTGTAAGTTTCACAGTACGCGGGCAAGCCGGGTTAGTATCCCGCTGGCACCAATGAAATTGTTAAGTGCAATTTTAAGTGCTAATTTACCACGTGCTCGGCGGTGAAGGAAAATATCGTGAGGAAACTTGCATGTCTAAGAAATAAGAAAAAAAATATTTCGAAGACATGTGAAGTTCGCCAACATGCATTGGGGCAGCACGGCGGACATTTCCTTGCCCTAAACTCTCTCAGAAATGGGAGGAGGTCTATGCCCAGCAGTGGGACGTAACTTTAACTAACTATGTCAATTAAGTATATATTTTGAGCAATGTTCAGCGGTGGACTTGCGAAAGGTTGTAATGATGAAAATGGTGGCTTTAAAATAGTTTCATGAAGCATAGTTGAACTGCAGTTCTAAATATAGACTGATCGGCACAAAAAACGACTCACTTTGAATTTTAAGTAATTAATCATATTGAAAAGTGTTATTTAAGTTATTCTTTGGCAAAGAATATCCGACAAACAACCCTCGTAAGCAAAAGTTGGTTTTATCTGTGAACAGTACTTGGCTTCACTGTTCCATATCCCAGTTAACATGTTCATGTGCGAATGCAAGTCTGCTAACTCGATGCTGCCTGGTAAGCTCGGGGCCATGTGCAGGTCTTCTGGCCATGATATCAGTGACATTGAGGCGTCTCCTGATAGTCCTGTCACTTACATGCACACCTCGAACTTCAGCAAGGCGGTTTCTCACTTCAACAGCAGTCATGACCCTGTTTCATAGTATTACTAGAGTAAGGAGTAGGTTTGGCGACCTGTTCCTGGCCGAAAATACACAAATATAATTTCAAAATTATTTATTAAAAGAAATCATAGTGAATCGTTTTTTGTGCCGGTCAGTATATTTAGCATAATTTTCGACTATAATTTGGCGTTTACATTCTAACTATACTGAATTTTCAAATATAAATTCTGAAAAAGAATGAGGCAATGGATATTCTTACACCGCCCTTACATGGTCATTTCATTTAGTTATAACTTTTAATCACAAACCACAATTACTTCCATTAAACAAAAAACCTGAGAAATTACTATACGACACTTTCACTAATATCAGGCAACATTACGTCTGTATGTAGACTACAGTGGCGCATTAAGCTTTCATAGATATACATTTCCAACGTTCTACAAGGATGCGTGTAAACATACGGGGAAATATTTGCAAAAAAACTTCGCGCGTCAGGATTTTTTAATCTATATGAATCTATTGTATATTTAGACACGAGGTCTACTCCATAGTTCATTTAACTAAATACTAACAATAACATATACAAAAATTAAATGGAGGACAAAACATTTCATAGATAATTAAGAAAAAAATTATTGGTAACTGATTTTTCCTATATCTTTATCGTCATCAGTCCGTTACCCATATGTCCTCTGCTGGATGTAGGTCCCTATCACTCTAGGGTTTTGTCTATAGCAAGACGTTATAAATCAGGGGCTAAGCACTCACCGTAAATTTCACAGTAGCCCGGATTAGATTCCCACCGTCGCCAATCGTTGCTTGCAATTTTAAGTGCTAATTTACCACGTGCTCGCCAGTGAAGGAAAATGTCATGAAGAAACCTGCATGTTTAAGAAATAAAAAAAATATTTCGAAGTCATGGGAAGTCCGCCAACACGCATTGTGGCAGCGTCTTGTGTTTCTGGTGCGCCCTGAGAAGGAAAAGGGGGTTGAAGAGTCCCCTCCGAGGAGGGGCTGCCATGTAGCGGCCGGCACTTGTGGGGTCGCGAATGTGTGTGAAAGCTTTCCCCTGGCCCTGCCAATATGCGGCGGAGGTGGAACACGTCGTGTTTTAGTCGATGCGAGTCCGACATAACCCTTCCTTGTCCCCGCGAAGTGTGTATGCCTACGCATTTCCCCATGTTGAAAAAAGAAATAAAGGCAATACTAGTTCAATATAAATCTAAATTACTGAAATGTACTTTTAAGGTATCCAATTCATTAAAAAAAAAAACGTTACCTCCACACTAGGATTTATCTCTTGTAAAGTGGGGGCAGTTTACATACATAAATTTCACAACGACAAACATCAAGACCCGGAACAACTATTTGTAGACCATACAAATACTTGTTCCGTGTGGGATTCGAACCCGCGGACATTAGTGCTGAAACTCATTTAAAGCCACTGCGCCACGGAGCCATCAAGGCTGTAGAGGCCGTAATTCAAATTATTTGATATTTGTATGTTTTAAAACTGTCGCGACAAGAACCATGTCTTACCCCTTACGTTTTATTATAGCATTGCTACATCGCCAAGGTCGGGCCCGTGTTATAGTTAACTGAAAAGCAACTTTCTGTGTTTGGTTTACGGTATAAATTACCTCGACTCCTAATTCCGCAGGCAGTTTTCTACTGAAAGTCAGCTGGTAGGGTAATTGCTTACTAGCAAGTCGTTTATTTCTTTTAAAGCGGCTTCCAGTTTTGTCCGAAGAATTTTAATATGAGACACGTTTTTCTCGATCTTTTTTGTTTCAAAATGACAATGTTTCCTTTCTTTGAATTATTTTGGCTAAGTATTTTTTTTATTATTGAACGAATTTCATTAACCGTTAAGGGATTACCCGACGTCAAATTACTGACTTAGGAAAAATATTTAGGCTTTGCTTTTGTACATTATATTAGAAGAACGTTCAAATAATAATCTTTACTTTTCTACCAAGAATTTGAAACATCTTTAATTTTTTGCTGTATTATTACTGTGTTGTTAATTTATTTAATTTAATTAATAATAATGATATGTTTTTATTCCTTACTTAATTTATGCTATTTGACATCTTTTTCAATGCCTGTAAAGTTTACTAAGTGATAAGTACCATTAATGACTTATATTATTACCTTATTGTACGCTTAGCGAGCTTATATATATATCATCATCATCATTACAGCCCTTCACAAGTCCACTGCTGAACATAGGCCTCCCCCAAAGAATGCCACAAAACACGGTCCTGAGCCACCTGCATCCATCGACTTCCTGCATGACTTACCAGGTCGTCACTCCATCTCGTGGGGGGACGCCCTACACTTCGCCTACCGGTACGAGGCTGCCACTCGAGAACCTTTCTTCCCCATCGGTTGTCGGTTCTTCGCAGTCCCTTCAGCGGTGCCAAGTTGACTGTCGGTATATCGAAGTGTTGAAGTGCTTGTACAGTAGGGCTACGATGGCTATCCGAGTACAGAACCAGAGTACGAAACCTATCCAATTGCAGAGAGGTGTAAGACAGGGTGACGTCATATCCCCGAAACTCTTCACCGCTGCATTGGAAGACGTTTTCAAGCTTCTGGAATGGAAAGGATACGGTATCAACATCAATGGCGAGTACATCACTCACCTTCGATTTGCCGACGATATAGTCCTTATGGCAGAATCGCTGGAGGACCTAAGCACTATGCTCAATGACCTCAATAGTGTTTCCCAACGGATAGGTCTTAAGATGAACATGAACAAAACTAAGATCATGTTTAATGTCCATGTCACACCTATGCCGGTAGTTGTTGGGAACACTAAGCTCGAAGTTGTTGACGAGTATGTTTACCTGGGACAAATAGTCCGACTGGGTAAGTCCAACTTCGACCGAGAGGTCAATCGACGGATTCAACTCGGCTGGGCAGCGTTCGGGAAGCTACGACACATCTTCTCGTCAGACATACCTCAAAACCTTAAAACGAAATTGTACAACCAGTGCGTGTTGCCAGTGATGACTTATGGAACTGAGACGTGGTCCTTCACTGCTGGCCGTATGAGGAAGCTCAAGGTCGCTCAGCGAGCTATGGAGAGGTCTATGCTCGGAGTTTCTCTGCGTGATAAACTTAGGAATGAGGATATCCGCATTAGAACCAGAGTGACCGACATAGCCCAACGGATTAGTAAGCTGAAGTGGCAGTGGGCCGGCCATATATATATATACTTTAATACAATATTATAATAACACTTAAAAGTTAATTTTCGTAACAGGCAAGCATTTCGATCACCACGCTAAACACACCACTAAAATTATAATTGAATTACATGTCTTCTAACTAATTTTTAACTATATAATGATTTACATAATGATGTCTTACATTTACGTGAACACTACACATTAAATGAAAAAATAAAATAAAAACTTTACGGATTCTATCGCGTTTAATTTAACTTTTTAATTCCCGACGTTTCAGTGCTTCACAGCACCCATGTTTTTTTTTTGTCATAGTTAGCCCGGCTACCTTCAGTTTTTGAATATCATTTTTTGGTATTTCTTTCTTTTGGAGCTTATAGTATATGTTTAATGATTTACCACGAGTCCTGCGTTGAAGGAGGAATATTATACGGATCTATATTTCTGGAGCACGTGAAATCCGCAAATACAATTAGACCGCGCGCACGAAATGTGCGGGGACCTATGCCCAGTGCTAGTGTAATATGCTATATTTGCTGTAACCATTTTTAGCATTAGAACCATTCAAAAGCCCACTGCTGAACATAGGCATTATCAACCGATTTTTTTTATTTCGTTGTTATCAGAAAGATCTTGCGGCCCGTCTTCTTTTTTTACAGGATAAAGGTTACAAGCGAGCACACAGTCCACCTAATGGTAAGTGGTTGCTGTGGCCCATAGATATATATATACAGATGCGTTTTTCAGTCGTGAGGACTAAGATGGACTCACCATACGAAATACATCAGCATTAAGCTGATATTTTACGCTGGTATTCTGTGAGAGCGTGGTCCTTCCGCGGTCGAGCCGACCCATTCATGCTACAACCATACAATTAACGTAGCTGCAGCATGACTCTACCACGTTGTAAAACTTCCATCTGTAACCTCATACGACACTCATGGGATGAGGGTAGTGGATATTTTTAAATCGCAACTACACTGTAACCATAGATGATACTAAATAATATGTCTGTAAATTTTCCTGTCTAGAAGTTCGTCTTGGGTAAGGTACGCTATCCCTACCGCCAAGCAGCCTGCACTGTTGTCTGTCTGGAGGCCAATAAGAGTATAATTACGGTGATAAATTCCATCATGGTGATGGAGGTAACAACGCATCTGTAGCCTTCTTTGTTTGAAGATAATAGCAGATGTCCATGGGCCGCACTGGAAACTTATCATCAGGTGGTCGTGTGCATTTAGTAAAGAGCTGTTATTTCGACATTACAAACGCACTCTTCAATTTTATTCATTTGAATAGATTAGAACTATGCATAATATAACTATTTGGATTGTCATGCGGAGGCACGACAACAAAAATAACAAAAATCATGACAACGAGATAACCCAATAATGTATATCGTCATTTCATCGAACAATACAAATAGTTCCAATCCCTTTATCGTATTCAGTGACACGAGTGCAGCAAGCCAATCCAATTTCCATGACAATCGTCTTGTCCAATCCCCAACGAATCATAACGCATTCAAAAAGCTAACGTGCATTAATTTTCTCTCGTATCTCACTCAGGGGTGTCACTGGAAGTTTAGCGTCTTTACGATTGCAACAATGTTTCCATGTACATAGTATTTATATACGTCAACGTGTTATATCGATATGATGTATAATATGTCCTCACTTCTCACTTTAACATATCTCTTGTTTTGCTTTTTTTTTGAATAAGGCAAATAAACGAGCACACAGTCCACTTAATCGTAAGTCTCAATTAAGAATCAAAATAATGCGTTGTCACCCCTGAAGACTAAGATGGAATGCCTCGTTTCCAGTAAAAAGAGTCTCTACACTCACCATACGAAACACTGCAGCATTAGGCTGCTATTTTACATTATATTATGTAAATTTTTTTAATCGCCGTAGAAAATTAGTATGATAAAAAAAAATCATTTCTTCTTATAAAACTATTAATTTTAATTAAAATTGAAAAATCTCATAAAATCTAATTATTATTAATCAGTGTTGCCACATCTTACATTAATTACACATCGACATCGATTGTTTATACTTAAAATTAAATTGTCAATGTCGTGCTGCGATATGAGGTCCCATGTTCTTTCTTTGCAAGTGTTCGTAAAGTTGTTGTTCCATCGTCAAATTTGGCGGGAAATCTCTCAAAGCTTCTCGTTGTAATATGTCCCAGGAATGCTCGATAGGATTTAAGTCGGGCGACTGTGCATGCTAATCCAAAACTTTAATAGCGTGGCCTCGGAGAGCAGCCGACACCAGCAGCGTCGTATGGGAAGGATCATTATCGTGCATGAGTAGAAATTCCTGGCTTATTTTGATTCTGTGTAGAACAATAGCAGTCAGTACTACCTCCTCGTGGTATTTTTGTGCAGTTATGCTGCCTTGGACCTAAACAAGTTCGATCATCCGCCAAGACAAATTCCTGCCCACACCATGATTGTCCCGCCTTGTTATGAGTGGACCTTCTGAGGGTGCCGTAGACGCCTAACCCTGCTTGGAGTTCTCCAAATGTGTGTTTTTCGTGAATCCGGATAAAAGCCAAACCATGAATCGTCGGTGAATAGCAGAAAAGGTCATTGTTCGCCACTCCATGGGGTTGTCTTCTGGCGGTCATTTGGAGAAATCGATCCTCTCTCTGCGTAGTAGCACGATATCTACCCGTGTGCCGTTCAGCCACATCCCCAGTCCTGCGATAACGTGACCACAACCTTGATATCACGTTTTGATTGGCGTGTAGAGCCTCAGAGACGACGTGTTGAATAGCACCATTTTCTAATAAGCCTACGGCTCGTAACATTTCATCTCGACTCAAATGACGACGTGACATGACTCTTAAAGCTCACACGGCAGATCAAATTAAAAAAGAAAAACAATCTAATCCCTTTTCATTCATTAATATCAGTAGAACAATTTTAATTTTCCTTGACGTAACGAATTACTAACAATTTTGCTGCCGTTTCAATCTGTATGTAAACTTTTTATGGAAACTAAAAAGATTTTAAACTATAGTCGTAAATAATGTATAATTAAGCTATCCCTAGATTCTGTTGATGAGGGTATTTTATAATTATTTGGACATTTTTATATTATATTGAAAGAATAATAAAAAATATAATTTAAAAAAATATTTATTTAAAGTTTGCATCCCTGATTAGGCTGAATGTGATGGAACTTAAGTATATTATTTTAATAATAATACCCCGCGTTTTGATGACGCAGAAGAAATAATTGTGGAAATATCGTTTTAAATTTCGAAGAGTTGTATTGTTTAATTAGGAAAGATACATTATATATTCATTAAAGTTGAATGTTATATGATATAACTTTCAAATAAATTTGTTGTTGCGATATGCATGCCACCTACTGTAATCTAATTGTACCATGCCTATAACCTTCACACAAGTGCAAGCAATAAGTTTACAAAGTTTTACCGCAATCTGATGAACGATATGGCAGCGCATAAGATACGAACAAACAAATATTCTTTTTTATATATTAAATTAATAGACGAAGTATAATTATATGATTAAATTTTAAATCAAGAAAACTAGCTTCTACGAAAACATTCAACATTAAAAACATAGCAGACACCGTGTGATTTTAAAAGGAATGTTATCAATCGTTAAATGTGTTTAAGAAACAGATTAACAAACACTAGTTGTCTCTTTAACCCCTCGCTCTTCCTCTTCTTAGTTATGGTCTTTAATCTACCTAAAGAATGTTGTCTTTTTAGTATATAAGTTGGTATTTTTTCTTAATTTAAGTGCATCCTACCTATTAATCTTTTTCTTATTTTTATTTAATTCTTCTTCTGGGTTGTCTGGAAGAGATTGCTATGTAGCAATAAGACCGCCTTTTGTTTTTCCCTCAATATTTGCTATATCTATCTTTTCTCGGTGTACAATATAGAGTATTGTATTATCAATACAATCAACTAAGTTATAGGCCCCTTGTAAACAGTTCCAGACGCCTCTCTTTATAATTCTACCACTGTAGTAAAAGACCTATCTAACTACCTTTTTTTTTATAGAAATAGGGTGACAAACGAGCACACAGTCCACCTGATGGTAAGTGGTTGCTGTGGCCCATAGACATCTACATTTATCAAAATGCAGATGCGTTGTCAGCCTTGAGGACTCAGATGAAATGCCTCTTTTCCAGTAAAAAGGGTCTCCGGTTCTCTACACTCACCATACGAAACACAGCAGCATTAAGCTGCTATTTTACGCTGGTATTCTGTGAGAGCGTGGTCCTTCCCCGGTCGAGCCGACCCATTCGTGCTACAACTACACTACTAATATAGCTGCAGCATGGCTCTACCACGTATAAACCTAATCGCCATCTGTCCAAGGCCATAAGATATATCAGGCTTTTTTCATAGTCACCTCTTAGAATATTCACAAAACAACAACGCCTTTAGACAAATAACTAACCGTTAAATATTGTTAAAATAATATTAAATTGAAAATTTTTAAAACCCCGAGACAAAGAGAGCTGATGGTCTTCAATCGTCTGAAAAGATTTTCTTGAATCATAGCTAAGAACACTCTCGGTCAAGTCAACTTTCAAACAAAAAAAAAACTAAATGTTAATCGGTTTATCCGTCCACAGACAGACAAACAGATACACAGAAACTACACACGTTAAACCACAAACGGGCTTTTACGGGCTGATGATTATGATTATGATTATGGAATAAATAAATATAATTAAATTAAGAAATGGAGATGATTTGATGATTCCCTCAAACGAAATCTTCATTTTTTTTTACATATAACAGCCTAAATGTAAACCAAGCCAAATTAACTTTGCATAACATTACAGTAAATGTCGCGTGTGAGTTAGCTACTCTAGTTTTAAACAAAGAAAGAACAAAGAGGCTACGACTGCACTGAAAATGCTCGAGGATGCTTCGAGTAAACAAACATCTGACGTCCAGACGTAAGCCATCGAGCAGGTTTGCTTAAATTTTTTTCGATGTTAAAAACTATTTTATTTTGTGATATATTTTTAATCTACCACCGTTTTAACATGAGGCTGGAAACGGCAAAAAATTCCCGTTGGTATCTTCTGATTTTCTCTTTTTCAACCGACTTCAAAAAAAGGAAGAGATTCTTAATTCGATTGCATTTTTTATGTGTGTTACCTCAGAAATTTTTTCTATGTGTATCGATTTTGATGATTCTTTTTTGAAATTAAATTAAAAAAAATCTGGTTCTATATAAATTTGTTCAAGATCTGACCAGTAGTTTTTGAGTTACTATGATAATGCGTATTTATTATTTAATTTACTACGATTACATTGATGATGTTCACATTTTATTTACATTGAAGTCAGTTGTACAAAATTTCAGCTTTTTAATTATTATATGGTTCGATCTACGCAGAATAAGCTTACTGTGTATTGAAGTCTAGCAGTGGTATGCTTGGGTTTACTTTTGATTTGATTGATTCTTCCTCCTTATCTATTGAAATTAGGATGTTTTTTTTTAATTTATAGAAAATAGAAGAGTTCTACAAGAAAGTAGGTGGTGTGGCGACGGGTGGCAGGGATTTCTTGAAAAGCTTTACATGTTACAAAAGTAAATGCGACCAAGAAACATAGAACAGTTTTAAAAGTCAAGACAAAAGACAACTTTCGACAAAAAAATTCAATATCGAAAGACGACAAAGGGGCCCATTCATTCTCGAGCAAGAAAGAAAACATACGTACAAAAAGTATGGGTACATTTACGTATCTAGGCCGAATTGGCAGCATATTTTAACAACAAAATGTTGCTACCACATGAGTAAAGAGCAAACAACAGAAAAACACAGAGGCAGAGATTCTAGGGAGCGTTCAAAATTTTTACCTATTTTGGCATGGTTAACGCAAGAGGATAATATTAATATAATTAATAGAATTCATACTAGGTAAGACACATCATTTTATTTTATAATGCGCATATTTGCGAAGTAAATTTTTCTAAAAGCTTTTGGATAATATTAAATTAACAAAACGTTTATCAGCTTTTATTATGTACCTATGATAGGAATATTTTTTACGTTTTTTTGAAACTACTATTATTTTATACTAAATATTTTATTTTCATATATTTTATTTTTTAATAATGTGATATGGTATTTCAGTAATGGTTGTTTTTTTATAGAATAAGGGTAACAAACGAGCACACAGTCCACCTGATGGTAAGTGGTTGCTGTGGCCCATAGACACTACATCTTCGTTTGCGAATTAAGATGCAGATGCGTTATCAGCCGTGAGGATTAAGGTGAAATGAATGCCTCTTTTCCAGTAAAAAAGGGTCTCCGGTTTTCTAAACTCAACATACGAAACACAGCAGCATTACACTGCTATTTTACGCTGGTATTCCGTAAGATTGTGATCCTTCTCCGGTCGAGCCGACCCATTCGTATTACAACTATACTATCAATATAGCTGCAGCATGGCTCTACCACGTCAAAAAATGGTAAATTTTAAATGTAATATAAAGTTTTTAATAATATAATAGAAAACACTCACATTCACTGGCATAAAAAAAACTTGCCCACGTTTTTCACTATCTATATTAACAATGATTACTTCGAATTGTCCATTCTTTGGCTACGCGTAGACAGCGACGACCATCCGCGGATCTAGGGGTGTCTCTATAGGTCCCATAGCGGCGATGCCGACACAGACCGACTATAAGCAGGAATACTACCGGGCCTGGACTGACGCATCAAGGTCCCGTGATGTAAATACCAGCACTCTTAAAGAGTAGTATAATTCCGCCTTCAGGTCCTTCAAAAGAGTTATTGCCAAGGCAAGGTTAGAGCACATTGGCAGAATCGGCGAGAAACTACTTAGCCTTCCTTCAGGAACACGAGCATTCTGTTCTCTTGCCAAGGCTGTCCCAGGGAACAACTGTCACCCATCTTACACATCTCTGCACAGAGAAGAGTATAGAGTAGGAGGCCCATGTCGCAAAGACAAAAGCCAATCTGTGAGGCTCTCTTTTTGAGTCCAACTAGACTCTCGATGACGGGGGGAACACAAAACGGACCATCCCGCGGTGTGTGTTCCATGCCTAATGTGCGGCTTACATAGTGCTCGATTCATAAAGCACTCTTTACCGTGGATGTCAACAAGTCGATTGGGCCTGATGAAGTACCTCCCATTGTGCTGAAAACGTGTGCTCCCGAGTTGGCACCGGTTTTAACGCGTCTATTCCGGTACTCCTACTCCCAAGGCGTAGTCGCGAATTCATGGAAGACAGCTTTGGTCCACCCGATCCCTAAAAAAAGTTCAGACCAATCCAACTACAGGCCCATCGCCATCACCTCCTTGTTTTCCAATATAATGGAATCCATTATAAACTGCCAGCTCATGAGGTACCTTGAGGATGACCAGCTGATTATTGTTTTCGTCGGAGTCGATCAGCTGGTGATTTTCTGGTCTACCTGACTCACAGTTGGGCGAAGGCAATAGAGTCCAAGGAGGAGGCATTGGCCATCAGTTTGGACATAGGGAAGGCTTTTTTGTATAGCATAGTGTGACAAACGAGCACACAGTCCACCTGATGGTAAGTGGTTGCTGTGGCCCATAGACATCTACATCTATCCTCGTTTGCGAATCAAAATGCAGATGCGTTATTACCCGTGAGGACTAAGATAGAATGCCTCTTTTCCAGTAAATAGGGTCTCGGACGGGTTTGCCACAAAGCGGTTCTTTCGAAGCTTTCTTGCTATTGCACAATTTCTGGGTAAGCTCCTATGAGCATACCCAGAAATTGCGCAAATGGATCACCAGTTCCTTGCTGATCGGAGCATCAAGGTTGTAGTAGGCATTACAAGCCTATCAATGCTGGTGTTCCACAAGGTTGTATGCTATGACCTACGCTGTTCAATGTCATATGTAATATCAATGATATTTTGCAAACCAGTAGCATTCATTGCTATGCGGACGATAGCACAGGTAATGCTTTTTACACCAGCTGTGCCAATATTTCTCGGGATCACATCATAGAGTACCGAAACTCTTTCCATTTTTACCGCATCTACCTCGGAGAGTACTCTGAGGAATTGGGGCGGCGGTAGTTAAATACCATCAGGTTATCCGCAGGTTGCCCCCTCTTCTATAAAATGTATAGGTGTGTATGTGTATACACATATGAGATATCTAGCTACCAGTAAATTATAATCAAGTACTAATTATCTAGTACTAATTACCTAGTGGAGTCTTTGGGAAAATTAAAAGATGATATATTTTCATTACTAATGTGGTAGTACTTTTCCTGTATAATGCAGGCGTTGTTTACGTAAATTGCACATATACAAATGACACATATTATAATATTTCTGATAAAAATTTTGTTCTTATTTAAACGTCACTGTCTTTGATTTGTAAGAAGTTGATGTGGGGTTCTATATAATAAAATGGATTTGGTGAATGTTCTATTAGCTTAAAAGTTTAGGCACCCTTGGTGTAGAGAACGGAAAACCCTTTTTGCTCGAAACGAAGCATACCGTATTAGTAATCAAATGTAATAACGCATCTGCATCTTGATCATAGACGTAGATGTCTGTGAACCATATCATCCACTTACCACCAGGTGCACTATGTCGGGCGTTTGTCATCACTATTCTATAAAAAAAGTAAAGTATTTAGAGCCCTGTAACGGAGAGAAGACCATAAGTCTACCAACTAACATAAAAAACTAAGATTGAAAATTCCATCTTTATCCAAACATTAGTCAAAGAGTTAACACCATAAAACAGTTATAATAACAAAAGCGTACACGAGTTTTGATGTAAATCACAGTCAAGAAGAAAAATAACTCAAAAGTATTGCGGTCGTAAACAACGACAGACGGCTAGACAAACAAACAGACACGTTTAAAGTTTATTTTGGCCCGGGATAACAATATAATAAAAATTGACTCGTGTCTGGGTATATATAGTTGAGTAAACCTCCCACCTTGATAATTTTACGTTCAACACTTTTCATTGTTTTTTTTATAGAAATATATATATATATATAGTTGTAGCCATTGAGTTATATGTACTACGTACTAGAGAAGCCATTCCAAACATAAATTGTGTCCTACTCTATGTATTCGCGCATGCGCGGGAGTAGTAATCGCGCATGCGCGAAGACTTTAATTTGATATAAAATAAGATATTAATATAAAATAAATATAAGAATTTTAAAAATATCTTAATTTACTCTAAACAAACATATTTCTAAATAAAATGTAACAATATTTATTTTATGGAATTCACAAATCTTCAATTTACGCAATATTTAGTTTGTATAGATTGCACTACAGTTCAGTTGAACATAGTCAATTTTCGGAATGGCTTCTCTAGTACGTAGTACATATAACTCAATGGTTGTAGCACGAATGGGTCGGCTCGACCGAGGAAGGACCAAGCTCTCACAGAATACCAGCGTAAAATAGCAGCCATAAGAGAGTATAAGTAAGACGACTAGTTGCCTTGCAAAATAAAGTTTTACTGATCAAATATGAAAGACGGCAAACTGTTAGACTGTTACCTGTAAATGTATAAGATGTTGATGAGATAGATTTTAGACAATTCTATTTAAAAGGTTTTCAACATCATCATACGTCAGTGTATACAACCAATGCATTAAAGTTTTTTGCATATATTTAATTGAATAGGATATATTTTAAGTATTTTATTTGATTTATTATATATAAAAGCAGACTGACATGGGTACCGTCAAATAGCAAAACCATTACGTACAAGAGGTATAGGCGCCACAATATCAGTTCTTCTCTATTTTTGAAGGGATTGAGACCTACCGTTTTAATAAATGTATGGAGAAACATTACTGATTGTTTTTTCAGATTTTCTATAATTCAATATCGTTAGAAATAAACAACACAAACAAAACAAATCAATCACCAGATCTAATAAAACTCGCGCCAAAACGTATACAAACAAAATGGCGGCATTGCGGCGCACGCGGTACCGCCACGACAACGCTCCCCGCGAAGTGTTGTAAAATAACATTGTTTATTATTACACCAGTTTAGTGTTGTATTTACGATCGGTCTAGCTTTTGAGGTCATACGTTTGTTCAATTTTAGGCGAGACTGACGCTAGGTGGGCGCGTTACAAATTTTAATATTATTATTATTTTAGTTATAACCCAAACCCAACAAAGAAAGAGAGACAGAACCACACAGAACACTACGTATGTATAAGTGATCGCGTAATCATGTATAACATAGTTGTAAGAACACTCACTCACGCACATTTACATGCACCTGAAATCATTTGCAACCAACAACATCAGTAGCTCATATTTGATAGAGCTATATATTATGTTTGTAGCACGAATGGGTCGGCTCGTCAGAAGAAGGACAACGCTCTAATAGAATACCAGCTTAAAATAGCAGCTTAATTCTGCTCGGTTTAGTATGGTGAGTGTAGAGACACGAAGATCCTTTTCACTGGAAGCAAGCCATTTCATCGTAGATTTGATTTTTTATCAAGGATAGAAATGTGGATGACTTTGGGCCACAGCCTCCACTTACCATCGGTTGAATTTAGTGCTCGTTTGATACCCTTATTTCATAAAAAAACATGGTTTTAGGAGCACGTGTTTGCGTCACTGCTGTTAAAACCAACCAACTGTTTAAGGTTAAAACCAATGCCAATCCAATGTTTAGATCAAATATTGGAATCATTGATTACTATACATTGATTTATATATTACACTTGTATAACTCAATGTTACTATATAAATGATGTACAAGAGACGAAAGATAAATAAAATAAATTATATTAACGTGCATTCTGTTCTACTCCGTACACTTATTGAAAGCGAAATAAACATATACATAATATATTTCTTATAAGAAAAAAACAAACAATGAATACGTATTTTATTTTAAGTTGCAACTCTTATGACCTGACTGGAAAGCGTTCGGCAGAGCGTGCGGTGTGACACTATGATAGCATAATATTTTCATTAAATCTATTATTAATTAACAATAATAAAAAATACATAATCAAGCTATTTCTAATTTGTTTTGTGTGGTTAACTGTGATTACATGATTGTAAGCTGTTACTTAAAAAATAGTCCGGCTGGGTTTCGTGCTGGTTCTTCCCAGGACAGAGGTTTTTTTCGAACCAGTGGTAATTAAACAAAAGAGTGACTTTCAATAAGTATTATTTACAATCTATATTGAATAAAAAAAGTTTCTGTTTCATTACGACCTATTAAAGTCTACGGCTTCCCCACAGACTGCTTAATAAGGGGGTATTTGCTATAGCCGCCATGCTTAGAAGTGGTTGGCAACTGCATTATTTTATATTCTAGTATTGTGAAGTGTTAGTGTTATTAGGAAGATGATCTGCCCATCTCTTTGTTTGTTTTCCCTCTTGTAATATATGTAAGAGCATAATACGTCATGCGCGCCGAAAACCTCAGCATTTCCACATTTAAAATTCTTTGCCGTGTGTTCATTTTGACTACCGTAGCAAGTTGCTAAGTAAATTAAAATTTTATGTTAGGAACTACTTAAAGTTATTGTTTCTTTTTTTTACTCATTATCAGCCAGTGCTACGTATCCATGGTGGAATAGAATAGAATAGAATCATTTTTATTCAATATAGATTATAATACATAATACTTATTGAAGGTCATTTTTTACTTTTACCACTGCTGGTTCGCAAAAAAAGCCTCTATCCTGCGAAGAACCAGCAAGAAACCTAGCGGGACTTTTTTTTTTGAAAGCATAATTTACAATATAATATTTTATACAATTATTATGAAAACATTTAGAAACAGCACGGTAGCGATCACCTCATTCCCAGGGGTTATTATCAGTCATGTTCTCTTTAGTAGTATAATAACCCTTACTAGACAATTTTTGCTTTATAAATAATTTAAACCTTTTGATAGAAAAGGTCTGCATATTTTCTAAGACTTTGTTGTAAAAGCGTATACATTGCCTCATGAAGGAATTATTGACCCTTTGGAGTCAAGGAACTGGTAACTAACTTGTGCTTGTTCCTAGCATTTACAGAATGTGCATCACTATTTTTAATAAAACTATTTTTGTTTTTGTGTACATACAATAAGTTCTCGTAAATACATTGAGAGACAAAAGTTAATATATTTATTTCTTTAAATTTTTCTCTAAGGATTCCTTCGGACCTAGGTTATAAATTGTTTTTATGGCTCTCTTCTGCAAAACAAAGACAGTTTCAATGTAAATGTTGTGAAGCCTTATATCGTAAATAGCACTGTCTTAGTGCAACTAAATTATGGGTTGGTTTCACCAAGAGATTGAACAAACCGAACCATGTATAGATACACACACAATCCTTTACATCCATATATCTACGCATACACGCTCGTCGGTTAAGGGTACTCCTAATCTGGCCCATTTTTAATGTATCGCCGATTTGGTCGATAAACCTTCGTCTAGGGCGTCCCTTCCCGACCCTGCCGTTCACTTCTGCAACATAAATTTGCTTTGTCACTCTTTCTTCGACCATTCCATCAGGATCGACCATGGAATGACCACGCTCTCACAGAATACCAGCATAAAATAGCAGCTTAATGCTGCTGTGTTACGTATGGTGAGTGTAGAGAACCGGAGTCTTTTTATTGGGAATGAGGAATTTCATTTTAGTCCTCAGGGGTGAATTGAGTATAGATGTAGAAGTCTATCAGCCACAGCATCCACTTACCATCAGGTGGAATTAGTACTCAGAGGTCTCAGAGGTGACCAAACAATTGAAGCTTTCTTTGTTTGAAGTTTGTTGCAGATGTGTATAGGCTGCAGTAGCCACTGTCAAGGTTGGCTGGAAGTTCGTGCAACACTTCAGTTTCATAAAAAAATAAAAAAAAACTTGAAAGACTTCAGATTTTTGCCTGTATAAACGATATCGTGCGCTTAGGGCTCTGGCAAGGCTCCAAAAATAATAGTAAGAAATTTAAATACAATGACGCCAAAATTTGATTGTAATAGTAAGTTAATTTCACTTTCTTGACTTTTATAGCCATTTATAATAAATGACAGTTCTATTAAGAAAAAAGCCCCATCATTAAGTTGTTTTGCTAACTTAATTGATAATTTGCATCTAAACAACATAAAAAGATAATTAAATGAAACTAATTTAACGGATTTTATCGCGTTTAATTTTAACTTTTTAATTTTAACGTTTCGGGTGCTTTACAGCGCCCATCGTCACAGGGGTCTGAGATGTTTGACGTCCTGATGTCATAGAATTAATGAGAAACATACTTACTTACTTACTTATCTCCACGCACAATCCCTGACGGGGTAGCCAGAGAGAACAGATCGCCAAGTGTCACGATCCTTACAAACCTCTTTCTATTCAAATTAAAATTAAATATTAATCTTTGGCCCGATCTATGCAGATAAGTAAAAAGGCAAGTTGTAATTTGCTTCTATTAGCATTATCATCATTATATTTTATAGATAGAGGATAGAGTGACAAACGAGCACACAGTCCACCTGATGCTAAGTGGTTGCTGTGGCCCATAGACATCTACATCTATCCTCGTTTGCGAATCAAAATGCAGATGCGTTGTCACCCGTGAGGACTAAGATGGAATGCCTCTTTTCCAGTAAAAAGGGTCTCCGGTTCTCTACACTCATCATACGAAACACAGCAGTGTTAAGCTGCCCATTTGATGACCCATTCGTTCTACAACTATAATACTAATATAGCTGCAGCATGGCTCTACCAAGTATAAAATTATTTTAATACGTGGTATAAATTATAGCTATCTAGACACTGACCTCTCCCAAAAACGGCCATAAAGCATGGTCTTTGGTCACCTGCATCTATCGACTCCCTAGCGCACGATATCAGATCGTCTCTGCATTAATGTCTTACACTGTGCTTGGCGGTACAAGGTTGTTATTAAAAGAACCTTCTCCATCTGTTATCAGTATTTCGAGCCATGTGTTCGGGCCATATGTACTTTTTCTACCGACTTCAAAAAGGAGGAGGTACTCAATTCGACTGTGTTTTTATGTGTGTTAGCCCATAACTTTCTCTGGGTGAACCGATTTCGATGATTCTTTTTTGTTCGAAAGGTGGAGCTTCTCATGTGTTGCCATATAAATTTGATCAAGGTCTGACTAATAGTTTTTGAGTTATTCGTAACAATTTATATTGAAGTCGGTTGTACAAACTTTTAAAATTTAAATTATTAACATATTGATTCGTATTGTTATGTCGCTTAATGTCTGTGCTACTGTGGATATCTTCTTTACAGTCTAAATTATCCATAGAAAACTCCAAGCGTACCCTCTACATAGCTCGCTGAGCGACTTTGAGCTTTATTTTTGACTTTGAGCGTCTATTCTTTTACGATCATCGGTCTGGCCTTCACTGGATGAATTTTCAGGTTCATAAATCATCACTGGCAACACGCACTGTATACCTACTTACTTAAAATCTGCTAGGTATTGGGTAAATATTGCATTATATTTTTTAAATAGCAAAAAAATCTTCTAAAATAACTGTAACATAATAATTACCAGGCCTCAAAATGTGATGGAAATTATTTCTGAGTTCGAATGTAGCTTAGAATGAACGTTTTTCTCTCATTCTTGTATAATGTATTTAATGTGTGAGATTTTGTTATGTATTTCTGTTCGGTATAGTCTTTTAGCAAGATTAGGTGCTAAATTTTCAGCATACAGTTCATTTGAGCTAAGTGGATGCTGTGACCCATAGTTCTAATCATGTTATAGCATCTTTACTCGATTCGAACATTATAGCATCTTACTGCTTACGCTGGTATTGAGAGCGTGCAAACTCACCCATCGGGCCGGTCATGTACAAAAATTGTTCTCTAATACCACTACAATATGCACTAAATTAATTAAGTAAATTCTTTTATTTTATCAATGTCATAGATGCCTTACAAGAAACGTTAGCTGAGTCGTTATCATTTCAGCTGGGCAAGATTTATAGGTTATAATATGATACTTTGTTTCTCATGCAGCGTAGCTGGCTCGCGTAGCGTATCTCTCGTACTATACGAATAAATTAAGATAAACTTAATAAATCACAGAGAACTATAAACTCTATTTATTGCGTGTAATTATAGAAAAAAACTTGATAAATAATTGCATAAAAATTGGTTTGTGGTGTTTTTATGCAACCATAAGCCTGTCTTATGGTTTGAGATTTTTTGTATATGATGAGGTGACGGATTTTTATATGTCACTACCATACAGCGGTGCGTAAGAGGCGGCTATGGGAAATATGAGAAAGACTGCTTTCTACAGATAGCGATATATCTATTTCACGACATACATGAATTGTACAAGGACCCAGAACAATTATTCGTAGGCCATTAAAAGTACTTGATTCATTCGGGATCCGAACCCGCGGCCCTGAATACTGCTACTCAATACTAAGCCACTGCATCATTGAGCCGTCATTTTTTAAAGAAGAAAAATTATTACCAACTAACTGTCCCCCGCGACTTTACCCGCTTGTAATTTTTGTAATTTAGGGTTATAATTTGTTATAGTTATTGCGCGGAACCTTAATTCTTATTCTAAAATAAAAGCGTAAGTTACTCCTTATAATATCATCTATATGCCAGTGAAAAAATCGGTCCAGCCATTTTTGAGATTAGCCGCAAGAAATAGACAGACAGACAGAAATTTTAAAAATTGTGTTTTTGTTATAAGTACCGTATATACTTCTTTCACATGCATTTAGTAAAAAGCTGTTATATTGTATGACATTATATATGCTGTTGACATTACAAACAGACACTTCAATTTTATTTATTTGTATTATTGTGATAAAAAATCAAATCCCAATTTTTACGTTGTAGAGCCATACTGCAGCTATATTAGTAGTATAGTTATAGCACGAATGGACTAGCGAAGTGTAGAGCGACCCCCCACGAGATGGAGTGACGACCTGGTAAGACATGCAGGAAGTCTTTGGATGCAGGTAGGTTAGGACTGTGCTTTGTGGCATTCCTTGGGGGAGGCCTATGTTCAGCAGTGGACTTATGAAAGGCTGTAATGATGATAATGATGATGAAGACACAAGAGTGACACTGAAATTATATTTGTTTTAAAGAAGAGGGTCATAAGAGCAATCTATGATTGGGTTAGGTTAGGTTTTAACCTAAAGAGTCGCTTTGACAATAATTTAAGTTAATAATTAACTTTGGCCTATCAATACATTTATGAAAATGTAATGTACGTGCACAAAAATAAAAGTAGTTTTACAAAAATACGTGATATTCGTTCTGTAAACACTAGGAACACACAAACTAATAGTACCAGTTAATCGACGTATACTATTTTGCAACAAAATCCAAGAAAATTTGACCTGCGTCAAGTTTAAAAAACTATTAAACTAAGTTTCCATTCTCTCGACCAAGGAAGGACCACGCTCTCACAGAATACCAGCGTCAAATATCAGCTTCATGCTGCTGTGTTTCGTATGGTGAGTGTAGAAAACCAGAGACCCTTTTTACTGGAAAAGAGGCATTCCATCTTAGTCCTCACGGGTGACAACGCATCTGCATTTTGATTCGCAAACGAGGATAAATGTAGATGTCTATGTGCCACAGCAACCACTTACCATCAGGTGGACTGTGTGCTCGTTTGTCACCCTATCCTATAAAAAAAAGATAACAGACTAACAATATTTTATGTTATGTGGTAACCAAGAAACACAAAAATATATGACACCGTTTTAATATTAAGAAAAATATAGCAATTATGGAAAATCATCCGTACAAATAAAGAGTCCAATGTCCAATCGTGGACTTTTTCAGTTCAAAGAAAAAGAACAAGAAGATATCAAAACAAACAATATGAACGAACAAGTGGTAAAATTAAAAATTTTGTACAACCGACTTCAATATAAATTATTAAGGATACCTCAACAACTATTGGGCAGACCTTGATCAAATTTATATGGGAATATGTATGGGAATAATATAATACAACACGAGAAACACCAGCTTTCATATAAAAAAAGAATCATCGACATCGGTTCACATAGAAAAAAGTTATGAGTTAACACACATTAAAAAAAAAAAGTCAAATTGAGTACCTCCTCCTTTTTACGTCGGTAGAAAAAATAAAGAACCAAACAAAGGCAAGTTCACATTGCGTTTGAGGCTACAGTTTTGGTTTTAGCACTGGGACTGGTTTAGATAAATTGGCGGGAAAAAACAAACAAAATGTTACGTTATTTGGCAGGAAACACGCTATTAAGTGGGTAGGCATAGAATTATTACGTATAGAATACTTGTACGTGCACCAAAAGTGAAGCAAGTAAAACTAACGCGAAACCGCGTAAGTTCACTCAGCGACGCGTCAGTGCGCAACGTCACCTTCTTACTTCTATGTGGGTAGGCTTGCAAATACATATTAAACAAAACACAAAAAGTGTGGCAAATCTAACGACAGTGTAACATATTCAACCGTGCACATTTTCGGTTCTAAAAAAAAAAAGAAAAAGAAGATGTCAAAACGGACAATATGAATGAAAAAGAAAAGAACTATGTAAAGGTACTAGTTCACACTAAGTTTGAGGCTACAGTGTTGGTTTTAGCACTGGGCTGGCTCAGTTAAACTGGCGAGAAAAGACAAACAAATTGTTACGTTATTTGACACAAAACACGCTAGCGGGTGGATAGCTTTGTAAATACATAATCAAGTTATACCTACAACGAAAATAATATGCGTACGTAACTGTCAATTTCAAAACATGAAATTAAACTAACACCCGAGAGTTAATATCAACAAAAGGATGGTTAGCGTTAGTCCAAAGATCCTTGTAGATCAGGGTTTACCAACCTTTTTTTTTTAACCAGGGACCACTTTGATTTTTTTGTAGTTACACCTTGTGTGTAAGAAAAAAAATGTAATATGTTATTTCTATTGTACTAACATGACGCGTGGTGTTGCATTGCCCGTGTGGCGAGAAAATAATAAATGTGTTATTTAAAACGATTAGGTAGGTAAATTATTTAAATCTTTCGCGGACTATATTTAAACTCTTGCGGACCACTGGTTGGGAATCACTGTTGTAGATAATTTAAAATATTTTCTGTGTTTTAGATCATTTCAACATTACGACCTATCAAAACATAGGCCTTCATTTAGAATTCCTTATAAGGGAGATATTTGCCATTGGTGCTACGCTTGGCAGGTGGGTTGGCAACCGTCATTTTCTCTAGTTGTTATTAAGAAGCTGCTGCCCATATCCTGGTGTTTTGTTGACATTTGTAAATTATCTATTGAAGTTAGCGTACTAAGCTTTCAGTCATTGTTTTCCTTTTCATATTATAGATATCATCATTATCATTATTACTGCCCTTTACTAGTCCACTATTGAACATAGGTTTCCCTATGTACCATCGTTTTGACAAAGGAAATGACCGGTGTGAATATGAAAAGTTACATTATGACTATATACGCACCAACGTTCTTAAATATTCTATAAATTAACTTTAAATATTTAAAAAAAAAATCAATTAATCTTGAAGCAATTCATTATTACACACATAAATCTATGTTATATACACACAAGACCTGGCAAACACTCACATGGGTAACTTCTGAGCTGCCCGACGTTTACCGAGCCCAGGGTAATGTATCTTCTGGCAAAATTTGTCCACTATTTTCTTATATCCACAACAGATCAGGCATGGAAAATTGTCTTAGTATTCCATGGAGCAGAGAAATGAAATCTCAGCTACCGCAGATTACGGAACGCGCACGTAATGTACTGTCAAAAGCGTTATTGCTTGCGTTGAAAAGGAAGTTGGCTGTTACTAGCGGTCGTTGCGGGTGTAGTTGAAAAAGAGGTTGATTGCTTCAAACTTAAAAAGTGTTTGCCAGTAAGAAAAAATATTTATTCGAAATATTTTACGTAAGACGAAGTGATTTCCTTTCAAATTGCACTACATCTAGTTATAAAGAATTATACCGAAACTTTAACGAAACAAAAGGATATCATATACGGCACAATCTGTTATGACTATGGTAAAGGAAGGGGTAAAAACAAGCACACCACAGAGTACTGACCTTCCGATTTTAAGCGAATGATTTGTCCCATTTATACACACATCTGTCCTCAACTTTAGCTATTTCCATAGCATAATGTCGTATGGTATTTTGCTATGGGGACACGCGACTGACATTATTACGACTGAAATTATATTTGTTTTACAGAAGAGCAATCTATGATTTAAAACCTAAAGAGTCGCTCTGACAAAAATTAAAAAAAATTTATATATTAACTTTGGCATCTCAATACATGTAGGTACGTACATTACATGAAAATGTAATGTACGTACACAAAAATAAAGGTAGTTATAGAAAAATAAGTGTTATTCATTCTGTAAATACTAGGAATAGACACAAGCTAGTAGTATTTGTTACTCTACTCCACCGAGTCAGTAATTATTCTTGGGGCAATGTATACGCTTGTACAATAAAATCCCAGAAGATATACAAAATTTGACCTGCTTAAGTTCAAAAACATAGTTTGTATAAAAAGGGTTATTATAATATTAAGGAATTTATGGATGATAATAACCCCTGGGAATGAGGTGATCGCTACCAAGCTATTTCCAATTTGTTTTGTGTGGTGAATTATGTTACGTACATGATTATAAGCTGTTATTTAAAAAAAGTCCCGCTGGGTTTCTTGCTGGTTCTTCCCAGGACAGAGATCTTTTTTCAAACCAGTGGTAATTAAACAAAAGATTGACAACAAGAACAAAAGAGTTATTTATAATATATTGAATAAAAAAGTTTCTGTTTATGTTTCAATTAATAAACAAAATGCAGATGCGTTGTCATACCTAATTACTAAGCTGGAATATCTTATTAACAGAATGGTCTCTAGTTCTCACCATTCACTTTATCTTTGGTAGCACTCGAGCGGTTCAGCCATCAAAAGCAGCACCTGTTCACAAGTATACCGCATGTGGTAGTCATCACCTTGATCGACAATATCAAAGGAAAGTGGACGGCTTGCCCCACGATACCGCCGCTAGCAAACCTTTATACGAATGTGACATACGCAACATGTCTACGACATTTACATACAAACAGACTTTTTTATTTGAAAAATTTACATGTTACGAAATATGCCTGTGGGAAAATTTACAATTTAATCATAAATTATATTCCAATGTTGCTGTTTTGCGTATTCTTTTTACAGACTAAGGGGGATAAAAAAGTACACAGTTCACCTTATGGTTTTCTTTTTCTCAATTAAAAATCAAATAGTAGATGCGTTGTCGCACCTAAGGACTAAAATGAAATGCTTCTGATCCAGTAAATAGGGTTTCTACAAATTCTACACTCATCATACGAAACACAGAAGCATAAGGCTGCTATTTTACGCTGGTGTTCTGTGAGAGTTCTTGTGTCCTTCCCTGGTCGAGCAGACCCATTCTGCAACCATATTATAGCTGCAGCGACTAACACGTTAAAATATCAACGTAGTCCATTTTTATCGAAATTCAGCATAATTTTCTTGAGCTAGAAACAAGAATAACGTTACAAGAACATCTTATTTCCTAAGAATTATATTTTATTACCTTAGAAATAATTACTTGCTTTAAACAATCCCGACATATGAATAAAAATTAAACTTACCTGGTAAAAGACCAAAAAAAAATACTTTTTATAAAAAGAATCTATGCAAATATAACAGAGTATAAATCTAAAAACGTTATTTGAGTTTCACGGAATATGTAATCTAGTAGCGCGCCAAAGCCTTTGACAATTAAAAAATATAGTAAAAATTTTATTTCTGATCTGTGAAATTAAAAAAAAAATTCACAAAAATTGTCTGTAGAACACGTATACGGTGTATAATTAAAAATAAAAATATAGATACTTACTTCTAAAATGAATTTTAATCAAATTTTTTTTCAAAACAATCTGCTTTAGGATGGCTAAATACAATTATTTTTTAAAGCTGAAGTGACAAACGAACTCACCTGCTGGTAAGTAGCTACTGCAGCCCACGGACACCTGCAGCCAGCTTCAAACAAAGAAGGATACAGATGCGTTGTCACCTTTTTTTTTATAGAATAAGGGTGACAAACGAGCACACAGTCCACCTGATGGTAAGTGGATGCTGTGGCCCATAGACATCTACATTCATCCCCAATTAACAATCAAAATGCTGATCCGTTGTCATCTTTGAGGACTAAGGTGGAATGAATGCCTCGTTTTCAGTAAAAAGGGGTCTCCGGTTCTTCTCTACACTGACCATTCGAAACACAGCGGCATTATGCTGCTATTTTACGCTGGTATTCTGTGAGAGCGTGGTCTGTTTTGTTTTTTTTTACATGGGAAAATGCCTAGGCATATCCGCCTGGCAGGAGCATGGACGGGTAATGTCGGACTCGTAACACCGTTTGTCGCTTATTGGCAGGGACACGGGAACGCTTTCGCACACATCCGCAGTCCTGTCAGCGCTGGCGGCCCCGCCTCAGGAGAGAACTACTCCTCCCCCATCTCCTTCTCAGGTAAGGCGCACCAGAACACATAGCGCGCTCTCCTCCGCACCCAATTTCACCTATGCAACAGACGCCCCCGTGTCCGATGCACGAAGGCCATGGGGCCAGGAGAAACGAGCAATTAGAAGCACTAGCCTTCTGACCCCAGCGGCGGATCTGGTCTATGGCTCCGCCGCCAACCAAGATTCGGCTGGGGCCGGCCCTTCACGGGCCAGCCATGTGGGTTCCTCTTAGTTCACTGTGGGTGTCCAAGCCACGCTTACCCGATCGAGCCGACCGATTCGTGCTACAACTATAATAATATAGCTGCAGCATGGCTCTACCACGTATAAAATCTCAGAGAACTAAGATGGAATGCTTCACTGTCTGTAATTACACTGATTCTCTATACCCTTCAATCCGGCACCCAGCAGTGCAAGCACAACTATTTGGCGGCTGAAATAGGTTAGAGGATAATACATACACAGGTAGACTCTTAGGCAATAAAGGTATCCTAATATCTTTTAAGACGCACCACCACCCACTAAGAAAACTAGCACAAGAGTAACGTTTATCAGTTTTGAAAACATAACATAAACACTCACGCCTGTCACCCAGAGGGGTAGGCAGAGACTATGGTCTTCCATTTGGCACGATCCTGACACACCTCTCTCGCTTCCTCCACATCCATATACCTACGCATACACGCTCGTCGGTTAAAGGTACTCTTGATTTGGCCCATTTTCAATATATCGCCAATTTGGTCGATAAACTTTCGCCTAGGGCGCCCTTCCCGACTCTGCCGTTCACCTCTGCAACATAAATTTGCTTTGTCACTCTTTCCTCATTTATTCTTTCTACATGACCAAACCACCGAAGCATTCCTCTTAATCCCGGTCACAACATCATCTAGCAAATCACGCTCTTCTCTTATCAAACAATTTCTCACTCTGTTATTCAGATTCAGTTTTGATTTCTTAATTAATCCATTCCATTACAGTCTATAATAGTCCATACGAAACACAGCGGCATTAAGCTGCTATTTTACGCCGTTACTCTGTGAGAGTGCGAGCCGACCCATTCGTGGTAGTACAACTATAAATTTAACTATTGTTTGTGTCAGTTTTCTACGCAAACGTTGTCTGGAAGAGATCACTTTCAGAGTGATAAGACCGCCTGCTGCACATATTATACTTAAGAATTAACCGTACTCATTATTTTGTATTTTGGTATACAATAAAGAATAAATAAATAAATAAAAATTCCACTGTTGAACAATGGGCTTCCCCGTAAATTGCCTTATAGGGAGGATTTTGCCAAGCAGTTATTTTTTAATATTTTGTGTTGTTGTCAGGAAGATGCTGCTACCCATCTCCTGATTTGTTTCCCTCTGTCACTTTACTACACCTACAACTTAATTTATTGGTTATTCTTACACTGCTAAAAAACCGTTTAATAACTATAATTAATGGCATTCCGAAAACTACTTAGCCTGAATTACGTTCAATACTTTATCATTGTTTAGTTGAGCGTTGTAGCGCCATCTATCGTTCTGGTGAGTGTTTATAATTTGATGTACATGTGACATAACCGTGTAGCGGCGGTGTAAGAATATCCACTACCCCACATCGACCCATAGGTGTTGTAAGAAACGTTTGAAATTAAACGAGTGAAATTAAAACAGAAACAGCATCTTCCTGATAACAATGCAATATTACAAAAATCTGCAGTTGTCAATCCGCCTGCCAAGCCTGACAACTATGGCAATGATTTAGAGGGACTAAAAATAAGTAAGTAAGTACATTCCTATCACTTTGTTTGTCTAACTATAAAGTACTAATATAAAGTACAAATATCTTTCAAAATAATATTATAATATTATCAACATTAATCACGTTCATCTCTGAAATGATTAAAATGCATTTCTAGTTACGAACGATTTTTCATAATGTTCAATCTCCGCTTTCGCTTCCTTTGACGTATATACAAAGTAACGAAATTCGGAAAGCTTTCAATTGCATTTCGTGAATATTGAGTTCGAAGTTAAACTTTAAAATTCACAGCTAGAATATCTTTGAAGAATCATTTAGACTACAGGTCTCTTTCTTTCTCTTTATCTCTCTCCCCCTTTCTCTCTCTGTACAGTTTTTTTTTTAATTTTTTGAATAGTTTTACAATATGGCGAAAGTTTTAGTTTAGTTAGAGTTAGAAATTGTTTTTTTTTTAATATATATATTTATCGACTAAAAACAGTCCAGACTACAAAATAGTCCAGTCAGATTGTCGTATATATACTATATACTACTTCACTTTGGCGTTCTAAAAGTTTTATGAGACTGATCATAAAATCTCGTGTCTGCGTCGTAGATTATTCAAGAGCGAAAGTAAAAAAAAAACACAGTTTTTCGCGATTATCTTGTTTTATTGTTGTTCCAATGATGTCGATCTCTGTGTTAAAATTATAAAGCATAAAGTTTGCGACAAGTTTTATTTGATAAATTGTTTCATGTGCTCAACCGTTTTTGCGATAGAGGACGGTGAACGTCTAATGAAAATAAAAAAAAATATATAAAAAAAATATAAAAGAAAATAAAAAAAATTCTAACGTTGTTATTGGGCAAAAACAAAGTCCTTTTATAAAAAAAATAATGATACAAAAACTAGATCTGTGAAAAAACGTGTATAATATAAAATATAAACATGTATAATTGGCTAGTTAAGAATATCATAAATATGAAAAGAAATATCTATGTAAACGTGTTAGTGCTTTGCAGAGATTCCATAATGTAATGGTATAAAAGTTCAAGTGAATAGGCATATTTTTTGAGTACATGTTAAGAATTTATTAAGATAAAAATGAATTCGTTTGAATTTTCATATTTATTGATGATGAAAATATAAACAAAATCATCATCAATATCATCAGGCGGCCTCGTACCGGTAAGTGTACATGTAGGGTGACACTAGATGCAGTGACGACATGGTAAGAGATGCAGGAAGCCAATAGATGGAGGTGGCCCAGGACCGTACTTTGTGGCATTCCTTATGGAGGACCTATGTTCAGCAAGGGACTTTTAGGGGGTTATGATGATGTTAAATGATATAGTGTTCGACAGTATTTAAATAAAATGAATCCATAACGTTGCGTTTGTATTTTCCAATTTGCTGTTCAATTATCGAGATCCAGATGGCAACTCCATTGATCTGACCTAGGAGTTATCGGAGTTTTATTGCTTTGGTAGCAGTATCTAATGTCATCTTTGACGGGGAGAGCTCATAAATAAAAAAAACACATTGCTAAGATGGAACGTCGAGTCCTAATTCCATATCCATACCGTCAGGTGGCCATTGACGTCATAGGCGCAGTGACAGGCCGATAAATTGGACTGCACTTAAATCACATGCGCTATTTCTAACGGCCACTTGCCAGAGCTGCCAACCGCAAATAGATCTCTACATCGCAACTGTCATCAAATGTCCCATCGTTGCAAAACAGTGCATTGATCTCAATGTTGGCCTTAGGACGTCTTTATTTATCAATATTAAAATATATATTAGGTCCTTACATATGAAATTGGCGTTTTATGCGGGAGGAATATAAAGTCATTTTTTTTTGTAAATTATATTTAATTAATCAAAGTATGCACCGTTGTTATCTATGCACTTTTGCCATCTCGTAGGTAGTTCATTGATCCCTTTACTAAAAATACCTAGGAAGCGAGAATCAATAAACTCTTTGAAGGCGGCTTGAACTGCCGCATCGTAGTTGATTTTTTTTTCCTTGTAGGAAGTTGTCCAAATTCCGGAAAAAATGGTAATCTGTTGGAGCATGGTCCGGGGAGAACGGTGGATGTCGCAGACATTCCAATTGTAGCTCATCTAACTTAGTGGTTGTTTGTTGTGCAGTGTGTGGTTTTGGGTTGTCGTGAAGCAGCAGTGGCCTAAAGCGATTGACCAACCTCGGTTGTTTAGCGGCTAGTTCTTCCTACCAGATTATACCGATATTTCATATTTTCAATTGTGCGGTTATAAGCGACGCTAAAAAAAAATAATGAGGAAAAAACAAATCAATGACTGTTTTCAATACTCAAATGTACCAGCTAAATGAGTTTAAACATTTGAATTTGGAATTCTTAACCAAAGAGGCGATATTTCAGATCAAAGTTGTCTACTTCTTGGATGGATACTTCGTGGATACTTCTTATCTGCCTAGGATTCTAGGAGGTTTGACTCTTTTTTTTAGTATGGGTTTGTCTGGGTAGGTACTATCGTCTTGCCTATTTCAAGGGTACAGAGGTACAGAGTAGGGTAGGTACAGAGAGGTAGTATAATTTTTGGCTTTTCCATCAGGATTTCCATATTAGTTGTCAGAGACGAAAACACATTTGTAGCTTTATTTGGTTGAAGCGGGCTGCAGGTGTCTATGGACTGGAGTAGTCTCTTTCTAGGGTTCCGTACCTCAAAAGGAAAAAACGGAACCCCTATAGGATCACATTGTTGTCCGCCTGTCTGTCTGTCTGTCTGTCTGTCTGTCAAGACCCTTTTTCTCAGGAACACGTGGAGGTATCAAGCTGAAATTCATAACAAATACTCAACTCTACTGTCACTTGGAGCTGTGAAAAAATCAAACTTCTAAGCCAACTCAATCAAAAGATACAGCCGTTTAGGCCGCAAATTTTCGACATTCGCAAGGGAATCAAAACCTACAGGGTACTTCCCGTGAATTCAGAATCTTAAAATTTGGTACGAAGCAACGTTTTATAGTACAGATAAAGAAAAAATTGCAATAAGCATAAATTTTTAGTTACATCATATAATAAAAATATTTTTAATAATTTTAAACTTATATACCTACGGATTTGTTCGGAACCCTCGGTGCGCGAGTCCGACTCGCACTTGGCCGATTTTTATTTATAGGATAGGGTGACAAACGAGTACATAGTCCACCTGATGGTAAGTGGTTGCTGTGACCTATAAACATCTACATTTATCCTCAATAAAGAGTCAAAATGCAGATACGTCGTAAGATGGAATGCCTCTTTTCCATTAAAATGTGTCTCCGGTACTCTACACTCACCATATGAAACACAGCAGGGTCAATCTGCCATTTTACGCTGCTATTCTGTGAGCATGTGGTCCCTCCCCGGTCGAGCCGACCCATTCGTGCTACAACTATACTACTAATATAGCTACAGCATGGCTCTACCACGTGTAAAACCACATACTACCACTTACCATCAGGCAGACTGTGAGTTCGTTTGTCACTTCAGTTTTATAAAAAAAAGTTCTAGTATAATGTGTGGTGGTGGATTAGCACATGACAACAAATTGACAACGCAACATTATGGTGCTGTGCTTGTTGTGGTGAGTGACGAGATTCAGAGACTTTTAACGAGGTATTCCAACTTAGTCTTCAAGTAGGACCCTGTATTTTGATTCTCAATCGAGAGTAAAAGTTGACTATAAAAAGCCTATATTATTTATAAAACTAGGGTGACAAACGAGCACGTTTAAACGAGCAACCATGGTGAGTGTAGAGAACTGGAACAAAGTTCGGTTCTCTACACTCCTATTATGTGACAGCGAGCTTCTTCCTTGGTCGAGCCGACCCATTCGCACTACAGGCATATTAAGAAGAAAAGATGAATTTTTATTTTTATTTTGATATTAAACTATTAGAATAAATGTTTCATTGTATAAATAGGCTTCTAAACTAGTGTATAACTTTGTTTTAGTAGCCAGTGACTTCCCGCATAACATTGCACTATTAAATTATATCTTAACTTAAAGTAAACAGAACTACTTAAAACAAGAAAGCAAATATTAACATAGCAAGGGCTACTCACTAACGTATATCTGACATGTACGACTATGTAGGTAACCGTTGGGGCCAGGGGACACACATATGTATGCTTGTACGTGTGCGTGCGTGCGTGTGTGCGTGCGAGCGCGCGCGTGTCTGTGTGTGTGTTCGTGTGTGTGTGTTCGTGTGTGTGTGTGTGTGTGTGTGTGTGTGTGTGTGTGTGTGTGTGTGTGTGTGTGTGTGTGTGTGTGTGTGTGTGTGTGTGTGTACATGCGCATATAGCAGCATGACTCTACCACGTACAATTGTATATCGTATGTATATCGCACTACTGGCTACAGACCGCACCATTTCTGAGTGCGTTTAGGAGCTAGGAGTACTTCACTTACCCTAAAATATAGTATTTGAATTTCTTGACATCTAAATATTTTAATTTCTTAGACATGCAGTTATCGTTGTAGCGGCTTATTTCATTTTCGCACAAGTGGTCAATAAGTACTTCATATAGCAATTAACAGTTTCATTAATGCTTTCAGCGATTTAACAAAGACAATTTTTTGACGAGGGCCTATCTCCGCTGACTCGGCTCGCAATCCGAACGATCATCTTAAAACGACGACATTTATTTTTCTTTCGCAAGCTTCAAAGGAAAGGTATAATGGAAAGATAATAAAAACAGATATTGCCCAAAGAGCTCCAACGCTTAATTAAATATTTTCATAATGTATCTAAAGCTTTGAATGTTTTCTTAATTATGTTAATTGAGGTCTGGGTCGACTTTTTATATGTGGTAGAGCCATGCTGCAGCTATATTAGTATAGTATAGTTGTAGCACGAATGGGTCGGCTCGACCGGGACCTTTCCCGGTGCTCCTTACCACGCTCTCACAGAATAAAATGTAAAATAGCAGCTTAACGCTGTTGTGTTTCGTATGGTGAGTGTAGAGAACCGGAGACCCTTTTTACTGGAAATGAGGCATTCTATCTTAGTCCTCACGGGTGACAACGCATCTGAATTTTGATTCGTAATAGAGGATAAATGTAGATGTCTATGTGCCGCAGTAACCACTTACCATCAGGTGGACTGTGTGCTCGTTTGTCACCCTTATAATATAAAAAAAAAACTCAATTGGGGAAGAACCACGCTCTAAAAGAATACCAGCGTTAAATAGCATCTTAATGCTGCTGTGTTTCATAGGGTGATTATAGAAAACCGGATACCTCTTTAACTGGTAACGAGGCTTTCCGTCTTAGTCCTCACGGGTGACAACGCATCTGAATTTTGATTCGTAATAGAGGATAAATGTAGATGTCTATGTGCCGCAGTAACCACTTACCATCAGGTGGACTGTGTGCTCGTTTGTCACCCTTATAATATAAAAAAAAACTCAATTGGGGAAGAACCACGCTCTAAAAGAATACCAGCGTTAAATAGCATCTTCATGCTGCTGTGTTTCATAGGGTGATTATAGAAAACCGGATACCTCTTTAACTGGTAACGAGGCTTTCCGTCTTAGTCCCCACGGGTGACAACGCGTCTGCATTTTGATTTTGAATCGAGGATAGATGAAGAAGTGTATGGGCCAGAGCAACCACTTAGATGGACTGCGCACTTGCTTTTCACCCATATCTTTGTATGTACTATTCTTTCGTGCGCATGTTTGTCACTGAACTCCTCTTAAACGGCTGGAACAATTTTAACGAAATTTTTGTATGTATTTGAGTTTCCCAGGGGATTTAAATTCGCAATTGGATCCGTCGAGACTCAGAAATAACCCGTGCGAAGCCTGGGCGGATCGCTAGTTAGATATAAAAAACCCAATACAGTTGGATAAACTTTAAATTATTTAAGCAAGGTAAGCAATGTTTTATGTAATGTTTTATTTATGTTTTGTTTTACTTTCAAACTACTTCAAAAAAGAGAAGGTACCCAATTCGACTGTAACTTTTTTTTCAGTGAACCGAATACGATGATTCTTTTTTTATTTGAAAGCTGGTGATTCTCATGTGGTCCCATATAAATTTGATCAAGGTCTGACCAATAGTTTTTGAGCTATCCTTAATAATTTATATTGAAGTCGGTTGTACAAAATTTTTCATTGTACCTACCGCTCGTTTTCTACCGAATGGACACGACTTAGAATGATCCATTATCCTATTTCGTCGCGTGCCGTTTGAAGCGATTTAGGAAACAGAAAAAAATCTTATTGCTTCCGTCCAATTTACTTGTCAAATGTGTTTTTTATTTTACGCTATTATTCTTTGAGAGTGTGTATCTTCCAATCAGTAGTGTAACGTGCCTTAGACGGGCTCCGTATCAAAATGTGATGGGGGGCCCGATTGAAGAGTAAAGATTTTTCACAAAAGGAACAAAAACGCTCGCATTGAATTAAAATAATTACATATTGAATATAAGTTATTACTTACAATTAATACTCCTAGGCACTAAGCTAGCCAAACAAAAAATAAATATATACTTTTCGTGCCTTTTGTTCGGCGAAAATATTTATTAAATCATTCATAGCTGAAGAAGATTTCAGTTTTTCAAAATCTTCTGCCTCTATAGACAATAGTGTCAAGTCTGATAACCTTTCCTTCCATAGAAGTCCTTAGAGTTTTTGCTTATAGACGTTTGGGGTCCCTGTAGCCCGGGGGCTCCGTATCACTGATACGGCTGATACGGCGCGGCGGTAACTACGCCCCTGAGTACATCATCATAATATAGCTGCAGCTATTCTTTACGAAGTATAAACGCATATACTTAGAATAGTATTTAGAAATGTTCGTGATACCGAGGAAGGAAAATACCCAGGAAATCATCATTATAAACATGGATGTTTTTGGCAGTAAACACTGTCTTCTAACATAATATTGCATTTAATATGCCAAGAATATACGCAGCGGATAATATCGTGACACTAAACGACTCACTTGCCTATAAATATGTTGACATTTATAACCCCATTAACAATATCAATATGAATCATACGTATGCCCTTCTATTCAATCATATTTCATTGCCTATTACCTCTTAAGGGGTATTTAGGAACGTTAATACAAATAATAATAATAATAACGAGGAGCACTCGTCTTCAGAACCGAGTATATGCGCAGTAAATGATTTTTGGCGGGAATTTGAGTGCCAGCGGAGTGTTACTGTATTATTATTTAAATCAGTGGATCTTAACCTTTTAGAGATGAGGGACCATTTGACCAATTTTCGGCTTGCCATGGATCACTAAATTTAGATATAGCAACTCGCCCCGGTTTCGTCTGAATGGGATCTACTAATGGAATGGAATTAATTCTTATAGTTTAAAATTAAAAACTGGCATAAGATAATCAAGGACGATTTATTATATAATTTTATTGTTTATATTTTCAAAAAAATATTAAGAACATAATTTATACTTGCGATCGTTGTCACTTGGTCAAACTCCAGTTTAATTTTTGTGATTTGGATAAACATTAATTGTACTAGTTTCACAATATTTATTTTAAATTATAAAAACCAACCGATGCCATATCGAATCATACTTATGTACAAGAATTAATCAGGAATAAACCCTGATGATGCCTTGAGGTGAAATCGGTCGGTATTTATAATTAGAATATTAATAATGTAAAAAAAATCTATCAAACTAGCAAAAGCGTGTAAGCATCTAAATAAAAAAAGACAGCCAAGTGCGAGTCGGACTCGCGCATGATGGATTCCGTACCATCGTAAAACACATCATGAGGTACAGCCCGTTGACAGACAGACGGGGAAATGACAATGACAATGATAATGACAATGACGATAAAAATGACGATGACGATAACGATGACAATGACGATTATGATGACAATGACGATGCCATTGACAATAATGTGTGCACGATGATGATTTGAGTTTGGACCTGGTGATAGTTAGTTACGACTATATCAATAGCCAGAACGTCTGACTGGCATCACCATCAGCATCACAGTCTCCAATCCATCATAACTATAAACTATAATAAATAACATAACACGTGTGTGGAACACCACGAACTTCCTACCACCGGCTGCTAATAAGATTTTTTTGACAAAAAAAAACAATATTTTTAGCCAGATCTGGGAATCGAATCAGAGACCCCAGTCACAGTCATACCGGGATTCAGCAGTCGCGCTTACGATCACTCGTTTAAAGTATGAAAAGATAGATATGTTGTAAATTCGATAAACAGCAGACGTCGTCATTAAAGTAGAGTGGCTATAAACGACATCAACATTCATTATTCTAGATTTTGAAATAACTTTATAACTCCACGAGAATTACACGCGAAACTAAATACCACACGTGCGTAACACACGTTACAAATATAAACAGGTCTGAGTGACGTTGTTTTACACGTTTTTTTTTTATATTATTCTTACAGTTTACGGCTGTATATTTGTAAAGAGCAATTTATGAATGGCAAAATGTAGCAGAAATATAGTGCCGTAGTTAATTGAATCGAGAGCTAAATATCGAGTGATGATTTCATATATTTATTTTTGTTAAAATGTATTTTAGTTTTACGAGGCAGGAAGAACAGACTGCATCACACGTTCTTGATAATGAAACGCCTCGGCATGCCAGAATTGTTTAGATGTATCGATAATAATATTTCGTAAGTTTCAAATTGTTTATTATTTCTATACGATTCTAAACATCATTCACTGATTTTCGTCAATGCCGATGGCTTGAAGTTTTAGGTAAGAAGCAATCAAGTGCAGTTTTACTAAAAGTAGTTGCCTAATTACCAGGGCCGGATCTATATAAGGGGTTTTTGGGCTGCAGCCCAGGGCCCCGTGGATATAAAGGACCACGCTCTCACAGAATAGCAGCGTCAAATAGCAGCTTAACACTGCTGTGTTTCGTATAGTGAGTGTAGAGAACCGTAGACCCTTTTTACTGGAAAAGAGGCATTCCATCTTAGTCCTCACAGGTGACAACGCATCTGCATTTTGATTCACAAACGAGGATAAATGGAGATGTCTATGGGCCACAGCAACCACTTACCGTCTGGTGGACTGTGTGCTCGTTTGTCACCCTATCCTATATAAAAAAGACGGATTACTTCAAAATTTCCAGATATAGTCTCAGTTTATGGCGCAGCAAACTTTAAAAGAGATACGCTAAATATTGCATTGGATAACCTGTTTTGGATTTTTAATTAAGGATAAGTAAGAAATTCAATTTTTTAATGAATTTGCAAGACGTTACTATGGAAAACATATCAGAGATCATTCACATTCGTGTTACAACTATACCAGAAATATAGCTGCAGCATGGCTCTATCACGTATAAAGTTGAAGATAGATCTAGATGTTTGTGGTTCACAGCTTCCAGCTACCATCAGGTGGAATGTGTACTCGTTTGTAACCTATATTCTATAAAATGGTGATAAATTTATGTTTATTTCATATCATTCACATTTGTGTTACAACTATACCAGAAATATAGCTGCAGCATGGCTCTATCACGTATAAAGTTGAAGATAGATCTAGATGTTTGTGGTTCACAGCTTCCAGCTACCATCAGGTGGAATGTGTACTCGTTTGTAACCTATATTCTATAAAATGGTGATAAATTTATGTTTATTTATTTATTTTAATAGGGATAACAACATCATTCATTCTAGTTTAAGTTATTAAAGTTTAAAGTTGTTAGGGCTTATTGTTAGAAATGGATCGTTCAGGGAAATAAAATTAAAAGCTCGCTCTTTCAAGTAGCTTTGCTAAATAAACTCTATGATGAATAATTATTGCCAAAGAATAGAATAGAAAAGAATAGAATGTTTTTATTCTTATTTTTTCCTTGTCCTTGGAAAAACCAGTAAAAATACCCAGCCAGACTTTTTTGAAGTGATATTATAATATAACTAGCTGTTCCCCGCGACTTCGCCGCGTTAATTTAGGTTTTTTTGCGCGGATCCCTAATTCTTTTTCTTAAATAAAAGTAGCCCAATTTACTCGTTATAATATCAGCTGTTTCCCCGTGAAAGTACCATCAAAATCGTTCCAGCTGTTTCGGAGATCAGCCGGAACAAACAGACAGAGAAAAATTTTAAAAATTGTGTTTTTGTTATAAGTACCGTATATACTTTCAAATTTATTTAACAGTGGTAGAGCCACGCGGCAGCTTTTGCTGTCGCACGTATGGGCTGGCTCGATCCGGGGTGGTACCACGACCTCACAGAATACCAGCGTGAAGTAGAGGTTTACCTCAGCGTTTCGCTTGGTGAGTGCAGGTGGCCGGAGGCCCTTTTTACAGGAAATGAGGCATTCAATCTTAGTCCTCACGGGTGATAACGCATCTGCATTTTGATTTGTAATAGAGGATAGATGTAGATGTCTAAGGGCCGCAGCAACCACTTACCATCAGGTGGACTGTGTGCTCGTTTGTCACCCTTATCCTATAAAAAAAATGCATTTAGTGAAAAGCTGTTATTTTGACATTACAAACAGACACTCCAATTTTATTTATTTGTATGTATAGATGTATAGATATAGATAAAATTATTGGTAGTTCAAACTACTTACAAAACTTATTAAGATAAAACAGCATGGAAGCAACCACCTCATTCATTCGCAGGGGTTATTGTACACCATGTATTAATTTATATTATAATAACTCTTATAATCGTTTAATTAAATATTTAGATTTGTTAATTTCATTTCATTTTATTTTATTATACCTTTATTTTATGTTTTTGTTAATATTTTTTCTCTTGCTGTTTATGGTCATCTGCCTCATACTCCTGGCTCCACTGAAAATCAGCGTTACGAATTGATGTAATTATATCTTCAATTCGTGACTTAAAGCTGAGTGGAGACCATTTTGGTGCATATATTACCTTTATCTTATTATATCTTTTTTAAATATTTTTGTTAAGTTAAAAAATTGTTCTATTTGATTTTTTTTTGTTTGTTATAATTTATGTGCCAAATAAACTTATTTCTTTCTAATCTTGATAATAGAGATCCCTGGTAATACACATAATTGTATATTTTGTGGAAATTGTTATAAAAGCGTATAGTCGAGTAACTGGTATCACTAGCTCGTGTTTGTTCCTAGTGTTTACAGAGTGTACTATATAATATTTTTATTAACACTATTTTCGTTTTTGTAAACATTATTAATATTTTATAAATATACAGGGAATATATTGAGGAATACGAAAATTACAAATATTGTGTAGTTTGTAAAATAAATTCTATACAATGTCATTCGAGAAACTATCGATCCGTGGAGTCCAAGTGTGGTGAAGTTCCTAAAGGAACTGTACGACTGGTCGTCGCTTCTGGTAATAAGAGAACTCGTTTTTTTAACCATCCTCAAAAAGGAGGAGGTACTCAATTCGACTGTATTGGTTTTTTAATGTGTGTTAACTCATAACTTATTTCTAGGTGAACTGATTTTGATGATTCTTTTTTTATTTATTTGAAAGTTGGTGCGTCTCGTGTGGTTGCAAGCTTGATCAAGGTTTGATCAGTAGTTTTTGAGATATCCTTATTAATTTATATTGAAGTCGGTTGTACAAAATTTAAAATTATACCACTTGTTCTCCCTCAAAGACTAAGTAAGCCATTCACCGAGAAGACGCATTAATTATGATAATATATATTGTATTTTTGCTATTTTAATTACAATGCAACACATGACACGACAAACTTAATATCATCATTGGTTTAAGGCAATGCAAAGCAGCATTGCGCTCGCGTAATTTGTCCCATTTTCTTTCTCTCTCGCTCTCTATATCGCTCTCTCTCTCTCTCTCTCTCTCTCTCTTTATTCATCTCTCTGTGTCCTGTGCCTTCATTACATTAAAAATAATATAGCCTACTTTCTATAAATCTATGACAGGCAGGGCCACTCTCCGTCTCTCCGTGTTGCCGTGCGACATTGATTTTCGCGCCACGCCTGCAATGCGGGCGCCAGTCTCATACAGATTTATTGCATCGATGCCCGCCAGTCGCTCAACCGTCTACCCGCGACTCTACCTCCAATGCGATGATTATTATAAAACTCTTTTTATCAGTCGTTAATAGCAACGGCCTTTCTGATTCATCAACGTATGAAACGATTGCGGCGATTGTTTAGAATATAAAAGTTAAAGTTATAGCCTATATACGTCCCACTGCTGGGCACAGGCCTCCTCTCATTTCTGAGAGGGTTTTAGGGCAAGGAAAGGTCCGTCGCGCTGCCCCATGCGTGTTGGCGAACTTCACATGTTTTCGAAATGTATATTTTTTTTTCTTATTTCTCAGACATGCAGGTTTCTTCACGATGTTTTCCTACACCGCCGAACACGTGGTGAATCAGCATTTAAAATTGTAATTAACAATTTCATTGGTGCCGGCGGGGATCGAACACGGTGTGCTAGCGTACTGTGAAATTTACAGTGAGCGCTAAACATCTGAGCTACCACGGCTTTATATTTTAGAGCTAGCTGTTCCCCGCGACTTCGCCCGCACAAATTTATTACGGTTGGGTTTCATGGATTTTAATTTTGTGCGCGGAACCCTAATAGATTTTCTAAAATAAAAGTAGCCTAAGTTACTTCTTATAACATCAGCTATCTGCCAGTGAAAGTGCGGTCAAAATCGGTCCAACCGTTTCGGAGATTAGCCGGAACAAACAGACAGACAGACAGAAAGACAAAATTTTTGAAAATCGTGTTTTTGTTATAAGTACCATATATACTCTCATATGCATATAGTAAAAAGCTGTTATTTCGACATTACAAACAGACACTTCAATTTTATTTATTTGTATAGGTATACGTTTATTTAAATATAATATACAATACACATATCAAAACTCAAATGTATAGTTAAAAGTTAGGCGTATCTATATACATATACAAATAAATAAAATTGAAGTGTCTGTTTGTAATGTTAAAATAACAGCATTTTACTAAATTCTTATGAAAGTATATACGGTACGAGGGCGGCACTGAAAATTTCCGGAATCAAGGAAGTGACACAACATTACTTTTTAAAAATGTATTTATTGCTTTTCGAAGTATTCTCCGCGAAATTTGACACATTTTTCCATACGATGGAACCAATCATTGAACCAACCATTCCATTCGGAAGTTGGGGTCTCCAAAATGGCCGTTTTGTAGGCGTCCACAGCTTCTTCAGGTGATGAAAATCTCTGTCCACGCAATTTATTCTTTATTTTAGGGAAAGTATAGGAATCATTAGGGCTTAGGTCGGGGCTGTACGGCGGATAGTCTAATAATTCTATGTTTTCTTGCTCTAAAAACTCTTTTGTTCTATGTGCGGTGTGAGAATTCGCATTGTCGTGATGGAGGATGATGCGGCGGTTGCAGTTCTCTTTACGGAGTTCAGAAGCGACCTATGGCAAACAAATGCTAGCATACCATTCTGCATTAACCGTTCTTTGTCCCTCAAGAGGAATAGCCGTAACATGGCCGGTTTTGGAGACAAACGTGGCCACCATTTTTTTTTGCAACACTCCGTGTACTAACAATTTTTGTTGGCTCTAACTTATTTTCGAACACCCAAACTCGTGACTGGTTTTTTGTTTCGGGTTCGTACGCGTATATTAAGGATTCGTCACCTGATACGATATTGTATACAGCATTTGAGAATCCTGCGTGGAATGTTTCGATAGTTCTGACGCACCAAGTAACGCGTGCCGCTTTTTGCTCTTCACAGAGCGAATGCGGTATCCATCGGGAAAACAACTTTTTTACACCTAATTGTTCATGTAAGATTATTTGTATTTGACTCATGCCAATGCCTGAATTTCGCGGTATGTCACATGTCGATCTTCCTCAATCAGCTTACGTACAGCATTAACGTTTTCTTGGGTGACTGCAGTTTTTGGACGACCTTGACGGGGATCATCACTGAGCTTGATACGTCCAGGTTCAAATTCAGCAAACCAGCGACAAATTGTGGTTTTGGATGGGGCTTCATCACCAAATGCAGAAATCATCCGGTCAACACACTGTTTTTGTGTTAAACCACTTCGAAAGTCATAATAAATCATCGCTCTTGAATTTTCTCGAGTCAATTCCATTTTCTCAACGACTCAATCTTCTTTCTTCTTAATAACTGGCTTTACGGCTCTGAGATCTAGCCCTTCTGAGCCTGAAGTTACAATATATTTTAATAATTATCCTTCATAGTATACTGCAATCACAATATGCTGATGCGTCACATTGTGCAGCCCTTGGGAGATTTTGACGGCAACTTGAGCCAGCAGACAGCTGATGGTTGGCGATGGTATCTCAAGGCGCCTAAGCAGACAGACACTTTATTTTGAGAATCACATCACCATCAGAGCACTAGTTTCACAGTTTCCACTAATAGTTCACATGCGCAGACACTTAATACACAAAATCGCACCACTTTTACATATCAAAATCCACTTCAAACCATTATTTTAACAATAATACAGGAGCAACAAACCGCCGCCGGTCAAGTTCCCGCCAAAACCTCCTCAACGACTGAACAAATTTGACAAAACCTTGTGACAAGACCGAGAATCTTTTATTAAATAAATAAATTTTATACGTGGTAGAGCCATGCTGCGGCTATATTATGGTTGTAGCACGAATGGGTCAGCTCGACCGGGGAAAGACCACGCTCTCACAGAAAACCAGCGTAAAATAGCAGCTTAACGCTGCTGCGTTTCGTATGGTGAGTGTAGAGAACCGGAGACCCTTTTTACTGGCAAAGAGGCATTCCATCTTAGTCCTCACGGGTGACAACGCATCTGCATCTTGAGTCTTTATTGATGATAGATGTAGATGTCTATGGGTCACAGTAACCACTTACCATCAGGTGGACTGTGTGCTCGTTTGTCACCCGATCCTATAAAAAAAATGGTATTCGATTTTTAAAACCAAGGAGTTTTCAATTAAAAAGATTTTAATATGGAATGAACAGTGGAAATATTCCATTCCCGATACTTTTAGTGCAGCCTATGTACTAATAACAAAAAAACAAATTAAATTTTTTTTGTTTGTCTGTGTTTGTTCCGGCTAATTTCCGAAACGGCTGTATCGATTTTGACGGGATTTCCACTAGCAGATAGCTGATATCATAAGGAGTAACTTAGTATACTTTTATTTTAGAAGAAGAAGTAGGGTTCCGCGCAAATAAATTAAAACCGATGAAATTTTAATAAGTTCCACGCGAAGGAAGTCGCAGGAGACAGCTAGTTTGTAATAAAATAAAAATGTCAGCGTAAATACTTCCCACTAATATTATTTTGTCGACAGTTAATATGTACAAGGTGAACTTAGAATATATTAACTATCTACAAAACTATTTTTCTACCTAGGATTCTATGTGGATAGTTAACACCCTCTTAATAGTAGTGCAAGCACTGCTATTACTAACTCCAAATAGCAGCGCTTGCACTGCTATGTTTCGCTTTCGGTCTGAAAGGTAAAGAGAGCACGTATATTTACAGGCCGTGAGGCATTCTAACTTATTATATTATACCTCCTTAAAGGTGAATACGCATCTGTGGCGACCTTTGTTTGAATTTATTAACAGGTAGACTGTGTGTTTACCAATCACTTCAGCTTAGTGAAAAAATAGAGCTTTTTTTATAGGATAAGGGTGACAAACGAGCACACAGTCCACCTGATGGTAAGTAGTTGTAGTGGCCCATAGATATCTACATCTATCTTCAATTACGAATGTCTACGAAGATGAAATGCCTCTTTTCCAGTAAAAAGGGTCTCCGGTTCTCTGCACTCACCATAAGAAACACAGCAGCATTACGCTGCTATTTTACGCTGGTATTCCGTGAGAGCGTGGTCCTACCTCGGTCGAGCCAACCCATTCGTGCTACAACCATAATATAGCTGCAGCGTGCCACTATTTAAAATAAACAACAAATTCACAGGCGCCGGTGGGGAATGAACTTTTTACGAGTATATTAAATCTTTTCAATTCTTCTCTATACAAAATAATGAATTACAATAAAAGTTTGTCGAGTTATAAAAGGCTTGCCCACGAAGGAGTTCCGACAATATAAATTAAAGAAAAATGAATATTTCTTTGTTTTTCATTTTACACTATTATTTTATATTCCTTCTTAAATGTATCCAATAACGATGAAAAATTTGTCGTCGTTGTGCCCGCACCCGCAACAGCTTCTGACAAAAGTAATACAAATACAAGAGTATACAAATATAAACAAGAAGCTGTGATGATGATGCACGCATTTGTTGCGATCATCCTACTGCGAATACTAGGTCATTACCGTTACAGCCTATTAAAGTTTACTGCTGAACAAATGTCTTTCCTACAAATTGGCGGATATTTACTATAGTTGCACATTGGTAAATTAGCAATTGTTTGCCAACTGTCTTGAAAAATACTAGATAGCATCGCTCTTCACCACGACAACATTTTTGCCAAATGAACACAATCAAATATTTGACTACGACAGGAGTAGAGATAATGAGTCATCCGCCATACAATCCCAACCTTGCAGTTTCTATTTATTCTCAATAATTAAAAATATACTTTGAGATATATGTTTTACGAACTGAAGATGCAGTGCAGTGTTAGCGTACTAATTTTATTAGAGGTTCATTCAAATGTTGGCAGGCGGGTTGGCAACCGAAGTGTTTTTAGTAGTTTTTAGGAAGATGCTGCTGCCTATCCCCTAGTTCAGTTTCCCTCTGTCGCCTCTTACGGCACCCACGGGATTATATGGACTAGTGGATATTCTTATACCGCGACTATACGGATAACAAGATCATAGTGAATTATTAATTTATGAGTTTATTGTATTGTCATCGGCTTTCAATACGGTCAGTGACTTTTACTTCTGCGGATATCCTTGGCATGAAGTATAGAGTAGAAGGAGGACCATCTCTGTATAAGAAAAGTGTCCGTAAAGGCGCGTCCAATAAGGGTGGCGCTGCAGTAGCATAAGACAAATTAAAAAAAGAGCCAAAAGTAATTAAAATAAGATGGAGAAATAAACATGGACCGACAAATCCGCTTGGTTTTTTACTACGTAAATAGTTGAGGTTTTGTATACTGGCATTTTACTAACTACTCTAGTTATAAAAATTTTTAAATATTTGAATTCAGCTGACTTCACTCCATCTACAACAGCTATATTCATATCGTAGTTTTTCTGACGCCAGCGCTATTGTGGTTGGTTTTGAAACCTCTATTTGTTGGACACTTTTTCAACTTTCCCCCCATATGAGATGGTTCTCCTTATGCTCTATACTCCATGATCCTTGGATAACTGGGAGACAATGCCAATAGGCATTAAGTTCGCCCTTTGTAATCCTTTTATCAAGGTATACACTAAAGTGTAAGTAAATAAATAAATATCCACGTTACGCATTTTATTCCGAAGTGAAATACGGAGAACAGCCCTTTAACTCTTTAGTTATCATGCTTCATATCAGTCTGTCGTCTCTTGTTAGAGAATCTAATACCCAATATCAATTGCTTTTACTTTATGAATAAAGTAACAAATCTCTCGATATCCGTAACCGTATTAATCTGAACGGTTGGGAAATGTTGACGTTTTAACGATTTTTTTTGTTATACTTGAATTTAGTGCTGCGTTTTATGAGAGCTTTTTACGATGAATCCGCATCCGATGCGTAAAATTCTGAAGATATATGTGATTGCCCCATATCAAGGTTTATTATTATACGAAATTAAAAATAAATATATTGACGGCTCCGTGGCGCAGTGGCTTAGCATTGAGTTGCGGCGATAAATGCCGCGGGTTCGAATCTCGCGTAGAAAAAGTATTTTTATGGCCTACAAATAATTGATCCGGGTCTGAATGTTTGTCCTTAACCAATTTATGTTTTTTTTTTAAATTTATTCTTAGAAAGAGTGTTACATTATTTACATTTTAAATTTTGCCAAACTGTAAGCCAGTTTGTAGGCAACGCAACAGTTTATCTTTTCACACTCCTTAATAAGAATATAAGTTACTCATAAATACTTAAATTAACACGTACATAATTAAAGAAACATTCACTACTAAGGACACAACGATAGGTAATGTATCCTCAAGATGGTTTTGAGCTGCAACTTAGTTACGCTTTCGTCATAAATACCCGCCACCTCATTACACAAGGTCGGAGTTATCCATTGCCTTGTACGTCGTCCAAAGTAATGTTCGTAAACTGCCTCCAAGATACAGGAGTACCCCAAGAGTAATCTTACCCCAAGACTATCGTAGTCTTGGAGGAAGGTTTTAAAAAATATTAAAAAAATAACCAGGCTATACACTAAATAAGTGCTTAATAGAAGTCACAACTCATTTGTCAACTCATTAAAGTCAGTTTATAGTTAGTTTTTTTTATAAAATTGAAGTAACAAGTGAATTTACAGTCTACTTGCTAAGTGGTTTTTTTTTATAGGATAGGGTGATAAACGAGTAGGCTTAGTACCCAGGTACTAACATGGAATGTCTCACAGCCTCTAACTATACTGGCTGTCTATACCCTTCATCTCGGAACACAGCAATGCAATAACAGGCTGTTAGTTATTCCATCTTAGTCCTCAGAGGTTACAACACATCTGTAGGCTTATTACCCAAGTATATTAGTACCCAGGTACTAACATGGAATGTCTCACAGCCTCTAACTATACTGGCTGTCTATACCCTTCAGCTCGGAACACAGCAATGCAATAACATGCTGTTAGTTATTCCATCTTAGTCCTCAGAGGTGACAACACATCTGTGTTGCAGCTTCTAAAACAGCATCACATCACAAATCTACTGCTGAACTTAGGCATCACCATAGATTGCTACAAAATACGGATCCCTGAGCATCCATCGACTGTTTCATCAGCTCATTACTCCATATAGCTGGAGATCGGTCAACATAGCGCAACTACAAGGCTGCCATTTGAGAACATTTCTTATCCATCGGTTGTCGGTTCTTCGGGGTATGACCGGCCCCTTGCCACTTCAGCTTACTAATCCTGTGGTCTATTTCAGTTAATCGTGTTCCTCTACCGATTTTTTCATTGCTCTTTGCGATCGGCTTGACTCACTAGCACTGCGTAGAGATGTTGCATCTCTTTGCGTATTTTATCGCATCTATCACGGGGAGTGCTCTGAGGAATTGTTCAGACTAATTCCAGCCGCTCAATTTCACCATTGAACATCGCGACGAAACTCACAATACCACCATACCATCTGGATGATTGGCGATCCACCACTGTGCGATTTAGAAGAAGTTTTCTTCCTCGCACAACTTCCTCGTGGAATCGATTACCACCAGCGATTTTTCCGGACCGATACGACTTAGGGACCTTCAAGAAAAGAGCCTACTCCTTTTTAAAAGGCCGGCAACGTGTTTTTCATAGCTCATTACGGGTTTTATCTCGCAAGAGATATTCCGGGAATAGCCCTTTCCTTCGCACGCTGAGTGATTATGACACGCGTTTCATCTTACTTTAATAAATTTAAAACCGGTGACAGTTATTGTATTCCTTTTCCTACCCTTTTCAATTTAAATCCAACTCATAAATCTGTCACATTTTTGTCTCCATAAATCTAGATCTTTTGTCAATGGTAATGTACAGCCTACGTGAATGAAATATGAATTTGTAACACAATATACAAAAGGTGTTATCGACGCAAAGTTTTGCGTTTATAACACATTTTTATCATCACCTTATAAAATTCTACTTCTTGCTTAGTGGGTTTATTGTATGATTGCCGATTGCAGCACTATATTTATTGTAATCTTAACGTTTATACCACTACGAATTAGACGACTAGGTGAAGAACAGCGCTCACACAGAATACCAGCGTAAAATAGCAGCTTAATGCTGCTGTGTTTAGTATGGTGAGTGTAGAAAACTGGAGACCTTTTTTACTGAAAACAAGGCATTCCATCTTAGTCTTTATGGATGTAAATGCATCTGCATTTTCATTCCAATGAAGCTTCTCATGAGGGATGTTTATGGGTCACAGCATCCACTTACCATCAAAACTGTGTGCTCTTTTGTCACTCTTATTTTATAAAAAAAATAATTCAGGTTGCATTGCCGACTGGAGCCTACCTAAAATCATCTATAAGTTGCCATGAGATATTTCGGACATATCCCTAAGTGCCCCCTTGACACACATTGTGAAATTGGGTGTAGGGTTCTCGTAAGCCGCCAAGACACGGTAAAATGCAAAACCTAATTACTTTGTATACAGTTTAAATTTTGTTATGTTATGAGCGGTGAAATGAAATGAAATAAAACTCTTTCTTTTTTGACGTTTTTTTTATAGGATCGGGTGACAAACGAGCACACAGTCCACCTGATGGTAAGTGGTTACTGTGACCCATAGACATCTACATCTATCCTCAATAAAGACACAAAATGGAGATGCGTTGTCACCCGTGAGGACTACGATGGAATGCCTCTTTGCCAGTAAAAAGGGTCTCCGGTTCTCTACACTCACCATACGAAACACAGCAGCGTTAAGCTGCTATTTTACGCTGGTTTTCTGTGAGAGCGTGGTCCTTCCCTTGGTAAGAAATAGATATTTATTTTATTAAATTTCAACATTTTTTTGTAACATACTACCGTTTCAACATAAGGCTCCTCCATCCGGAGAAGAAGAAACGAAGGAAACTCTCTCAAGTATCCTCTTTTTTGTAATTTTTTTAAACGTGATGATATTTAATGGCTAATAGTTAATCAAAATTGAAAAGTTACATACCCTGTAATAAAATGTTCTATTATAAAATTAAACATCAAAGCAACAAGTGCTAAAATAAAAAATTTTGTGTAACTGAGTTCCATATAAACAAAATGTCAATTAAATACGCCTTAATAAGGATAACTCAAAAACTACTCGTCAGATCTTGATCAAATTTATATGGTACCACATAAAAAGTACCAGCTTTTAAATAAAAGTAGAATAATCAAAATAGGTTCACCTAGACAAAAGTTCTGAGGTAACACGCATTAAAAAAATACAGTAGAATTGAGAACCTCATCTTTTTTTGAAGTCGGTTAACAACATGCTTAAGATTATTACGAGGATGTAAGGGACTGATCCTGTAGTAACAACGTCTATATAGTTTTTTATACGTGGTAGAGCCATGCCAAAGCTATATTAGTAGTATAGTTGTAGCACGAATGCGTCGGCTCGACTGGGGAAGGACCACTCTCTCAAAGAATACCAGAGTAAAATGGCAGCTTGAAACTGCTGTGTTTCGTATGGTGACAAAATCACGAAGATTTGTTTGGTATGGTGAGTGTAGAGAACCGGAGACCCATTTTACTGGAAAAGAGGCATTCCATCTTAGTCCTCACGGGTGACGACGCATCTGCATTTTGATTCTTTATTGAGGATAAATGTAGATGTATATGGGACACAGCAACCACTTACCTTCAGGTGGAGTAAGTAGATTTAGTAAGGTTGTTTGTCACTTGAATTTCATAAAAATGGTATAAAAGTCTTAAAAGGATCTATTACCCTATATCCACCCGTAGGTACCGTAAAAGGCGACAGAGGGAAATTGTTTTAGTTTCCTTGGAACTGAAATATTGAGTAATAATTTAATCGCATATAACCATTCGAATATGCCCAACCTAAGTCTCTTAATAATGTTGGACTGCAACCATACCAGTGCGAAAGCACTGTGCTCACTGACCCGCATCCCCCGCTAGGTGATTATGAACAAATCAATATACGAGTATTTAAATAATGTTAAATTTGTGTATATTGTACATAATAAACACTATATAATATTACAATATGTTGAAGCGACAGTAGCCAACAGGTCGTGGATTTGAATCCGCCATTCGACTACTGTCGTGAACCACTGCACTAACACAGTTTGTTGTTGTTGACACTTAATTCATACTCTTCTTGAAGAAAACAACTGGACGGGAGGCAACAAATTCTTCAAATGCATTTTGTACTGCCTCTCCGGTATTGAATTTTTCCCACCAAAAAGTTATCCGAATTCCGGAAAAAGAAGAAGTCTGTAGGCAAGTTCCGGTGAGTTCGGCGGATGATGAAGCGCTTGCAATCCCAACTCTTATCACTTGGAGAACGTCTGTTGTTGTGCAATGTGAGTACGCGTTGTTGTGTAGGAGTAGCGGGGACGAGCGATTGATTAAAGCTGGTTGGAGATGTGCGAGCTTCTCCATGATTGTGTTTAGTTCACAGTACACATCTGCAGTAATGTTCATTCCGTTTGCTAAAAAGCGGTGACGAATCTCACCAGCGCTAGACCACCAAACAGTGACCATCGTATTTCTAGGGGTAAGTTTTCGTTTAGGGCATTGTTTAGGTGGTGAACCAGGATCCAACCAAATTGCTGAGCGCTTGCGACTGTCAAACTGACTCCAGTTTTCGTCGCAGGTAACAATGCGGTTCAAAATTCCTTCATTTGTGTGCCTGTTGAGCAGAGGCGCTGGTGATCATTAAGTTCGTGGGGTACCCATTTATCAAGCTTTTTCACCATTTGACGCAAATGGAACAATGTTTTGATGCTAACGTCGAAAGCTGCTGTTAATTCAGCCGTAGATTAAGTATCATCAGCTTTCATAATCGCCTTTAATTCGTCATTGTCGACCAAAGTTTTCGCACGACCACAGAGTTTATTTTTCAGGTCGAAATTTCCAGAACGTAAGCAGGCAGATAAAAAGTAGGTGCTGCGTTCGTTTGTAGTATTCACTCCGTAAATGTCGTTGATGTTGCATGCCGCTTGTGCCGCGTTGCTGCCACAACGGTACTCATATTCCACTTTTAAAACTTTTAAAGTATTCATGATGACGGAAAAGATTAAATGCGACGAAAACATAGGTAACGCTAATCAATAAACAAATGACTAATTTTGAAAAAAGAATTCCATGTTTTTAATGTAAAATTAATTTGAAATTACAATACTTAGCCAAACAAAAATTTTATTGATTTGTATCTCAGAACTACTATTTCATAAGTAAATAATACGTTAAAAATATACGTTACTTAGTGGTTAAAGACCGTTGAGGAATAACATGAAAAGTTTGTTGCCAGTAACTACAGCAGTAAAATTCATTATAAGGAAGAGAACAATGTTGCTATTTTACGCTTGAATTCTGTCAGAGAGTAAGTATTTCTTCTTCACCTTAAATGTTTCTAAAACTTAATGGGACTATGTTTAAATATTGAAAAATTTAAGTTTGATTTTTTTTAGTGGCGGTTTAAGAATATTCATCACCCCATAAAAACTATAAATAATAATAAAAAGCAACGGTTGCAAACCCGCTTGGCAACTATGGCAAATATCCTCCCTATGAGCCCTATGAGGCAGTCAATGATTTTTATTAATTTGAGATGCTACCAGGGAGATTCTGCTGTCCATCTCCTACTTCATTTCCCTCTGACGCCTCTTGGAACACCTATAGGAAGATATGACGCAGTTAATTCATTTTATTACGCTGTCACTATATGGTGAAGGTACTAAAAGGGATATTTATTTATTTATTTATTTAACAGTTTATGTACACACATAAATAGGACAATGGTAAAAACATAATTATGTACAAAGGCACTGCTTATTCCATGATGAAATTTCTTCCAACAGGCCTATTGTTGGATAGTTGAAGGAAATAGAGGTAGTCAAGTGTAAGAGTAAGTAATTATTAAAATTGATTTGTCCATTTGCTAGATCTTGGACAGGCTTTTTTTATAGAATAGGGTAACAAACTAGCACGCAGTCCACCTGATGGTGAGTGATTGCTGTGACCCATAGACATCTACATTTATCCTCAATAAAGTGAGTACTAAGATGGAATGCCTCTTTTAAAGTAAAATGGGTCTCCGGTTCTCTAGACTAACCATACGAAACACAGCAGTGTCAAGCTGCCATTTTACGTATTCCGTGAGAGCGTGGGCCTTCCCCGGTCGAGCCGACCCATTCGTACTACAACTATACTACTAATATAGCTGCAGCATGGCTCTATCACTTATAAAGGTAATTACCACGTTTAAAGGGCTGATAAGGAAAGGAAGGTCATTCCATCCCTTCACACCTCTCGCTCTCTCTATAAACGGCCTTTCATTGCACAGGCACAAGTATCGTAAGAGCCGACAGAAGGAAACTGAAAAAAGATATTTTACTAGCACCGAATAATTTAATAAAAATCTACGGCTACCAACCCGCCTGCCAAGTAGCAGCTATATTACAGTATAGTAGTAGCACGAATGGGTCGGCTTGACCGGGGAAGGACCACGCTCTGACAGAATACCAGCGTAAAATAGCAGCTTAACGCTGCTGTGTTTCGTGTGGTGAGTGTAGGGAACCGGAGATCCATTTTACTGGAAAAGAGGCATTCCATCTTAGCCCTCACGGGTGACAACGCATCTGTATTTTGATTCGCAAACGAGGATAAATGTAGATGTCTATGGGAAACAGCAACCACTTAACATCAGGTGGACTGTGTGCTCGTTTGTCACCCTATCCTATAAAAAACGTCATATGAGGCAATCTATGTTAAATATGAATGACTATGAATCATGATAGTGTGTAATAAATGAACGAATAAACTTTATTTAAGTATACATTATATTTTTAGGTCGGTTTTCCTTTTTATAGAATAAGGGTGACAAACGAGCACAAAGTCCACCTGATGGCAAGTGAATAGTGGATACTGTGACATATAGACATCCACATCCATCTTCGGTTACGAATCAAAATGCAGACATGAGAGATATTATCACTTCTGAGGACTAAATGGAATGCTTCATTTCAAATAAAAAGGTCTCCGGTTCCCTATATTGCATTAAGAAGTTATTTTAGGCTGGTATTTTGAAAGCGTGGTCCGACCCCGATCAAGCCGACCCATACTACAACCATAATATAGCTGCAGCGTGGATCTAATAATTAGATTAGTAAAGTATCGTATTATAATTAAACATTTTGTATAACCGACTTCAATATTAATTATTAAGAATAACTCAAAAACTATTGGTTTAACTTTGATCAAATTTATATGGGACCACACGAGAAGCACCAGCTTTCAAATAAAGAAAGAATTATCGAAATCGGTTCACCCACAAACATGTTATGAGGTAACACACATAAAAAAAATACAGTCCAATTGAGTACCTCTTCCTTTATGAAGTCGGAAGAAAATGAAAATAGTAGATTTTCTGTTCAATTCAAAAACTCGTTCAATACCAAAAGCATATTCATTACTTCTTAAAAGCTATTTACAAATGTATTATAAAAACAAGAATAAACAAAGATTTCTTCAAATGTTAAAAAAATTGTTTCAACTTGTAGTAGGTACTCGTATTAAAATAAAAGCTACTTTTAAAGATTTTCCTCGAGTTTAATAACTCTTCAAACGTAGCGTGTAAAGGGGGTAAAACGATACAATGTAAAACGATACAATGCATTGTATCGTTTTACCCGCTTGCGGGAGTTCGTTTATTTTCTCTTTTGGTTAGGGTTTCGCTTGCTTTTCGTTTTTTTACGTTAGAATAAAACTAACTTTTATCAATATTTAATTTAAAATCTTTTTTTTATTTTTAGCCAAGGTAACCTACTGAGAAGGAGAACTAATTAGAAATGAAGAATGTATTTTTCGTGTAGTGGCTATGTAAGAATAACTACTACCCCATATCATCCCGTGGGTGTCATAAGATGTGACATAGGGAAACAAATCGGGAGATGAGCACCAACGTCTTCCTGATAACAACTAAAATAAAAAAAACTGTGGTTGCCAACGCGCTTGCCAAGCGTAGCAACTATGCCAAATATCGTCCCTATAAAATAATTTATGGGAGGCATTTGTTCAGCAGTGGGCTTTAATAGACTGTAACGGAATGTATGTCCCATTAAATTCAGCCATTGACTAATTCAGAATATGGTAACCTTCTGCGGTGTGGGTTTTTTTTGCTTTTATTGGAAAAAAGGTCCCGTTTAATCACTTGCTGGTTTTTCCCAGGACAGAGGTTTTTTTTGCGAACTAGTGGTAAAAATAAAAAAAAAGTTACTTTCAATAAGTATTATGTACTGTATATTGAATAAAAATAATTCTATTCTGTTCTGTTCTATTTGCCTTTATATAACACTTACTTTGTTACGATTTCTATTAAAAAAAAAGTAAAATTCAAAGTGTATGTAGGTGGCTAAGGGAGTCTATGGACACCTGCAACCAACTTTAAACAAAATTACCAGAAAAAATAAAGCCCCGATGATGTCTTCAAATGTGCGAAACATCTGGTACGCGATTTTCAAGCCGCGTACTAAGTAAACAGATACATAACGAGTTAATGAAAATTCTCCCTCAACGAGAAAGTACCAGCTGTGGACTTTTACGAGTTAATGATGGATAAGTAGTATTTCAATGTGGTAGAGGTGAAAATAATTCGACGTTCTTAATAATGTAAGAGGCGTCTAAGAGAAGCACCTGAAAATTTTTTTTGGAAACTTAATTTCTAAGCCCTAGTAGAACATATCGACGCGCCGCTTAGCGCTAACGGCATGCAATATAAAACCTTAAATTAATCAAACACGGTGTCGCAAAAGCCTAACAAGGTTTATCTGTACACTATCCTTCATCGACGGCACTCGGTGCTTAACCTACGTTCAGACATTGTCTCTTAATATGTATACCAAGTGTACCCTGTATATCAAGTGTGAGAAAACAGATCGGTGAGATGAAGTAGCAACAATGGTCAAAGCATTTAATATTACAACCAATTGTCCGACTGTCAAGCGTGGTTGGTGGTGGGTGGTATTAAAGAATTGAAATGCAAACGAGCATACGGCTTATAAACTGTGATCCATAGACACCTAACTATCCCTATTCATGAATCATGGGGTCGCCCTACACTTCACCTACCGGTACGAGGCTGCCATTCGAGAACCTTTCTTCCCCATCGGTTGACGGTTCATCGAGCTATATGGCCGGCCCACTGCCACTTCAGCTTACTAATCCGTTGGGCTATGTCGGTCACTATGGTTCTACTGCGGATATCCTCATTTCTAAGTTTATCACGCAGTGACACCCCGAGCATAGCCCTCTCCATAGCTCGCTGAGCGACCTTGAGCTTCCTCATACAGCCAGCAGTGAAGGACCGCGTCACAGATTCGTAAGTCATCACTGGCGGCACGCATGTGTATGTCTAACGAGAAGATGTGTCGTAGTTTCCCGAACGCTGCCCACCCAAGTTGAATCCGTCGATTGACCTCTCTGTCGAAGTTGGACTTACCTAGTCGGACTATTTGTCACAGGTAAACATACTCGTTGACAACTTCGAGCTTAGTGCTCCCAACAACTACCGGCATAGGTGTGACATGGACGTTAAACATGATTTTTGTTTTGTCCATATTCATCATAAGACCTATCCGTTGGGAGACACTATTGAGGTCATTGAGCATAGTGCTTAGGTCCTCCAGCGATTCTGCCATAAAGTGGTCCATGATACTAAAGCCTTTTTGGAAACCGGCTTGTTCAGGAGGCTGGAAGTCGTCGAGTCTGAGTGCGAGACGGTTCGTAATAACTCTCGAAAACAGCACGTAGACGCGGCTCAGAAAGGAAATCGGTCTGTAGTTCTTCAAGAGAGCGTGTCGCCTTTCTTGAAGAACAAGACCACCGCACTTCTGCGCCACGCCTCCGGAGTAGTGCCACCATGGAGGAAGGAATTAAAGAGCTTCTGAAGGACTAAAAGTACCAGTTTTCCACCCGCTTTCAAAAGCTCTGCTGTAATTCCATACTCGCCCGGGGACTTGCCGTTTTTAAGGTGCTGGAGAGCCATTCTAATCTCGCTCAGACTGACGTCCGGGATATCTTCGGAATAGTGTCGGATAAGACTCGCTCTTGGATCGTTACTCACACTTGCGTGTGGCTCCAACGATGACGTGTACAGTTGCCCATAGAACCTCTCAATCTCACTCAAAATCTCAGGTGTCCCGGAAACGATGCTGTCACACTCGGTCTTCAGCTTTGACAGGTGGCTCTTTCTGGCAGACAGATCTCTGGCAAAGACTTTAGAGCCTTGGTTCCGCTCGATCGCTTTTTCAATACAAGTTGTATTGAAGTTGCTCCGACCGAATAGACAGTTTCCACGAGCTTGTCATTCATATCGTCCACTGCATTGCAATCTTCTAGACACTGAAAACGGTTTCGTAGCTCGAGCTGAAAGGTTTCGGGACATTGGATTAGAGCACGAGGGGGACGGAGCGTTGACTTCATTAGACGAGACCTCTCCAACTTAACGTTTAGGTTCAGTGTGCCTCTCACCATTCGGTGATCGCTGCCGGTTTTCACCCTCGCGATCACTAAGACATCACTAAACAGTAAAACGCATATAATAATAAGAAAGAAAAAAGACTAAGGTAGGTTTGAAAGTCTTGCTAGAAGTCTGCACATTATTACATTCAAAGCTTAGCTTCAAGTGTCCTCCCCTAGATGTGCCAGGCGGCAAGTATTGCTCTTTCGAACAACGAAATAAAACGGCAAATTGCAACTTCAACGCACAAAAATGTCAATTAAAATCTGTAGCTAAACTACAAAGGTGATCTAAAATCCTTTACTGCACCAGAGACAGCGAAATTGGAGTTTGAAATTTCGAACACTAACTAGAAGAATCAACGAACACGAAAGCATTTTTACGAAACAGATGAAAGTGCAGCGTGCATGTTATTGCACGGCGAATTCATTTGCAACGCTCCGTCAGCATGTTGATGGCGGAACTGTCGAAATTGTAAATCAAACGAGTACGGTTCGCAGAAAAAAAAACGAATTAATTTAATTTTTTAAACAAATTTTACACCGATGTTACACACGATAATTTTGTGATCATCGCTGCGAATTTTAATTATCTATAAGGACTCATAGTAACACAACACACACACAAAACACAAACACTCACGCCTGTCACCCAGAGGGGTAGGCAGAGACTACGGACTTCCATTTGGCGCGATCCTGACACACCTCTCTCGCCTCCTTTACATCCATATATCAAACCATACACGCTCGTCGGTTAAGGGTACTCCTAATCTGGCCCATTTTTAATATATCGCCGATTTGGTCGATAAACCTACGTCTAAGGCGTCCCTTTCCGGCCCTGCCGTTTATTTCTGCAACATAAATTTGCTTTGTCACTCTTCTCTCGTTCATTCTTTCTACATGACCAAACCACCGAAGCATTCCTTTCTTAATCCTTGTCACAACGTCATCTTGCAAACCACACTTTTCTCTTATCACACTATTTCTCACCCTGTCATTCAGATTCAGCCTTAGCATACTCCTTAAGGACCGCATTTCTACAGCATTTATTCTACTCTCATGCTTCTTCTGACAGACCCAAGTTTCACTACCATACATTAAAGTAGAAACTAACACAGCATTATGAATTGCCATACGTGCCTTATTTGACACATTCTGCCTCCTCATCATTTTCTTTCCTGCGTTCACTCGTCGTTATATATCCTTATCATATCTACCATCCCTGCTAAATAAACATCCCTAATATACAAACTCATCCACTTGCTCAATCAACTCCCCTTCTTTTCTTATTTCACATAACGTTTTACTTTCTTCTCTTTCAAAAACTATCACTTTCGTCTTACTTGCGTTCACTTTCATACCCCTTTCTTTCAATGACTAGTTCATTAAAGTAACCATCATTTGCAACTCAGCCGCCGACGATGCAAATATGATATGATCATGGGCGTACAAAAGGCATTTGACGGTTAACTCACCCATTCTCAACCCACATTCTTCAACTTTCAAAGTAACGTATTATGTGTAATAATTAACGTGTAAGAATATCTACAGCCCCGTATATCATATATATATATATATATATAGAATATCGACAGAGGGAAATAAATCAGGTAATGGACAGCAGCGTCTCGCTAATAACGACTAAAAATAAAAACTGCGGTTATCAAGCGTGCGAACTATGACAAATAGCCCCCCTTCGAGGCAATCTATGGGGGAGGCCTATGTTCAGCAGTGGACTTTAGTAGGATGTAACGGTAACAGTAGTAAGTATTATGCAAATACTAGGTAAACTAGCGCTGGCAAGACTATATATTATTAAACTACAATTGTTATTACAGTTTAATAATATACTTACTGACTATAATTGTTATACATGGTAGAGCCATGCTGCAGCTATATTAATAGTATAGTTGTAGCACGAATGGTTCGGCTCGACCGGGGAAGGACCACGCTCTCACAGAATATGCAACACAGCAGTTTTATGCTGCTATTTCACGCTGTAAAATAGCAGCATAACACTGCTGTGTTTCGTATGGTGGGTGTAGAGAATCGGAGACCCTTTTAACTGGAAAAGAGGCATTCCATCTTAGTCCTCACGGGTGGCAGCGCATCTGCATTTTAATTCTTTATTGAGGATAGATATAGATATCTATGGGTCACAGCAACCACCTACCATCAGGTGTACTGTGTGCTCGTTTGTCACCCTATCCTATAAAAAAACATGTACAGCACAAATACAAAAAAAAAAGAAAATACCGAAAACCAAACTGACAAATGAACTTAAAATCCGCCTGATTTCTCCCCCAGTCTAGGGCCGATCAGTCCCCCAGTGACCGTGGGTCCTCAAAAGTACTGGAAACGTTGGGTATATAAACAAGAGAAGTTTTTAAAAACTTTTTATAAAAAAAATAATATACCACGTTATTTATCATATTCTTGCATTGCCATCCGAATTTGAGCTACATTCAAAATCAAGTCTGCAGCTCATCGGGTAGTTAGTTTAAAATCAATTACTGAATTTCTCCTGCAAGGACAGACAGACAGAAAATCAAGATAGTGACTTAATAAAAACGTGGTAAAATTGCTTATTTAAACGCTTTTAAATCCGTAGCTTGCTTCAAAATAATGTTTTATTGATTATTTTATTTTTTCTCAAAGTATTTATTTTATTTTATTTTTTACTAACATATTTTTTTATGTTATTGTTTTTCTCAAGATATTTTCTCTATACTGACTTGCGAATCTGATTTGCGGGAAAATAGCAAGCACAATCCAACAAATTATAGGTTCTTCACACAGCATGGAAACGACGATAACTAAAAAATGTGTTACTAAAATACCTTCTTAATATTCTATCTGTACCGGAATGTCATACCTGACAGACGTTATTTGGGCATCCAATGTTACGCTGCAATGTTTGAAATGTGAATTAAACGCAGTTAATGTTCAATAACATGCATCGCAGCAATTTGAACTGTTTATTAGCTGGCTCTTTAATAGTAAAAGGTAAAGTTACAGCCTGTATGATTTTTTATGCGTCCTGCTACTGGTGACAGCCCTCCTCTCGTTTATTTCGAATTAGACTATAAATTATTTAGCAAAGTTAATATTTTTATTGTATTTGTTATATATTTTTATATAATAAATAAATATTATTTTAATTTAAAAATTAAGAAACATTTTCCAAACTATTTTTACCTGAGTGTTAAGTAACATACAAAATGTCCAGTGTAAGATGGCGGACGTGAAATAGACGTATTTTACACCTCAGACATAAAGATTTCCTCACGATGTTTTACTTTACCGCCGAGCATATAGTAAATCACCACTTATAATTGCTGTTAACAATTTCAATCAAACTCGGTTTTTTAAAGAGTAAGTGTGACAAACGAGCACACTGTCCACCTGATGGTAAGTATATGCCGTGACCCATATACACATACATCTATTTTCGATTAAGAATCAAAATTCGGATGCGTTATTACCACTGAGGACTAAGATAAAATGCCTCGTTTTCAGTAAAAAGTCTCTGAGATTCTTTACACTCACCATATGAAACACAGCAGCTTAATACTGTTCTGTGCGAGTTTGGTCCTTTTCCAGTCAAGCCAACTTATTCGTGCTACAACCATAATATAGGTGGCTGCAGTGTAACTATTATAAATACCGACAAATTAGACGACTGATGGAGTAGTAATAGTCTATGAACGATACTCTTATTGAGAGACTATTGAAGGTCTTTGCCCAGTAGTGGACTTGTTATCGTTACAGCTTAAAAAAGTCAACTGCTGAATATAGCTGCCTCTACCATGTATTTCCTCATGGGGGGGGGGGGGGGGATATTGTCATAGTTGCTACCCTGGGTAAGCAGTTGACAACGGCAGTTTTTTATTCAAATTCAAATTTATTCATATTCATTAAAAATATTAACACTTACATCTATATATATACTAGAAGTATGCACATTTGTCAAAAGGAATATGCACCTTTTTTCAATATACTCCCGGCCTTGTTTTTTACGTCCTAATAATAAATTAGCTCCACCTATTACAAAATTACAAACAGTGAAATCAGGTATGTGTGTAAAAATTTATAATAAAATACCTAAATGTCTACAAAAAGAAGAATCATTAAATAAATTTCAAAGAGAGCTTAAAAAATATTTAATTGAAAAAAGTTTTTATTCGTTGTCAGAGTTTTTCGGGGAAAAATAATAATTGTTTAATTAAATATATATATATACGTTTTTATTATCCTTGCATTAACAGTTATTGCAAATGTTTATTAAACCTAAAAGTAATGTTTAGCTTAAGTAAATAAAATAAGTAATTATTCTTTAAAAATCAATTAAATTAAATTAATATATAATGTTGCTATGCCCTATCAGGGCTCATGTTTGGCTCTATTATATACAACATAACAACTATTTATAACCACATGACGCAATAAAATGTTTGAGTTTGAGTTTGAGTTTATTTATTGCCAAAATGTAGTACATAATATTATGATGTTATTTATTACTGATACCTTACATTCTACCAAGATAATGGCGTGCAATATCTACAATATAAAAAATATTACAATATAACGTGGTAAAATATTTAAGAAAAATAATTATGTAGTTATTTAAAAATATTTTAGCGTCAAGTTCTTAAATTACAATAAATATATGTCAAAAATTGAATTAATTAGGTAATTGATTATATATAAATGTATAGTATAGAAAAATTGAAAATGTCAAAAAAATAAAATAAAATAAATATTAAATGTTAAAAAAATTATAAGTTTTTCTATATTTCACCATTATTTTACATTTCTTTATAATTCATATATTCGTCTAACCTATAAAAAAATTTGTTGCCAGCCATTCTGTGAGTTTTCTTTTAAACTTATTACATTGAGTTGTTATTGCAGATGCTTCTGCTTATCTCCCTTGTTATTATTAAGAAGACGTTGCTGAACTTGTAATGACTTTATACTGTATTAATATAAATTCATAACCCTTTGTTCCTCATATCATTTTATAAATGCTTAAGAAATTTCAGATATGTCAACATTAAAAAACTTTCATCTAAATGAAAAGAAACACAACGTAACAATAGTCTCTGAGACCTCGTGAAGGGGGACGATTCTTTAAATTATTCAAGGCCCCAAGAACAGCACTTCAGCTCTTTAAGACAGTATTTAAATGCCATTCCTCTCTGACTTACGAATGGAGAGAGCTAATGGGTAGAATTGTGAGTTATGAAAAATTCAGCCTGCACGCATTCGAGTACGTTTAAGAGAGTTAAAAATGTTTCCGTTGTTGAGTGAGTGGGGTAGAAATTTTTCTCTTTTAAAATATTTACTTTACTATTTAATTTACTCTTTATCCCACCAAAGTCTTATACAATAGGTATCGGGTATCGTATCATTCGTTACAGCCCTTCACAAGATCACTGCTGAACATAGGCCTCTCCCAAAGAATGCCACATAGCACGGTCCAGAACCACCAGCATCCATCGACTTCCCGCATTTCTTACCAGGTCGTACTCCATCTAGTGGGGGGGGGGGGGCGTACTGGTACGAAGCTGCCACTCGAGAAACTTTCTTCCCTATCGACCGGCCCATTGCCAGTACAACTTACTACTCCGTTCGCCTATGTCGGTAACTCTGGTTCTACTGCGTATATCCTCACTACTAAGTTTATCACGCAGAGAAACCACGTCTCAGATCCATAAGTCATCACTGGCAGCACGCACTGGTTGTACAATCTTGTTTACAAGTTTTGAGGTACCCTGTCTTACACCTGCAGTTGGATGATATGTTTCCTACCTTGGCTTTGTACTCAGATAGCCATCGTAGCCCTAATTTATGATAATGTTCGATATACTGACAATTACATGGAACCGCTGATGGGACTGAAGGACCGTTCAAATTTCGAAGAAATCTTCCTCATAGTCCACATAATATTCAAGGCAAGGTGGTAGATTGTACTCTTCGGTTAGATGAATACTTATGCATTAGATATATTAATTAATTATTAATTAAGTCTCTGCCAACCCCTCTGCGTGACGGGCGTGAGTGTTTATGTATGTATGTATAATGTATAGTTATATTAGTTTGAATGAAGGTACATATATATGCGATCCTTGTTGGTCGAAATAAATAAATTAAAAATTAATGCTAAATATCATTATCTATCAGCTATCCCAGTTAAGTTATCATAGTTAAGTATAAATTAAATTAATGCCAACATTATATTTGTATATTTTAAAATAGATAAGTACCATTACAGATATTTTTCGTAAATCAACAGGCACATCTGCTAGAATGAGATGGAAGTAATTGTGACAGAGTTTGACATGGTTGATAAGTGGCAGTAGAAAGTAATAAACTGAGAGAACGGAATTTAAGAGAATGGGTGTCATTAAATAACTGGAATCCCTCTTTTAGATATAGGGGTGAGGCAGAATCGTTAATAACGAATTAAATGAAAATATAGCGTATAGGATTCGGAAATATCTGTGCTGGCGTATTGCCAAAGATAAGTCGTTGTTAAGTAACCTGTTTGTTATTCAGGTTTAGTTTCTGAGAATTGTTAGTGAGACAAACATCGGCATAGCCAAATAATGGCTACGTTAGAGATCGGGTGAGAAAAAAAGAGTACACAAAGGCAGAAAGAACTTAAGGCAAGGTATAGAACGAACTATGTCCGTAAATTTGCAATAGACCTCTGACTCCAAGAGACGAAACCCAGATCCTTTACACTAGTGCGGAAAGAAATAACGCAATATTTGTTCTGAATGGAAGGTACGTTAGATATGTTAAGTTGTGATAACCTAGGATTTGACGGGATAATAAAGATCTGTGACTAGTCTAAAATACGTTTTAAATGACAATTAATAGAAGCGATTGTAGTATAGATTTCAGCAAAGGCATATGTTTTTATTCACACACGTTCCTGCAATCTTTTCCCATTAAATTTACATGGGGCACGGATAGGTTAACAAGAGTGAGTGTAAAGAAACGGATACCCTATTTACTGGAAACGAGGCATTCTATCTTAGTCCTCAGGAATGACAACGCATCTGCATTTTGATTCTTAATTGAGGATAAATGTAGATGTCTATGGATTACAGCATCCACTTACCATCAGGCACACTGTGTGCCCGTTTGTCATCTTTATTCTATAAAAAAAATGCTTGAGTGTCGTGGAACACTCGGTTGGAACAAAGTTCCTTGCGTAGAATAATATTATTGATAAACGTAGGTATTATATTATTGATTAACAAATACAAATAAATGAATTACTAGCGTCTATTAAAATGAAGCGTCATTTGAAATAAAATAATATATCTTTCATGGCAAGATAAGAAAAAGTGCGAGGGAGATGGATATTATTCCATCTCACTTCCTTATTTCGCCGCCAAGGCCATCTTCACTGTGACACAGGGGGTAGTGACGAAAAAATCTTAGACTTTTTGTCGCCTAGCTCCCATCCGCCAAACCCGTACTATCCGATAAAGAATTTCGTTCCAAAAACTGCCACTACACGGACTAAATGTATATTCATTGGCTGTCGGTACAAAAGAGGAGATCTCCCCCCTGTGGTGTTCAGCTCAAGCAGCAGTCAATTCTCCATTTGGTAATATTAAGCTTGTTAATTGATATTTCGGATACAATGTGCGTTAGAGTTTGGAATTAATCGAAATATCTAGGAATTAGGGAATAGGAATAAGTTAGGAATCCAGTCAGGGGCGTAGCTACCGCCGTATCAGCCGTATCAATGATACGTGGCCCCCGGGCTAAAGGGGCCCCGAACGTGTGTAAGTAAAAACTCCAAGGACTTCTATAGGACATGAAAGGCTATCACTATTGTCTATAGAAGCAAAGAATTTAGTAAAGCTGAAATCGTCTTCAGCTATGAATGCTGCCGAATCGTCTTCAGCAATATTCGCCGAACAAAAGGCACGAAAAGTGTATTGAATTGTTTGGCTAGCTTAGTTCCTAGGAGTATTAATTGTAAGTAATAACTTAAAATCAATATACAATATGTAACAAAAACCTTGTGGTTTCCGTTAAGTGCGTTATCAGGATCAGTATCCAAACCTATAGAAATATATTTTTTTTAAAACTCGACCAAGTTTTTTTATTCTTATAACTTTTTTTAAATTTTATGTGGTTTTATTACCTCTTACTCTTACTGACAAAGCAGAGGTAATAAAACCACAAACAATTTGCATACAACTATTTTTTTATAAGATAAGGGTGACAAACGAGAACACAGTCCACCTGATGGTAAGTGGTTGCTGTAGCCTATAGAATCAAAATGCAGATGCGTTGTCACCCGTGAGGACTAAGATAGAATGCCTCTTTTCCAGTAAAAGGGGTCTCCGGTTCTCTACACTCACCATACGAAACACAGCAGCATTAAGCTGCTATTTTACGCTGGTATTCTGTGAGAGCGTGGTCCTTCCCCGGTCGAGCCGACCCATTCGTGCTACAACTATACCAGTAATATAGCTGCAGCATGGCTCTACCACGTAAATAAAATATTTTTAATTGTAAAATCAAATTTAAAAAATTATTGGACGAGTTTAAAAAAAAATATTTATAAAGGTTTGAATACTGATCCTGATAACGGGACTTATATTAATATACTTAACGGCAACCACAGGGTTTTTGATTTTTGTTACATATTGTATAATAATTTTAATTCAATGCAAGCGTCTTTGCTCCTGTTATGAAATCTATGCTCTTCATTGGGGCCCCAAAACAAATTTTGATACAGGGCCCATCTAAAGCACGCTACGCCACTGAATCCAGTATCCGTATGTATATTGTATACTTATGCATATTTATTACCGTATTGAAAAAACAGTTTAGATACAGTTTAGAACAGTTTTCAACAGTGGTAGAGCCACGTGGCGGCTTTTGCTGTCGCACGGATGGGCCGGCTCGAACCGGGATGATACCACGACCTCACAGAATACCAGCGTGAAATAGAGGTTTACCTCTGCGTTTCGCTTGGTGAGTGCAGGTGGCCGGAGGCCCTTTTTACTGAAAATGAGGCATTCCATCTTATCCTCACGGGTGACAACGCATCTGCATTTTGATTTGTAATAGAGGATAGATGTAGATGTCTATGGGCCGCAGCAACCACTTACCATCAGGTGGACTGTGTGCTCGTTTGTCACCCTTATCCTATAATATATATATATATATATATTAGGTTCTTATTCCTATTTATATATATATATAAATAGGAATAAGAACCTAACTGTATAGTCAGTGGAAAATGGGAAATCCCACTGGGCGAGGAATTCCGCTCGGGGAGCGGCCAACGCGCTTACTGCGGTAGCTTGTTTATTAGTAGTTCGAAAACTTTTATAACATGATTTAGGCGACGTTTAAAGAGGGACAAAGCAAATTTGTGCCGCAGAAGTGAACTACAGAGTCGGGAAGGGACGCTCTAGGTGAAAGTTTATCGACCAAATTGGCGATATATTGAAAATGGGCCAAATTGAGAGTGACCCTTAACCGACGAGCGTGTATGCGTAGATATATGGAGGCAAGAGAGGTGTGTCAGGATCGTAACAAATGGAAGTCCGTAGTCTATGCCTACCCCTCTGGGTGACAGGCGTGAGTGTTTATGTATGTGACGGCACCAGCTCTATTGCACGTGCGGCGCCGTTGGTGTACCTAGACAGAATTCTTGTAAATAACACGTGCTCCGCACACCTGCACCATTGCACCTGCGTTGGCGCCCGTTTAGCTTGTATAAAACGGACTGGGCTGCCGCCGTTAGGACAGTCTTGGCTCTGACGTGGAACTGTGCGCTTGTCGTATTTCGTTACTAGTTTATCCTCGACTCGTTGGATAATTAATTCGTGTAAACGAATTAATTATTATTCCCAACTACAAAATCAGTCTCTGTACTATACCCACTATACTTCCTACATATGTATGTTGACTTAGGATTCGCGCGTCGCTATCTGGGATTGGTGCTCGACAGCCGATGGGAATTCGGACCCCACTTCCGGCGGCTGGCGCCCAAGCTGATGGATGCAGCGGGCGCGCTATCAACGTTGCTTACCAACTTGGGGGGCCCGAGCGCCGCCTGTAGGTGGTTGTACGTGGGAATCGTGCGGTCCATGGCCCTGTATGGGGCTCCTGTGTGGGCGATGGACATGACGGCCAGCACTCTCGCCATTCTGCGTAAACCGCAGAGGGCGATGGCCGTCAGAGGCGTCCGCGGGTATCGCAAGGGCGGACAACGCCCTTCTCCGACCCCCATGAATGGGTCCAGAGGCAAGGGACTTGGGGAAGCCCCCGCCACCCCTATTCAATGGGACCCGAGGCAGAGGCGCGCGCGGGTGTCGGCGCGCGCCTCTGAGGCGATACACGGGGTAGTTGAACACCTGACTACCCCGTGCAGGAGACGAGGCCTGTACAGACCGGGCCAGCACTAGTGTGGGGCTGCGGAAGAATTTGGATTCCCGCAGCCCCACGCGCACGTGCGTGGAGACACCGGGGTGGTTTTAGCCGGTAAGAGTCCGGCACGCCCCTCCGCCTTTCCCCAGGCGGAGGTAGTCCATGAGGATTTCCCCCCGTAAAAAAAAAAGGATTCGCGCGTCGCCACATTTGTCCAACATTTACTTACCGTTACCGTTATCAAAGTCTACTGCCGAACATAGATTGCCTCATAGGGGATACTCACCATAGGTGTCGCGCTTGGCAAGCGGGTTGGCAACCGCAGTTTTTTTTTATTTAAGTCGTTATTATGAAGACGCTGCTTCCTGTGTGCTGATTTGTTTTCCTCTGTCGCCTCTTACGACACCCACGGAATGATATGGGCTAGTGGATATTCTTACACCGCCACTTCAAATTTTCTTGGACAACTTGCTACAACATTTACTTGTATATTACTTGTTGTGTAATTCAATTTGCCCATGAAAGTATCCTTATCATGGAAATATGGATTCTTGTATATTTTTTGACTGTTCCAAACTTTATCGTGTTTTTCTAATTAAAACTTTGTTTCCTTTAGACAAGTTAATGAACTTTTCAGACTTGTTATTAACTTTTCGATCGTAATTATATGCGGCTCTAAACAAAACTTGGTAGATATTTCAAAGGTGTTCATTGCAGTATACTCGAAACTTCTTATTAGTTTTAACGAATAAAAAAAAACTAATTATTTATTTCTAGTACTTAATGTTGATTTTTACTCGACTTCCAAAATGAACGAGGTTCTAAATACGACTGTTTGTTCTTTTTATTTTTGTATGTATGTTTCGCGGCATCTTCGTCAATAACAAAAAAGAATAATAGAATAAAAATAAGACTAAATAAAAAAGAATAATTGAATTTTGATTAGTAGCAATTTTTTTTTGATAAATATACTATTTAGAGGTAAACCCATAAAATTTTTAAGACGAAATTCCATCCCTAAAATAGAGAATAAGAATGAAGTTTTTAATTTAAATTTTTAGTAGTCTTACTACTTAATTAACCCAAAAAGTAAGACATTTAATAAAAAGTGAAAGCCGAATTCACAGAAATAAAGATAATACTAAAAATTATTTCCACATAATGGCTTCTGAACCTTCTTATCGCCGTCATCAAAAGGGATTTTGTGAAAATTATTTTATTTCTTTATAATGAGGGCTAATAATTTGTTATAAGTTGACACCGAGGTAAAGTTTTTGTTACACAATGCCATTTAATTGAGAAGTAAGTTTTAAATTAAAGTTTATCGGTTTCTAGAATATTGTTGTGGTACACAAAATAATATGACTGTCGGTATATCGAAGTGTTGAAGTGCTTGTACAGTAGGGCTACGATGGCTATCCGAGTACAGAACCAGAGTACGAAACCTATCCAATTGCAGAGAGGTGTAAGACAGGGTGACGTCATATCCCCGAAACTCTTCACCGCTGCATTGGAAGACGTTTTCAAGCTTCTGGACTGGAAAGGGTACGGTATCAACATCAATGGCGAGTACATCACTCACCTTCGATTTGCCGACGATATAGTCCTTATGGCAGAATCGCTGGAGGGCCTAAGCACTATGCTCAATGACCTCAATAGTGTTTCCCAACGGATAGGTCTTAAGATGAACATGGACAAAACAGAGATTATGTTTAATGTCCATGTCACACCTATGCCGGTAGTTGTTGGGAGCACTAAGCTCGAAGTTGTTGACGAGTATGTTTACCTGGGACAAATAGTCCGACTAGGTAAGTCCAACTTCGACCGAGAGGTCAATCGACGGATTCAACTCGGCTGGGCAGCGTTCGGGAAGCTACGACACATCTTCTCGTTAGACATACCTCAAAACCTTAAAACGAAATTGTACAACCAGTGCATGTTGCCAGTGATGACTTACGGAACTGAGACGTGGTCCTTCACTGCTGGCCGTATGAGGAAGCTCAAGGTCGCTCAGCGAGCTATGGAGAGGGCTATGCTCGGAGTTTCTCTGCGTGATAAACTTAGGAATGAGGATATCCGCAGTAGAACCAGAATAACCGACATAGCCCAACGAATTAGTAAGCTGAAGTGGCAGTGGGCCGGCCATATAGCTCGAAGAACCGACAACCGATGGGGAAGAAAGGTTCTCGAGTGGCAGCCTCGTACCGGTAGGCGAAGTGTAGGGTGTCCCCCCACGAGATGGAGTGACGACCTGGTAAGACATGCAGGAAGTCGATGGATGCAGGTGGCTCAGGACCGTGCTTTGTGGCATTCTTTGGGGGAGGCCTATGTTCAGCAGTGGACTTGTGAAGGGCTGTAATGATGATAATGATGACACAAAATAATGCCTCAGTGAAATGCTCTTTAAATTTATTGCACATTTTTTATGAATATCTGTGGTTTTGTTTATTTATTTTTAATCTAATTAATATATAATATAAGAAATAATATAGAAAGAAACATTAACCGTTACATTTTTAGAACAAATTAACTTCCCGCTATGAAACCTGTCAAATATTAGACCTCATTTTAAGTGGCGCCGCCCTGGTGGCACAAAGAGTCATGGATGCTCTCATTCTTTAAAGTCAGATTTTAGCTTCAAAATATTTATCATTTTACTGCTAAAAATAATATTTCACTTTGAATTAGAGTACGTGAGGGTAATACGGTCATCTGGTTAATATGGCCACTTTCTTTAACTCAAAAACTACAGCACTAAATTGCTACAACTACTAAATTGCATAGATGGCTTTGCGATACGATAGCTCTTCATCAGTCATTCAAATAATAAAGCCTCAAAAGGCCGCCACTTTATCGATGCCATTTTGACAGTTGATATTATAGTAAGTACGTGAGGGTAATATTGTCACCTTAAACTTTATCGCCCTATAAAACCAAAATTAGGAGGAGAACAGAGACAAAAACACAAAGCCGTATACTATAACTAATATATTAAGAAAAAAAAATAGCAAACAAGCTTTGGAAATAATTAGGAACACTTCAAAAAATCTACTTAAAAAAAACTAACTACACTAAACAATACAAAAATCGACTAAAATATTTACAACAATATCAACTGTCAAAATAGCGTCGATAAAGGAGCGCCTTTTTGACCCTTTATTGTTTCATAGACTGATCAAGAACTATCGTATCACAGAGCATTCTATACAAACGACGCTGTAGTTTTTGAGTTATAAGAAAGTGACCATATTAACCGGATGACCATATTACCCTCACGTACTGTAGTTAGTTTTTTCTAAGTTGATTTTTGAAGTGTTGCTAATTATTGCCAAGGCTTGTTTGTTATTTTTTTCTATATTAGTTATAGTATACGACATTGTGTATTTGTCTCTGTCCTCCTCTTAGGTTTGGTTTTATGAGGCGGCAAAGCTTAAGGTGACCATATTACCCTCACGTACCTTATCATTTAGGAACTTTTACGTTTAATTCTTCTAGCTTATTAGGTAAATGCTTTTTTTTCGAAAACATCACACTTGTTCCTTCTTCTGCATTGTGAAGAAAATTTTACGTAAATAAATTGCACAAAGGACAAACATGTAAACCGGAAACAAATATTCGTATACACTACAAAATGATAACCCGGGCGAGATCGAATCCGTTACCCAAAGCGCCGCGATCTAACATTTAGCCTCTACGTTACTGAGCCAAAGAGCCATATGGAGAGATATGGTGGTAGATTTTTTGATATGGCACAAACATGAGTCCCTTGAGATTAATATACATGTATGGCTTCTTGTCTAAATTAATGCGCTTTGCTATCTTCAGCTGTATCACCATAAGATCAGCGTTGTCACTTATAAAGTCAAGTACTGTATAAGTGACAACTTCATCATCTTAATCGAGGATGGATATGGCTATGAGCCACAGCATCAACTTACCATCAGGTGGTGTGTAGCCGTTTGTCACCGTTATTCTGTAAAAAAGCACGTACGATAATTTTTCGACGGTGCCGTATTAATATAATAATTATTACTTTTTTTTAAAAACGTGACCGCCACACTAGGATTTTCTCCTGTATTGTAGGGGCAGTTTACAAACATAAAATGCACAAGAACAAACATCCAGACCCGAAACAATTATTTGTAGGCCATACAAATACTTGTTCCCTGTGGGATTCGAACCCGCGGCCCTTAGCGCTGCAACTCAATCTACGGAGCCGTTAAGTCCGTCAACTTCTGTCAGAAATGTTCCAACAGATGGATTGATGGATGAATTTTGCTTTCTTCTGGTATAGCTCCCGCCGATCCGCTTGCGAAGCGATTACGTCAAATTCTTCTTGCTACGGAGTAAAACATGTCTAGCGTAACTTCTTGGTGGTAGAACTCTTTTTCTGCCTAAAAGTTCGTCTGTGTTACTTATCCTTTTACCTATTTCTGCCGCCAAATAGCAGCGCACAACAGCGGCAGAAAGGAAAACTCATTAATATATGGGTATAAATGTACACAGGACGCTTTACTACGCGTCGGTAGACTACGTATTGCGCTACGGAAACGTCACAAGCATGTCGAGGTCATCGGTGACGAGAAATCATGTTTGTTGCTCAACGCGGCTAAAGAAGTTTTCCCTTCAAAATAACCTTCTACATGCTGATAATGGTAAATAATAAACGTTGAAAAATTTTAATTACCAAAAAAAAAATATCTCCCGCTTGTAAATAAGTCCAGTGCGAAAAACCGCGATTAATTTAAGAGTTGGAAAAATGTCGTTTACTCGTAATACATCAATTTCTCTTCGTTAGCGAGGGAAATAATTACAGTACCGACAAAGCGACCACTTGAGTAAACTACCTGAGAAAGTCCGAGCAACGACTGGGGCCGCCATTCAAAACGATTCAAAGCCTTGAGGTGTTGAGATGTTTAAAATTAATAAGATAAATAATATTTAAATGGAAATGCGGTAAGGGGCTAACGTTAATTATGTTCATGTTCTTTTTTCAAATAGCTCTAACTCTAATGGTAAGATAATGCTTAGTTTTTTAATCATGCGGTATATGCAAAGGTAATAAGTTAGATTAGAACACTGGGCTATGCTGTGTTTCTATATTTAAAAAAAAAAAAGGTTGGTCCTTCTTTTGTGCTGTATGGTTTACTGGAATAAATTTATTTATATTTTATGTTTATAATTTAATTGCTGATTTATAAAGTTTAGGAAAACATTGTGAGAAAACTTGCATGGATAAAAAATCTGAGGACATGTGCACAAGTCCCCCAACAAGCACTTGAACATCACGTCACACCATGTACCTTAAAACTCTGTTAGAAATGCGATGAGCTCTATACCCAGCAGAGGTTTGTATTCAGCCTATATATTTTAACTTTTTTTATTTACAGAATAGTGGTGACGAACGAGCGCACAGTCCACCTTCTACATCTATCCTCGATTAAGAATCAAAAATGCAGATGTGTCTCAGTAAGCGGATGTCTCCGGTTCTCTACATTCACAATACGAAACAAGCTGCTATTTTACTGTAGTATACTGTGAGAGTGTGGCCTTTCTCCGGTCGAACCTTTTCTTTTACGAGCCGTTTTACAGGAAATACCAGTTAAAATATTTATGAACCGTTTAGTTTTTTTTTAATTTTAAGTCATACTAATTTACTGAATTTATAGTTTGTAATATAAATTGTTTTGACGTGCACCTCGTATGTAATAAAACTGATAGTGACGGTGAATGAAACGTTCCTTGAATATAGGAATCAAGCATTAGTAGCATCAAATGAATAAATATTTTTTTATAAGTACAACTAGGCAATCCCAACCTAAGTCGTAGCGTAAGTTTGTTACGTGGTGGAGGTACGCTGTAGCATATTATGGTTGCAGCACATATGGCTCGGTTCGGCCGGGATAAACCACGAATATCAGCCTGAAATAGCAGCGTAATATTGCTGTGTTTCGTATGATGACTGACAAGATCCGAATACTCTTTTCTGTTAGGTTCCAAATACTCTTTTTTGCTAACGTGACATTTCACCTTAGTCCTCAGGAGTAACAACGAATTTGCATTTTTATTCTGACATAAGTGTCTATGGTTCGTAGTACTAACTTTAAAAAAATACTTTTATAATATATACAATAAAATATACAATAAGAAGGCTATGCCGCTTTACAATTAGCAGATCTATTCTTTCAGGTAACGTAATAGCTAATCTCTTCACTAGTGCGTTTTAAATATACTGCATTATCAAAACGGAGACTACTTTCCAACCGTCGTACAGTTAATAAAATGTACTCTAATCTAATCTAAAATAAAAATGTGGAATATGTTCAATAGCCAGCCGGTTTTTTTGCGTCTGAGTAACGACACATCTTTACTACCCGTGAATGTACGCATTGCGATTGTGTACTTGATTATACTCGTACATGATAATCAAAGGATTGTGTATTTTTGCGATTGTGATTGTTCGCTACGATTTTAAAGCATATTATATCTGCCGCGTAGTGGCGGTTAAGAATATCCGCTACCCCATGTCTTCCCGTGGGTGTCGTAAAAGGCGACAAAGGGAAACAGGCAGGAGATGGGCAGCAGCATCTTCCTGATAACAGCAAAAATACAATAAAAAAACTGCGGTTGCCAACCCGCTCGCTAAGCGTGGCAACTATGGCAAATACCCCCCTATGAATGTAACAAAGAGACGGCCCCCAGTCCCCGGCGGTCCCGCTATTTCTGGCTACAGTGGCGACCATGGTAACGGCGGGGCAGGGGGTGCTAAGAATCTCCGGTGGAGGTTCGGTTGCCACCTAAGACGACTCGACCTGGCAACATACAACGCACGCACCCTGAGGACTGACGAGAAGATTGTGGAGCTGGAAGAAGAGATAGACTAGTTACTCTGGCATATTATAGGATTATCCGAAGTCCGAAGAGAGGGGGAGGAAACGATAACCCTCGAATCCGGCAACATGCTCTATTACCGGGAGGGCGACCATCTGTCCCAAGGAGGTGTCGGATTTATCGTCCACAAGTCTCTCGTTAACAACGTTGTAAAGATTGAGAGTGTGTCGACGAGGGTTGCGTACCTTATACTCAGAATCACCAAACGGTATTCGCTGAAGGTCATACAGGTTTACGCACCAACCTCGGCACACCCCGATGAGGAGATGGAGGAAATGTATGAGGATATCTCTAGAGCCATGCATTCCTCTAAAACCCAATATACGGTGTTAATGGGAGATTTCAATGTAAAACTAGGCACAAGAGAGAATGGTGAGCTGAAAGTAGGGAAATTTGGAATAGGGCAACGGAACCCAAGGGGCCAGCAGCTGGCCGACATCATGGAGAAAGAGGGACTCGTTATGATGAACTCTTTCTCCCAGAAGCGGCCCCACAGGAAGTGGACCTGGTCGAGCCCCGAAGGTTCGACAATAAATGAGATTGACTTCATTATGACGACCAGACGACAACTGTTCAGTGATGTCTCAGTGATCGCGAGGGTGAAAACCGGCAGCGATCACCGAATTGTTAGAGGCACACTGAACCTAAACGTTAAGTTGGAGAGGTCTCGTCTAATGAAGTCAATGCTCCGTCCCCCTCGTGCTCTAATCCAAAGTCCCGAAACCTTTCAGCTCGAGTTACAAAACCGTTTTCAGTGCCTAGAAGACTGCAATGAAGTGGACGATATGAATGACAAGCTCGTGGAAACTGTCCATGCGGTCGGAGCTAAGTTCTGCAAGACCCGCCGCAGAAGAACACAAAAACTCTCCGATCACACTCTTAATCTCATGGCTGTTAGACGGGAGACGAAGCTACATTCTTCAACAGATTTGAGAGCATACAGGCAACTGAACAGACAGATCTCCAAATGCATGCGGCGGGACTTACGCAACTTCAATACAGCTCCTATTGAAGAAGCGATCGACCGGAACCAAGGCTCCAAAGTCTTTGCCAGAGATCTGTCTGGCAGAAAGAGCCAACTGTCAAAGCTGAAGACAGAATGTGGCAGCATCGTTTCCGGGGCACCTGAGATCTTCTGAGTTTCTGAGGCACCTTCTATGGGCAGCTGTACACGTCATCGTTGGAGCCACACGCAAGTGTGAGTAACGATCCAAGAGCGAGTCTTATCCGACATTATTCCGATGATATCCCGGACGTCAGTATGAGCGAGATTAGAATGGCTCTCCAGCACCTTAAAAACGGCAAGGCCCCAGACGAGGATGGAATTACAGCGGAGCGAAGTGTGGTGGTCTTATTCTTCAAGAAAGGTGACAACGCTCTCTTGAAGAACTACAGACCGATTTCCCTTCTGAGCCGCGTCTACGTGCTGTTTTCGAGAGTCATTACGAATCGTCTCGCGCGCAGACTTGACGACTTCCAGCCTCCCGAACAAGCCGGTTTCCTAAAAGGCTTTAGCACCATAGACCACATACATACTCTTCGGCAAATTATACAGAAGTCCGAAGAGTACAATTTGCTACTATGTCTGGCGTATGTGGACTATGAGAAAGTCTTTGACTCCGTCGAAATTTGGGCGGTGCTGCAGTCCCTTCAGCGGTGCCAAGTTGACTGTCGGTATATCGAAGTGCTGAAGTGTTTGTACAGTAGGGCTAAGATGGCTATCCGAACCAGAGTACGAAACCTATCCAATTGCAGAGAGGTGTAAGACAGGGCGACGTCATATCCCCGAAACTCTTCACCGCTGCATTGGAAGACGTTTTTAAGCTCTGGACTGGAAAGGATACGGTATCAACATCAATGGCGAATACATCACTCACCTTTGATTTGCCGACGATATAGTCCTTATGGCGGAATCGCTGGAGGACTTAAGCACTATGCTCAATGACCTCAATAGTGCCTCCCAATGGATAGGTGTCACACCTATGCCGGTAGTTGTTGGGAGCACTAAGCTCGAAGTTGTTGACGAGTATGTTTACCTGGGACAAATAGTCCGACTAGGTAAATCCAACTTCGACCGAGAGGTCAATTGACGGATTCAACTCGGTTGGGCAGCGTTCAGGAAATTACAGCACATCTTCTCGTCAGGTATACCTCAAAACTTAAAAACGAGACTGTACAACCAGTGCGTGTTGCCAGTGATGACATACGGATTTGAGACGTGGTCCTTCACTGCTGGCCGTATGAGGAAGCTCAATGTCGCTCAGTGAGCTATGGAGAGGGCTATGCTGGAGTTTCTCTGCGAGATAAACTCAGAAATGAGGATATCCGCAGTAGAACCAGAGTGACCGACATAACCCAACGGATTAGTAAGCTGAAGTGGCAATGGGCCGGCCATATAGCTCGAAGAACCGACGACCGATGGGAAAAAAAGGTTCTCAAGTAGCAGCCTCGTACCGGCAGGCGAAGTGTTGGGCGTCCCCCCCCTAGATGGAGTGACGACCTGGTAAGATATGCAGGAAGTCGATGGATGCAGGTGGCTCAGGATCGTGCATTGTGGCATTCCTTGGGGGAGGCCTATGTTCAGCAGTGGACTTGTGAAGGGCTGTAATGATGATGATGATATCTATCGTAACGTATGTGATAGACATGTACGTAGTAAGCACCGAGTGCCGTCGATGAAGCACGGTGTACAGATAAACTTTATTAGGTTTGCGAAAGAACAGTGTTTAATTAATTTAAGTTCTGTATTTGATTCAGTTTATAAATAAAAAATAAAAAAAGAATAATGTTATGTTTATAAAAATACTATCACTTATTCCATACTTATGTTACTACTGTGTATATAGTTCTATTTTCAAAAACATAATTCAAATGGCATTTTACGTCGTAAAACAATAAACATACACAAAGTTTCCGTGGTAATAGGCAGTATAAAGAGTAGCTTTTTTTATAGGATGGGGTGACAAACGAGCACACAGTCCACCTGATGGTATGTGGTTGCTGCGTGTCAATAAAGTGTGCTCAATAAAGAATCAAAATGCAGATGCGTCGTCACCTGTGAGGACTAAGATGCAATGCCTCTTGTCCAGTAAAATGGGTCTCCGGTTCAGTGTAGAACTCACCATACGAAACACAGCAGTGTCAAGCTGCCATTTTACGCTGGTATTCTGTGAGAGCGTGGTCCTTCCCCGGTCGAACCGACCCATTCTTGCTACAACTATACTACTAATATAGCTGCAGCATGGCTCTACCACGTACTTGAAGAATGTTTAACCAAATTCTGTTCTAACAAATCACAAACTCAATACACCATTAATCACCTTTACGACATGGTAAGAAAGTTACACATTTGGCACATTACTTTTTGTAATAAGTCCAACGTAAACATAAGACCTATTAATCCCAGACCAACATCATCATTATCATTACAGCCCTTCACAAGTCTACTGCTGAACATAGGCCTCCCCCAAGGAATACCACAAAGCACGGTCCCGAGCCACCTGCATCCATCGACTTCCTGCAGGTCGTCACTCCATCTAGTTGGGGGACGCCCTACACTTCGCCTACCGCTACGAGGCTGCCACTCGAGAACCTTTTTTCCCCATCGGCTATCGGTTCTTCCAGCTATATGGCCGGCCCATTGCCACTTCAGCTTAACAATTCGTTGGGTTATGTCAGTCACTCTAGTTCTATTGCGGATATCCCCATTTCTTAATTTATCACGCAGAGAAACCCCGAGCATAGCCCTCCCCATAGCTCGCTGAGCAACCTTGAGCGTCCTCATACGATCAGCAGTGAAGGACCACGTCTCAGATCCATAATTCATCACTGGCAACACCAACCTGCGACCAACATGGGACTAGAAAAACAATAAAGTTATATTGAAAACAAAATCAATTACCAGCGCTAACTTTTGCTTAAAAAACTTTCGTATTTTTTTCCCTTTGCTATTTTGTTATTCTTATCAAGTTTTTAGGCGTGATTGGCGTTATTTCTTTCATCCCCTAGCAAGGTTATATAAATATGATATCGCATAATTGGTTAAAAGTTTACAACTATTGGATAAAATATTTTATTTTTCATTATAATTCAAATGTTTTACACGTGATAGAGGCACGCTGCAGTTTTACATAGTTGCAGCACGAATGGATCGGTACGACCGGGGAAGGACCACGGTTTCACAAATTGATTACAAGCAAGAAACAGCAGAATCGTGCTGCTGTGTTCCGTATGGTAAGTGTAAAAAACTAAAGAGCCTGTTTATGAGGCATTCAATATTAGTACTCAGGGTTGATAACGCATAATTTTTAACATTTTGATTCTGGATCGAGGATAGATGTCTAATGGACCATAACATCCAATTACCATCATGTGGGCTGTGCGCTTTATTATATGTGACTTATTATCATCAGGAGTACCACGCAAAAGTATTCTGATGAACACGGGCCTTATCCGATGTAGTGAGTATTCGCCTTGCCGGTTACGCTCGGCAAGCCGATTGGCGGTCGCTGTACCAGCCGTTTCGCATCTTTGCCTGTAGCAAGCCATATGGTAGGTTTAAAGCATTCCCATAGTCGCCTCTTAGGACAATCACGGGATTAAATGGTGGATTCTCTTACGCCGTGACCACACAGGTATTTAAAATAGATTCAACGTTGGGTTAGTAATTTTTTATATAATATTTGTTCATCTCAGCAAATAAATCTTTAAGAAAAAAAATTATTTTAGCATTAAGCAAGAGATAACCAAACACACACGTACACGCACACGCACACGAACACGAACACGCACACGTACACGCATGCACACACGCGCACACACACGCGCACACACGTGAACACACGCGCACACACGCCCATACGCAAACAAACATACACACATACGCGAGTATAAATACACGTGTATAAATTATATGTAATATCAATTTCATTTCTGTTAATTATTAATTGTATAGACAGATAGTTGTTGTGTAATATTCTTTTTTTTTCTTTGCTTATTTCCTGTTTTTTGTTTAAACTTATTTTAAGATAACTTTTAAAAGTCTAAGCACTCTATAATTAATATCATTAATTTGTTAATTAACAAGCGATAGTATGTATATTATGCATATATATTAAGAACCTGTAAATGGCAATATCTAACTAATTATCCAACTAAGTCACTAACTAACTAATCTACTAAGTCAAATATCAACTAAGTCATATATAGAGTGTCTTATGAGGCGATATTCTTCAGTGGACTTTGATAGGTTGCAATAAATTAATGAATATCTTGGTAAAGATAACATTAAAATTCTTCAATCATTCACACACACATGCACAAAAATTCTACAAAGTCATAAGTAATAGCTAGAAAATATTATCTTTATCCTTGCTTCAGTAGACTCGGGGAGTTCTTGAGTAGAGAGGGGAGTCCTATCGCGTTTCACGATTACGTGGAAATTTTCCTGTTATAAACTTTTTAAAGCGGTGAAAAGTAGAATAAAGACTTGAGAGAGGGATTTACGTTGTCTTTAACGAAAGCCGTGTACTCGTTTTTGTGGGAGTTAATAAAGAAAAAAACCGGCCAAGTGCGAGACGGACTCGCATATAAAGGGTTCCGTACCATCGCGCAAGATAGGGGAACCCCCTTTAATTCTTAATTTATTTTTATTATTTGTTGTTATAGCGGCAACAGAAATACACATTTTGTGAACATTTCAACTGCCTACCTAATAAGGATCATGAATAGAATAGAATGGAATACTTTTTATTCAATATTGATTACAAGTAATTCTTATTGAAGGTAATTTTTTTAATTTACCACTGGTTCGAAAACAAACCTCTGTTCTGGGAAGAAACAGCAAGGAACTCAGCGGGACTTTTTTTAAATAAATTTTACAATATAAATGGTTACAGACTATTTAAAAAATGTATTTTAGAAAAAGCTTGTAAGCGACCACCTCCTTCCCAGGGGTTATTATTAACCATGTATTCATTTCTATTATAATAACCCTTTTTATACAGTTTTTGTTTCATTAAGTATTTAAACTTGGTAATAGAGAGACCTTGTATATTTTCTGGGTCTTTGTTGTAATAGCGTATACATTGCCCCAAAAATAAATTACTGACTTTGTGAAGTCGAGATACCGGTATCACTACCTTGTGTTTGTTCCTAGCATTTATAGAGTGTATATCACTTTTTTTTTAGAGAACCGGAGTCTCCCTTTTACTGAGACACATTTGCATTTTGATTCTTAATCGAGGATAGATATAGATGTCTATGGGTCACACATGCACTTACCATCAGGTGGACTGTGTGCTCGTTTGTCGCCCTTATCCTATAAAAAAAATTAGGTTAGGAGGCGATTATTAATATCTTTTTATAGAATAAGGGTAACAAACGAGCACACAGTCCACCTGATGGTACGTAGATGCTGTGGCCCACACATCTACAATTATCTTCGATTGAGAATCAAAATGCAGATGCGTTGTCAGCCCTGAGGACTTAGATGGAATGCCCCGTTTCCAGTAAAAAGATTCTCCGATTCTCTACACTCACCATACGAAACACAGCAGCGTTAAGCTGCTATTTTACTCTGGTATTCTGTGAGAGCGTGGTCCTTCCCCGGTCGAGCCGACCCATTTGTTCTACAACTATACCATTAATATAGCTGCAGCATGGCTCTACAACGTAATATACGGCGCGTTGGCGGTCTTTCAAAAAAGAATAGGCCGGCGGTTTGGCAGCAGTGGTGCTGACAATATACTTATATTTTCTCTTTTTATCAGGAAGATGCTACATAGCAACCCATTTTATAGTTCTTTTTCCGTTTGTCGCAACTTACGACACACACTGGATAATATTGGGCCTAGTTTACAGTAAAAAGGGTCTCCGGTTCTCTCACTCACCATGCAAAACACACTTTGCTGCTATTGCTTATACTTTTTTTTTAAACTGTCTTCACAAAATTGCAATTAGCAATTTCATTAGTGCCAGCAGTGTTTGAACCTTGTAATGTGTTCCTTGTAAAATTTACGGCAGACGCTTAAGCTCCCAAGCTACCTCTACAACAATAATAATTCATTACAGTAAGGTCTACAAAAACAATTAATATCTAATTTTAAACCTCGTAAACTCGTAAAGCCTTCTAACGTTTACTTGATGAACGAAATATTCATGATGTTTAATTTTAGTAGGTAATTTAATGTTAGTCGGTTGGGGCGGTGTACTCGTAATAACTTAGTCATGGGCGCCGACCCCCCGGGGCGTGTTATAGTAACGACCGGTTATGTTTAACCAACTAAGCTCGCTGCAAGTTAACCGGATTGCCTGCACGATAAGTTAGAGGGCTGTTTACGTAAATACTTAGCGTTTATAAATATGTAATACTGTATGATCCTTGACAACTTTTATGCGATTACTTGCGACCGAAGACCGAGGTTTGGTGTTTTTAATTAAATGCTGATTAAGAGTGATATATCATTTTTTGTTTTTGGAAAGATATTCCTTATCGGACGGTACGAATTTGGCGGATGAGGGCTAGGCGAGCAAAAGTGTACGATTTTTCCGTCACGACCCCTTCTGACGTAGTGTAGACGGCCTTGGCGGCTATAAGGAAGCGAGATGGAATAATATCCATCTCCCTATCACTTTTTCTTATCCTGTCATGAAGGAAATATTGTTTCATTTTAAATCACTCTTCATTTTAATAGACGCTAATAATTCATTTATTTGTACTTGTTAATCAGTAATATAATAAGTTTTTCATATTATATACTACGAAAGGAACTTCATTCCAACCGAGTGTTCCACGACACTCACGCATGTTTTTTCCCGCAATATTTGTTTATTTTTGTTATAATTATCTTTCCTTGGTGTGCTTACAATAAAGAGTATTGTATTGTATTGTATTGTAAGAGTAAAGTTGCTATTTACGTCCCACTGCTGGGCACAGGCTTCCTCTCATTTCTGAGAGGGTTTTAGGGTAAGGAATTGTCCACCGCGCTACCCTAATACGTGTTGTCCAACTTCACATGTCTTCGAAATATATTTTTTTCTTATTTCTCAGACTTGCAGGTTTCCTCACGATGTTTTCCTTCACCGCCGAGCACGTGGTAAATCAGCACTTAAAATTGCAATTAACAATTATTTCATTGGTGAAGGGCGGGGATCGAACCCGGGTTGCTCGAGTACTGTGAAGCTTACAGCTAGCGCTAACCATCTGAGCTACCACGGCTCAATTATTATCGTAAGAGTAATAGGTATAAATTTGAAAGCTGCTGGTATGTGCCCAATCTTTAAAAGGCTAAATTTAAAATGATAGAATATGATTCATAGATGAGTTACATATTCGCTGAATGTGCTGCAATAGTCGCCGCGCTGCGGTTGGAGGAGTTACATAAGTCTACTGATATCTTACATGGCACCAGGAAGTCACCTACCACACAGCACCGCCTGCTAAAGTAAATGACAGCACGACGTCACGTAAGTGAATTGAGTCACATCGTACTGTTATTTGCTTGTTACTTTGCCGCAAACGTAAGTCGTGTGTAATAACTAATAATTAATAACATAAATTTGGAAGTTGCTTTTACGATTGTACTGATTAAATATATTTCTGTGTATGTACACGTGGATGTGCGTACGTCATTTAACCGGCTTCTGCTCGTATGTTGAGAAGAAATGAATATAATTTTTTTTTATAGGATAAGGGTGACAAACGAGCACACAGTCCACCTAATGGTAAGTGGTTGCTGTAGCTCATAGACATCTAGAATCTATTCTCGATTACGAATCAAAATGCAGATGCGTTGTCACCCGTGAGGACTAAGATGGAAAGCCTCGTTTATAGTAAAAAGGGTCTCCGGTTCTCTACACTCACCATACGAAATACAGCAGCGTTAAGCTGCTATTTTACACTATTCTGTGAGAGCGTGGTCCTTCCCCGGTCGAGCCGACCCATTCGTGCTACAACTATACCAGTAATACAGTTGCAGCATTGCTCTACCACGTAAAAGTGTTGACTCAATCGTTATTTTTTTCATTCATCAGTCTCTCAAGTCCACTTCTGAACGTATGTCCCCCATATTTTGCCTCATAGGGAATATTGGCTAGAGTTGCTACGCTTGGCAAGCGGGTTAGCAACAACAGCAGTTTTTTTATTCAGCTGTTCTTCAGAAAGATGCTGCCGTACATCATGGGTCAGTGGATATTCTTACACCGCCACTACACGGTTAGTAACAGCTGATTGTTATCATTTAATTTTATGAAGAGTTTTTATTGAAAATTATTTTCTAGCGAAAAGTCACCAAATTGGAATCGCACTTTATATCTGTAAATTGATATTTATTATAACAGTTAATAACTATTGCAATTATTGTATTTAACGTTAACTCATGAGTGTTGGTCTTAGCTTCAATATCTTAATTATCTTTGGCGTGGCTGTCAGTGATCGTGTCAGTTCTGAACGACTTGACCGATTGAGGTGGAGACGATGGTTCATAGCTTTGCTAGGATCAGGATAGGTAAAGCTGTGTTCAAATTTTAACAAATTATATAATTAAATTATCATATTCGCAATATAATATTATGTTTTTTATGAATACAAAATAATATCTCTACATACTAGTATAAAACAAAGTAGCTTCCCGCCGTCTGTACGTTTAGATCTTACGTAAGCAACGCATTTTGATGCGGTTTTCACCAATAGACAAAATGAGTCAAGAGAAAAGTCTATATGTATAGTAAATGCATATTGTATATTATATAATTCTTTTGTCCTCGTGTGTGTACGTGACTGAACTCTTTCTAAACGGCTGGACCGATTTAAATGAAATTTTGTGCGTGTAATTATGTTGATTAGAGAGAGAATTGTTTAGATTCACAATTGGACCCGTCAGGTGGCGTTGTTGTCGAGATCCAGAAATTAACCGTACAAAGCTGGGGCGGATTGCTAGTAGTTTAAAAATAAATCCGGAAAATCTTAACCCGATATGCAGCACTGTAATTATTAATAAACATTATACACTGTAAAAATCTGGAGTATAACTTTTCTTTCCTATTTTTTTTTTAATATTTGTAATGATATAAAAATTGCTAATATTATAGAGAATAGAAGACAAACTCATTGCGCAACCTATCGGAAAGGGCCATACGTCTTTCGTGCCCGTTTTTTTTTGTTTTAAACTTGACTTTCATGCTATCAAAGTAAACTGAATACAAATAATCTCATGATGATTTATTGAGTACATCAAAATTTATACATTGTGTTGTTTTGTATCTGGCACAGGTCATTTAACAACTTAGTAATCAGACAGTCAAAACATTTATACCAACATAACAGCCATTTAGAATATTAAATTTGAACCATTTTACATCGCTTCTGTAGTCATAACTCATGATTTATTTTTCAAATGCCATCGGCGGCTGCCAGTCATTTTCTCGTCTCCTTAAATATGGACGTTTTGAAATACGACTATAAATAAAATAAACGACCAGATATATGTGTTGAGGATCGAACCTTGGTTCCGCTGACGTTCATCCAGACATTGACCCACATGTCAGTTGTTTGTTACTGATCGATTGTGACATAATGTGACATGTTTACGACATGTTGTGAATGTTATAATCTAGCGATCATGAACTAACTGGAACAAACGTTAGTTTGAACGAAGCAACATTTTAAAACAACTTCAAAACATCACAGTTGTTTTGACAAGTTTATAACATTATCATCATAAACTCGTGAATCGTTATCGTAAAACTCGTTATAATAACTCGGGTAGGACTACGATCTTACAGATTACCAGCGTAAAATAGCAGCTTAATGCTGCTGTGTTTCGTAAGGTGAGTGTACAGAACCGGAGACCCTTTTTAATGGAAACGAGGCATTCTATCTTAGTCCTCAGGGGTGACAATGCATCTGCATTTCGATTCTTAATCGACGATAGATATCTATGGGCCACAGCATCCACTTACCATCAGGTGGACTGTGTGCTCGTTTTTCACTCTTATTCTATAAAAAATAAATTCCCATAGTCACCTCTTTCAGCACTCACGAGAAGAAATAGGGTGATGGATTCACTAATACAGCATCCAAAAGATTACGGTACGCTTGTAACACTGTGAGTAAATTAAATTATTGTACGTAATCCCTTCAGTGGAAAGGCGTGCTAAGAGGCTTAGTGGTCACGTCAATATGGTAACCACCAAAGCCAGCCTTTCGATGTTTAACGGGAAATATTTCGGAGAGGGTGCGAAGACATTGCATAACTTAATACCTCCCTCTCTGTTGTATCATTGGACCACCAGACGCTATGCTGGTCTTTATTCCTTCATTGCCGACATACCTCGCATCGGACTAAACGGGTTGTTTTGTCGTTCATAATGCGTACAACAAGGAGTGGAAGAATTTGCATGCATCTGTCTTTCCATCCGATTACAATTATTATATAATTTATAGGTACTTGAATAGCAATAGGTAACTGAATATGTTTCGCAATATTCTATTTTTTATTTTTTTATTTATTTATTTACTTAATAACAACGTTTTTACATAAGTTCATTAATTCCCTGGTCCCTGAGCCTGTGTAACTGTGTTTCAGGAACCAGTTCCTCCCCTTAAAGTTAGCCTTGTCAAAAGGTCAATTTCTATATAATACAATAATAGTGAATAGGCTTTTGTTAAGTTAAACCATTTCACTTTACTATCATCGGCTGCATCATCACTTACCATCAGGTTGGATAGCAGTCAAGCACTGGCTTATAATAAGTAAAAAATAAAAATAAAAAATCTAAAATGGCACTACATTCTGAGATGGTTGAACGCAACTGTAAGCTACAGCCGAAGAATTTAGATTACGTGGTCTTTACGAGGTAGAGCCATGCTACAGCTATATTAATAGTAGGGTTGTAGCACGAATGTGTCGGCTCGACCGGGGAGGGACCACTCTCTCACATAATACCAGCGTAAAATAGCAGCTTAATGCTGCTGTGTTTCGTAGGGTGAGTGTAGAGAACCGGAGTTCTATTTTACTAGAAAAGAGGCATTCCATCTTAGTCCTCACGGGTGACAACGCATCTGCATTTTGGTTCGCAAACGAAGATAGATGTAGATATCTATGGGTCGCGGCATCCACTTCCACCATCAGGTGGACTGTGTGCTCGCTTGTCACCCTTATTCTATAAAAAAAACATTGCACAGATTGGGAGAAGTTTTTGTCCAATGTCGTTGCTTAGACTACAGGGAGCTAATAATGCATGATTTTATAAATGAAACAAGTTATAAGAAACCACAAAAATCCTAATACATTTTATCGACAATTGTATGAACAAAAGTTGATTCGCAAGTGGTTCAGTTAGTAGCTTAGGGTAAAACTGTTTCACTTATTATATTAGGGTGACGACGACATTACACTTCAGCGGTATTATCAGAAATTTTATTACACACTTTTTTAGATGTATGCAATATAATATATTATGCAATTTGGCAAATACAAACGAGTTATAAATTATTATATCTTTTTATTTTTTAACGAACAGAGAATGTCTATATTTTAACACACTTATTAGCTTGACCTATACCATGCATACGTATATGTATGAGTTTAATGGAATTTTCAATTCAGTTACACCCTGATCCTGACCTTTGAGTAATATAATAATAATACTCCCGATACCATCCACACCATCTGGATGATTGGCGGTCCACCACTGTGCGATATAGAAGATGTTTTCTTCCTCACTTTTTTTTCCTTGTGGAATCGATTACCACCAGCGATTTTTCCGGACCGATATGACTTAGATACCTTCAAGAAAAGATCCTACTCCTTTTTAAAAGGCCGGCAACGCATCTGCGATTCCCCTGGTTAAAAAAATATTATTCAAAAGTTACGTGTTAAAAACCGATGACAACACATAAATAACTATAACGTCGAATTCTTACCGTCATCATGATTGATGCGTGTTGTTTGAGTTTTTGTTTTTAACTCTAATATTATTCAGTTGAAACTTTTACCACCAACTGTATTACAAAATATTGAGTTTGTATGTCGGACGAAAATGTAAACATATCAAGGTAAAATAAAGTTCCGTGAATGCGTTCAAGCCTCATAAAGTTCGTAGATTAAATCAGAAGTGGAACACGAAAACCGGTCCCTTGGAACGCGTGGAACATAGCTGTAATTTAACAATTTAACTTTACTGTAACATGGGTACATTGTTGTAATAAACAACCTCGGAGTTTATGTCCGTTGTGCATTTGTTTTGAAAGACCGTATTCCAGTTGTAACGGCTTAATTTGTTACGCACCTTTTTATGACAATCCATTATATACTGAAGCGAATGTCTTTTTGAACTACAAAACAATTCTATTGCCAACTCACGTGAGATCTACAGAAATATTTTCTTATTATTTTACTTACTGATATGACAATATTAAAGGCCGTAATTGAAACAACACCTAGGTGTAGCCACGGTTTATGACCATAATTTTACAATGGCAATCAATATGGCATATGACGGTAAGCAATAGCTCCGGTGGCGGTCGTTTTCGCATATCAAAGACGATTACCGTGGCAATTTTGCGTGAAGTGGTCATACTACAGTTTGTTCAGTATTTCGATATGAGCTCAACGGGAACGAACGGCTTTCTGTGTATTTTTATCATCCACCATCTTCTTCTAAGTCTTGGTTTAGCTTTGTTAACATGTAAAAGGTCTATCTAATAGTAACTGACACTCAAAAAGTACTACACTGCCGCAGCTTCCACATGAAATTTTTTCCGCCTTGTTTATTGTCATATCTAGGTAAACTCTAGTGTAACCACACTACTTCACACGGTAATGTAGTGTACCCGTAGCTTTATACCTGTGCCCCCGTTTCCCTAAAAAGGGACGCTTCTGATTCGGCAGAAAGGCCACAAAAGCCAATGCAAGTCTCACAGGTGGTGTTTAGTGGGTAGGCACTTAGGTTAGGTTAGTCGCAGTGAGGCCAGTCGCAGTGATACGTAGTAGAGTCGCTTTATACGTAGTAAAGCTACGCTGCAGCTATATTATGGCTGTAGCACAAATAGGTCGGCTCAACCAAAGAAGGAATAAGTGCAATCCTAAGAGATGACAGAAAGAATCAAGGAGAGGACAGAAAGAAACATGGCTCTACGTGGTAGAGCCATGCTGCAGCTATATTATAGTTGTAGCACAAATGGGTCGACTCGACCGGGGAAGGACCACGCTCTCACAGAAAACCAGTGTAAAATAGCAGCTTAACGCTGCTATGTTTCGTATGGTGAGTGTAGAGAACCGGAGACCCTTTTTACTGGCAAAGAGGCATTCCATCTTAGTCCTCACGGGTGACAACGCATCTGCATCTTGAGTCTTTATTGAGGATAGATGTAGATGTCTATGGGTCACAGTAACCACTTACCATCAGGTGGACTGTGTACTCGTTTGTCACACAATCCTATGATAAAAAAAGGAGATGAACAGCTACGTCTACATAACAACTACGAAATAAAAACCTGTGCCAGCCAAACCGTCTGTCCCTTTGGGATACCCATTTGTATTTACACTCGATAAATGATTCACGGGTGTGTTTAATTCAGGAGAATTAGCGGGTTATTCCGTATATAAAAAGCTCCATTAACTTAATTAACCTCAGATGTATACTACCTTATTGCATTAATAATAAAGAATATATTTCACTTATATTACCTTAGTGTGGTTGTTTTAAGATGGATCAACGGAATAATCCGAATTAACAGAATGGAATATGTCTGTTTCGTAACTTATCCAAAAGATTTGACTGCGTCAATTACTCAACACTACTTTATAAATGAACATATTATGGCCTTTATAAGCAGGCTCTTCGTTTGTTGGGTTTCTTACCTTAGTAATAGTATTCAGAAGGTCCAGATTAAGACAACCTGTAGTCTTTGTTTAGCAGTGGAATTTGATAGACTGTCATGAATAAATGAAATCCAATATATAAGTCACGATCATTTAAAATAAATGCTTCCTATAGATCAAAGCTGCAGTGTTGCGGTTGCCCCGCGAACCGTTTGGATCGACAGTGGACGAATGATGACACTCACACAGAATATCAGCGTCAAATAGCTACAAATTGCTGTTGTGCTCATTTGTTACCTACTTCTATATTAATAAAGAACACATATGCATTATATTAACTTTAACATTAACATTGTCTTGTTGACAGTTTTATTAAAAACATAGTTATGAAAATAAAATTGTATGTAAGTACTATAAAAAATCAAGAAGGCTTTTGAGTTGTACTCAAACCCGAAAGGGTACATAATCCTTACCTAATACTTTCTTTTTTTTAAATAGTGAACAAATATATTTGAAATAAAAAGTTAAAAATACGACAACATAAGCTACGAATATATACAGAAAAGGAAAACGAGTGAGTTGTTAATAATTTAAAAATGTTGTTTTTCATTCTATACAAATTGTTTGTCCATTCTGAAACTGTTTGGCCAGGTAGAAAAACAACGACCTAAATAATAATCTTGTTTGTCATTTTATTTTATATTATTACAATAGAAGCACTTTCATTGTTTACCGTTAATAATAATAGAGTGAATATTATACTTTTTTTCAAACGTATCTAAGTCGAGCTAGATAAAGGCTAGAACTAAAATTAGCGTTTATGCTTCATGGATTATCTTTTATGTGTTCAATGCCAGCAATACAGAATATTTTTTTTATTTTTACCATAAAAAGGGTGCACTGTCGCAAGTCTGCTATTTTGACCGTAATGTCCCAAGAAATTATATTGTTACGAGCTTGGGGTTCGAAATAATTAAAAACTGCCGAGTGAATTACCAAAATTGACACTATAATTACACAACACTAATTACAACTTAAAATCACACTAATAATAAAAAACAATTGTACCACTGATCACTTTAGGTCGCCGTTATTTCGCTTCGAAGTATTCTCTTGTATTGCCAATTCAATACTGCTCGGTCGTGGTCTATACCGGCCTTATATAGGGCCTCAGATAGTTTCCAGAACCTTCTACTGTAGCGACATCTAGAATGTTCGACTACATAGGTCCCGAAATTTCTAGAAGGATCTTGACTCTCCTAGTTCTGCTACTCGACACTAGAAGGCGCTAGTGGTGACTAGTGTTGCCATGTACAAGACATTAATAATGGCGCGCAACAATATCTTAACGATAACCGCCATGTTTTTAAATTCTAATAAAGTTTTTTACAGGATGAGGAGAAGTACACTGAACTACTTTTTGATGCGATAAGGATATCCGCAGCAGAACCACACAAACCGACATGGGCTAACGAATCAGTAAGCTGAAGTGGCAATGGACCGGTCATATAACTCAAAGAACCTAAAATCGATGGACAAGAAAAATTCTCTAATGGCAGCCTCGTACATGTAAACGAAGTGAAGGTCGACTCCCTACTAAATTATGTTAAAAACTGGTAAGAGATGCAGGAAGTCGATGAATAAAGGTGACTCAGGACCGTGCCTTGCAGAATTAATTAGAGACGGGCTTTGTTCAGCAGTGAACTTGCTTAAAAAGTGCAACAACAATAGAGAAATTCTTCAAACTTGCAATACTTTAGTTTTAGTGATATTTTAATCAAAAGTAACTGCTCATTTTTTGGATTTCTTGAGATATTCTTCTATCTTGAGATATTCTATTCCTACTCACTGGCATTACTTAAAAAGATAAGGCGGAAGCTAACTTTCATCCGCAAAACGCCGCCCCGTAAAATCTGCCGCCCGAATCGAATTACAAAGAAAATACATGAAGAGCAAACGTTTATCTTAGTTACATTTACTTCTCTTAAATTTACTTAAGACGCGGTCATACGCCATTAGAATATTAAATATTCGAGTATAAAATATGGATATGAATTCTCTTGAAATAATAACGCGGACTTATTTAAGACCAGAGTGTATTACGATGTAGGCTACTGTCTACATCTAATACACTTAAGTTTAGTCGCTCCGAGAGATAGAACAAAGTTGCACTTGCACCATTCGTGTTATCAGTAAGTTCCAGGAGGAGTGCTTACTGTTTAGTTCTCCAGCTATTATAACACTGGGGCTTAGACTTAGTAAGGCTAAGATATCGGAATCTAATATTAGTTTAAGCGGTGATGGGTACGCTGAAACACCCCCCCGAACAGGGGGGGGGGCTTCGTAGCCGTGGCTTGGTCACCTGTGGTAAGCAAAGAGGAACCCCTTGGCTGGCCTGTGGTGTAGGGCCGGCCCGAATTGGCCACTCCGAGGCCTTGGCTAGCCCACTTCGAATATGTGTCGGTGGGCTGCGGCGAGGGGGGTGCCCTCTTCCTCTACGGCTGCAGCCGAAGTGGAGTGGGGGAAAGAGGAGTATTGGTATGGCGATGTGCCTATTGCCCTATCCTCCACAACTCTGATGGGGTCACACCGTTGATGCGGTGGAGGTGGGGCCGCGAGGGGAGAGGAGTGTCGGTATTGCGAAGCACTGCTCTCCTACTCTCTGCAGCCGAAACGTGGTTGGCGGCGGACCCAAAGACCAGATCCGCCGCTGGACTAAGGAAAGCAGGAGCTACGGAGCGCTCGATTTTCCTGGCCCCATGGCCTCCGCGTATCGGACTCGGGGGGGGGGGGGGGGGGGTTACGCAAGTGTAGTTGGAGGCGTGCCTCTTGTTCCTGGTGCACCTTGCCTAAAAAGGAGAATGGGAAGGAGAAGGCCGCGGATGTGTTCGAAAGCATTCCCGTGGCCCTGCCAATATGCGGCGAAGGTGGAACACCAAGGGGTTTTAGTCGGTGCGAGTCCAACATAACCCGTCCTTGCCCTCGCGAGGCGGGTATGCGAAGGCATTTCCGCATGAAAAAAAAGGTACGCTGATACAATGGTTAGTGGCGGATAGCCAGACAGAGCTATCCTACAAAGTTCATTAGGGGCGGAGCGTCTATTGGTACACAGTGCAAGGACCTTTTGTAGTAGATCAAGGTGCCGCCTCTACGGCTGATCAACTTATCATTTCTAACTAAGATGTAGTTTGCGATCTTAGGATCACGATGGCTTGGTTTCAAAAAGGTCTCTTGTACTAGCATATCGAATATATCATGGTTTCGGTTCGGTTCGGTTTTGGTGTTGGAAGGGATTTGTTCAGCAGTGGACTTGTGATAGGCTGTAATGATGATGATGATGATGATGATATCTACATTGTTCCAAAATTACGTGATCTTTGAAATTCAAGTTCAACATTTGACCTGCTCAAAGTTCAAAAATTTTATTAAACTAAGTTCGTATAAAGAGGGTTATTATAATATTAAAGAATTTATAGATGATAATAACCCCTGGAAATGAGGTGATCGCTACCAAGCTATTTCTAATTTGTTGTGTTGTTAATTTGTGTAACATACATGATTGTAAGCTGTTATTTAAAAAAAAAGTCCCACTGGGTTTCTTGCTGGTTCTACCCAGGATAGAGGTTTTTTTTCGAACCAGTGGTAATTATACAAAAGAGTGACTTTCAATAAGTATTATTTATAATCTATATTGAATAAAAAAGTTTCTGTTCAAGTTACAAGCACTTGATGGTAATTGGCTACTGAAACATGAGATAACATGTAACCAACTTTTCCGTTCGCGATGCTGATATTCCAACTGTTAATGTACTGATACAGTATAAGGACGTTGAATTAGGGGCATTATTTAGTCGCTTAGTGGTTGAAGCCAGGGACACTTAGTCCAAGTCTACTTAGTAAAACGGAAAACGTCCCGGTGGGTTTCTTGCTGGTTCTTTTCAGGACAGGTTCTTTTTCTAATAAGTGATAAAAGTATAAAATGAATTTCAATAAGAATAACTTTTTTATAGGATAAGGTGACAAACGAGCACACAGTCCACCTGATGGTAAGTGGTTGCTGCGGCCCATAGACATCTACATCTATCCTCTATTACAAATCAAAATGTAGATGCGTTGTCACCCGTGAGGACTAAGATGGAATGCCTCATTTCCAGTAAAAAAGGCCTCCGGCCACCTGCACTCACCAAGCGCAACGCAGAGGTAAACCTCTACTTCACGCTGGTTTTCTGTGACGTCGTGGTACCACCGCGGTTCGAGCCGGCCCATCCGTGCGACAGCAAAAGCTGCCGCGTGGCTCTACCACTGTTAGAGACACTTGTAATCTATATTTGATAAAAAATATTCTATTCTCTTCTATTCTGATGGGAAACTTCCAAGTCGTGGGTTTGAATCCGTCATTATACTAATGTCGTTATCTAGTACAACCTTTATATTTATCTTCAACATTGGTTGGTGATTGGAAACCCGCGATTTTGGACACGCATAGAGCAGGAAGGAGCGCCTGAAAACCAGCACTTCATGGGATATTAGCCACGAGTTAACAATCACTAAGTCACCTCCGATCGCCTACATTAAATTTTTAGTAATTTTTTTATTGTGGCAATAAAGTGTTTCGGTTTAATATAAATTCGTTAAAAGAAACCATTACTGGATTGATTTTATTTGAAAATAACTTATGTTAAATATAACTTATTTAATATGGAAAAAAAGGGAGTTTAAGATATTTACTGATGTATTCATTTATTTTAAGACTTCTAAAGGGGATTTCTAAATTATGACAACAGTGTCACCTACCATTTCCCATTGTGAATTAATCCATTCTCGAATCAACTTAATCACACACACTAAATTTCATCAAAACTTCTCCAGCCGTTTAGGACGAGTTCAGTAACATACGCACGGATAATATATATATATATATATATATATATATATATATATATATATATATATATATATATATATATAAAGTTATTACGGAATAAATTTATTTAAATAAAATGTATTTAATATTGAAATAAATTGAACGGGAAATTTGATATTATTGTATCAATACTATTATATCAAATAAAAAATATTTAAATATTAAAATGCCACATAAACAAGTTAAAAACTACAATTATATGAACAAATTTGTTCAATTGTTTCATTTTTGTATTCAGTCAGGTTCTAAATTATTTGACGGATAACTTTTACCTGACGATTGACAAATTGTCCTAAATGTAATAACATTTTAACAATTTGGTATGAACATTATAAACAATGCTGCAGGCTATACATGTCGCATGGGTCGTAGCATGGGTCGCTGTCGCCAATAATCCTCTTCCTTATAATTAAAATTTACTTCAGAACTTTTCGAAACTGAGGGTTTTTTGTCGTAAAGTTTCGAAGAATATTAAAAATATTTAATCAGTAAAAGTGGTCCAAAGTCTTCGTATAATATAACTTAAAAATTAGTAAAGCCATGCTGCAGCTATATTATGTTCCAATGGTTCGGTTCGACCGGTGAAGGACCACGCTATCACGGAATACCAGCGTAAAATAGCAGTTTAATGCTGTTGTGTTTTGTATGGTGAGTGTAAAGAACCGGAGACAATTTTTACTGAAAACGAGGCATTCTATCTTAGCCCTCAGGGGTGACACGGCATCTGCATTTTGATTCTTAATTGAGGATAGACGTAGATGTATATGAGTCACAGTATCAACTTACCATCAGGTGGACTATGTGCTCGTTTGTCACCCTTATTCTATAGTAATATGAATAAGGAAATGTAATGTATACTGATACTTCCTTGACAAGTACGTGTAGTATAGTTTATCTCTATTGTTCAAACTTGTAATACTTTAGTTTTAGTGGCATTACTTAAAAAGATAAGGCGGACGCTTACTTTCATCCGCAAAACGCCGCCCCGTAAAATTTACCGCCCGAAGGCAAATCCGAATTACAAAGAAAATACATGAAGAGCAAACGTTTACGTTATATTGATTTCGCTTAAATTTACACAAGACGCGGTCGTACGCCGTTGGAATATTAAATATTCGAGTATATAATATCATTGGATATGAATTCTCTTAAAATAATAACCTGGATTTATTTTATACCATAGAGTATACGATGTAGAGACATAGCCATAGACATAGGTACGGTAAAGACCATAAACTTAAAATTCGTTGGCTTGATTCCGCCATTCGACTACTGTTGTGAACTACTCGAATACTCGAATACTACTAAAATATAAATATTATTGTATTTGATATTATTTTAATCTATAACTTGTGTCCGCTTTCTATCTGTTGGGATTGGTCTGGGTTAAACGAAATTTTTATATATTTAGGTCTTTTTAATAGGATTAGGGTGACAAACGAGAACACAGTCCACCTGATGGTAAGTGGTTGCTATGGCTCATAGACATCTACATCTATCCACGATTATCAAAATGCAGACGATTTGTCATCCGTGAGGATTAAGATGGAATGCCTCGTTTCTACTAAAAAGGGTTCCAGTTCTCTACACTCACCATATGAAACACAGCAGCGTTCAGCTGCTATTTTACGCTGATATTCTGTGAGAGTGTCGTCCTTCCGCGGTCGAGCCGACCCATTCGTGATACAACTATACCGGTAATATAGCTGCAGCATGGCTCTACCATATAACAAAAAAACGTAGGTAGGTAGCAATACAAATAATTTAATAAGACCTTGTTTTTCTTTATACGAGTATATATTATCATCATTGTCGTAATCATTACAGTCTTGCACAAGTCATGGCAAAATTGGCCTCCCCCAAGGAATGCCACGAAACACGGTCCTAAGCCACCTGCATCCATCGACTTCCTGCATCTCTTACGTATATTTATAGTTATATATAATACTATCCATCCACACCGGCTTAGCACGGGTTATTTTTTGATCTAGACAACAGCGCCACCTACTGAATTCATTTGTGAATCTAAACCATCTAAGGACCCAATCAGACACTTAAAAAATTTCATTTCATTTCAAGCCGTTTAGGAGGAATTGAGTAACAAACACACGTACAGAATAATTATACACATAAATAAAAATATTTTAAACGTTAACGTTACGGTGCCATAATATATAATATAAATATAGTTTGCTAAGAATGATACCTATTTCGATAAACCTGGAAAGTAAAAAAAAAATACAAAACTTAAAATATTTACAGCCGGTTCCTTGAAATCCAATTATAAAGTGTATTACAATATAGCTTTTCTTGTATATACGAGTATATATTCTCACGGACTACCAGCTTGAAAAAGCAGCTTAATGCTGTGTTTAGTATGGTGGGTGTAGAGGACCGGAGATCCTTTTTACAGGAAATGCGGTATTCCATCTTAGTCCTCAGGGGTAATAACGCATCTGTATTTTGATTCTTAATCTTGGATAAATGTAAATGTAAATGAGCCACAACATCCACTTACCTCCTTCTACATTATTTTATATTATATATAAAATAAGAATTGTTCGCCTAAAGAATTAAAATAAGATATGTAGGTATGGGCTTATGACCATTCACCATTTTCTTTTTGGAATCTTTTCTTTAGTACATAGATTGTGCGCCTGTTCGACTTTTTCGCTCAAATCACCACGGGAATGTCAAAATTCAAATGAGCTTACCTCCGTAATACAGAGATTATTCCGCAAGTGTGCCCCGATTTGGAGAGTAGGTTATTTTGCGTGACGAGTCGCGGCACGTGTAAGTGGCATTACTATGCGCAAACTATGACATATAAATCTGTAGAAAATTCGTGTCTGTAATTCTAATAACTTCATGAACAAAAAAGTCTTGGGCTAAATAAAGGATGTTGAAACCGATTTATTAGGTTTTAGATGATCTCTTTGTTTGTCTCAGTATCCACACTTCACGCAAATATTACTATACGGATACTATATAAAGCTATGTGGGTAGTTAACCACTCTGAACAAGCACAATATAACCTAGGATAAGGGTGACAAACGAGAACCCAGTCCACCTGATGGTAAGTGGTTGCTGCGGCCCATAGACATCTACATCTATTCTCGATTACGAATAAAGACGCAGATACATTGTCACCCGTGAGGACTAAGATGTTATACCTCGTTTCCAGTAAAATGGTTCTCCAGTTCTCTACACTCACCATACGAAACACAGCAGCGTTAAGCTGCTATTTTACGTTGGTATTCTGTGAGAGCGTGATTCTTCATCGGTCGAGCCGAACCATTCGTGCTACAACTATACCTACTACTAATATAGCTGCAGCATGGCTATATCAGGTAAGAAAACTGCCAAAATTATAAGATTTTCTCAAGTTTTTAGAAAAAATATTTACGTCAATGGAGTCTAGACGTAAAAAACAAGACAACACTCATCAAAAATCAGACATTCCAAGTTATCAAAATCAGTATCTGAAAACTCCGAAATCGAATTATTTCAAGCAATCATATGCAAGTAATCGACTAACAACCCAGCATACATCCAACATCTCGTCGAGGGGTGCTGCGTCACCTAACTTACAAGCTCCTAAAAACAAGAATTTCATAAAATATACATGCCCACTCTGCAGTAAGTATCATGGACTATTCTTTTGTCAAGAATTTTTGGACATGTCTCCACAAACAAGACGCAAAACAGTAACGAAATTAAATGTTTGCCAAAACTGTCTTTTTAGTCACCAAGGTAAAGCATGCATTTCTGAGAAGCGGTGTCGTGATTGCAACGAGAATCATAACACCATGTTACATGACGCCTTTGGGTCGTATTCAAAAAAGCCGCAAAACAATGCTAATGTAAAAAACAAGTCTTCGATTTCGTCTGAAGCGGGAAATAATCGCGTCAGCATAAGTAGCTCGAACGTTACTCAACAAATCAACGATATGATGGAAATTTTATTGGCGACAGCGATGATCAAAGTGCGGGCCGCAATTTGAGCATGGCTGTCGACTGGATGTTGCTGTCGATGGTACTTATAAAATCATGCGCATCCTCATTGATCACGGTTCGCAAGTCTCGATAATATCTGAGAATGTGGCCCAGCGACTAGTACTTCCTAGACGAACCTGCAAAGGCAGTATTTTTGGAGTTGATGTTAAATCTAATAACTGTAAAGGAGTACTTGACTTAACATGGTCATCAATAGACGACGACTAAGTCTTTGACACGTCAGTATTTATCATGCAAAATCTTATCAATCAATTACCAAATTCAACATTTGTTAAACCTTCATGGTAGTTCTTGAACAATATACAACTAGCTGACCCAGACTTCAACATTAGCAGACCGGCGAATCTTCTTCTGGGTGCTGACATATATTTGAACATTATATTACCTGGAATATGCAGAGAAGAAGGCTGGGTTTTGTGTGGAAGTACAAAAACATACCAATGCAATGTAATTTTGAACAACATCGAACAAATCGAAACATTTTGGGAAACAGAGGACATTACTGAACATCCCAACTTATCAGCAGAAGAACTTCAATGTATTAAATACTATGAAGAAACAACAAAGCGACTCAGTGATGGTAGGTAAGAGATCCACTCAAACCAGTATATGTAAAACAATTAGGTTCGTCCAAAAATATTTAGAATTTCGCACAATTTAGAAGAAACACTTTAGAAAGAAAGTTTAGAAAAAAACAACAGTTTCTCGCTTGGACATTTGAAACCCGCTGATTCAGTGGGTCGACTCGAATGTTACATACCGCACCACGGCTTAGAACAACCGGAATCAACAACTACGGCCTTGCGAGTAGTATTAAATGGCTCATACAAGACTTCAACAAATTCGAGTCTCATGATGTCATGTATGCAGGTCCAATCTTACAACAAGACCTTCAGGAACTGTTGATCAAGTGGCAACAGTTTGAGATAGTATTTACGGCTGACATTGAAAAGATGTTTCGCCATCAAAATGACCAGCTTCTCCAAAAAAAAAAATATGGAGAGATTGTCCAAGTTCTGCATTACAAGACTTACAACTATGCACGGTCACGGTTGAACCGATTGTAACGAAACTTTACGTAAAGACAGAGAACAATGCCAGGATCAAGGATATATTTTGTCCAAAAATCTTGAAGATCTTTTAAAAATAAGTGGTCGTTGATAATTTTCTTAATTCTAAATGCCAACATAAATGATATTAATTGGTACCACCCAGGAAAATCCAGAGCGGTTCACTAATCTATAGATAATGTTATTAGTATTAATTGATCTGCTTGAGACTGCAGCAATACCACAAGAGTAAAGAAAGTAATAATCATGTGCAAAAACACAAACTGCAGTAAAACTCACCTTCCTTATCCTTATCGATCAGCTACTTATTTAGTTTCCCAATTAATAAACAACCTACCTTTTTAATTAAAAAATATTAAAACAAAATTAAAATCTTACTTCCTACTTAACACTGTTCTTAAAACTTAGAAATTAACTTACCAAATATCCAGTTGTTTATTTACCTAAGTTTAAAAATGATTAATTTAGTCTATCATTCCATCTATCCACATCCATCCATTCAGCGGGGAAACGCAGCCAGCGTTCTTGGCACGATACCGCGGGGAGTAGGACTGTATAATAATTAAGTTACTAGTTTTAGTTTTTTTTTATTATAGTTTTTAATACTCTAAAATTATAAATGATTAATAAAAAATTTGTCCGATTTTGAACTATTTGCAACACAATGTAAAAATACGTACTATATTCTATTTCTCTTTATAAAACCTTATGGAAATATCGATGTAGTTGATAGTATATATATAGATATAGTATTTACGCAACTTTGTGGTTTATAGATGCTATTTTACTTGTTTTTGTATTCACCTTTTAAATGATAGATAAATAAAAAATTAAATTTAAATATGAAATTGTAGAATTTCGTCTTTCATTATTGAGACTGGTCTTAGAATCATCTATCAATAAGATGTTTTTCGTTTCAGCAATAATCTCCCATCCTTTATTCGTTCATTTCAGAACTGTCAAGTTAAAAAGATTAAAACATCAATCAACGAATAAAAACTCACAACGGGAAAGTATTACGTAAAATATGACTTCCCACTTTTCTGATTTCTTTTTATATAAGATAGGGTGATAAACGAGCACACAGTCCACCTGATGGTAAGTTGTTGCTGTGACCCATAGACATCTACATCTGTTATCAATAAAGAATCGTCATACGCGTCGTCACCCGTGAGGACTAAGATGGAATGCCTCTTTTCCAGTAAAAAGGGTCTCCGGTTCTCTACACTCACCATACGAAACACAGCAGTGTCAAGATGCCATTTAACGCTGGTATTCTCTGAGAGCGTGGTCCTTCCCCGGTCGAGCCGACCCATTCGTGCTACAACTATACTTCTAATATAGCTGCAGCATGGCTCTTCCACGTCTAGATTTCTCAATAACTAATGAATTAATTTATTAAATCGTATGGTGAGTGTAGAGAACCAGAGACCCATTTTACTGGAAAAGAGGCATTCCATCTTAGTCCTCACGGGTGACGACGCATCTGCATTTTGATTCTTTATCGAAGATAAATGTAAATGTCTGTGGGTCACAGCAACCCCTTACCATCAGGTGGACTGTGTACTCGTTTGTCACCCCATCCTATAAAAAATGTACAAAGTTATTAACATGTTGATTTGGTATGCTTACTACCGGATTTCTATAGGAAAAAAAAATATTTAAATTTAATTGATTTCAAACAAAAAAGATCAGACAATTTTCTTTATTAGCCACTATGATTAATATTTTCTTGTAAATTCGTTTAATAAGAAATTCTGTTTTCAAAAATACATAAATGAAATCCAAAAAGATGCGTAAGACATGTGGAAGCGCAATTAGGCCAAATATGAAAGGATTTTAGAAACTCACTTTTTTTGTCATTAAATATCTCAACTGCATGTAAATAATGGATAGTTACAATTTTATTCTGCATACATAGCAACTCATTTTTTTAACAACTTAGTAGATAAATCAAAATTCTGTAATCCTTCGCAAAACGTGGTACGCAAATAATTTTGTTTATTTAATCTCTTAATTTGATTACAAAATAACACGAAAATTAAAAGCTCTTGTGAACATCTCATTCCTTTTAATCGGACATCAAAGGCTAACCTTAGTAAAGAACAGATCTCTTGTAGACTTTTCATGAGCTTGCCGGAATTCTTATGATTATTATTTTAAATTGCCCTGGATAGCTGCCAGGTGTCTCTTGTAGAATGACAAGAAAATGGTAAATGTTTGGGACATTAAGTATTTTACTTTCTTTTATACATCTATCTTCTATATATTTAATACATACCTGAAAAATTTGTACCCCTTTTTAAATATATTGCGCGCACAGAGGAATGTGACATTTGACATAGTTAAAGTTTTTATAAAGAATGAGTGGAGAAAGCTAAAATTTATGGATAATAAGTGTTACAAATACATTTACAAATAAATTATAATAACGTTCGTTTTAAATACTTTTAATGTCAATATTCAAACAAAATATTTTCTTTTTTAAATGAGAGCGGTAAACGAACTTGCGGCTCATCGGATGATAAGTGTTTACCGACGCCCATGAACAACTGCAACACCAGGAGTATTGCAGATGCATTGCCGGCCTTTGTAATTACTTGCACATAACGATATGATAATAATTACAGAAACTTGTTGTGTAATTATTTGTGTAACTTCTAATGTTTAATAGTCTGTGAAGTGGACGTCAAGGAAAGAAAAATGTTTATTTTATATTTTTTACATAGACGAAATAGACATATTAACTTTGGCATCGCAATATATTTATGAAAATGTAATGTATGTACATTAAAACATAAATAGTTTTGATAAGAATAAAGATGTGCATACTTTAAACACTAGGAAAAAACATAAGCTTGTAATGCCAGTTATTAGACTCCACAGAATCAGTAATTCATTTATGGGGCAATGTATACGCTTTTACAACAAAATCCCAGAACGTGTTCTAAGTTTGTCAATAAACAAGTTTAAAAGTTTTATTAAAGAAAAACTGTACAAAAAGGGTTATTATAATATAGACAGACAGACAGACAGACGGACAGACAGACAGACAAAGCTTTAAAAATTGTATTTTTGTTTTAGTATTTATTATTATTAGTTATTAGTACCATATATACTTTCATATGCATTTAGTAAAAAGCTGTAATTTTGACATTACAAACAGACACTTCAATTTTATTTATTTGTATATATCCAACATAATATGTCCGTTCAGCAGTTGACTTATAATGCAATAGGCTGTAAATAATTATCAATGAAAAATCTTCAGTATGGTAAGAAGATAAAGTCTAAAATTAGTGAATATTCGTTCACAAATATGCAATAATAACACTAACTGAGAAATATATAAGTATAATATACAAATAATTGAAACAAACATTATAATTTTCTCGATCAGTGTTTTAAATAACCCTTCATACCTTTACTGCATCACGCATTACATCCACTAATGGTCAAGTTGCGACAGTAGCCTAATGTTATGTTTCGTGGGTTCGAATCCGCCATTCGACTACTGCGGTGAACTACTCTTAACACAAGCATTTTTTAGCTTACTTAGAGTGATTAACGGGATCGTTAGTAATGTTAATAGTGTTACTTGTTTTCTTTTATATTAATAAAAAAAAGTATAGTCGTCTGTGTTTTGGCGGGAACTTGACCGCTGATACATTTCTGCTTCCATTTTACTTTTTAAATAATGTTTTAAAGTAGTTAGTGTTACATAAAGGTAGTGGGTTTTAGTATATTTGAATATCTTCATACGTGAGCCCATACAAATGGCCCGATAGTGTCGTAAGTCTTAAGTTATTTTGTCGGCTTAGGTGCCTTGAAAACTTGAGATATTATCGTCATTGACTATACTATTAAGTAATACATTTTACTGGCTTAAAGTGCGGACAAAATCTTCCACAACATTGCAATGTGCCGCATCAATATATTGTGAAGTAATCTCTAAAGATACCTACATATTCATTAAGTTCTTATAACTTTAATATAGTGGATTTCCTCAAAGTAACGCCTGATTCTATTAATTAGATACCTATTCAACTTAATGTAAAATATATTACATCGTTTTGGGCTTGATCGCCAGTGATTCATGTAGTGCCTAACGAAAATCTCGGTGGTGACAACGCATTTGCATTTTGATTCTAATTTGGGATATGGGTTGTATTGCGGGGTGGGATATGTCTGTATGTCGCTCTTTTATAAAAACATTTTATATAAGGCATGGTTACCCTAGCAGGACTGTAAACATCGCTGTTTCATCAGATTCAGAGCTAACTCTAAAAAAAAATTGTAAACACCGACGGTGTGCAGTGCCAGGCAGACAATGGAAGAGACCTTCGAGAGAATATTGTTATAATTAATCACTATTTAAGTAGTTTACGTCAGAAATGGGCGTAAAATATACCTTTATACGTAAATTTAAACATATTATAATCTCGTAGCCTGACGTATAGTAAATCCATATTAAAATGTATTCAGAAAAAATTCTCCGAATAGGTAGGTGAGGATTATTTTTATAGTTTATAACGCAACACAAAAATAAAAATAATAATAAAATATACAGGGTTATTTTGCAATAAGCAGCCATTTGCCGAGAATGTTCAAAATAAGTATTATAGGCAAATGGTGAAGAAAATTTAATAAAAAAGAAATCTCAAACATTCTGTCCTTTTTATCTTTTAAATTCAAAATGCGTGGTAATGCATTACTTCAACTATTGTCATTCATAAATATATTGAATCGCACACAGAGGAGCGCGCGTACGCGTATTTGTTGCCTATAAATCACATTCAATTTGGGATAATTTCAAATAAAAGTACTTGTATTTTCAAAACTGCAACGGTATGTCCTTATTTATATATTTGAACTTAAGTTTCAAATTTGCCTACTCTGAAAAATAACCCAGCATATAAAATAAAAATTTAGCTTTTAAAAACTTCTTTTTACTGCACTACTCCTGAAGAACCTAGTTAATAAATAATTAAAAATTAAAAATTTTGTACAGGCGAATTTAATATAAGTTATTAAGAATAACTCAAAAACTATTGGTCTGACCTTGATCAAATTCATATGGTACCACACGAGAAATACCAGCTTTCAAATAAAAAAGAACATCGAAATCGGTTCATCCAGTAAATACATTATGAGGTAACACACATAAAAAACGTACAGTCGAATTGAGTACCGTCTCCTTTTTGGAAGTCGACAGAAAAGAGAATCGTCAAAATCTGTTCCCAGTTTATGAAGATATCACGTAATATTCACTCTAAAAGACTTTAAAGTCAACCCAAAACAGATAGTTGTTATGAAGAAATGGACATAGGACAATAGATATACGAAGACCAGATGCCACGTGTTACTGTAGTTTTTTTTTTATAGAAAGGGGTCAAACGGGAATGCGGCTCACCTGAAAATAGTTCAAAAACTATATAAAAATACACGCGTATTCGTGTACAAGCAAACATATACATTTTTATTTTATATGGAAATGGACTGCTTAAAGCACAATTTTAATTCAGCTTTAAGCTAATGCAATAATTAGGGTAAAATAAAAAAAAATACTAGCGGAACAACATAATCAAGAACTAGTATTAGATACGTATTTTACCACGTTATGTTTGTTCGGATCGAATTTAGTAATTGATATTAAACTAATTTACCGATGGGCTAGAGACGTCTAATCGAGAGGCTCAGAATCGGATGACAATGTACGAATATAACGAAAAAAAAACTGGTATATATATTAATTATTTAAATTCAAAATCAATCTCAAACATTTATTTCTAAACCATAATGCACATAACATGTAAAAAATAATATGAGACCAGTGTTATGGACCCTGTTGGACACGCATAACTACTTATAAGAAAGTCATTTTGGTTTATTGAATTAGAATTCAATTTAAATGAGTGATTATTTTGTATAATTTTCACTAGTATTATAATAACATTTATTAGTTAGGAAATGTTTTACGAGTAATTTTATTTTGTAAATGTGATGTCACATTTTCTTTTTTTAATATGTTGGGTAGTGTATTGTATAATTTAATGGAAGAACTAAATGTACTAGAAGTGTTGTTTTAATTGAGTGGTCTTCACGTTTTGTGTAAAATTGCTAATTTTTTCGAATAAAATGTGTAAATGCATAGTTTTTAAAATTTAATTTTAAAGTAACATTGTTATTTTAAATGGGGCAAATAATAACGCTTCATCATCATCATCATCATTACAGCCCTTCACAAGTCCACTGCTGAACATAGGCCTCCCCCAAAGAATGCCACAAAACACGGTCCTGAGCCACCTGCATCCATCGACTTCCTGCATGTCTTACCAGGTCGTCACTCCATCTCGTGGGGGGACGCCCTACACTTCGCCTACCGGTACGAGGCTGCCACTCGAGAACCTTTCTTCCCCATCGGTTGTCGGTTCTTCGAGCTATATGGCCGGCCCACTGCCACTTCAGCTTACTAATCCGTAAATAATAACGCTTGGCAATGGTTAAATGTGAACCGCAGCACATTTTCATGTTAAATGTCCGTTATTTTAAACATAAAACGTAGCAGCGAACTGTTGAAGCTTACGTCACGCCGGATACAGTTAATTTGTTATTCGTTCACAAAATGCAATAATAAATAATAAAATCAATCTCAATTACTGATTGATTCAGTCCCATCTCAAAGAACCTTCGTATATTTCCGTCTTAAATAAATGTTTTTGAGAAGTTTAAAGGTACCGTGTAGTTTCAAATGAGTTATTTATGAGCTTTAATGCAATATTTTATTTCACCAGCACAGAGTGTATCAAACTCCATTATATAATATTTTTTTTATAAACTCCTTGTGATTTTTATTAAAGTCCTTTTTTTGTTAAAGAAATTTAAAAATCTTGTCAACGGACGAAATTCATCCATTGTTATGTACCAGCTTCGACGAATGATCAAAAAAAGTTTTTAATTTTCGCAAGCTCGGTCCGAATTGCTGGCGACTTTTACCGAAAAATAAACATTCATTTTGAAATTGCTCAAAAATATTGCTGGAGTTTTAGCGGGAACTTGGCCGCCCGCGAATTGCTGCTCCTGTATTATTGTTCAAATATTAATTTGAAGTGAATTTCGAAACCTAAAAGTGAAAACCATGAAGCCAGTGTTCCGATGGTGATGTATTGGTGATGCCTTGAGATACCATCGTCGTCGACAACAGCTGACTCAATCTGTCGTCGAAATCTCCCATAAACTTCACTATGTGACGCATTAACATATTGCAAAGAAGTTTTTAAGTAAATTATTATAAAGGATAATTTCTTATTACTTGACACTGGCGAAAGTACAAACGTACGAGTCCATTATCAAAAAAAATAAATATCGCCAGCCTTTGTTCACAATTCCAACAGCGCACAAGTAAAGTTATTGTTGTACACTTAGCGTGCATTGCGTAGACTAAACCTATTCCGTTTTTTTTTTGGCTCAGTCGTGTAAGCAATCAAGCCCGAAAACAAGTCCATTATTAAGGTGGGTGGAAAAGCAAATATCGCCTTGCTCTTTTATTATAACGTGAACCATAAAAATAGTAACGTTCCATTTCAGCTTCGTGTGTGGTCTCAATGAATTAGCATGACCCCTTTTTTCATAATAAAGAAGTACAGATAATAAATTTGAATCAAGTACAATATTTTAACTAGTGTTACCACGTGTTTTGTTCGCTGTAGAGTCAATTAGTCATCGAAGGTGTATTAGCATTGGAATTATATTGGATGTATACTAAAGTGTCACTGTGTAGTATTGTCGTGTGATTAATAGCTAGCTGACTATACAGAAATAGTAGAGAGATCTGTAACCTAACTGTACTAATGTCCGAACTTCCTAACACAACTCGGAATCACTTTATGGCTAGGGTTAGAAGTGGGAATGAAATGAGATCGGGTTATGCTAACCTAAATAAAAGATTATGTTTTTAACTAGAATGAGTAGACTGCTGGCTGGTATCAAGGTGACCATTGACCATCGGCACATTGACCATCGGTAGTTATCGTTATCTTCACGCACAATCCCTGACGGGGTAGCCAGAGAGAACAGATCGCCAAGTGTCACGATCCTTACAAACCTCTTTCGCTTCTTTCAGATTCATTATCTTCTTCATGCATGCACGTCTAGGTATCCGAGTACTTTTGACCCTACCCTCTTCGAGCAATTTGCTCACATGGTCTTCGAAAGTTAGTCTCGGTCTACCTCGACACCTTTTAATATTAACTTTCGCGCTATATATTTTCTTCACCATTCGGTCTTCACTCATTCGCTCAACGTGCCCAAACCACCGAAGCACGCCCTTATCAATTTTTGTGATAAGGTCATCTTTCAAACCTGCCATATTGCGAATCTCTTCGTTTCGCTTTCGGTCGGCCATGGTAACGCCGCACATTTTACGAAGAGATCGCATCTCCACTGCATTCAACTTACTTTTATGCTTCTTCTGGCATACCCAGGTTTCGCTGCCATATAACAAAGTCGGTACCAACACTGCGTTATGTATTGCAAGGCGTGCACTCTTCGCTACGCCTTGCCTTTTGACTAACGCAGTCAGGGCACCATTGACTTTGTTCCCGGCAGCGACACGCCTGTCCACATCTAAATCACATCTTCCATCCCGGCTAAAAGCACTCCCCAAGTATACAATTTCATTTACCTGTTCTAGACATTCCTGATTTACCCATATTTCACACTTCGTTCTCTCTTCGTCCCTTTCAAATACCAGAACCTTAGTTTTATTAGCATTCAAACGGAGACCTTTAATTTCACATTCCTCTTTCATACACGTGACTAATGCCTGCAGTTCTGCCTCTGATGGTGCAATAAGCACTGCATCATCAGCATACAGCAGACAATTTACTTTAATGTCACCCAATTTCACACCCAAACAACTATCTTTCAGCTTCTGTAAACAGCTGTCGAGATACAGTATGAACAGCCAGGAAGACATGACACAACCCTGCTTTACGCCCGTTTGGACGTTAAACATGGGTGACAGGTCATGCCCTACCCGCACACAGGCTTTACAGTCACAGTAAAGAGACTGCACAGCCCTTAGCAATCGACCATCCACACCATACCCCGGCAACAGTTCCCACATTTTCTTCCTTACAACCTTATCAAATGCTTTCTCAAGATCCACAAAAGCACAGAAAATCTTCTGGTTAGCAGCCAGAAGCTTCTCCGTGATCATGCGGAGAGAAAACATTTGATCCGTGCATCCTCTTCCAGGTCTAAATCCGCATTGTGCCTCCCATAGAAATCTTTCCGATTTCTCTTGCATCCTACGTGTCAAAACCTTCGAGTAAACTTTACTTGCTAAACTGGTCAAGCTGATCGCCCGATAGCACCCGCAGTCAAAATGTGAACCTTTACCTTTATATAAAGGCACAATGACTGCGGATCGCCAATCATCCGGGACATCCCCCGTCCGCCAGCACAAATTGCACAGCAGATGAAAGCTGTCCCAGACGCGAGGCCCACCATACTTGACCATTTCAGCAGTAACTCTGTCTAGTCCCGCAGCCTTACCACATTTCAAACTTCGAATCGCTCGTTCAATCTCTTTCATACTGATGATCTCAGTGTCATCGAGGTCCGGGTCTGGCGTACCAGTCACGGCGTCATCCCCGGATCCCTCACTAAGATCATCACACGCATACATTTCTCTATAAAATTCGCTCCATCGCTGCATGACGTCCGATTTTTCTGAGAGGACGTCATTAGTTCTCGAAAGCACTTTGTTCATTCTTAAGGCCGTCGCACCACTCCGGGTCCTTCCAACCTCTTTCCAGAAGAGTTTGGAGTTCTCCTTAAAGTTGTGCGACAACCTTTCGTCCGCTTCCATTCTACACCTTTCACGCACTTCCTCAATCAGTGCTTTCGTGTGAACTTTCTGCAGCCTATATCTTTCTTTCATCTTCTCTCTCATATCCTTATCATTACTAGAGGCCAAGTAGTCTAACCATGCTTTCTTCTTCTTCTTTACAGCTTCTTTCACTTCATCATTCCACCATGCATCTCTTCTTTTACTACTGCCTCTTTTTATTGTTCCACACACTTCTTCCGCTGCACTTACCATTCCATCCCTAAGGTTCTGCCAAGTTCTTTCTACACATTCTTTTCTGCCATCGATGGTGTCAAGCTTTTCGGCTACCCTCGCTTGATATTTGTCCCTAGTATCCGCTTCCTGAAGCTTCCAGCTTCGGATGCGACAGACCGACTGTGGTTCTGTTACTGCCGTCCGGTAGCGCCAACCCGCGAACAGACCCCTAAATCTAGTAATCACTAGATAGTGATCCGTTCCCAGGTCAGCACCCCTGAACACTCGCGTATCCATCACCTGTTTTCGCAGTCGGTCATCCACCAGGAACAAATCAATCATACTTCTCTCATTCTTTCGTTCTCTAGTATACATATGGATTTTCTTGTGATTAAACATAGTGTTTGTCACAAGAAGACCCTTTTCCTTGCACACCGCCAGTATAAGCTTGCCAGCATCATTAACCCTTTTATCGCCAAACTTTCCAAGTACCGACTCGTACCCTGGTCGAGCGGTACCAACCCATCCATTCAAATCACCACATACAACAATTCTTTCGTTTCCCCTAGCTAAATCGGTAGTCTTCAATGAAATAGCGTTGATCCAAAGAGCGTTCGTTTACAATTTACTTAACTATTTTTTTCTATCTGTGAGAATTAATGAATATAAAACAAAGATTCAAGTGTTTTTATATACTTAGCAACGCGTTGCATTACGAAGTGTAAAGTTTTTGGGTTCAGTCACTGCACTGCTGAGTTGCATATTCTCTATTAGTTAGTTTTCTACCGACTTCAAAAAGGAGACGGTACTCAATTTCTATGTTTTTCTTTTTTTATGTGTGTTACCTCATAACTTCTTTCTGGGCGAAGCGAATTCGATGATTCTTTTTTATTTGAAAGTTGGTACTTCTCATGTTGTCCCATGTAAATATGATCAAGGTTTGGCCATTAGTTTTCAAGTTATTCTTAATAATTTATATTGAAGTCGGTTGTACAACATTTTAAATTTTTATTTATTATAAGAACTATTATTAACCACTAAATAAACGACAAATTATTAAAAGAAATGTAATATATTAAAGTTTAGTGTGGTGGCGGTGTAAGAATATCCACAACCCCATATCGTCCCGCGTGTGACGTAAGAAACTTCAGAGGGAATCTGAAACAGGAAATAGGCAGTAGCATCTTACTGATAATAATTCAAAATTATAAAACTAGAGGTTGCCGACCCGCCTGCCAAGAATGGCATCTATGGCGAAATCCCGCTTCACGTCAATGGAGAAGGCCTATGTTCAGGAGGGGACTCTTTTAGGCAGTAATGGACATTAGTCTAGAGCGATTGACATCTTTAGACACTCAAAATGATATAGCGGCCAGAATATCTATCAGAAGGAAATGATTGTTTCTGTTTTACTAATATTTTATAATCTATTGGTCTTTATAATGTAGAAATAGGATAACAATTTTATTTTATGATTTCGCAGCGCATCACTACTTATTGTGAACCTGCGGTTCGAAGATAACTATTTCAGCAGCTTCGAAAACGCACATTACGTGCGTCAAACGGAAAAGCTTTTTGGAGCGTCGTAAATATTTTCCGATTAATTTAACTCTAACTCATTGTTGTTTTCAATAAAAAAAAATTAAAGGAATTTTCAATTTAAAAATTCTTTATTAAAATGAAGTTTGATTTACCTTGTAAAAAATTATTTTATTAAATGTATCTACCATCTCATTTTTTAAACTTTAATGTAATGAAACTGTACCATGCCAAATTTCAAAATTAAATATGTTTAAAAAATTTAATAATAAACTTCTTTATTGATATAGAAACCAATTTTTTTATTTTTTATCTGTAATTCTGTCTATTCCTTTGCTACGCTGCAAAGATATAGTTTTTAAAATAATTAAAAGCCCCGACTTCAGTAGCTGTTATGTGGAAATTAATCCCATAATTTTTTGTTCTTTGATGTCTGTTTTTACTTTTATATTAAACGTTTCTTCTTTTTGACGCTTTTCAGTGAATTAAAAAATACTACATCTTAAGGTAACAAATAAATAAACAGATACAGTAACTCCTATTTTATAAGAAAACTAGCTGTGCCCCGCGGTTTCACCCGCGTATATCACGCATCTGCGCCTTGCGACATGCGAACTTCGAGAGAGACATCACGACGGACGGTTGCTGAATTAACAAAGATTTAAAAAGTAAAATATGTTACTAAAATTACATGGTTAACGTAATTGGTGGTTATGCATGATACAGGTACTGATACGAATAATGTCTAGGCCACATTATTCGTATCAGTACGTACTCGTATTAGTAGTATTTGTACCGGCGTTACTATTTCACATTTTAACATAAAAAAGTAGTTATTGTGACATAACTGTAATAGTTAAACATATGGTATCGCAGACTTTTTTGTAGAGATTAATATTCTCTATAAAAGTGAAGTACATTACTTTGCTCTATTATCAATAGTTTCCGAAGCGTACGCGATATAAGGATTTCTTTTGGTATTTTTTTCACACCTTGGGTTACATTAACGAAGTTTTCATACGGATCCCTAACTTTTTTGAAAATATTACATAGCCTATGTTCATCAGGAATAATGTAGGATTCTAATGGTGAAAGAATTTTTCAAATCGGTCCAGTAGTTTCGGAGCCTATTCAAATAAAACAAACAAACAAACAAACAAATCTTTCCTCTTTATAATAGTAGTGTAGAAGTGTAAATAATCATTAAGAATAGTTAACAACTGACGAAGATATCGCTTAATACAAAAATCTACAGACGATTTAAGAAACTCCTTCCTTTTTGAAATCACCTAAAAAAAAAGAACATGTTGAGTCGATGCGAAAATTTGGCATTATATTATAATATGTAGAATATTTTTGTTACCAATTATTATTTTATACTTTAAGTACCTAACTAAAACGTGTTTTGGGCCAATATTTTCTGCCGACTTCTAAAAAGGAGACGGTACTAAATTCGACTGTATGTTTTTTTATGTTTGTTACCTTATAACTTTTTACTGGGTGAACCAAAATCGATAATTATTTTTTTTTTTGTTTAAAAGCTGGTACTTCTCGTGTGGTTTTATCAAGGTCAGACCAATAGTTTTTGAGTTATTCTTAATAACTTATATTGAAGTCGGCTGTACAAAATTTTTAATTTTAAATTATACTTAATATAAGCCAGTGCTTTACAACCTGGTGGTAAAAGTATTACACAATTGGTGATGGTAAGACGCACTGTCAACAAAAACCTATTCACTCTTGCCTTGAAGACGCCCAGATTGTATTCGAAAAGAAATACAGATGCCGGCAAATTATTCCACCCCTTTGCTGTACTCATTACAAACCTTTGCTTCTTCTTGAGTATTGAGGAGACTTGCTTTTCAAACGTTTCTAATGTGTGGATTATTGACAACAAAGGGATAAAGATCCGCCGAACGTCTGTTTGTCCGATTTTATGTTATAATTACAAGAGAGAGTTTGCTTATGTTTTGAAATCGTAAATAAATAAATAAATAAATCTCTATAAATTGGATTTTTGAATTTTGCTACATAAAATCGTACAGTAACCGATTGCAATTCATCTTGAATAGGTACTCTGTATTTCAGAAGGCACGTTGATCTTCTAGTTCCTGTTCTCGTTAGCCGGCTTTTGTAGTTGACAGCGAAATTCGGTGAGATTATCAGTTAGTAGATAAAGATAGAAATATGACACAGACCACAGACATCTCGAAATCGTAATTGACTGGTAGCCGACCACCAGCGATTCAGAGGCTACATTGATAATTTACTTTCGTTTCTATATAATCGGTTTTGTTCAAAATTGTAGAACTCCGTGCGGTCGTTGGTCATAACTCATAATCATTATGATTACAGCCCTTGGACTTGCCACTGCTGAACATAGGTCTCCCAAAGCAATGCCACAAAAGACGGTCTGGAACACCTGGCATGTATTATCAAATCTTCACGCCATCTAGTGGGGAGCTGCATTATACTTCGCATAGCGGTACGAGGCTGTCACTTGAGAACATTTCTTCTGTATTGTTTGTCAGTTCACCAAGCTATATGGCCAGCCCTTTCCCTCTTTATTTACTAATCTGTTGCTACATCGCTTACTCTCATGCACTCTTATAGTATTTCAAATTTAATCACGCAGAGAAACTGCAAACATAACCCTCTTCAATTTATGAGAAACTTTAAAGTAACTTAGCTACCTTAAAATTTCTCATATGACCAACTGTGATGTATCATAAGCTCGATAAACTCTTGTATACTTATAAGAGTTTATCGTTATTACAATATAACATTGTTTAAAGTGAATGTAAGTGAAAAGAGTGACAAGGCAAATTTCTGCAATCCACGACCCCTGCAACGAACTTATAACAAAAAGTTGGTTGCAAATGTCTATGGGCTTCAGTAACCACTTACAGTCATGTGAATTGTGAGTTTATTTGTCTTTTCAGTTTTATAAAAAAATATTAAAAAACCTCTAAATGCATCAGTGCTTTGCCAGTATAAGGGTATTGTGCGCTAAGGGCTCTGGCAAAGCTCCAAAAATGATTGTAAGAAATTTGAATACAATAATGCCAACATTTGAGTTTAAAAAGTACGTTAATTTGACTTTCATTTCCATGGATCGCACTAGCCACTTACCAGCAAATAGACTGTATGTTCGTTTATCACTTCAGTTTTATTTAATAAAAAAAAAAGTAGATCAAATCTGTTCTTTTCTATATAACGTGTTGCAACTAATTAACTTGAGTTCCAAATTTTAAAATACAAAAACTTTCACTTCTCATTTACCAAAATGGAGCTAATAACAGACAAGTGGGCCTCGGGAATGGCACTCGGGTTAACTTCTCCATTTAACTCATTTTGCATTCAGTGATTTAGTTACGACGGCGGCTGATTCATACATAGGGCTGCTAGTTTTTCTTTTAAATTGATGAAGTTCCCCTTTTTTCACGTGGTAGAGCCACTCTGCAGCTATATTATGGTTATAGCATGAATCTTGACCAGGGAAGGACCACAATCTTATAGAACACGTATAATAGCAGCTTAATGATTCTGTGTTTCGTATTATAACAGAAACAGAAACTTTTTTATTCAATGTAGATTATAAATAATACTTATTGAAAGTCACTTTTTTATTTAATTACCACTTAAGTACACTTAATTACCGCTTAAGAGAAGCGGAGACACTTTTTACTGGAAAGGAGTTATACCATTTTAGTCCTCAGGTCTGACACACTGCATTTTGATCCTTTATCAAGAATAGTTGCAGATGCCTATGGGCAACATCATCCACGTACCATCTCGTTTACCACCCATTTTTTATAAAAAATGTTTTTGAAACAGTCGTATGAATCATACCTCAATTACGTATAAGTCGTACAATTAAAAAAATATTAAAAACAAATTAAAAACGTACTTTATGAATCAACTAATATAATAACTAACATAATATAACTAAACCTTATACTATATACTATTTGTATACTATATACTAATATATATGTATACTAATTGTAATATAATTACTATATTTATATTTCAAAAATATAAAAATAATTTTTCCTCTGAACAACCTGTATACTACAACTCATCCTCACGTTATTGTTATAGAAGCGAGCGAACTACCTTCTTACTCTAAATAATATTAAAATGTTTACGCTCGAAAGACGGCGAACTGCAGTGTGCAGAAAAATCTTATAAAGGTTTATGTTGCACTGTACTTATGAATTGTGTATAATATGTATTTTTGTTGTTGTAAAAAAAAAAAATAATTTTTGCCGTATCTCACATAGCCCATATCTTCCCGTATGCGTCGTAAAAGGTAACAGAGGGATAGCAGGAAATGAACAGCGGCATCTACCTAATATATAATTTATATTTGCGATTGGTGTCACTTGGTGAAACTCTAGCTTCATTTTTGTGATTTGGATGAACATTTGTACTTGTTTCACAATATTTATTTTCAATTATTTTTATACTTATTATAAAACCAACTGGTTTCGCCTCACGTTATAATCGGGGAATCTTCCTTATAAATAGAAAATAAAAAACTGCGGATGCCAACCCGCCTGGCAAACGTAGCAACCATGTCAAATATACCCCTTATGGGCCTATATTTAGCAGTGGACATTGATGGATTGTAATTAATGAATCAATATACAGTTGAGGATGACAAACTATTTGTCCTTGATAAAGAATCCAGCAGTTACAACGCATCCGTATTTCTACCGATGCACTGTAACTACTGGACTAAAATGGACCAGTAAAAAGTGTTTCCAGTTGCCGTCACTTGCCATACAAAATGCAGCAGTACTATTCTGCTCTGATATTTTACGCTGGTATTCTATGTGAGAGCGACCGTCCCCCGGTTGAATCGACCCGTTCGTGCTATAGTCTATAATAGAGCATCGAGCGTAGTGAGGATGTGAAAGATGCGGGGGAGATGTGTCAGGATCATACCAAATGTAAGTGAGGGTTTATGAATGTATGTGAAAAGATAATTATGTTTATCTAATAAAAAAAAGAAAGAATGAAAGACTGGTACATTGTTTGTATAGACAGTGGTATTCTATACTACTATCTATTCAAATAAATAAAATTGAAGTTTCAGTTTGTAATGTTGAAACAACAATTGTTTAATAAATGCATATGTAAGTATGTACGGTACTTAAAACAAAAAAAAAACAATTTTTAAAACTTTTGTCTGTCTGTCTGTCTGTTTGTTCCGGCTAATCTTCGAAACGGCTGGACCGATTTTGACGGGACTATCACTGGTAAATATTTGATGTTATAAGGAGTAACATTAGCTACGTTTATTTCAGAAAAAAATAGGGTTCCGCGCAAAAAAAAATTTAAACCCCAAAAATCCAATTGTAAAAACTCCACGCGGGCGAAGTCGCGGGGAAAAGCTAGTTATAATATATATTATTATACTTGACAATTATTCACTGATACAGTAGAACAGTTGAAGACTACAAGTGATGGGATGTGACTCAGCTGCAGGGTAACCTACAGCGCTGATGATTCTGTCATAACCATAGATACGCGCACGACAATTTACGAGTATGTACACACAAAGTAATGTTGCAATGTGAAAATAAAAAGATATTTTGTACAAAGGCCCGATACTGAACAGTCTCAAACAGAAGCAAATTTAGTGTGCACTCTCATAATTATCATTATAATATATTATGCACTATATAAAATAAAGATATCTAGAAGATATCTTTTAAATGTCGGTCTTACTCATAAACCTATAAATATCAACCTCATAAATTAGTGACTAATTATTGTCAGTTCACTTTTCACTTAAAACCACAGATCGATTTTTACGAAATTAAAATCGAGTTTTCATTATGAAATTATGATGACTTTTCGAGATATGTCAGACTAAAAAGTTCACTGAAGTGTAAAAACATATGAACAGATATACAGATATTTAAAAAAATAGTAGAATAGGTCTCTGGAATTCAACGCATGGTAATATGTCGAAATTTGCATTTTATTTAATACACTTGATGGTTTAACAAAAAATATTTTTTCTTTTTTTTTGTAAAACATGTTATAAGTTTATCTCAACGTTTTACTAGCCAACTTTTTGCTTTAGAAGTAAAAAGAAAATGTTTTTTTTTTCTTTTTAAATCGTAGTTTAAAAGGTTTACAGCCAGCCCTAAACGGCTTATTATAAACAGTAGCACGCGTCGCTAGACCCGACCCAAATGCATAATTAAAAGACGCTGTGGGGAGCTAGCTTTATCGTAACCTACATTGATAATGGTGACTTATACTTTATTGACTGCCTCATTGGTCTTTTGGATAATGGAAGTCCCGGTTTCGAATCCCGTCTTGAGCCAAAATAAGTAATTAAGTTTTATTGGCGACAGATGGCAGTATAATATTGAACGTGGTAGAGCCACGCTGCAGCTATATTATTGCTCCATCGTGAATGGGTCTGCATGACCAGAGTAGGGACACGCTCTACCATAATACCAGCGTTAAATGGAAGCTTAATGCTGCTGTGTGTCATATGGTGAGTGTAGAGAACTGGAGACCCTTTTTACTGGTACGAGGCATTTCATATTAGCACTCGGACGTGACAACGCATCTGCCTTTTGATTCTTAATCGAGGATAAATGTAGTTGTCTATGGGCCACAGCATCCACTTACTATCAGGTGGACCATGTGCTCGCTTGTTACCCTTATTCTATTAAAAAAAACAACTATATTACCACTTACCACCAGAAAGGATTGTGGTCAAGCGCTGGCTTATAATAAGTAAAAAAATGAAACTCCAAAATATAAACTTACATCATTAAAATGTTAATCCGTTGTGACCCCAGAAGACTCTATACGTGGTAAAGTCATGCTGCATCTATATTATGGTTGTAGCACGAATGGGTCGGCTCGACCGGGTAAGGACCACGCTCTCACAGAATACCATCGTAAAATAGCAGCTTAACGCTGCTGTGTTTCATATGGTGAGTGTACAGAACCGGAGACCCTTTTTACTGGAAACGAGGCATTCCATCTTAGTCCTCACGGGTGACAACGCATCTGCATTTTGACTCTTAATCGAAGATAGATATAGATGTCTATGGGCCACAGCGACCACTTACCATCAGGTGGACCGTGTGCTCGTTTGTCACCCTTATCCTATAAAAAAAAAAGACTATAATAGAATGCCCCGTTACCAGAAAAAGGGTCTCCTAAAGTGGAGTCCTAAATACAATAGCAGCTCAACTAAATCTATATATATATATATATATATATATATATCCCTGTTATATATATTTAAATAAATATTTATTTAAATACCTGTTGTGTATGTATGTACTATGTATATATTATATTTTAATATAAATACACTTTATTTATGTATTATGTTTCGCACCTGCCTACAATTGTCTCTGGCACCCAGGGTTGATTGGTAGAGAATGCCATATGGCATTAAGTCCGCTCTATGTATCCTTTACCTTAAGGTGTTACATTTCAGTTTTTAAATAAATAAATAAAAAATAAATAAATCTACCTAGCAAAATTCCAAAACAGTATCGTGTTGTATAACAGCGACTTTAATTCAATCTGTATTTTACACCGTCAGGTAAACAACATAATGTTGCACATGGGGACTCTCAGGAGATCATCTTGTACATGAATAATGCTTTGCGGTCTCCGGAGCTCACTTCCCCGGGATATCCGGCCATCAAATATGTCTGGATGCGTGTTGGAATTGCTGAAACGTGCTGTTGCCTAGAAATCCCGATAAATAACCTATTTCCGGGATAGAGTATTGTGCAACCCTTTTTTGAATTACGTTGAAAGCAAAATTCATAGCTTGTTCTGATTTCTTTTTAACTTTAAATATTTTGCTAATTTGCTAGTATCAGTTTATATTACCTCCTTAATTCCCCTCGACGTTTCGGGTGCTTTCCAGCACCCATGGGTGCCGTGACCGACGTGACGTAATAAAAATAAGAAAATAAGTTTATTAAACGTGATAAAATCCATAAAAGTAGTTTTATTCAATAGTTTTTATTGGTCACAAAACTTTCGATATTAGCTCTAAGGAGTATCAATTCGAATCTACATTTTGTTTCTAAATCAAGAATCATAGACACATCCAGTGTCTATGAGTCTTAGCATTTATTGACCTACTATTAGTAGACTGTTTACTAGTTTTTCACCGTCACTTATATAAAAAATAGAACACTAACTTAAGCCTCCAGGTTAATTAATCCGGTGTTATTTCGGCCATTAAGGTCGGCCATTGTTTCGGTTTTACCACATTGTAATCGGTCAATTTATTTTTACGGCACTAGTGTGATCGCGTTTGCGTCTAGTAATACTTTTGACGAACCTCAGTTATAATAAGCGTACAAAAAGCCCATATTCCATTCCCATTACCAATGAAAATAAGATTGAGAGTATAAAGAAACTTGCATGGTTAAAAGAAAGATGGTAAAAACCATTTTTATTTGGAGATAGAAACGTTTGCAAGCGTGAACATTATTGCATCTCATTTTTATAATTTAAATTGGCCCAGTAGTCGTTGTTCTGCCATTTCTGCTAGGTGGCGTGACGAGTTAACTACAAACTTTTACAATGTAAATATAACTTAATGACCAGCTATCTGATCTAAGTTTTGTGATTTTCTTTTTTGACACTAAATCAACATAGTATATTGCGAATAAAAGTAACTTTCCATTAATATAGGATTGGTTGATGATGTTTTTATAAGTAGTACAGCCACAGTGCAGCTATATTACACTATAATGGGTCGGATCGACTGGGGTTGTTCCACGCTGTTCCACACTGTCACAGAATACCAGCGTAAAATAGCAGCTTAATACTACTGTGTTTCGTATTATGAGTGTAGAGAAGCGGAGACCCTTTTTACTGGATACGAGGCATTCCATCTTAGTCCTCAGGGGTGACAACGCATCTGCATTTTGATTCTTAATCGAGGATAAATGTTTATATCTATGGGCTACAGCATCCACGTACGATCAGGTGGACTGTGTGCTTGTTTGTCCAACCTTATTCTATAAAAAAGGATTAATACAGTGATATCGTTACTGCTTATCCGATCCTAGCATAGCATAACTGTAAACCATCGTCTCGATAAAACAGATATTTTGTGTAAAAATGATCTCGGTACGGTCAAATCAGCCAGAGGTTAAATTTTTTTTATATAGAATGGGGGTGACAAACGAGCACACAGCGTACCTGATGGTAAGTGGTTGATGTGGCCCATAGACATCTATGTACATCTATCCTCAATTAAGAATCAAAATGCAGATGCGTTGACTACCCCTGAGGACTTAGATGGTATGCCTCGGTTCCAGTAAAAAGGGTCTCCGGTTCCCTACACTCATCATACGAAACACAGCAGCATTAAGCTGCTATTTTACGCTGGTATTCTGTGAAAGCGTGGTCCTACCCCGGTCGAGCCGACCCATTCGTGCTACAACCATAATAATATAGCTGAAGAAAGGTTCTACCACGTAAAAATGCAACATGCAACCGACTAAAAAGAAAATTGAAAAAGAGAAAGAAAATCATTGTAGCAACAAACAAGTAACTAAGCATCGCTAAGCAACGCTGCAGTAAATTGCAGTCATTGTCATAAAGTTGTTGATTTTGTTGTTGTTGACGTCGTCGTGGTAGGCAAAGGTAATGCGTCCCATTGTGAAGTTTTGTGGGCGGACAGTTGATGCCGATAGTAACTCCAAACGTCTAACCGAATAAAAGACTTGAAATGTTTATCACAAACGAAACACTTGTTACATCGTTTCCATTAATAATTTGTACAAGCAGACATTTAACCACTTTTACTACTTATCGAAATCTACTTTAAATCATTATGGACTAATTTGCCATTTTCTTTTTAAAATTAGGCTATAACAACATTATAAATGGCCAGTTATATTGTACGATTTATATATTATATTATTTTCAATTTCATTCCCAATTCTGGCTATCAATTTAAAAATACTTCACATCTTATTGTTCTGTGAGTCGAATTTTAATTCAAATTATCTGATAACAATAAAGAGAAGCATCGAATCTATTTAGTTAAGGATAATATTCCAAAATGCTTCGTTCACAAACATTATTATTCTCTGTGATCTGCGTTTTATTTTGTTTGGGAAATATTTTTCCTTTTTATGTTTTGAGACATTATTTATAAACAGGCAGTCGTCACTCACTTCATGTATTTCTTTGACGCGACAGAAAAACTAACATTTTTTTCTTTTTAGTGTCAAGGGAAAACAATTTAGTTTTCCTTTTTATTGGTATAATAATATGAGAAAATAACTCATCAGTTGTCACTAACAAGATAAAACATTATTTCGTTTTCTGTCGAGCTATCAATAAATACATTTAGAAAACCTTTATTAATCTTCAACGAACGGTTCGCTTGCCATTATTTTTACCCATTGAACTATAATGCAGTACATATTACTTCAATATTTTTACCACGTTTTTATAAGTTACTTTCTTGTTTGTTTGTCGTTCCGCATGGAATTTAGTAATTGATTTTAAACTAACTTCCTGATGAGCTGGAAAATTGAAATTTTTAATATAGCTCAAATTCGGATAAAAATTCAAAAATATGTTCATATAATGTCTTTTTTTATTTTAAAAAATCTCTTGTTTTATGTAACTTATTCGTTTGTTTTTTTTTTCAATTTTTGTTTGTAATATCTCTTCAAAATCTACTACCTCTCTAAAAATGGGCTTACTTATTGTAAAACTAGATAAATTTGCCCACACCATGCTGAGCACGCTGGTCGTATGCAGTGTGCACTTATGTTTTTGCTTTTTGTTTTAATTTCGAACAAAATAAACTGCTCTTGACGTATCTCCAGATCCTCAATCTTTACCTATCATATTGTGCTAGGAGCAGTTTGTATTGCATGCCTTAAGCGCAAAGGTATGTAAGGTATGTTCTACTAGCGCCTAAAAATCAAGATTCCAACGTTTTGTCGCATAAAATCGTATCTAACAATCATATTGAACATAGAAATTATATAAAAAGCACATTGTCAGAAAGATAAATGATTGTTGAACTTATTAATATCTTACTCTCTGGTAATATTCTCTTCATCAATCACTAATTAGATTGCAACTCCTACTTTCTCAACTCCTACTTTCTGTCTTATTAAAATAGTATATGATATATTAAACCAACTTATTCAATAAAGCATAAAATATAACAATCCTTTACGTACCTTTACAAAAAAATTGAATCTGTAACAAAAAGAACAAAGGCCAATAAATTTCCCGGATACGAATCCGTGAACCGCTCGGAGGGAGCGTGCCAGTGAAGCTGTGATGGGGGGAGAGATAATTAATTACCCCTCAGTACGAACATTTGCGAAACTCCCGCTAGCCGAATGGAAAATGCGAAATTAATTTCGTAAAGTATGTCAGAAAATACCACGAAAATATAGTGAACTTTACGTCATTTGTGGTGACGTCATCAATTTTATTAAAAGGTATTTTGGGTAAAAGATAAATGCACCAACGTATGTATGTGTGTGTGAGTGAGATATGATAGCACTCATCTCACTCACAATTTTTAGAAATGTTTTAAACAATTATATTATAAAATAAACTTTTAAATTCTTAATATTCTGCACTCAGTTTTCTATCACAGAATTTTTGCATACACTAGAAGTGACATCACTCTTGTCCTTAATGTGGCTATATTTCTCAGACGTGAATAATTTTATTTACCATATATTTTATTACGATATTTTCCTTCAACGTAGAGTACGTGGAGACGAGCACTTAAAATTTCAATAATTATATCATCAGTGCTGGTGGAGATAGAATTGTCACAGCCTACATTAAACTTTTATACGTGGTGATTATATACGTGATAGAACCGTAATGCAGCTACTTGATAGTTGTAACACGAATGGGTCGGATCGACGGTAAAAGGACCACGCTCTGACAGAGTACCAGTGTGAAATTTAATGCTGTTGTGTTCTTAACCCTCGACGCAATGAGAGGTGTGTTATAAGTCTGACCGCTATGTGTGTCTGTCTGTGGCACCGTAGCTCTTAGGCTTGAATTCCTCCTACGCTGACGTTGGTCGCGCGTACTAACTACTAATGTACATTGTGTTCTATATAGCCCCACACTAGGACGCTGACGACAGCGGCGCGTAGTTTGCTACATTAGTACGCGCGACCGACGTCGGCGTAGGAGGAATTCAAGCCTTGTGAACCGATTTGGATGAGGTTTTTTTTTATTTTAAAGCGATTTTTCTAGCGGTGGTTCTTAGACATCTTTTATAAAAATTGGTTCAGCGATTTTGAGGTGTTATTTTTGGGGTTTTTTTTTTAATTTTGAATTTGAGTTATGTATGTTGAGCGTAAAGAACCGGAGATCCCTTTTCATTAGTAACGAGGCATTTGACCTCAGTCTTCAGAGGTGAAAATGCATCTGTGTGTTTGAAGTTTGCTGAAGGTATCCATCAATTTCAGTAGCCACTTACCATCAGATGCAAGTGTCCAGATATATTCCAGTAGCTAGCACTTACTATCAAGTAGACTGTAAACTCTTTTTTCACTTCAGTTTTATTAAAATGCAGTAATAAGCCAATACTGTGAAATGCTTATTAGAAGTTACCTTATTTACTAATACTAAATAAAAAATATATCATTTGAACTAAATTGACGTGCGATGTTAACCGGCCAAGTACTCGTACAAAGTTATACGAGTATAAACAGTTTTTTTTCTAGTTCGTTCCATATAATATCATATTAGGCTACTGTTGCTTCAGCCATGGGAAAAATATTGGTTTTTATACGTCCATACTTTTAAAATCAAAAACATCAATGTTAGCGTACTATGCTTATATTTTACGACCCGAACAAAATTGTAGTCAAACGTGTGGGCTATTATATTTGTTAAAACCTTTATTTTCATCGTTATTCAAATGCAACATTGTATTTTATTAAGAATCAAAATGCAGATGCGTTGTCACCCTTGAGGACAAAGATAGAATGCATTATTTCCAGTAAAGAGCGACGAGACACAGCAGAATTAAGCTACTGTTTCAGGCTGGTATTCTGTGAGAGCGTGGTCCTTCACTGGTCGAAGCGAGCCATTTGACCATAATATTGCTGCAGCGTAAAAACGTGTCAAATCTTCATAGCAATCGGTGAAGAACTTTCGGGGATTTATGATTTTGAACAAACATGTTATGCCATGACCCACTAAAGGAATCGTTTATGTACACCAATAAGTGGGAGGGCTTCGTCGTTTCGCAGCCATTTATGATATATATATATATATATATACTACCTGTATACTACCAAGCACTAAACAGACAGATGCCGTGAAACCGTTTAGACATAGATTCCGTTCCCGTTCCCATTTTTAAGTTTTAGTTTATTTCACGATTTTATTTTATAGTATACGGGTGACAAAAGAGCACACATTCCACCTTATATTAAGTGAATGCTGTGGTCCATAGACATCTACAGTTAACCTCGATTAAGAATGCGAAAGCCTGAGAACTAAGATGGAATGCTTCAGTTCCAGTGAAAACAGTCTCCGGTGCATCGTAGCTCAACCAAGCCCAACGTTGATTTACTTCTGTTTCTCACATAGAAAAATTGTCACGTCTTAGATATAAGAAAATAATTCGTAATATTTGAATAATTTATAGAAAATTTCGTTTTTTTTTGCAGGCTCGCCTGCGGCCGAACTCAATTAACGTACATTTACATTTTTATATAAATAGATATATCTCTAACATTTATTATTCAGTAGGTTTCTTACGCAAGTCTTACTTAAGATTCTTGATTTTTACCGATAAGATTTCAAGAGGGTTTAATGCAGGATGCCCTCTCGAGAGGGCAATGTCTTCAAGCTTCTCAGATTTTAGTGATATGATGGACGTTTAGCCCAGATTTAGTTTAGATATGACGCATATTAAATTTGCGACGACTTTCTTTAAAAATAACAAGCAGAGCTTGCTCTTTCCAATGTCTTTTTTTTGTCAAAAACCTTACAACTCACAAATTTTTCAGCATAATCGAATGAATGGTGCAGGAACGCAGAGAAAAGAAAAAAAACAATATATATCTAGTAAACATAACATAAAACGGAAATATAGGTTGCGATCAAACATGTAGAAGAGCTATGTTAGAAATATAATTATTATTGAGGTTAAAAAAAATTAATATACCCTGTTTTTAAAAGTGACTAAAAAGTATAAAATTCTTTTTGTTTCTTTTATATTCTTACATTGTCATCCGATGCTTAGTTATGTTAAAAATTTCAAGTCTAGCTCATCGGGAAGTTAGCTTAATTCTATAGTTGCAACACTACACTAATGGCTTGGGTTGATTGAACAGGCCATACTTGCTTAAAATACCAGCGTGAAAAATTCTGCTGAATTACGTATGGGGATTAATGAGAACAGAAGAGAATTAATTAGTTACGAGGTATCCATTTCAGTCCACGCTTCGCATCTTGATTCATAATCGAGGATAGATGTGGGTAGACACCTACATCTATAAACAACAGCATTCATTCAACATTCATGTGGAATATATGTTCAAATGTCACCCTTGATCTCATAAAAACATATTGTCATTTTTTAATTTTTTTTTCATCTTGTGCTCATTCACACTTTTTATATAGTCCACTTGATGGTAACTCGTTGCTGTGACCCATAGATATGTACATCTATCCAATAAAGAATCACAATGCAGATGCGTTTTCACCCATGAGGACTAAGATGGAAAGCCTCTTTTCCAGTAAAAAGGGTCTCCAGTTCTGTATATTCACCATACGAAACACAGCAGTGTTAAGCTGCTATGGTGCTGCGTGGTGTTCCCCGGTCGAGCCGACCTATTCGTGCTACAACTATACTACTAATATAGCTGCAGCATATAAACGTGGTATAGCCATGCTGCAGCTATAACACTTTTTCTTTTTTTCTTCATCTTCTTTTCATACCATATCATATCACATACGTCATCTCAAAAAGGACAAAACAACAGACAGTAGACAAATGGCTGTGTAGGGCCATAAGACGATAGTAATTAGGATTTTCCTAAGTCAGGCGGATTGACAACTGCAGAATCAGACGTTTTACAACTTCGATGCTGCTGCTTTCGGCCTCTAGTCTGAGTTTTTTTTTCTGAAACTGTAGTGCTGTTGGCCCTGCGGCCTTTACAGCACAAAAAGAAACTGTACCGAGGCAAAGCTTCTAAGGAGCTGTCAAAATTTTTACCTATTTTGGTAGGACTGGCACACGATAAAACTAAATAAAAAATGTTTATCAGCATTTTAATAGATACTTAAGATATAATAGTTTTTATAAATTACATATTCTAAATGTTTTACTTTTATAATTATTGTTCTTCAACAATTTGTTGTGGCCTTTAATTAAATAGTAAATTCTAAAATTGAATGTAAAGTTTTTTTTTTAATAATCTATTGGAAAACACTCGCATTTCATAACAAATATAAAATCTTCCACAAGATTAATCCATAATATTTCTCCACCAATATTTACAATGTTTTTTTCGACGGGAAAATATTAGCGAAATTTTTGCTCAAGCAATTCAACAAATGCGATACAATTATCAAGAAGTTTTATTAAAAACCCGATTGATCACTATCTTTATTAAAATCCTTGTAATGGCTGAAAAAATAATATTTTCCCATATTGTATAATAAAAACGTGGTAATAATAAAAATAAAAAGCTATGTACAAAAATTATAACGGTAAACTTTGTAAGCGACTTTGATGAGTACTGCGCTGTATTCCGTCGTCAAAGACAAAGTTATGGCAAATAGCGAAATGTCGAAGTAAACAAAGTTCGAGGTTCAAGCGTATCGAACATTTATGATTACGTTCTGTGACATAACAGTCCAGTGCGTTCCGCGTCCTAATTAAATGCTCCCATAACCGTCTACGATAGAAGTACTAACAAGCTTTCCGTGAAATTAGAAGCACATGAGGACAAAGGAGGCAATAAAAACGTAGGTCCGTTATTAATATTATGTGATTACAAGTCCTTAGATGTAATTAAGTAATAATAATGTCCGTAAGTCCAAATTTCGGTCACGACGGCCGTTCTCTATGAACACTAGCAATCTGCGCGCGACAGGATTATATTGCACGAGTGTGTGTGCAAGCACAGATGCACTCTCTATTCCCTCACTCTCATAGTCTGATGGAATGGTAAACCGCCACGACCGGAGAGAGATCAGGCATAGGAACAAAGTTTTTACTTGCTTTCGCCTTGAATCCGAGAGTGTGTGTGCGTGCATGTACAAAATCTCTCTCTCTCTCTCTCTCTCTCTCTGTGTGTGTGTGTGTGTGTGTGTGTGTGTGTGTGTGTAGTGTGTGTGTGTGTGTGTGTACGTGAGCGCTTGGACGTGCGCGCGCGTGTGTATGTGTGTGTGTATGTGTGTAATGGATTCCCTTACGCCATTAGTATTTCGAAATATAAACACGCCTCTTTATAAACAGGGTATTGAAGTTCTCGTTTCAAGTAAGAGCCGATTGTGCCATCATCAATTACAAATGTAGGTCTTTGTTTAAAAAGAACGGATCATTAAGCTCGCGTCACGTTTCCACTTGTGTTAATGATCGCAGTTTTTCCTCCAAAGCTAAATAATTCTATTGTATTAACCTTTGTTCGTCGCGCCAATATATTTACACTGTTGTAATCGCGTGTGGTCCAAAGAAACTTTACATTTATATTATATCAATACGTGGTAGAACTTTACTTTATATCTATATGTGGTAGGGCCATGCTGCAGCTATATTAGTAGTATAGTTGTAGCACGAATGAGACGGCTCGACCGGGGAAGGACCACGCTCTCACAAAATACCAGCGTAAGATAGCAGCTTAAAACTGTTGTGTTTCGTATAGTGAGTGTAGAGAACCGGAGACCTTTTTTACACTTACCATCAGGTGGACTGTGTGTTCGTTTGTCACCCTTATCCTATAAAAAAGTAAGAGGATTTCAAAGTAGAATGAAACTTGTTATTTACGGATTTCATCGTGTATTTTTAGGTAGCTACATTTTAAGTATTTCTCTCACAGAATACCAGCGTAAAATAGCAGCTTAATTCCGCTGTGTTTAAAGAACCGGAGACCCTTTTTACTGATAACAAGGAATTCTGTGTTAGTCCTCTGGGGTGACAAAGCATCTACATTTTAATTCTTAATAGAGGATGGATGTGGACTATTACCTCGTTTGTCACCCTACTTTTATTTAAAAAAAAATCGACACTCCAGTAAGTGTGTGAATATGTTCAGTATTGCACCTGTCATTACATCAGTTTAAAAGAAAGTACATTTATTCCAAAAAACTGATGATTCATGAGGCTACTGAAAAAAACATCGTGATTTCAATTCGGAAATTGCTGGGTGCTACCTGCTTACCTAATTAATAAAATTAAATCGTAACCCAAGCAAAACACAGCAAGACTTCAAGATACTGTCAGTTCCTGCGTATTTGGGACTTAAAATTGATTATTTAAGCTGAAAGTAGTCCGACTTAATTATGTCATTTGGACACTGAGCACCTCAGCATCCCTCCCCCTCCCTCCCCCTCCCTCCCCCTCTTTGAGTATGGGTGGTGCACTAGAAACGTCGCAAACATAATAATATACAAGTTACATTCAATGTGTAATGTTGTCGTAAATAAAATAAATCATTAATATTTCAGTGAATTAATCTAAGAAAATAGTTCCGGCCAGTTGACTAGAAAATAGCAGCGTAAAATAGCAGCTTAATGTGTTTCGTATGGTTATTGTAGAGAATAGGAGACCCTTTTTACTAGAAACGAGGCATACCATCTTAGTCCTCAGGGGTAATTACAATACACCTGGATTTTGATTTGTAATCGAGGATAAATGTATACTCGTACATGTATGTATATGGACCACCGCATCCACTTACCATCAGATGGACTGTGTGTTCGTGGCCTTTATATTCTTCTTCTATAAAACAATAAAATTTTAACTGACTTCCAAAAAACGAGGAGGTTCTCAATTCGACTGTATATTTTATGTGTGTTACCTCCGAACTTTTTTCTAGGTGAACCGATTTTGATGATTCTTTTTTTTATTTGAATGCTAATGCTTTTCATGTGATCTCATATAAATTTGATCAAGATCTGACCAGTAGTTTTTGAGTTATCCTTAATAATGCGTATTTAATTGATTTCAACTACATTGATGATGTTTAATTTTTAATTCCCACCAAGAATTTTTATTACGTGAAATGTAATGGGACTTGTTTTTTTTATATTATAAAGAACTAATTATTCGGATTTGGACAAGCAGTCACTACGGTAACATTTAATTACTTTTCTGGAGCAATTAATGGACTTAGTTTGGTTGGAAAATATACGACCACTATTAAAAACGTACTACTTATTTAATATTTTCTAAGACTAACTTCTTGCGCTGTATGACTTCACTTAATACTTTTCTCAGCTAGCATACTTTTAAAGCTGCATGACCTAGTTTCCTTTGCTTTCCAACCCAGTTGGAAAACTCGGCGAATATTTTTAAAGATTTAACAAACTGCTTTTTAAATATTTAAGTCCTTATTTCAAATTATTTAAATGTTTTCGTTTTCCTTTTTTTACCATAATAATGATTTAACTAATACATTTTAAAACACTAATCTTATATACATGTTGTTGAAGAGTTGATAAGCGCGAACTATTCTTGTTTTATATTGATGTCATAAAATAGTTTTATAGGTAATGAATTACTATAACAGTTTGTGTAGGAACTATAAAAAAATGTCTGTCTGTAATATCAATAACTCTGCGTTTTATTGACATGAGTAGGGGCTTATTTGCTTGTCATTATGACATGAACAACCATTTATAACCGTGTAATGGCGGTGTAACAATATTCACTACCCCATTCGTCCCAAGGGTATCGTAAGAGGCGACAAAGGTAAAATGAAAGATTAGATTGGCAGCAGCATGTTCCTGACAACTTAAAATAAGAAAAAAACTGCAGTTGCCAACACGCTTGCCAAGCGTGGGAAATACAGCAAAATCCCACCACGAGGCAACCAATGAGGGAGGCCTATATTCAGCAATGGACTTTTATAGGATGTATATTGGAATCATTTTTAAAATTTTTGTGTGTTTGTCTTTCTGTCTAAACTAATCTTCGAAATGGCTGTTCCGATTGTAAAACAACTTCACGAACGATTGTTGTCAATGGTAAAGGTTCCTCCGGATTGGTAGTATCAATGGGCCTTCCTCAGGGCTTGATTCTTGGCCCATTCCTGTTCTTAATCTATATTAATCACTCACCTTATTTTGTAGGGGACAATTACGATATGGTATTATTTGATGATGAATTAATTTTGATAATGTAAATAGTGCTCTATCGAAATTAGTACATTGGTTTGGCGCCAACAATTTGCTCTTAAACGGCAATAAGACAAAATGTATTAAAATTACAATACCTAATGTTAAACATTCGAATACCAATGTGCTGTTAAATGGGGAGGAGTTGAGTCTTGTGGACACCACTGTTTTTCTTGGTATTACTATTGACGCGAAGCTTGAATGCCCCCCCCATATAGCTAAATCAGACTTATTTCCGCAGCAAATGCTGCTATAGTTTATTTTAATTACTTTCATAGCGTGATGTCTTATGAAATTTTGCTATGGGGTAATGCGACTGACATCGAAGTTATATTTGTTTTGCAAAAGAGAGCCGTACGGGTGATTTATAATTTAAATTGCAATGAGTACTTTGAGAATTTTTTTAAGAAATAGACATATTAACTTTGGCATCGCAATATATTTCTGAAAATGTAATGTACCTATGTACATAAAAACATAAATAGCTTTGATAAGAATAAAGATGTTCATATTTTCAACACTAGGAACAAACCATAAGCTTGTAATACCAGTTATTAGACTCCACAGAATTGGTAATTCATTTATGGGGCAATGTATACGCTTTTGCAACAAAATCGCAGAAAATGTACAAAATTTGTCAATAAATAAGTTAAAATGTTTTATAATTATAAATTATAATAAGGGTTTTTATAATATCAAGGAATAAACAAGTGAAAAAACCCCTGGGAATGAGGTGATCGTCACTATGCTGGGTCTATTAAAACTCATTTCAAATTTGTAGAAACAAAAAAACGAAATTATTGTAAGGTGAAATATGTTTTAAATAAAAGTCCCGCCGGGTTTCTTGCTAGTTCTTCCAAGGACAGAGGTATTTTCCGAACCGAATAAAAAATGACTTTCAATAAGTATTAAGTAATAATCTATATTGAATAAAATTCATTCTATTCTACTCTATTCTAGAACATATAGATAGCAATGCTATGAGTGATCTAAGCTATATTTAATCAGAAAAACTTTAAGAATTATTTTTTCATGAAATCGAAAAATTGAAAAATATATGGACTTCGATCACATTAATAGATTCTACCCAGGCGAAACCGGGGTAGGGCGATAGTATTTTAATAAATTCTGACAGTGTGTGGTAGTGTAATGTACAGTTTTACGATTATCTTTATTATTCTAATGTTTTTGCTGTAAGGAAGTTTGTGTTAAAGTGGCCATATTCAATCACATAAGTTTAATGTGAAAATATTAATATCTTTTTTAATATCATAGGTATTTCCTTAGCTCAAAGAATCGCTAATCTAATGCGAAAAGGTTCTGGTAGAAAGGCAACCTCGTTCAGGCAAGTGTAGGGTAGCCCTTCACTTGATGGATTGTTGACCTGTTTAATAAAAAAGGGAATTATAGAAGCAAATGATTTCCGACCGTGATATGCGAGTATCTATGTTCAGCAGACTTGGTACTGGTTTTTAATGATGATATGTAGACGGATTCCCGGTCTTCACTCTGTTTTTTTTAAAGGGGTGACAAACGAGAACACAGTCACCCGATCGCAAGTAGATGCTGTGGTCCATAGACATTTACGTGGTAGAGCCATGTTGCAGATATACAAGGTTATTTTACAATAACGGGCCAAATTTGTGGATAAGTTTTAAGATAAGTAATATAGGCATGTTTAAAAAATAATTAATATAAAGAATCTCAAACATTCTGTCCTCTTTTCTTTTAAATTGAAAATACGTGGTAATGCATTATTTTAACTGACTTTACTGCGAACGCACACATTCGTAAGGGTCGATTGGTAGGCAAAAACGTTGTTGCCCATAAATCACATTTAATTTGGGATAATTTCAAATAAAAGTAGAAGCCTAATTAACTCGTGTTTCCAAAAACTGCAATAACGTTATATCATTATTTATATATTTAAACTTAAGTTTAAAATTTGGCTACTCTTTGAAAAATAAGCCTGTATTATGGTTGTAGCAGCATTGGGTCGGCTCAAGCGGAGAAAGACCACGCGCTCACAAAAACCAGCATAAAATAGCAGCTCAATGCTGCTGTGTCTTGTATGGTGAGTGTAGAGAACCGAAGACACTTTTTACTGGAAACGAAGCATTCCATCTTAGTCCTCAGGGGTGACAACGCATCTGCATTTTGATTCTTAATCGAGGATAAATGTTTATATCTATGGTCTACAGCTATTTGATCCTATATCGAGTATAGATGTAGATGTCTATGGACTACAACATACAGTTGATTCTATAAAAAAAAATTACTTCTTCGATTAAGAATCAAAATTTAGATGCGCTATCACCCCTGAGGACTAAGACAGAAAGCCTCGTTCCCAGTAAAAAAGGATTTTAAAGGTTACCTGATAACATACGAGTACAAAAATATTTTAATTTTGACAATTCTGAAGATAGATTATTGTATCTAAAAGTTCAATTTTTACTTTTAAAATCATTAGATTTCCTCCTTAATATAAAATTTTAAAAAATAGACCATAAATTTAATTACTCTGAGTGATTCTGCGTCATATGTCGCTCTTATATGTAATTTATATTGGAAGAGCATCCGCGGGCGCTTGGCTGTCTGCCATTTCTATTGAGCATTCATTTTAATAATGATCTATTGAAGTATTCAGCTAAGAAATTATGATGAACGTCCCCTTGACCTAGCGAACCAGCAGACTATAATGCTACATATATTTATATTATAGAAGAGAGTGAAATTAGCATGCGACTCACCTGATAGTAACCTACAACTGCTTATAAACAACTGCAACACCAGACAATTTACAGGTGCGTATTTGAAAAAGGAGAAGGCTCCGTTTGACGGCTTCGTGGTGCAGTTACTTAGCAACGAGTTCGCTTCGATTCGAATCCCGTACGGAACAAGTACTGGTATGGCCTACAAGTAATTGTTTCGCTTCTGGATGTTTGTCCTTGTGAAATTTGTGTTTGTAAACTGCCACCAGGATACAACTTCTCCTGTATGTCATCCTAGTGTGGAAACGTGCTTTTTTCTTAAAGGTGTTAATTCGTATCGGCCTGAAAAAACTGCTATTCTACACTAATCGCTGATTGAACAGAACTAATTCCTCAAATTAGTCGTACGAGGAAGTAAAATTTTAGAAAATTATACAGTGGTGGTTCGCCAGCACATGGTGTACAGATGGCGTGGATGGTATCGAGATTTTTACGCAATGTACGATGGCAGAATTTGGCGGCTACAATTAATCCGAACAATTCCTCGGAGCACTCCCCGTGGTTAATGCGAAAAGTAACATATTAAATGTATGTATCCTACGAATCCCAGCGGAAACGAATACTTTTGCCAAAACAAATTAGGAGATTAGGAGATTTTTTTTATTTTAAAAGAACGTTACTACCAGAGTAGAATTTTCTCCCGTATTTAGGAAGCGTTTTACATACATGCATTGCAAATAGATACACATCCACGCCTGAGACAATAATTTGTTTACGTATATTTTACGTATGATTACAAGCGGGTACGATGTTGGAAGATAGTTGACACTAGTGAAGTAGACGAGGATCTATTTAATACTGTTTAAGAACTGATAGTGTAGTGGCGGTGTAAGAATATCCACTACCCCATATGGTCCCGAGGATGACTTAAGAGGCAACAAAGGGGAAATTAAACAGGAGATGGGCAGCAGCATCTTCCTAATAACAATTCTAAGCATTAAAAAACTGCGATAAAAACGATGGGAAAATGAGGCAATCTATGATGGCCTATGTTCAGCAGTGGACTTTTATAGGCTGTATTGGATGGATGGATGATGGAAGAACTGATATGAGACTGAATAATTGTTAATTTAAAATAACATGAACTTAATAAAATAAGTTAATCATAGGTCATAACTCATGTTGCCGTGTTCACAGTTGGGTCAAGTTATATGATATCTTGTTACTATAAAAATGTATATACCTGGTAGAGCCATGCTGCAGCTATATTAGTAGTATAGTTGTAGTACGAATCGGTCAGCTCGAGCGGGGAAGGACCACGCTCTCACAGAATACCAGTGTATAATAGCAGCTTGACACTGCTGTGCTTTGTACGGTGAGTGTAGAGAACCGGAGACCTTTTTTACTGGAAAAGAGCCATTCCATCATAGTCCTCACGGGTGACAACGCATCTGCATTTTGATTCGAAAACGAGGATAAATGTAGATGTCTATGGGCCACAGCAACCACTTACCATCAGGTAGACTGCGTGCTCGTTTGTCACCCTACCCTATAAAAAAAATATCTATATTTTGGATTAATACTCGTATCTTAAGGTCCTACAGCACAGGTAAACAGTAAAGAATAAGGAAGGTGTCGGTTTCTTTACTCATGTGCCTACATACCATCCACTGTTGACTTTCAATAAAAATACTTTTAATCAATATTGAATAAAAAATATTCTATTCTATTCTATTCTTTAAATATACCTACTTACATATACACCGCAACAGATATGTAAATCTTTAAATACATTGTTTTTCGCCACAAGTATATATTTAAAAAAATCATGATTACCGTATACCGCTACAACGCTCATAAGTATGAGAAGTCATATACTTTTTCTATCGCATTTGCATTTTAATTATTAGTTAGATGTAGATGTCTGTGATCATCCGCTTACCATCAGGGGGACTGTGAGCTTGTTTGTCATTAATATTCTAAAAAAAACTAGAACCTTACAACACTTTTGAAAGCACCCAGTCTGACTCAGGCCATCGTGGATGATCATAACGAAAAATTAATTTGGTAGTTTAAAGAACGTCGTTGAGATGATATTTTCTCAGTCGCGTAGTGTTGCCATTACTTCAATTATTTTTATGTGCCTACTAAACTTACAAGTACACATGGAGTTTTATACAATATTTTGAATTTAATGAAACTTAATAGAATTAATTGCATTTTATTGCGGTTATATATAATATTTTTAATTTAGTATTCATCTTTCATTTTGGATTATGTCAGGAATCTATACATATAAATAAAATTGAAGTGTCCGTCTGTAATATTAAAATATCTGGCTTACGTTAGGTTCAAGGGATTATTTGTATGCTACAATGACTTAAACTACCATTTTTAAAATTATTGTCTATCTGTCTGTCTGTCTGTTCGGGCTAATCTCATGTTCTTACATGTTCTTTTTCAAAGAAACGTAACAACCACACTAGAATTATCTCCTGTATCGTGGGATTTGTGGGGGCAGTTTACATATATAAATTTCGCAAGGCCAAACATCCAGACACGGAACAACTATTTGTAGGTCAACAAAAAAGTAATTACAAATACTTATTCCGTGCTCGATTCAAACCCGTAGCCCTTAGTGCGGGATTATGTAACGGAATCTTTGAATGTAATTTTCACCACCTTGAAGAAAATTTATAACTTGTATAAAGGACCGATGAAAATACAATAATTTAATAATTTTATCCTGGTATCCTGATCAGGATAAAATGAATAATTTTTTTTATAGGATAAGATGACAAACGAGCACACAGTCCACCTGATGGTAAGTGGTTGCTGTGGCCCATAGACATCTACATTTATCCTCGTTTGCGAATCAAAATGCAGATGCGTTGTCACCCGTGAGGACTAAGATAGAATGCTTCTTTTCCAGTAAAAAAGGTCTCCGGTTCTACACTCACCATTCGAAACACAGCAGCATGAAGCCGCTATTTGACGCTGGTATTCTGTGAGAGCGTGGTCCTTCCCCGGTCGAGCCGACCCATTCGTGCTACAACTATACTACTAATATAACTGCAGCATGGCTCTACCACGTATTATATATATTTATATATATAAATTATCTTTAGAATCATCACAATTCATGATCAATGCGTGTTTTTAAAGCTTTCTTCAATATTAATATTATTTTGTATAAATGTGTAACATTTGCGTAAATAATATCACTAATAACCTAAAGTTTCCATCATTAGTAATTTTGACGTTGTTGTCATTACCAAGTTTATATTTTGAGCGTTTAATTTATTGATTGGACAAATGCAAATAATCAATCATACATAAATACAAGCATCTTGTTAACCTAACTTGAGAAACGAGAACACAGGGACCCTGACCGAAATTAAAAATTATTTATGTTTGTATAATATTATGCTGATGTAGATTTTGTTTTAATGAACGCCATTTATATTTCCGGTCTAATATATTTTACTTTTTACAATGAAAATTACTTTGCGTTCGTGATTTATTATGTTGATTCTATAACAACTTAAATACAGATGTGTATGATATAATTTTTTATTTGGAGCCTCAGTAGTTCAGCCTACCTTAATTTGCTTATAACTTTAGTTACTTGAGGTTCGATCCCTATTGCCAGCGCTACTATTATTACTACTGTTATATACGTTAGCACTACTTTTTGACTCATAATTCATCATCATTATCATCATTACAGCCCTTCACAAGTCCACTGCTGAACATAGGCCTCCCCCAAAGAATGCCACAAAGCACGGTCCTGAGCCACCTGCATCCATCGACTTCCTGCATATCTTACCAGGTCGTCACTCCATCTAGTGGGGGGACACCCTACACTTCGCCTGCCGGTACGAGGCTGCCACTCGAGAACCTTTCTTCCCCATCGGTTGTCGGTTCTTCGAGCTATATGGCCGGCCCATTGCCACTTCAGCTTACTAATCCGTTGGGCTATGTCGGTCACTCTAGTTCTACTGCGGATATCCTCATTTCTGAGTTTATCACGCAGAGAAACTCCGAGCATAGCCCTCTCCATAGCTCGCTGAGCGACCTTGAGCTTCCTCATCCGGCCAGCAGTGAAGGACCACGTCTCAGTTCCGTATGTCATCACTGGCAACACGCACTGGGTGTACAGTCTCGTTTTCAAGTTTTGAGGTATACCTGACGAGAAGATGTGCCGTAATTTCCCGAACGCTGCCCAACCGAGTTGAATCCGTCGATAATTGTTAATAGATAAATATGAACTCGTATATAACTCGAATTTGGAAGATCATACCGACTTGTCTGTGACGTCACAAGGCTCCAACTGAAAACCAGCGCTGTCTTTGCAGTATTATGCTGAGTTAGAGACCTATTTGATGTGACATTTTTTAATTTATTATTATTAATTTTTTTGTTTGTCTGTTTCATTATTAATTATTGATGTGTATGTGTATGTACTGCTTCTCAATTGTTAATGCGTAAGCAGTATTAGACTGGTACGTGCATTTTTCCCCATGCTTTTGTATATAATATATGTTTAATGTGTGTATAATGTGTATATACCTAGTCAGGTCATAAGTATTGTCACACAGTAAAAACTTTTCTTTTAGAATGCTGGCCACAAAAAAGTTTATTGAATTCGAATTAAGAATTGTTCATGAAAATAAAACTGTATACTTTTAGAATTTTACTCATTTTTAAATATGGAGTGGACGCTTAAAGTGGCCACAAAAAAGTTTATTGAATTCGAATTAAGAATCGTTCATGAAAATAAAACTGTATACTTTTAGAATTTTACTCATTTTTAAATATGGAGTGGACGCTTAACGAAGACCGTGTTGCAGTTATTGCGTTGCATCGTTGCGGTTACGCGCCAATTCAAATTTTTGACATACTGAAAAATTTGAATATAACCAAAAGATTCGTTTATTGTACCATCAAACGATACAATGAAGACTCGAGTGTAGATGACAGGTCAAGAAGAGGTCGCCCTCGGTCTGTTAGGACTCCTGCAGTGATAAAAGCTGTGAAGGCGCGAATTCAAAGAAATCCCAAACGTAAGCAGAAACTGTTGGCCCTTCAGATGGGGTTAAGCAGAACCACGGTGAAAAGGGTGTTAAATGAAGACTTAGGGCTTCGGGTATATCGAAGAAAAACAGGACATCGTTTGAATGCTCGTCTAATGGATCTGAGACTGAAGAGATGCCGCGCTTTGTTGAAGCGGAACGCGGGAAAAAATATCGGGAAATTCTTTTTTCGGATGAATAAATTTTTACCGTAGAAGAGAGCTACAACAAACAAAATAATAAGGTGTACGCACACAGTAGTGAAGAAGCGAGCAACCGTATTCCGCGTGTCCAACGAGGTCATTTTCTATCCTCGCTCATGGTATGGTTGGGAGTTTGTTATTGGAGCTTAACAGAGGTACATTTTTGTGAGAAAGGTGTAAAAACAAATGCAGTTGTGTATCAAAATACAGTCCTGACGAACCTTGTGGAACCTGTTTCTCATACCATGTTCAATAACAGGCACTGGGTATTCCAACAAGATTCGGCGCCAGTTCATAGAGCGAAGAGCACACAAGACTGGCTGGCGGCGCGTGAAATTGACTTCATCCGGCACGAAGACTGGCCCTCCTCCAGTCCAGATTTGAATCCGTTAGATTACAAGATATGGCAACACTTGGAGGAAAAGGCGTGCTCAAAGCCTCATCCCAATTTGGAGTCACTCAAGACATCCTTGATTAAGGCAGCCTCTGATATTGACATGGACCTCGTTCGTGCTGCGATAGACGACTGGCCGCGCAGATTGAAGGCCTGTATTCAAAATCACGGAGGTCATTTTGAATAAACTTGAGTGTCATAAGAATCTATGTTTTGTTAAGTTCATTTTGGTATATAAATGGTTACATAATGAATAATTTATATTAAACATGTGACAGAATTTATGACCTGACTAGGTAAAGTAAATAGCTCATTCTTTCTTTTTTTCTTTAATATTTATACTTTTTTCATATCGTCATCATCATCACTACCACTCTATCATAAGTCCACTGCTAAACATGGGCCTCCCCCAAGGAAATCTACAAAGAAAGGTTCCTAACCACCAGCATCCACCGACATGTATCTCTTACCAACTACTATTGTCGTATCTACTATTGTTCTATCTATATATATTTTCATCGCTCCATCTAGTGGATGGCCGCCCTACACTACGAGTAGAAGGCTGCTCATTGCGAACCATTTTTCCCATCGGTGTTAGGTTCTTCGACCTAAATGGCCAGTCAATTGCCTCGTCAGATTACTGATCCCTAAGGCCATATTAGTTACATTAGTTCTACTGTGGATATACTTAGCTATAACTACGTCGCATCCAAAAGCCTTTCCGAATTCTTCTCCTCGTTGTGTAAGAAACTTTATCATAAATAAAAAACATGGTGGTTACCGTTTAGATATATTTCGATTCGCAATAGTGCATCCTTTTCCATGGTAAAAATGAAAATCTGTTTCGCTGACTTTGAACACTTAAAAAGATAATCCACGAAGCATAAACGCTAATTTTAGTTCTAGGCTTTATCTGGCTCGATTAAATACGCTTGAAAAAAAAAGTATAATATTCAGTCTATTATTGTCTATGGCAAACAATGAAACTGCCTTTATTGTAATAATATAGAATAAAATTACAAAAAGATACATTTAGTTCGTTATTTTTCTACCTGGCCAAACAGTTTCAGAATGGACAAACAATATCTATTGATTGAAATATAAAATTTTAAAATTATTAACAACTCTTTCCTTTTCACTGTATATATTCGTAGCATATTTTGACGTCTTTTTTAACTTTTTATTTTCAATATATCTATTTGAATTTTTTTTTCTAAAAAGAATGTTACATGATCCCTTTCGGGTTTGTAGGCAACTGCAAGCCATTGCCACTTCAGCTTACTGACCCGATGTTTTCAAGTTCGAGGTATACTTTCGAGATAAATTAACATCCCTCTACAAAACATGTTAGTAAAGAAGTGTACAAACTTGATTGTGAATGTAGTCTAAACCGTAAATAGTAAAGTATTTCTAATTTTTTTTTATTGAAACACTAAATTTAAATATTCACAACAATCATAAAACACAAAAAACCAACGATTTGCTTCGTAGTTTACAATGTGTACAGCAAAGAAGTGGAACAATCTGCCAGCATCTCGGATGTCGGATGGAAAATTCGAATACAATTTTTTTTTTATAGGATGTGGTGACAAACGAGCATACAGTCCACCTGATGGTAAGTGTTTGCTGTGACCTATAGACATCTACATCTATCCTCGTTTTCCAATCAAAATGCAGATGCGTTGTCACCTGTGAGGACTAAGGTGGAATGCCTCTTTTACAGTAAAAAGGGTCTCCGGTTCTCTACACTCACCATACGAAACACAGCAGTGTTAAGCTGCTATTTTACGCTGGTATTCTGTGAGAGCGTGGTCCTTCCCCGGTCCGACCCATTCGTGCTACAACTATACTACTAATATAGCTGCAGCATGGCTCTACCACGTAATAATCTGGGTGTCTTCAAGGCAAGAGTGAATAGGATTTTGTTAAGCTAAAATAGTGCGCTTTACATTCATCAGCTTCATCACCACTTGCCAGGAGGATAGTAGTTACTGTACTAGTAGCACTGACTTGTAATAGTAAAAGAAATCTCAATTAAAGATTGTTTAAAAAGTTTTTAGAAAAAAAAAATCTCGAGTGGATATCAGTTTTTCAATGGTTAAAACTGCATCATTATGTTCGCGCGAAGCTATCCAACTAATTTTCATATTTGGCCGGCTGCCACGCGGGGCCATGTGGCGCTTCTAACAACTGATACGTTAACGATAGGTCGATATTATATCGCTGTTTACCTCCAATATCATGTTACTGAGTTCAAGACTCTTCTCTTTGGTAATTAACAATATTTAATTGGGAGTCTATGTGCTGTGGTGGGTTAAGCGCTCGCTGCAAATTTTACAGTACAGGATAAAATTTTTAATTGCAATATTAACTGCTGATTTATCCATCGCTCGGCGGTGAAGGGATCATGTTAAGAAAATCTGCGTCTGTGAAATAAAAAAAATATATTTCGAAAACGTGAAGTCCGTCAACAAGCATTGGGACATTCCCTAGCTCTAAAATACTCAGAAATGAGAAGACGCCTGTGCCCAGCTGTTAATATATAGGTTGTAACTTTACTTTTTAGGGTTCCGTACCCAAAGGATAACCTTCTGGACCCTATTTATTATGATTGCTTTGCTTCTGATCTTTTTTGTAATTGACAAAGAGACAAAGCAGAAAATCCGACAAGTGTTTTAACGGCCAACAAATTGTAGATGTTATCTACAATATGTATATATCTATTGATCTAGGTCCGGATATTTGTATATCTTAATATTTTAAATGAGCAATTCTTTGATATATATATCAATTATAATATTTAATTGGTTTCTCTGAAAAGGCTCTGAGGATTTGAATAAAATTTTGTATTTAATTAATGTTTTACTTTCCTAGTTTATCTAGATAGGTGTCATCTTTGTTTATATAGAATAAGGGTAACAAACGTGCATACAGTCCACCTGATGGTAAGTGGTTGCGGTGACCCATCTAATTCTATTACGAACAAAATGCAGAGGCGTTATCACCCGTGAGGACTAGGATGGAATGCCTCTTTTCCAATAAAAAGGCTATCCGGTTCTCTACTACTCACCATACGAAACACAGCAGTGTCAAGCTGCCATTTTACGCTGGTATTCTGTGAGAGCGTGGTCCTTCCCCGGTCGAGCAGACCCATTCGTGCTACAACTATACTACTTATATAGCTGCAGCATGACTCTACCACGTAAAAATCGTCAGAGGGTCACTAGTTATTTTATAAAATTTAGATTCACAGCCGGACCCGGCAGGTGGAGCCATTGTGGAAATTCAGAAATCTAATGGTGCACTGCTTTTTGGCGGCAGAAATGTGTAAGAAAGTGCCTACCCAGACAGTTTGTAACCAGTAAAGGCTTCTGCCTACGCCTACTACTACGGTCTTCCATTTGGTACTTTCCAATTCCATTCAATTCCTCTTCCTCTCTCACCTCCTTTATATACCTACGCATACATGCTCGTCGGGCCTTAAGGGTACTCTTAATCTGGCCTGTCATCTATACATCGCAAATTTGTTTGATAAACTCTCGTCTAGGGCGTCCCATTTTTTCGTCCTTATTAGAATTAATATATCTGTTTATTCACTCCACAAATTTTACATCGTGTCTTACACTATTTAAATAAAAACTACCATCAATTACATTGAGAGGTTAACGTCGGCAGCCGTACTAGTATAAACTGTGCCACGGCTGCCTGCCGTTATTAATTAAAAACTAATAACAGATAAAATTAGGAATAACTGTTGCTTCTTAAAATGATATTTGCACTCATAATAAAATATAACTTGTATAATGTTGTAGCTATTAAATAACAGTTGGCTGTGGCGCCTTAAGAGAAATCACCATCCCATATTGTCTCGTGGGTGTAGTAAGAGGCGACTATTAAAAATGACAAATGAATCTTATGGCTTTCAATGGATGGCGCTACAACCGTCTTTTTTTTTTGGAGTTTATGGCCTGGCATCTAGACCTTTAGGCCAACTACAACCGTCTCTTTTATACCTAGGGTTGCCAGCCGTAGCATACAATATACTATTGTGCTTTTTTTTCAGTAGATACATAAGCCGTTACGAAAATATATAATATGTTAAAATACTATAATTTGATATTTTGCACATGCAGATGAAAAGATGTGATGATGATACGTGAGGCTATTGAATTAAAAAAAACATCCTAATTCCAATAGAGTAGTAATTAATAAAGTAAAAACTAAACCCAAGCATACCACTGCAAGACTTCAAGACACAGTAATTTCATTCTGCGTAGATCGGGCCAAAACTTATAATTAAAAAGTCAGTCCTCTGTGACTATGGGTGCTGGAAAACACCCGGAACGTCGTGAATTTAAAAATAAGTATAATTAAACGCGATAAAATCCGTAAAAGTATTTTTATTCAAGGTGTAGTTTTCGCGTAAATATAAGAAATCATTATGTATTGTTCATGTTAAGAGTGTGTCATTGCGTCAGCCTATAAAAGTTCAATGCGGTACACAAGCCTTCCGTCACTAAAGATTTCCTCATTTTGTAACAATACACGTTAGGGCAGATGACAACTGCAATTTTTTTTCGTTTATGTTGCTATTAGGAAAATGCTGGTGCTCATTTCCTATTCCGGTTTCCCTCTTTAGCCTCTTACGACACCCACGGGATGTTATGGAGTAGGGGATATATTTACACTTCCACTTTTTACGTGGTAGAGCCATGCTGTAGCTATGTTAGTAGTATAGTTGAAGAACGAATGGGTCGGCTCGACCGGTAAAAGACCACGCTCTCACAGAATACCGGCGTAAAATAGCAGCTTAACACTGCTGTGTTTCGTATGGTGAGTGTAGAGAACCGGAGACCCTTTTTACTGGAAAAGAGCCATTACATCTTAGTTCTCACGGGTGACCACGCGTCTACATTTTGATTCGCAAACGAGGATAAATTTAGATGTCTATGGACCACAGCAACCATTTACCATCAGGTGGACTGTGTGCTCGTTTGTCACCCTATCCTATACAAAAAAACTTCTACTGCACAGTATTATACTTTCATATTTGCAAACTTCAGGTAAGTAAATTTGACAACAAATAAACTGGCACTCGGCCAATATATATGCAGTAATTGCGAACTCGCTTTGTTATTAAAAATTTAGAGTCGTCCCGGCGTCTGTGTGTCTGTCACAAGAGTACAGTCTCGAGAAATTACGACCTAATAAATGTGCGAAATTGCAAAAATTTCCTGGATAAAAGGTAGATACAGTTTTGAAATGTCTTTGGCTTATTACATTAGAATAAGTTCCTTATTCGACAAAATTTAAAACTTGTGTTCGATTATTATTATTAACGTATCATTTATTTACATAACCGTCAAATATATGCAATATTAAAAGAAACTCAAACTAAAACTTAAGTTATCATAAAATCAAACTCCCCGCGGTATAGTGCCAAAAACTTTGGCTTTATTCCTCGCCTAATGGCTTTATCTAGCCTTTGAGTGAGAAAAGAACCAGCTCCCTTATCACCAGGAGCGACGACTAGTCGACTATATGCTATCGACTGATATGGGCCCCACGGACTGATAGCCTCTACAGCGAATATCACAAATATGTAATCATCTCTCAGAGACTCGTATTTGCGCCAATTTCTCATTTCATCTGTCTCTGACGCCGCCCCGGCTCTAAAAGATGTATAAATATTCAATAGTACATGACTAACGAAAGGAGAAGACCTGGCTGTACGCTTGATCTATTGATTGAGAATCAAAACGTGATAATAATGTTCTCCAGAGCAGATTTCACAGACGACAGGACTAATGACTTAGCTTCCTTTCTAACGGAGGTGAAACACCGCCATTTTACTGACTCCGGGCTGCTACTGACAATTCTTTGATAGAAAAATTTTGACTCACAGAAAGATTTCGGTTCGACCCGAATTTCGAACCCGGGACCACATTATCAGCAGTCGCGCTAGCGACCACTAAGCCAACGTGGCACGTGAGTTGAATATGTAAACATGTTTACAGAGCTAGTGAACAGATGGAATAGGGTGTTCAATCAGTACCGCAAATATACGAGTACGTAACAGGAAATAGGAAATGTGAAATGTGACAATGATAACGAACTCTGCGATATATTAATGAATTAATGAAATATATTTTATCATACACCTATAAAAATGAAATAAAATACAAAAGAAAAAAACTTATACAAATTTACAACTAACGGCCTTATCGCTCAGAAGCTATGTCTTTCAAGCAACCATAAAACCGAGGATATAATAACCAGTGAGTGTACGCAAAATATAGAAAAAGATATGATGATATATATATATATATATATATATATATATATATATATATATATATAATATATATACATACAAACAAACAAATAAACAATAAGTAGATTAAAGCAACGTGACGCAAAAGAAAATAGGTAGTAATTTTTAACTAAACTCCTAAAGTTGAAGGAGGAATAAATAGATAATATGTATATTTACGTGCTGCAGCTATATTATGGTTGTAGCACGAATGGGTCGGCTCGACCGGGGTCGCACTCTCTCACAGAATAGCAGTTAATGCTGCTGTATTTCGTATGGTGAGTGTAGAGAACCGCAGACCCTTTTTACTGGAAATGAGGCATTCAATCTCAGTTCCATTGGGTGACAACGCATCTGCATTTAGATACTGAATTGAGAATAAATGTAGAAGTCCATGGGCCACACCTTCCACTTACCATCAGATGGACTGTGTGCCCATTTGTCTTCATTATTCTATAAAAGAAGATATAAAGAAATAATAATTTAAGGAGGAAAGAAGTGCGAAAGAAGTGACATTAATGTAACATACATAAAATAACCTATTAAGTACCTAGAAAGTAGTAAACTTTGTCGATATTTTATTAATCTTGCTTACTATATCCTGTCTATATTCTGGAGCTATTTTCATTGATAATGACAGATGCCTATAAAACTGGTTATTGTTATTACCCTACATTCTTTACGAAAAGAAGAAAAAGTAGATAGGCAGGTGTCCATTTCCTTCTCACACGCAGCTCCGTCCATTATAACCTCTAAAAGCTCACTGTTGAAAATAAGCCTCAAGTACAGATTGCCTCATAGGGGGGATTTTACTGTAGTTGCCACGATTGGCAGGCGGGTCGGCAACCACAGTTTTTTTAATTATTTTGATTTGTAATCAGAAAGATGCCGTTGCCTATTTCCTTTTTTTATATAAGAGGGGGCAAACGAGCATGCGGCTCACCTGATGGTAAGTGACTACCGCCGCCCATGAACAACCGCAACACCAGGGCAATTGCAGATGCGTTGCCGGCCTTTTAAAAAGGAGTAGGCTCTTTTCTTGAAGGTCCCTAAGTCGTAAGAAAGAAAACATCTTCTAAATCGCACAGTGGTGGACCACCAATCATCCAGGTGGTATGGATGGTATCGCAAGTTTTGTCGCGATGTGCGATGGTGAAATTGAGCGGTTGGAATTAGTTCGAACAATTCCTCAGAGCACTCCCCGTGGTAAATGCGATAAAATATATATATAATAAATCTAATTCTGTTGCCTATTTCCCGTTTCAGTCACCTTTTACGAAATCAACGCGACAATTTATGGGGTAGTGGATATTCTTACATCACCGCTAAACACCACCACAAAAAAACATTTTTTTTTAGGTCATCACAGATTTTCTTTAAGTCACTCAATCTGGAAAACATGATAGGCGAAGAATTTAGTTGTCTAATAAAAAATATAAATCATTAAACATGTAATATAGTTTACGAAGTAACTTAACTAAGTATTTTATCATCGTCACAATCAGCCTGCGGCAGTCCACAAATGGGAGTAACCCTATCCAGATCCACTGAGTTCAATTTTTGTACGTTACGCTAAACCGTGTAATGTCGGCGTGAGAGAATATATCATTTAATTCATTTTAATTTACTAGTTGAATATAAAATCATTAATTTTTATATATAATTACAAAAGCATAGTAAAATAGCATCCATAAACCATAAAGGTTTGTAAATAATGCTATCATCTACGATATTTCCATAAGGGTTTGATAAAGAAAAAAAAAACGTAATGTTACATTGTGTTTGCAAATAGTTTTAAAATCGAGGTAACTTTATAATTTTGATAACTTAGGTTTTTAATTACTACATGCTTGGTAAGTTCATTTCTAGGTGTCAAGATTAATGTTAAGTAGGAAGCAAGATTTTAATCTTGTCTTAATATTTTCTCGTGTAATGTTATTACATAAATTAGATTAGATTTCATACCGTGGGTGACGTAAGAAGCGACTAAAGTAAACGCCTGAAAAATCATACGGCTTCTAAAGATGGCGTTATTGTATTAAATACCCACACCTGTCAAAGGTGCGAGATGTATGATGGCACTGCGATTACGGAGATTATTTTGTAGATTCAAGGTGACAAACTACACACAGTCCACTTGAAAGTAAGCTGACGCTGTGGCACATAGGCATCTACATCTATCCTCAATAAAAATCTAAATGCAGATTTATTGTCACCGCTGACGGAGATGGATGCCTCGTTGTCAGTAAAAGGATCTCCGGTTGTTTACACTCATCATGCGAAGTAATGCAACAGTAAGCGGCTATTTCACGCTGGTATTATGTGAGAGCGTGATCCTTTTACGGTCGAGCCGACCCATTCGTGTTACAACTATAATATAGCTGCAGTAAGGTTCTATCACGTATATTATTACCACGTATAAAAGTTTAATATGGGATGTAACAATTCTATCTCCACCAGCACTGATGAAATAATTATTAAAAATTTTAGTGCTCGCTTCTACGTACTCTACTTTGAAGGAAAATATCGTAATAAAATATTTTATAAGTATAATTCTTCACGTCTAAGAAGCCTAGACAATAGTATACTTAGGACTAGAGTGATGGCACTTTTGGTGAGTGCAAATATTCAAGTATAAAGTGCTGAAATCAACTATTCAAAAGTTTATTTTAATGTACAACCATAATAGAGCTGTAGTGTTGCTCTATTACGAATCATAAATGCGGTATAAATCGTATCGTTTCCGTCCGTTACAACACAGTACACCGTTATTTACATCTGTATTGTTACCAACAAATAGTTGGGCCTTAAGTAATATTTTTTTGTCATAAAACTAAGTAGGTCACCCTTAACGTTATAGAAAACTGTCAAGCATTGATGACTAGTATTCAAGCACCGTATTCAAGGAAACGATTGATTGTAGGTCAATTGAGTTATTTAATTGATTGCACACCTACATAAGTACGTTACACAGTTACATAGTTACTTTATAGTACGTTTATACATGGTAGAGCCAAGCGGCTATTTTATGTTTGTAGCACGAATCGAGTAGTCGGCTTGTCTGTGGAAAGACCACGTTCTCACATACCAACTTAAAACGACAGCTTAATGTTGCTGTGTTTTGTATGGTGGGTATAGAGAACCGGGTAACTATTTTATAGAAAACGAGGCTTTGCATCTTAGTCCTCAGGGTTGACATCGCATCTGCATTTTGATTTGGCAGCAACATCCAGTTACTATCAAGTAGACTGTTTGCTCGATTGTCACCCTTATTCTATAAAAATACAATCGCAAATTATTACGGAATTATCTTGCATCAAGATGTATTAGATACAAGTAAATCTTCCTTCTTGCTTATATACTTATATACTCAATATAACCTATGTATTTACGTATCTGCATTTCTCTATTTCAGCTTAAAACCTTAATACTACGTAATTTTTACTTAGTACTTAGTTTTAACAACTTTAATACTATTTATTATATTTACTAAACTAATTTTAGTTAAGTATGGCTACCTCCAAGTAAAAATTATTAATTTTGTTAACTATGACATTGGGACGTCGAACACCTCAGTCCCTCCGTGACCATGGGTGCTGTAAAGTGCTCGAAACGTCAGAAATATAGAATAAGTTAATATACGCGAGAAAATCCGTAAAAACTATTTTTATATAAATGTGTAGTGTTCGCGTAAATATAAGAAATCACTATTTATTGTATGTTGAGACTGTCTTCAGCATCATTTAAAGGATTAAAATAAAAATCTATTCTCATTAAAGTTGAACTGCATAGAGTACTAAATATTCCAATTATGAATTTTATATAGAATATAATGAATAATGTAATACCCTAAAAAAGTCTTTTAATCGTAAGAGACGACAGTGTAATAAATAATCGTATTGCAATAACAACATTTACCTAACAATAAATAGTTTGTCTTTGAGTTAAAATTTCTTGAGGGTTTTGGTGTATTTTGGCGATTTTTGATCAAGTCATAAAAGTTAACAACATACTTCTAAATACCATCTGGATGACGCCGTGGAAAGCCGCTATTATTAAATAAATAAAGAACGATAATGAACCAAGTACAACAATTATATAGTTTGATCGATCATTAAATTATTATTACAAAAGTAATAAATTATATACAATGTTGCGGAAAAAGTATCCTCAGCATAGAATTAAAATAAACAAAATATTTTAGTATCAGAAAGCGCACGTACTAACAATATTCCCTCCATACTAATGAGTTAAAATTTCCCTCTACAAAAAAAAAACGCTTACAAAATTGCTTTGCGAGCGAGTACCACTCGTCTCTCTTAATGAAAATTGAATTAAAATGCTGTTCCAACATCAATATTTCAAAGCATAAACCTTTTATGGAGGGAAATCTTTGACGCCATGACACGTCATATTTTCCCGCGTCAATTTTTAATGGCGGCGACAGGTGTCAGGTTTGTATTACGCTTGGCGTGAAGATTACGGATTACCAGAGATAATTTGTAAAGTTTGATTTATATAAATAGTAAACATTGCTTAGATTTCTCTCCAAAAGAGAATATTTTTGATAATAGATATTAAAAATTTTATAGTATATTTATGATTATTATATTACTCATAAACAATTTACCGCGGATTAAATAAAAATAGGCTGAAATAAAAAATAACTTACCCAAGCGTAGTCATAGTCACGATGGTGTACCAGAAGGCGGCGGGAATGGACGTGAAGTTCGTATCTTGCTCGTTCTTTTCAGCGTAGAACATAACCGTGGCGAATATAATGATCGCCATGGCAAGAGAGAAAACAAGGAAACCAAGTTCGCTAGCGCAGGACTTCAGGGTGTACCCGAGGATTCTCAGTCCCTGTGAGTGCCGCGAAAACTTGAAAATACGGAACACTCTGAACACTCTCAAGGTCACGAACGCGCCAGACACGTCGTCGTTGTCGGTGATCCCTAAGCCGATATAGTACGGAAGGATCGCGACGACGTCAATTATAGACATGACTGATCTCACGAATTTGCACCGATCGGGTGCCGCGAAAAGCCGGAGCAGGTACTCGGCCGTGAATATCATGACACAGGCAGTATCTAAGCAGAAGAAAACTATTTTGTAGCGCTCTCCACAAGGCAGTGTACCAGCACGCCCCGGTCTATGGCCACATGGTACTGTCTCAACAACGTTAGCCATCACAGAAACGGCAATGAAGAAGCCTGTCACGTAGTAGAATACGAGAGCGGCTGTTGACGTGTGAGGGTTTTCAAACGCTCTCCACATTTTCTGTCTCAAATCTGTCAGTTGGGGCAGGCTTTGATCCCCAGCTTCACTCAACTTATCATCCATGAGTCTTTCTGCGTTCTCCCTCTTTCTGTCTCTATAATCTTCATAACAACAATCGCCAATCACATCAGGCAGTATTCCAAAGAAAGCCAGTTCCTCATCATACCCTGTCAGACATTCGTGCTTTGGGTAATGTAATTTTCCAGTTCTGTAATAATTGAGGATGTGTCGAAATATATCTGGATCCCTGTCGAAGAAATATTCTCTGCTATCTTCATCGTAGAAGAACTCGCGTTCGGAGGAACCGAGTAGGGAATCAGGGTATTTTTCCAACGTGTTTCGCCAGGTTTCGAAGCGTCTACCGGATACATTGATGAGGAGTTTCTCATCTTCAGCGCGTCGACGGTCTTTGGGTACAGGCGGAGGCGGGAGCGGATGGGTCGCGATGGGTACCCAGCCGATGGCGGCGGCGCGGGCGAACGGGAGCCAAGCGGCGACCGACGCCATGGCGCTTTGACAGCGGCAGCGTCGCCGCTCTACTGAACGCCCCCCGCGTGCCGCTATTTCGAGCCGCCCGCCCAGATGGGCGCGGTGTTGCCACGTGGCGCGTCTAAACTATTTCCAGAGTAACATATGATTTCAAAATAAACTTTGGTAATACAATGCATTTATTAATAAGTTGCTGTTAAGTACTTTAAAAAGATGCCTTGACGCCGCGGGGGTTATGTAGAAAGAAATAGAAATAGAAAATGTATTTATTTAACCAAAAAACATTACATAATTAAACAATACACTCTTTTCTGCACTAAGCTCTAGGTTTGTATCGCAGGAACCAAGAACATTGACTGACAGCGTTTACACCGATAAATACATAGGACTCCGATTAAATTAAAATAAAGCAAAAAAAAATTTTCTTGTATAAATTACTACTATGTCTAATGTTTATATATTATTTACGGAATAGGAAAAGGGTTAATAAAAATAATCAATTTCTTTTGCTCTTCCTGTTGTGAATGGAAAGAATCGCCAAGAGTTATTTACTGAAGCACTATGTACGTCGGGCATACCCCAGGCAATTGCGTTTTTCGTATTTTATTTATTTGTGATTTATTCTCAATAACATACACTTTATTCATTCTTTAACTAAGCCTATCGAAGTCCACACATGTACTGAATAATTCTCCATAAATTCTTCACTCAGCTGTCAGTCACCGCACAGTCTATATCACCTGAGCCCTGCCTTGCCTTGAGGTGAGTGAAACCGTGTCGTATTTTCGACGGCGGTTTTACTAGTGTAGTAGTGTTAGTAGTGGTGGTGTTGGAGTTAGTGTTGGCGGATATAGTGCACCCAATTGACGGTAGGTACACTTCAAACTAGGAAAGATATTTATTTTACTACGCGAATCTTATCTATTTAATTTTTAACATCTTTAATCCTCATTAATTGCCACTTAAGGGGAATATTTGCCATTGTTGCGATGCTTGGCTGATGGGTTGACAACCGCAGTTTATTTTTATTTTCTAGCTGTTGTTATGAAAGAAGCTACTGCTCCATATACTGGCTTTTTTCCTATTGTCTCCTCTAACGATACCCACGCCATGATGTATGATACTCTTGAATTCTTTACCAGTTTTCTTCCCCGTACGATCTCTTTGTGGAATTGTATACCACCTTTTTCCGGACCTATACGACTTGGAGATGTTCAAAAAAGAGCTCATTCCTTTTTAAAAGTCTGGCTATGCACCTGGAATTTCTCTAGTGTTACAGTTGTTCATGGGCGGCGATAATCACTTACCATGAGGTGAGCCGCATGCTCGTTTACGCCCTTTTATGTAAAAACAAAAACTTGACTATTTTAAGATATATTAAAGGTACATACGTAATAATTGATTTCTATTATGTGATAAAAGTGAAACATCTATTATTTCTATCATATTTTTATATAATATAAATTTCATTAGGACCCCTTTCCTGCCTAGAAGTACATTTGGGTAGCTACCCAGTGCGATTTAAAAGTTTGCGAGAGTAATACCAAAATGAACATGATTCTAATAGTTTAGTTAGTTGAAATAACATCACTTACTCTTTTATTAATAAAACTTTAAGTTAATCTAAATTTACCTTAAAAACGAAATTTCCCACACACTAGCAACCCTAATCTTGGTGCAAACACAAGACGCATGCGCGGGCCGTGACGTCACAGTCTAATAAATTGATTTTCAACTATCTAACTCTCTCTCACATAGAACTTTTACTAATTCACCATCCAACTCGCACACCTTCGCCTCTGCTGACCTTTTGTATTTTTTGCACTGCTCTAAAGACTATAAAGGCTTTTGTCTTGAGGGAGTGAAAAGGCTTGAACGAAGTTTAGGGGCTCGCTTATTTCTAAACGCGCTGATTCCTGGCAAGCCTGTTAACTAAATAGCTTGTTAAGATATAGTAACCAAATTAACGGTACTGATACTTGATTTTAGATTTAGGCTTATCCGAGCGTGCTTAATTATTAACTTTGATCTTATTCAATGTACGTCCAATTTAAAATGTTACTCTATTTTGAGGTCGGACGGTTTTTATTAAACTTAATACGTTGATTTAAATATTAGCTACTTATAGTTAAACGTTAAAGTTACAGCCTATATAGAGGGGGCTTTAGAGCAAGTAAATGACCGCCGCGCTGCCCAAATGCGTGTTGGCAAACTTCACATGTCTGTGAATTTTTTTCTTATTTCTCAGACATTTTCCTCGCAGTGTTTTCCTTCACCGTTGAGCACGTGGTAAATCAGCACTTAAAATTACAGCTAACAATTTCATTGTGCCGGCGAGGATCGAACCCGGGTTGCCCGCGTACTGTAAATTTACAGCGAACGCTAACCATCAGACTACTCGTATTATTTTGTATTTATAATCAATATCGCTTAACATCGTTTCAGACTCGACGCCTAGCATTGTATAAATTTAAATGTAGACAGCTTTCTCTTAGCCAATCAAAACACAGCGCTTTTTTCTAGAATAAGGGTGACAAATGAACACTATATCCACCTGACGGTAAATGAATGCTGTGACCAATAGACATCTATATCTATCCTCGATTGAAAATCAAAATGCAGATGCATTCATGGACTAAAGTATAATGCTTCGTGAAAAAGGTATCTGGGTCGCTGCACTCACCATACGAAATAGGACAGTATTAAGCTGCTACACCACGCAGGTATCCTGTAAATGCATGGGTCCCTTCCCTGTCGAGGTGACCCATTCGTTCTACTAACATAATATAGCTGCAGTATGACTATGATAATATGAAAAAAAGTGCTGAGTTATGAAGTATTAACTTAGTTTTATTGGAGAGCGAAGAAACATAATATGTATATAATTACATAATATAATCAAGGAATACCTCGAAAATTATTGATTTTATTTATAATATATTTTTATACTTCTTAGAGAATGACTGTGTATGTAAGATATTGAATAAAAAATTAATATCACTTACTGGGTTTTTATATGGGACAAACGTTTTTATCGTTTTTTCCATTGTAATATCTTCATCCCTTTTTTGACAGTTATTCGAATAAAAGGATCGGTCAGAATACTCGACAACATCGCCATGACCTAATTTCCACTGAAAATGCGTTACCTCCTCTGAGGAAAAAGATAGAAAGCTTTATAGCACCAGATTTCTATACCCAGTAGACCAGACTGCAACAGTGGATGCACTTTTGAACGGCGGCAGATATAGATTAGGGGCGAAACCAACCCCGATGAACTCCAAATTAAGAGAGATGTTCTACTGCTTCGCCTTAAGATGTCACTTTTTACGAATAGCCGTTATCTATTGAGAATATACTCGCTGACATCACAACAAGCCAAAATAAGCTAATAATTTTAGTTTTTCGACTTCAAAATGCTAGCATTTCCTTCATAAGGCAATGTGTTCGCTTTAACAAAAAAGTCTGAGTAAATATAATATAAGGTCTATGTATGAAAAATAAAATGAAAGTAATGAAACAAAAGCTTTATAAAAAGATACATTGTAATATTTTATTTTATAGAATAAAGGTGACAAACGAACACACAGTCCACCTGATGATATAAGTAGATGCTGTGGCCCATAGACATCTATCCTCAATTAATAATCAAAATGCAGATGCGTCACCCCTGAGAAGTGAGATGGAATGCCTCGTTTCCAGTAAAAAGGGTCTCCGGTTCTCTACACTCACCATACGAAACACAGCAGCGACAGCTGCTATTTTACGCTGGTAATCCGTGAGAGTATGGTCCTTCCCCGATCGAGCCGGCCCATTGGTGCTACAACCCCAATATAGCTGCAGCATGGCTCTACCGCGTAAAATGAATACAAAAGAAGAGAGTGAGACATGATAGGTAATGGGAGGAATAAGATGATCATGATGATGATGAACCCAGGGAATAAGATGATCGCTACCATATAGTTGCCTGTAAATGTAAATGTTTTTATATTTATTTTACAAAATACGTTGTAAGTTATAATTAGAAAATGTCTATATTATATCCGCAATCCGTATTCTAATCCATTCTGTTCAAATGCATTCCATTCAATTAAAATAAATTTTTATTGTGTTCTTATGTATTCTTTGCTTTTCTTTTTTCGAATATTCTCGATTGTATCGAATATCTTTTATCCTCTGTAAGAAATATATCCACACTAGAAAAAATTAACTTGTGTAATGGGATGCAATGACAGCACTATAAAGTACATTCTCTCTCTCATACCCAAAGTTTTACTTTATTTTTATTAATCTTACAGTTATTCAGAAATTCACTACTAAGCATAGGCCACACCCAAGGAATGCCACAACTTTTACTGGATTCAGTTTAATTTAATTACTACGGTCGAAACCGAGTATGTGAGTTTTTACTTTGTTCGAGAACAAACTTGATGCTATAATCAACAATTATCTCAGAGTGAACCTTGACACTGACCTAGTTAATTTACAAAGTAAATAAATATCATTCCAAAATACTTTATCGTAAATAATTCAGAGTTTATAGTACGGTCTATTTCTTGTGCCAAAAATCATGACTCCATAAAAACAACTGATTTCATTAGGCGGCATTTATTTATAGCGATCATAACAAAGTTTTGTATTAAATTCTCAGGCAAAAAAGAAACATAGAGAGAGATTTTCGTTTTTTTTATATAGAATAAGGGTGACAAATGAGCACACAGTCCACCTGATGGTAAGTGGTTGCAGTGGCCCATAGACATCTACATCAATCTTCCTTTGGGAATTAAAATGCAGATGCGTTGTCAGCCGTGAGGACTAAGATAGAATGCCTCTTTTCCAGTAAAATGGGTCTCTTGCTGTGACCCATAGACATCTACATTTATCCTCAATAAAGAATCAAAATGCTGTTGCGTCGTCACACTTGAGGACTGAGATGGAATGCCTATCTTCCAGTAAAATGAGTCACCGGTTCTCTACCTCACCGTACGAAACACAGCAGTGTTAAACTGCCATTTTACGCTGGTATTCTGTGAGAGCGTGATCCTTCCGCTGTCGAGCCGATCCATTCACTATACTACTAATATAGCTGCAGCATGGCTCTACCACTTCTATAATGTATCTAATATGATGTATGTAACACAAACCTATAATGTACGTAATACAAGTGCCTAGGTAGCTCAGGGACTAAGTGCTCGTCGTAAATTTATACGTGGTAGAGCCACGCTGCAGCTATATTATGGTTGTAGCACGAATGGATTGGCTCGATTGGAGAAGAAACACCCTCTCACAGAACACGAGCGTAAAATAGCAGCTTAACGCTGTTGTGTTTCTTATGGTGAGTGTAGAAACCCGGAGACCCTTTTTACTGGAACCGAGGCATTCCATCTTAGTCATTGTCTTAGTCATGTGCATTTTGATACTTAATTGAGGATAAATGTAGATGTCTATGGGCCACAGCATCCACTTACCATCAGGTGGACTGTGTGCTGGATTGTCAGCATTAGTCTATAAAAAAAATGAGCCAGTGACCCGGTTGCGATCAGCGCCTGCACCAATAAATCGTCAATTGCTATTTCAAGTGGTGTTTTATTGCCGAGGTAAAGGAAACATCACAAAAAAGCCTACACCACTGGTGAATATAATATCTCAAGGTCAAGTCTGCCTTAACGCACTTACACAATTACTCACGTAAGTTAGTGTAATTGTGTTCTGTTTTAGTACAAATACGATAAGACCTTTAGTTTTGTAGTCAGAAACACATGTGTATTCATAGAAGATAACTATCTATACAAATAAATAAAATTGAAGTGTCTGTTTGTAATCTCAAAATAACAGCTTTTCACTAAATGCATATGAAAGTATTCACGGTATATTATAAACACATACATACTTACATATCTTCACGCACAATCCCTGACGGGGTAGCCAGAGAGAACAGATCGCCAAGTGTCACGATCCTTACATAGTGTAATTGTGTTCTGTTTTAGTACAAATACGATAAGACCTTTAGTTTTGTAGTCAGAAACACATGTGTATTCATAGAAGATAACTATCTATACAAATAAATAAAATTGAAGTGTCTGTTTGTAATCTCAAAATAACAGCTTTTCACTAAATGCATATGAAAGTATTCACGGTATATTATAAACACATACATACTTACATATCTTCACGCACAATCCCTGACGGGGTAGCCAGAGAGAACAGATCGCCAAGTGTCACGATCCTTACATAGTGTAATTGTGTTCTGTTTTAGTACAAATACGATAAGACCTTTAGTTTTGTAGTCAGAAACACATGTGTATTCATAGAAGATAACTATCTATACAAATAAATAAAATTGAAGTGTCTGTTTGTAATCTCAAAATAACAGCTTTTCACTAAATGCATATGAAAGTATTCACGGTATATTATAAACACAATTTTTTAATTTTTTTTTCTGTCTCTCTGTCTGTCTGTTTGTTCCAGCTAATCTTCGAAATGGCTGGACCAATTTTGATGGGACTTTCACTGGCATGTAGTTGTTGTAATAAGGAGTAACTTAGGCTACCTTTATTTTAGAAAAATAATTAGAGTTCCGCCCAACAAAATTAAAACCCTAAAACACGCAGGCGAGGGTCGTGGGGAAAAGTTAGTTTTGAATAAAACGATAAAGGTATATAGTTGTCTCTTTCTGTAACATAGTTTATCACATACTTCTGAACTATTCTCCAAAAGTAAAACGGACTTCTGGAGAGTTCTACTTAAAGAGGACATTTAAATAAATTTAATGCAATCGATAGAGTTAGCCAGTTTCAAGGTACTTTTACCTTAATGACTATTGAGATGTTGTTCATGTAGCACAGTTCTTTGCCAAAAATGAATACTGGATTTTGGCCAACTAAACTTAATTTTATTACCTACTGAAACGGTTATCTTAAAGCGTACCTAACTGGCTTGTCTTGCTTAAATTAACCCATATGTTCTATGGTCTAACAAACTAAATATAAAAAGTAGATCAACGTTGCAGGAACAAATATTTGTATGGCCTAGAAATAATTGTTCAGTGTCTGGATGTTTTGCCTTGTGAAATTTAAGTTCATAAACTAAGTCCCCACAATGCAGGTTAATATCCTAGTGTAGATGTAACGTTTTAAAAAAAAGAAATCATATATATACATACGTATTATTGTTAATGTATATACATATACAAACGTAATATACATTAATCTCCTGGGTAAAGACAAATGATTTCACCCGTCCCCTGTTGACTAGGAGGGAATGCCAAAGGGCAAAGAAAAATGAAGTCCGTGTTCTTAGTTATAAAATTTATTATATATTTTTTTATATTACAAAAAAATACCCAGTATGGGTAGCAGACAAACTAATAGGCGGATAATACAGTGAGTTAATATAGTATTGTAATAAATATAGTCCTGATTTTTTTTTAAAGATTGAAGTCACTAGCTATTTAGGAAGTTAGATTAAATTAATTCTTAAATAAATAATTTCAATGCCAAACGTACCGAACAGACAGACAGACAAAAAAGCGAGTAAAAAAGACAAGTTATGAAACTGAACAGAATATGGGCAGCAGCATCTTTATTTGAATGAATCTCCAATAGCTATTAACTTATGTAAATCAACACATGATTTACATATACAAATTACTATGTGCTAATTATGGGGGCCCAATTCTCCCCCCCCCTTCTTCAAGATGGTAGTGGAGTTAAATAAGACAATACCCCAGGTGGGTACCAGCACCCCTAGTGTCGGAGAATCCCTCGCTAAGTATCCACCGCTAACCGCTACCGAAATTCCACTCGCGACTAAAACTCCTCGAGGCAAACGGAGCAATAAAACAAAGGCGACCCTTGACACGCTATTCGCGAATTTCTACAACATCAGGGGACTTTATACGAACCTTAACGCCATCCACTATCATCTGGAGACGGCGAAGCCGGCCTTGCTCTTTCTAACTGAGATACAGGTATCCTCTCCGGCTGATACCTCGTATCCCTCCTGCCCAGAATAAAAATTAGAACACTCCTTTGTGTCCTGGACTGGGGTTTGCGTATACGTCAGAGAGGACATCTGTTATTGACTCCTCAGCAATCTTGAAAGTACGGACCTGTCCATTCTATGGCTGCGCGTAGACAGCAACTACCATCCGCGCCTCTACGGGTGCCCTATAAGTCCCATAGCGGTAATGCCGAAACAGACCGACTCATCGACCATGTCCAAATGGCTACAGATTCCTTGCTACAACAGGTCCCATCCGCAGAGATCGTGATCCTTGGCGATTTTAACGCCCACCACGCCGAATGGCTCGGTTCACGTTTAACCGATCATAAGGGGAGATTTATTCATGATTTTGCCTTGGCATATGGTCTGACACAACTGGTTACTATGCCTACGCGGATACCAGATGTGGAGGATCATAAACGTTTCTTTTTTTTTTTTTTTTTTTATAGTAGAAGGGGGCAAACGAGCATGCGGCTCACCTGATGGTAAGTGACTACCGCCGCCCATGAACAACTGCAACACCAGGGGAATCGCAGATGCGTTGCCGGCCTTTTAAAAAGGAGTACGCTCTTTTCTTGAAGGTCCCTAAGTCGTATCGGTCCGGAAAAATCGCTGATGGTAATCGATTCCACAAGGAGGTCGTGCGAGGAAGAAAACATCTTCTAAATCGCACAGTGGTGGACCGCCAATCATCCAGATGGTGTGGATGGTATCGGGAGTTCTGCCGCGATGTGCGTTCGTGAAATTTGGCGGCTGGGATTAATCCGAACAATTCCTCAGAGCACTCCCCATGGTAGATGCGAAAGAAAATGCAAAGGGATGCAACATCTCTTCGCAGTGCCAATGAATCGAGCCGATCGGAAAGGGCTCGGTCGTCGACAATTCGAGCCGCTCTGCGTTGGATGCGGTCAAGTGGAAGGAGCTGGCACTGGGGAGCCCCTGCCCAGAGATGGGAACAGTATTCCATGTGAGGCCGAACTTGCGCCTTGTAAAGTAGCAGGCGGTGTGCCGGCATGAAATACTGTCCCGCTCTGCTGAGCACGCCAAGCTTTTTAGAGGCCAATTTGGCCTTCCCTTCCAAGTGACCACGAAACTGCACGTCACTCGATATGTCGACTCCGAGGATACCGATACTGGCTGAGGCAAGAAGGGGAGTGCCTTGAAACTGAGGAGATACGACAAAGGGGTTCTTTTTAGCGGTAAACGCGCAAACTTGTGTCTTCTGAGGATTAAATTGGACTAGATTTAGTCGCCCCCAATCCGAGACTTTGTTCAGCAAAGACTCGACTTCAGACACAAGTTTGTTCCGGTACTCAGCGACGTTTTCCCGAGAAATATTGGCACGGCCGGTGTATAGAGCATCACCAGTGCTGTCATCCGCATAGCAATGAATGTTACCAGTTAGCAACATATCATTGATATGCAGAAGAAACAGCGTTGGTGATAGCACACAGCCTTGTAGAACACCAGCGTTAATAGGCTTGTAGTCAGAGCATGCACCGTCTACAACGACCTTGATGCTCCGATCTACAAGGAAGCTGGTGATCCAATTGCACAATTTCTCGGGAAGCCCATAGGAAGGGAGCATTAGCAACATCTACTGACCTCTCACCCGAACAGATATCAGGTGTTCGTCGATGTCTCTCTTGACTCCTCGGACAATTGACTAGTCCGAAGTATGATGGCATTCACTCTACCATCGTGGTTGCGTTCTGCAGGTTGTCACTGTATTTGGCACTATAGGTCGGCCGATTGGGAGAGGATATGGTATTTTTTTGCATCCCACCCTTGTACCCGAGTTTGTTTCACGCCGGATCATCCCAAAATTGTTGCTGGTCAGTGAACATCGGCAGAATTGGCGAGATACTTATTGGACCTCCTTTGAGAACTCGTGCATTCTGGTCTCTCACCACGGCTGTCCAAGGGAACTTCTGTCAGCCAACTCTCCCATCTCTGCACAAGGAAGGCGACTCCCTTAACGTTAATAAGTCGAGTGGGCCTGATGGCGTTTCACCTATTGTGCTGAAGAAGTGTGCTCCGGAGTTGGCACCGGCTTTAACGCGACTTTTCCGGCACTCCTTCTCCCTAGACGTAGTCCCAAACTCATGGAAGATAGCTTTGGTGCAACTGATTCCTAAAAAAGGTGACCGCTCAGATCCATTCAACTGCATGCCTATCGCCATCACCTCCTTGTTTTCCAAAATAATGAAAACCATCATAAACTGCCAGCTACGATTTCCACGGTTTGCGGTGAGTGTGGCGTTACAAGTCAGCAGATTGGGATGAGTTGCGGCATTTCTTTGCATATTATCCTTGGCGGCAGGTCTGCTTCTCGTCTGAAGATCCGCTGAGCTGCGCGGATGCCATAACCGATGTGATTCGTCAAGCGATAGAGTATTTCTTTCCCTTTGCTGACGTGCCCATTGATGGTAAAGCTCGCCCATGGTTCAACGCCGAGTGTGCTCGTGCTGAAAAGTATAAGCATGTGGCTTATTTATCCTGGGTCAATGCTCTAGACGGCAAAGCTCCAGATGTAACCCTTACGAAGAGAGCCTTTGACCAAGCCGCCAGGTCCTGCAGAAAGGCATTACGGCAAGCCAGTTTCGACCGTATTAAACGCATCGGTACAAAGCTCTCTGGCAAAACATTTGACAGTAGAGCTTTTTGGTCTCTTACGAGACAAACTTTTGTCGGTCTACACTGCCTCCACTGGTAAAACCAGATGGTTTACTGGCGCATGCGCCTCAGAAGAAAGCGGACTTATTTGCTTCTCGTTTTGCTTGCAATTCGCGTCTGGTCAGTAGCAACAGCGTACCATCTCAATTACATCGCTGCGATATCTTTATATCAGAAATCCGTATCATATGTAACAACAAGGAGGTTCTTAAAACCTTGCGAAGTCTAGACATGAACAAAGCTAGTGGACCTGATGCTATACCAGCTATAGTTTCAAAGGTCGCCTGAGTTGTCTCTTGTGTTGACGCACTTGTTTCGCCTCTCATTCAGGACTGGAATAGTGCTTGAACCCTGGAAGCTGGCCAATGTGCAGCCTGTGTCAAAAAAGGGTAATCGTAACAACCCTGCCAACTATCGACCAATTTCAATTACATCCATACTCTGCAAGATAATGGAACGTATATTGAACGCTCACTTCATGGTATACATAGAGCAAAATGATCTCGTCAGTGATCGCCAGTACAGGTTTCGCTGAAATCGATCAACTGGGGACCTTCTAGCGTATGCGACTCACATATGGGGTAAATCCCTCAAGAACAGCGGTGAAGCACTTGCCGTTTCCCTCGATATTTCGAAGGCCTTTGACAGGGTTTGGCATACTAGACTATTGGGCAAGTTTCAGCGTATGGCTTATTCCCTAGCCGATTGACTGGGTGAAGGACTTTCTGAGTGAACGATTTCTCCGAGTCGTTATCGATGGCTGCTCGTGCTGTCCTATCGCGATAAACTCTGGAGTTCCTTAGGAACTCTAGGAACTCCCAGAAGGGAGAGAACTCCGCAAGACTCTTTCTGCATCATGTAAATGATCTGCTCCTTACCGGTATCTATGGGTATGCAGATGGCAGCACAGTTGTGGAGAGATAACAATTAAGTGCCCGGGCCAGTCGGGATCTAATCCAGTCCGAAAGAAAGGCTATGGTTGAGCGTGTGAATCTCACACTACAGGCAGCCTCCGAATGGAGCGATGTCAATCTCGTGAGATTCAATGCTTACAAAACACATGCGTATCTTTTTTCCGCTAAAAGGAGCCGACTCACCCTGGCTCCTACTTTCCGGAATTTATCCTTGGTGTTCACTGACCGCCTTCAGGTATAAAGGGTTAAATTTTCTCCAAACCTCAACTATGGGCGGTTCATTGAGTCCAGAGTCAAATCAGCCGCAAGGAAACTTCCAAGGGTGCGGCAGTACTTCACTCCAGGGTAGCTTCTTACCCTATATAAAGCGCAAGTTCGGTCGTGCACGTAGTACTGCTGTCACGTATGTGCTTGTGCTGCGAATTTGGAGCAGCGTTGGACTCAGTGGAGAGACGTGCTAAGAGGCTCATTGGTGACCTTGATTTGATTGAAACTAATCTTTTCAGCCTTTTCAGCCAGCACAGAAGCAGAGTAGCCAGTCTCTCGGTATGCTATAGGATACAGTTCGGTGAGTGTGCGCAGGAATTACACGCTTTGATTCCTCTCACTCTGACAACCAGGTGGCCGGCGGGTCTTCACCCTTTTGTTATCCTTATTACACGCATTCGAACCAAACGGTTTGCTTTGTGTTTTGTAATGCGTACAGTAAAGGAGTGAAATAGCAAGTGTTGGAACAACTTGCCGCCGCCGTTCCGTAATACGCAATCGATACATAGCTTCCGTCAAATATATAAATTGTTCCTCTTAGATCAGCAATCTAAAAGTTAAGTTTTTTTTTATAGGATAAGGATGACAAACGAGCACACAGTCCACCTGATGGTAAGTGGTTGCTGTGGCCCATAGACATCTATATCTATCCTCGATTACGAATCAAAATGCAGATGCGTTGTCACCCGCTACTTAATTTGTGGTTTCGTGAAGACCGCCTCGGATTAGTTTGTCTAAGTTGTAAGTTCGTGACAAGAGGCTTGTATGTGTCGATTTTGTTAGCAAATTTATGCAACGACGAGAAGTTGTGGAGTCTAGAAAATTAGACGCCGGGTTGATTTATTGTTTGGAAGTTAATATTTAATTGTACCGTTTTGTTAAGTGCCTTAGAAGATCGCGTTCGGTTCTCGAAATAATTTGTTGCTGAGTGAACGGAAGTGAACTTTGACCCACCGTTCATCAGTCGTGCCGCGTGTTACGTTTTTTGATTATAATTAACGGGATTTAGTTGAGTTTTGAAGTTAGTTAAATGTACAATAAAGGTGATAGACTGACATAGTGAATTGAAGAAAGAAATTGTCCATTGGTGACGCCGCTGGAGAATACCACACCGAGCGGCGGTGCCGGAGTCAGGGTTGCTTCCGACTAAAAGGGTTAAGTCAGGCCCCACATTTTTACACACTAACAAACACCACTTACACGCACTACACCTACCGCCTGACCGAGCCTTGTGGCCAGTCTCCGCTTCTGAACCAGGTAAGTCGTATTAAGTTTCCTAGCCTTATCTGGATCGTGTAGGTCAATTTTCCATAAGGCCATTTGGGCCCGAACCCTCTGGTTGCCCGTCGAGTAAATCACTCATGGGCCCTGGTCCAGTCGACTTCTGTCGGGGCAACTGAGGGCCGTAACATATATATATAAATAAGTGTGTATGAAACAGAAACTTTTTTATTCCATATAGATTATAAATAATACTTATTGAAAGTCACTCTTTTGTTTGATTACCACTGGTTCGGAAAAAACCTCTGTCCTGGGAAGAACCAGCAAGAAACCCAGCGGGACTTTTTTTTTAAATAACAGCTTACAATCATGATGTTACACAAATTAACAACACAACAAATTAGAAATAGCTTGGTAGCGATCACATCATTTCCAGGGGTTATTATCATCCATATATTCCTTAATATTATAATATACAAACTTAGTTTAATAAAGTTTTTGAACTTTGAGCAGGTCAAACTTTGTATTTTTTCTGGAATTTTGTTGTAAAAGCGTATACATCGCCCCAAGAATGAATTACTGACTCGATGGAGTCGAGTAACTGGTACTACTAGCTTGTGTCTGTTCCTAGTATTTACAGAATGAATATCACTTATTTTTGTAAAACTGCTTTTATTTTTGTGTACGTACATTATATTTTCATACATGTATTGAGAGGCCAAAGTTAATATATTAATTTTCTTAAATTTTTATCGCAGCGACTCTTAAGGTTTTAAATCATAAATTGCTCTTATGGCCCTCTTCTGTAAAACAAATATAATTTCAGTGTCAGCTGCGTGTCCCCATAGCAAAATACCATACGACATTATGCTATGGAAATAGCTGAAGTAAACTAGTCTAGCTCTTTCAACACTGGTTAGACTTCTAATCTTTTTTACAGCATATGCTGCAGAACTAAGTCTGCTTGCTAGTTTTGATATATGGGGGCTCCATTGAAGCTTCGCGTCTAGTGTGATTCCAAGAAAAATGGTGGTATCTACAAGACTCAGTTTCTCCCCATTTAAAATTACATTAGTATTTAATTGTTTGACATTTGGAGTCATGAATTTGATACATTTCGTTTTAGTGCCATTTAAATGCAAATTATTAACATTGAACCAATTTACTAATTTAGATATAGCATTATTTACTTCGTCATATTTTAGTAATTGTCGACTTAATTTGAAAATTAAAGAAGTGTCATCTGCAAATAATACTATATCATGGTTATCCCCTACTATGTAAGGTAAGTCATTAATGTATACAAGAAACAGAAAGGGGCCGAGAATTGAGCCTTGAGGCACGCCCATTTGTACCATCGATCCAGAAGACCTCATATTGTTAATGACAACTTTTTGCGTTCTCTTACTTAAATATGAAATAATTAATTTAAGAGCATCACTTCTTACACCGTAGTGTTGAAGTTTCCTGATTAATTTTTCATGGTGAACACAATCGAAGGCCTTGGATAGGTCACAAAATATACCCAAAGCATCCTGTGAATTCTCCCATGCATTAAAGATATATTTAATCAGCTCAACACCGGCATCAGTTGTCAAGCGACCCCTTGTGAAACCGAATTGATTTTTATGAAGTAAATTATTTATATTAAAAAAATTTAACATTTGATCAAGAACAATTTTTTCAAAAACCCTACTAAGTGTTGGTAATACAGAAATAGGTCTAAAATTGGCCGGGTCTAATGTATTACCAGATTTAAATAAAGGTATTACTTTACTATGCTTCATTAAATCAGGAAATTATACGTTTGGGTATGTATATATTATTTATTGAAATTATGTATTGAAGCGGTGTACTGCAGCTGGTTTGTGTATTTGCTTGTAACTTAAACTTAATTACGTTCCTGAGTGAATTTCAATGCAACCTCTTAGAGTATTAAGAACATTTTTAGACAATATTACAAGAAATAAATTTTTGATATTATATTTGGTTTAACACAACAAAACTGCCCTCTGCACATAAAGAATATATAATATACGTATATATTTTTTTATACTTATTTGTATATTTTTATTTTAAATATATAAGGGTGCCATTGAAAATCAGGATTGGGGTGCTGTATTTCTGATATATTCCAACATATCCTGAGTGGCTTTCCTTTTTGGAGCAGAGCAGCATTAACGGGTGGATTATCTTTATAATACACCTTATGCATTACTCCTTATTCTCTAGTTCTTTATTATTATAATAATTATTTTTTAATATTATTGTTTGCTTTTTAGTTTTTTTTTGTTTAATTTTACCATATCTATAAACAAGGAGTTAATGTCCTGTTTCATGATTTCTATGTATAATTTTTTGTTTCTTTTTTGTTTGTTTGTATGACTACTTAAATGTTATGCATTTTATGTAATCCGCTTGAGTGTGCTGCGTGTGCCAAATAAAATATGTTTCTTTCTTTTTTCTTTCTTTTAAATAATTTGTCGGCGTCTATCTTTCCGTCCGAATAAAATCTGGGCGTCTTCAAGGCAAGAGTGAATAGGCTTTAGTTACGCTAAGACAGTGCTATATACCATCTAATGCTGCATCACCACTTACTACCAGGTGGGCTTGTGGTCAAATACTGGCTTATAATAAGTTAAGAAAATGCTGTTTCTTCTATACATTAAGGATATGTTGCAAACCATATAACCTACAGCACTTGTGTTGCTTTATACACCGGCCGTGTCAATATTTCTAGGAAAAACAAACAAACTAGTACCTGAAGTCGAGTCTTTGTTAAACAAAAAAGTCTCGGATTGGGGGTGACTAAATCTAATCCAGTTCAATCCCGAGAAAACACATGTTTGCGCGTTTACCGCTAAAAAGTACACCTTTATAGTATCTCCTCAGTATCAAGGCACTCTCCTTGTTGCCTCAGGCAGTATCGTAATTATCGGTATCGACATATCGAGTGATGTGCAGTTTCGTGGTCAGTTGGAAGAGAAGGTCATATTGACCTCCAAAAAGCTTGGCGTGCTCAGCATTTCTGACAGTATTTCATGCTGGCACACCGCTTCCAACTTTACAAGGCGCAGGTTCGGCCCCACATGGAATACTGTTCCCATCTCTGGGCAGGAGCTCCGCAGTACCAGCTCCTTCCACTTGACTACATCTGTCGCAGAGCAGCTCGAATCGCCGACGACCGAGTTCTTTCCGATCAGCTTGACCCACTGGCACTGCGAAGAGATGTTGCATCTCTTTCGGTATTTTATCGCATCTTCCACAGGGAGTGTTCTGAGAAATTCTTGCGACTAATTCCAGTCGCTCAATTTCACCATCGCAAGTCGTGACAAAACTTGCAATACCATCCATGCCATCGGGATGATTGGTGATCCACCACTGTGCGATTTAGAAGCAGTTTTCTTCTTCGCACGAATTACTTGGAATTGACTACCACCAGAGATTTTTCTGGACCGATACAACTTAGAGAGCCTCAAGAAAAGATACTATTTTTTAAAAGGCCGGCAACGCATCTGCAATTCCCCTGGTTCCCCTGGTGTTGCAGTTGTTCATGGGCGGCGGTAGTCACTTACCATCAGGTGAGCCTCATGCTCGTTTGTCCCCTATGCTATAAAAAAATTATAGGAGAACAAACCATTCTGTAATAATAACAGTATTTTAATTAGTTTATTAACTTATTTTAAAATGGTAAGAATTTGAATGGTTGTTAGGACAAACATAATTTTAGCGAACAAAAGATATTTTTATAGGATAAGGGTGACAAAGGAGCACAGAGTCTACCTTATGATAAGTGTTTGCTGTGGTCCATATACATCTACGTCTATCCTCGATTACGAATCAAAATGCAAATGCGTTGTCACCTGTGAGGACTAAGATGGAATAAAAAGAGTCTCTGATTGTCTACATCTATCATACGAAACACAGCAGCGTTAAGCTGCTGTTTTACTTATTTTGTGAGAGCGTGGTCCTTCCCCGTCGAGTTGACC